>OX453265.1:628258-1256517 GCA_949709985.1 Luffia ferchaultella
AGTAACATTTATTGTTCATTTCACCACAATAATAATAATAACGTATACATCACAACAACGTTTAAGCCCCAAACTAAGCATTAGATTGTGTTCTGGATGCCAAGCGAAGACACCACATACATATAACAACCGAGAGCCGGTACCTGTATCAATATTCATCATGTAAATATTGACCTGACCTGGGATTCAAACCCGGGACCTCCAGCTTCATAGGTAGGCAAGCCAAGCAATTGTAAATATAAATAAATAAACATTTATTTATATCCCTCATTTTACAAAAATGGATTAACACCTGCTCAGCCTAGTGTTCTAATGTTTACTAGAACACTAGTCTGAGTAGGTGTTAATCCATGCTATTAAAGCATTTTTTCCCAGCTTTGGACTGATTGACATCATGGCATTGTTTTTGTCATAATTAGATTACTCCTTTTTAGTTTTCCTTTTTATGGAATGAATTATATTATAACATAATTTTGACCATAATTAAATTTACTCTTTTTTGTTATATGTTTCAAAAATATCTACTATACTTTATCTTCGTTTAAAGATAATAAGAATGGAAATTTGAAAAAATCGTCAGGGAAAGTCAGGGAAAAATCACGGAATTTTTAGCAACTAGCATTGGACACCCTGTTAAACGAACCAACTAATGAATTTTAATTAACGAACGAAACTAACGAACTTCGGTAAGCTCTACATGCTCTATAAGTTTGGATTACGTTCAGCCGGACACGCGGTATATTATATACGGGATGTTCGACTGAACGTAGTTCAATTTTATCCTGTTTTTCTCGCTAACCGTTAGTTTGCGACATCTGATCATTTGAAATTATTTGTTTAGTTCGATAAGCTCTACATGCTCTATAAGTTTGGATTACGTTCAGCCGACACCCTATAGTGAAATTTTATTAACTGGCTTACTATTTACGGAACAAAACATAGTACTGTCGCAAATAAAGTTCTGCCTAGTTCGGGGCTAGATGACCGTATGTGAGATGTCATAGTTTATGAGGTAAAGTGCTTTCTACAACTCACACTAATGATAAAATAGTCGTGATAATACAAAGCCTGTTATGCAAAAGGGTTGTCGTGTGTAGCGACACTCGCGACGCCGTTGAAATCTTTTGTATCGAAACAATGCAATAAGAATCAAAGGTCGAAATTATCATCGTCAAAATCTTTGACATGTGTAGGTATAGCGTATATTAAAAAGAACACTATTAAATATAGCCTATTTAAAAAAAGTGCTTCATATTGTTCACTATAAAAATCCTTTTGAAAACCAGCACTGCATCAAAACTTTGTAGTTTTATCTGAACTCATATTATAATAAAAAGAGAAGATTTTATTTTTTGTATGTTCGTTTGTTTATGATAGATAATATCAAAAACTAATTGAATGATAAAAAAAATGTCTCCTATAAAAGCTGCATTATCAGCGAGTAACACGGGCTGCACTTAATTTTCAAAATAAATTAGATATTCCTACGAAAATTCCAATAATGTAACCCAAAGTTGATGCTATATATAATAATGTAGTACATATTTATAGCACTCATCATTACCCACCAAAAAAAATTTGCGATAACCGTTCTATGTTCAAATTTGTCAATCAAAACACGGCACGGCCATCATAATATTAATCCTTATCCAACTAGTTTCATAATCAACCTTGAAGTTCCAACCTGAAGTATCAAACTATCACGGCTCATCAGATACAGCCTGGTGACAGACGGACGGACGGACGGACGGACGGACGGACAGCAGAGTTTTAGTAATAGGGTCCCGTTTTACCGTTTTGGGTACGGAACCCTAAACATTTTATTTACTTATTTAAAGTACTACTTTATTTTTTTATCTACTCGTGCGAAGTCGGGGCATTTTTGCCAATATTAAAAATATTAACTTATTTGACTATTAAATAAGCATATGAGCCGTGCCAATTTTTAGGTACAAAGACAATAAAGATGCTTTTAAAATGAATATCACGCCTGATATATTAAAATGCCAAAATGGCGTACCTTGGCGTAGTTCTTTGGCTTACATTTTATTAGTTAAGGTCCCTGTTTTCGTATATTTAACGTAGTAGACAAATTCTATAAGACTTTTCTATCAAGTTTTTTAGACATTTTTCATACATATCCTCATAACGCCAATGTTCTAAAATTAGTACAAAAACCAAATCCTTTAAATATGGCTATGAAAAAGTAATACTCAAGAATCATAAGTTATCAATACATTTGATTTTTTTACAGTTAAATCTTAAAAATTGAATTGTGTGCATTGTTACACTTACAATGACGACGTCCCGGCCTAGTGGGTAACAACCCTGTTTACGAAGCTGGAGGTCCCGGGTTCGAATTCCCAGGTTGGGTCATTATGTGATGAATATTAATACTGTCTTGGTTGTCATATGTATCTTCACAGGTGTCTTCACTTGGTACCCAAAACACAAGCTAATGCTTAGTTTGGGTACTAGATGTTGTTGTCGTGTATAAAAAAATTTCGATGAAAATATATATAAATATTTTACACCCAAGAACAGAACAAATACACATGTTCAGGCACACAAATGTTTTCTTCGGACGGGAATCGAACCCGCGACCTTCAAAGTCTACACTCAGCGTTAGCTCTACACCCTAAAAGTATGAATTGACTAGAAGCCCTCTTCTGCGTTTACCATCTGAGCACTCATACTCTAGCTAGCTGGTGGAATATAGCGAGTTTCAGTCCGCGAGGTCCCCAAGTGCCGGTCTTCACCCCCGTGAAATCTTCGCGCGCTGTTCTTCTACCCCGCATATGTCACTTCGTTGTTGTGAAGTGACATTTGCATACAGTGTATTTAAATCTATTTATTAGTTCTTATTTTATGTCCATATTTCCTCTTTCTTTTTGATTTGCAGACGCCGTATTTAACCATTATATACCCTGGCAATGAAACAGACATACAAACATAAATACATACCTACACTCGAAAAAGGTGTTTTTTGGGTTCACAGGTGAATAAGTAGTCAGTTCCAATGAACCCGGTAATATCTACCAAGTACTTACAGACAGGTAGGTATCAAAAAGAACAAAAAATTTACATGAAACTGATTAAGTGCGAGTCGGACGCGCACACGAATGTTTCCGCACAACTATACAATATGAAAAAAACATGTTTTTTGTATTACTTTATTTTATTTTTATTATTTGTCGTTATAGCGGCCATAGTAGTATTACATATACATACTTTATGAAAATTTCAAGTGTAAGCAATGATCTTACAACCACCAACCACCAAAAACGTCGAAAAAAAAACACGTTTCTTATTTGGGGACCTCCTAGAAATTTTTACTTTATTTTATTCTTTGTTATTATAGCGACCATACATTCTGTGAAAATTTCAAGTGTCTACCTATTACGGTTCAGACGATACAGCCCTGTGACAGACGTAGACGGACAGACGGACAGCGGAGCCTTAGTTATAGGGTTCCCGTTGCAACCCTTTCCTAAAACGACCAGTATTGTCGAATTCTATCTTGCTCTTTTATTTAATTGCTTGGAGCAAAAGAGAGAATGATGCTTTGTAGGTGTAAATTAACATTTGCTCCGATTTTAAATAGTTTTGAAATATTGGTTGCGATAGGTATCTTGATATTCTGTTTATCTAAGGTGCAAACGTTATTCAGTTTTAGTTAAGATAGATAAAAGTGAATAAAATAAGCTAAACGCAGTGAAATAACTGAGATCATGTAACTTTTAAGTAAACACGTCACTCCGCTCCGTCGATAAAACTATAAAACCAAAATAAAGCCGATCTATATTCCAGCCATCTGTTTAGTGTGTCCGCCTGCGCGCGCGCATTGGACTTTGTTGATCCATAGATCCATTAAATCGGTTCGATCCCATAGATCAATGATCTTACGTTATTTTTAGAAGGTCGTGCACGTGTCTGCTATCTCTGTCGGCCTTCGATGACCGCTATGCGTGTAAAAGAGATAGATATACTGTCTACATTGAAATATAATACTTATTGAAATATGTATTTAATCGTGTAAGAGATAAAGTTGAAATTGACTAAATGTTACGTAAAGACGTAATTCAGAGCTATGTCGTCTTTGAATATAATTACTATTGGCTATCTCTATCTAGCGCATATGATTGTGTGTGTAAGGAAGGGACGGAAGACGTCTATTGAAATGATTTACAGTGGGAATTATTATAATCGAGCCGCGTTTTTTGTGACCGCAAATTTCACGGCCGCAAGCGGCGCGACGGACGCTCAAGAACATGGAAATCGTTTTGTATTAATATTTTATTGTAAGACGTTACATGTAATTTAAAATTTATTTCACTTCTTGAGTTCTACTTTTCCGTCTTATAACTCGAAGCTTTGTTAGTTTTGAATCTTGGTAGCCTTCAACCACAATGAATAGTACCTAGTCCAAGATACTGTACACCCCTTTAACCATCTATGTAATTAACCACGCATTCTTTCGTGGCTCTATGACGTGATGCAAAAAAAGGACAAACAAACAAACAAACAATAAACTCAGGGTAGCTGGAGTCGCAAGGTTTCGTGTCATAGGTGTCGTGGTTTTGCACGCTCTTTTCATTTCTACCAATCGCATAAGAATTCTGCATGTAGGTATATACTAGTATTGAAGGTATGTGGGTTTTCGCTTCTGTTAAATTAGTTCATATAAAAGTTTAATAGAAGAACACACTTTTGATAGCATTTTCCATTCATTCGGATATAAACCGAATATATTATTTATTTTATTGTCTAAAGTTTCCATTTCATCACATCAATGGCGTCATATTGACGCTACGCAATACCTAAACATTTACACAAGGTTACTGACTGCGAAACGCATCAAGTAAATCTTGAAAAGCGGTGAAAATGCGTTCATTTATGTTAGTGGAAAACATTTTTTTCAGTGTTTTATTTGGACTTAGAAGCTAATACCATGTAACTTCCATCAAGCTGGTATGAGGTTTAAAACACACCCGGTATAATCTACCGGTCGCGGGTGAGATGACGGCAGCTGTTATGACAATTCTGGGGCTAGGACGCTCTGAAGATCCCCGCACGCCCACCGCGTACAATCCGCACTTTCTGATCACTCTCGTTAGATACTGAAAACATGCATCGCACTCGCTGCTCGCTGCTGTCAACTACTGTCAACAAAGAAATATTTTATAATATAATTATCCGTCAGTCGGTTAGGTAGGCCGCCACCGTGATGTAGCAGGCAAGCATTCTGCCAACAAAGCCGTAAGTTCTAGGTTCAATGCCCATTTCAATAGAGGTCGCCTGATCTAAAATTGCGGGCCTTCCGTTAAATCTGATGTTTTCAATGTTATATTCGTTTATTTAATCTTTTATAAATTCGTGTCTAGCATATAATTATAGGTTTTAAATTATATAATTGTGTAAATTGTAATATTGTCACACGCATAAAGAAACGTTTATAACATATCGAAAAATTCACATTTAGTGGAGGGGCGCAATTTTAGATTAGTACGAAAACTGCTATTTATTAACCCGGAAAAACAAAAAGATTTTATTGCTTTTCAAAATATTCGCCATGATGATAGACGTACTTTTGCGTACGTTGAAACCAATTTTCATAGCACTTTTTCCATTCTGATCGTGGTATTTACAAAACGTGCATTTTGCAGCTCAAATGACCACGTAATTTATTCTTCACGCTTGGAAATAAATATAAGTGGTCGGGTGTCGAATCGGGGCTGTACGGCGGATGACCCGTCAATTCAATGTTTCGACCTTTCAAAAACTGAGTTGTTTCGGCTGACGTGTGACAGCTAGCATTGTCACGATGAAGAACGATTCTGCGCTGTCGGTCGTTCCTTCTTATTTCTTCAAAGACTTCTACACCATTCTGAATTAATCGTTTTACGATCCTCTAGTGACACTGTAGCCACATATCCATTTATAACAACTTTTGTTGGTTTCGGCTCATCTTGGAACACCCACACCTTTGACTGCTGTCTAGTTTCGAGGTCATACATAGATCTAAGATTCATCACCTGTGTAGTTATTATAAACAGCTTTTGACGCACCACGGTTCTATTTTTTTTAATATTTTTTTAACATTTTTTTGCACCAATCGACGCGAACAAATTTTTTAACAGCCAAACGTTAGTGTAATAATCTTATGCCCAAAGACGCCTCTATCTCGTGATATGTAACAACGTGACGATCTTGCTTTATTAGTTCCCGTACAGCATCGATATTTTGTGGTATAACAACCATGCATGATGATGAAGACACGCAGTTTTCAAAATGACGCCACAGTAGAAAAAAAATGGACAGTTATATGAAACAAACTGTATTCTACATTCTACAGCGAAAGAGTTCCATGTTTAAATATTGTAATTACTTTTTAAATATTTCTTGTAAGTGGCCAGTTCCGGATTTTTTACTCTACTTTGACCTATATATTTCCTATATAATGTGTACCTGGGGCTGGGTGTGGGGGTATGCTTCCCGCAATAGACCAGGAGTGTATAGACTTATAGACCTCATTCATGTACTTGCAGTCAGTTGGAAATGGGTGCGTGAAGGTGCAGCACCATATCGAATATAAAAAAAATTATTAAAACCGACTTCAAAAACTTAAACTAAAAACATTTTTATATAAAAAATGAAAGAGCATTAATGAGTTGCATATAGTTAATGAATTTAGTTCCAAATCATTAATTTGATATTGTGTTCTTTATTTGTTATAGTAGCAAAAATTTATCACTGTTGTAAAAAATTGTTATTACCTGGTAAATACCTATTTAAAGTGTCCGAGTCAGGCACCAATTTCCTAAATTATACACCGTCCTTTTAATGCTTTTTTCTAGCATAAATTTTTATTTTTCACGATTTAGTTATAAGTATCTGTTATTTATTTGTATTCAGAATAAATAGGGTTGTTCACATGAGAGAGTGCTGTTTGGAGAAAGCAGTAGCATGAGGTCATAACTCCCAGACGCAACACCTGAATAACTGAAAAATAGAGTTCAAACACACACGCGTGCTTATAAAATTTTAAGATATCCCTCGATTTCCCTAGGATCCCATCATCTGATCTGAACAATGGAACCACTCAGGGAATATACCCTTTCATACGAAAAAAGAATTTTCGAATCGGTCCACAATTTGACGAAGATATCGGTGAACATACATTAAAATAAAACATTAATACAGATGAACATACATAGAACCTCCTTCATTTTGAAGTCGGTTAAAAATAAATGGAAAACAATTTTAAAAGTTAATTTTCTGATAGTTATTAAAAAACAAAATGTGTGGTATCAATATGTCAACGACATCTTGGTGTTGTGTAGCGAGCAGGAGTAGCAATTCAAAAGAATAATAAATACAGTGCTTCTCACGATTTTTAATATTTTCATTCGAAATATCTGTTGCATATCATTCTCTATGCATTTTTATACATAATTTGTTCCTGTGACGTCATATGGGCGGTTTAGCTTATTGCGCTGCTTTCCACAGTAAAATATTGAGATAAGATCAGTACGTCAAATAATATTGTAATTCTCATGAATAAATAAAAACATTATAACTATTTAGTCTTAGACAATGGAAATAGTAAACATCCGTCTATATGACGTCAGAGGGATATTTCATTAGTCGATTTTTGAAAAAAAAACTAAGAAAATTACAGATTTAATTGGTTTTATTATTTGAAGAGGATGGTATAGATTGGTCTCTATTTTAGAAAAAAATATAAAAGCTGTATTCAATATTTCGACCATTATTTTAACCAATGGGCGAACTCTAGTTATTACAAATTATTACATTTATTATAGTTAAGTTTATATCACCATCATCATCAGCCCATTTTACCCCACTGCAAGGGCTTAGGCCTCCCCCAGAGTGAGGAGGGGGTTTGGAGCTTAAATCCACCACGCTGCTTACTGCGGGTTGGGGATTGCAACGACCGCCATCTATTGACAGCGTCCGGGACCAACTGCTTAACGTGCTCTCCGAGGTACGGAGTCAGTGATAGTTAATGTACTTAAGTCACAAAACTCATTGGTACACGCCCGGATTCGAACCATGGCCCTATGGCCTTATAAATTTGAGACAGGTTCGTTGCGCTCTAGGCTATCCCGACAGTTAAGTTTATATTGACAGTTAAGTTACTATGTGTATATTTAATTTATATTTAACTACTTCTTCTTAGTCGTGCACTTGCCAAAGTGGTCGTGGCTATGATGTCGAAGTGGAGCCACCACTGTCGAAGGCGGCCGCTCGTGCCATACGTCTCCATTCATTTCTGTTTGCGACCCTTTGCTCTGTATTATGAGCCTCTCCATGGAGTCCTCGTCTCTAACAAGTGTCCAAAGAACTTAAGGATTCACAATTGGAGAATTGAAGGGAGCCTCTCTATAATGTGGAACTCGTTCACAATGAAAATATTTAGAAAAGAAAAGATTTTAGTTAGCTACTACCAAAATACAAAAAAATACGACTTTTATAGTAAAAACGAAATAATCAGAATTTTTAGACTTCCGACAAGAATATCAAATCCATAATTTTTTCTTCAATTTGTAACGCGGTTTGTTTTAATTAACAATCATAAAATATCTTGAATTGAATTTGTATACTACTAACTTAATATAAGTAAAATGTGAGGTCTTTATCGCGGACATCGGCCGTCATCTTTGAGAAAAGGGATTTGACCCGCGTTTCAAGTCCCTGGCACAGACTTTGCCCATTGCTATTAACATGACGATGCTACAAGATTCATGGCTACAAGTGTCTTGGACACCCGCGTCTGGAGCGACAAGGGGTGGGTTATTAGATTATTAAATATACAATATAATGGGCTAATAAGGTTCTAGAATATTCTTCCAAAATCAAATTTTTCTCTATTTACGAATTTTCCAGGTATTTAAGAAAATTCATCTGATGTTGAAATTGTCCCTGTGACGTCATCTGGGCGGTTGAGTTTATTGCGCGGCTTTCGCACTGTTACGAATAGATGAAGTAAAAATTTATTAAATGTATATTTTTTATATAACTTATAAACTATCGCAATTAAGGAGAGAAACAGGAAACTTACTGTGGTTTATTATTATTTATTAATGTTTATATATTATTATTAATATTACTTATTATTAATGCTTTATTAATCTCTGCCTTTTGAGCGACTACAATAAATTTTTCATAACCAAAAATATTTAGCATATAGATATATATCAAGCTATAAATATCATGATATATCATATATCTTGTTAAATGTTTCATGATCATGTACGTGTATATTTCATCATACAAAGTTTCCCATAATTACAAGTAACTACACTTCTAATTTGTTACTGTATCACTACATAGTATAACTAGAATAGACTTTGGACCGCAAACCAAAGATCGCGGGTTCGATCCCCACTTGAAACACCCATTTATATGTCACAAAATAATGGTTAGTTTCAACCCAACCCAACCAAATTGACATTTAATATTTACTCTCAACAAGTTTAAAACTACAATAAAACGAAAGCTTTATGCAAAAGCTTATTATGAAATATCGGACTACTCAGATGAAAACAATCCATGGGTTAAGCCTATCAGTTAGTTTCATAATAAAAAATATATATAGTCCCTCATAGTTTCTTGCGTAATAGCTTCTGAGACTTTTATGAAAGCGCCTTTGTGGGGACGTTTTCTCAAACAGACTTAATTAATTCAATATTGCGTTTTTTTTTTTTTTTTGTTTAGTGAGGGCCGAATCTGCTTACAGACATCTGCGCGCCCGACCTACCGCGCAGATAGTGCCGGGTTGGGATTTCTACACAGAAGGTGCAGCCCGACCGGCTAAACGACTCCTCAACCTATACTCCGGAGAGCGTATAGGATTTGACATGAACGACGACCGGACGCATTGAGGATGCTCCTATTGGCGGGCGGCGCCTTAAGGGCGCCGTCTCGTAGGCTTATGATTAAAATTACAATTAAGAATTAAAAATTCGGCAATGGAGGGCAGTTCGAGCTGGACGGCCCGACTGTGAACAAATAAGGCTCAGATGCCATTCGAACAGATTTGCTACGTTAACTAGGTAATATCGGGTGCTAGGTACTGTTCACCTATGTCAGACTGAAGGTCTGATCTGCCTGCATTCCTGAGACTCTCAACCTCGGTGGTGAGATCGTCAGGAGGATCTGTTAGTGCATTCCGTGGACGTCTGAGAAAGTGGGTGGCGGGCGGGGGCTCGTAAGAGGCCGCTGCCGAAAGTAGCGGGTTGGGGTGCGCGACCGCAGCGGCGAAGAAGCGCTCTGACGCGTCCTTCATGTACTTGGAAAGAGTTGGTAAGTCGAAATCGCTGTGAAGTATACTATTTCGAACGTACCAAGGAGAATCTACTGCTTTTCTACAGAATCTGTTCTGTATGACCTGTAGCGGCTTAAGTATCGATTCTTTGGCGTAAGCGAAGACCGGGCATGCATAAGTCATGACCGGTCTGATAGCCATCACATAGAGTGTGCGCTTGTTGCGCATCGACATCTTACTACGGCTACCTATCATACAGGACAGGCGGGCCATATAAAATTTGGCAAGTTTGCTAACACGTTTGACATGATCGCGAAAGTGCAGATGCTTGTCAAGCGTAATACCTAGATATTTATAACTATGTTGCCACGGAATGTTGACACCGGACATTTTGAGTGAATCTATGTTTTTTGGGAGGAGTGAGGGGTCTTTCGCTTTGGAATGGCGAAAACAGATGGCCGCGGATTTGTCCGGATTTAGTTCAATCCTCCATAGGCGAAACCACTGCGTGAGTTCGTCTATAGAGGACTGAAGTCGAGGAGCGATGTGACTATTAACGCGCGCGCGAAAATAGAGCACTGTGTCGTCGGCGAACAGTGCTAATTGGACTCCGTTGCGCGGCAACGGAATATCGTTGGTATACGCTGAGTACAGTATCGGGCTGAGAGTGGAGCCTTGCGGGACTCCAGCTTTTAACGTTTTCCGCGTTGAGAGTGATTTCTCGTGTTTATAGACGAATTGTCGGTCGGTGAGATAGTCTTGGATTATAAAAACTAATCTATCTGGGACTTCAAGTTTATGCAGCTTGTATATTAAGCCTGCATGCCAAACTTTGTCAAAAGCTTTGGCTACGTCGAAAAATACTGCTACGGTTTTATCTTTCCGTTTGAAACCGGAAGATATGTATTCAACTAAGCGGAGAGCTTGTTGAGGGCAAGAGTGTCGGGGACGAAAGCCAAATTGCTCGTCTATAATTAGTCCCTTTCCAAATAAATGATCGCAGAGACGAGTCTTTAAAACTTTTTCGTAGAGTTTGCCCATAACCTTGAGGAGGCTTATGGGTCTGTAACTGGTGGGAAGATCTCGAGGTTTGCCTGGCTTAGGAATGCCGATTACGACGGCTTCCTTCCAGATCGGTGGAAAGTAGCAGTTTTTGAAACATGTGTTGAAAATGGTTGCCAGAAGGGCGACTAATGGAAAAGAAAAGCATTTGAGTGCTTTGTTATTGATGCCATCGAGACCCGGAGCTTTTTTGTTTTTAAGCTCCTTAATATGTTTACTAATTTCCTCACAAGTGACTGGGGGAAGGTCCGCTGAGGGCGGACGGGCCGCGTGATTGCGTACGTCGTTTTCGACGTAGGCTACGTGAGAGGGGTCGCACGGAAGTGTGCTTATTGAACATTGGGCGTCAAGACTATCTGCAAGACAGTCAGCTTTTTCGTTATCGTCGAACGCGAGGGAGCTATCTGGTTTCTTAAGTGGGGGGGACGCGGCGTGTCCGTCTAAACGGAGCGCTTTGGCGACACTCCAGTAGGCCTTATGGGTTGGCTTAATGCCTTCCATAAGGTCGTTCCACTGTTCGTTACGTAACTCACTTATGCGCGCTCTCACACGGCGTTGGAGGGCGCGCGCTCGTGACCTATATTCGGGCGTGGGATATGCGCTCGCGCGGCGCAGAGCAACGTTTTTGACTCTTATGAGTTCGCGCACGTCAGGCGGCAGGTTCAGGCGGGGTTTAGCCGCCGGCGCCTTCCGCGAGCAGTCCGCGATCACTTTTTGAACGTGCTCAGTAAGAGCCCCTATAGCTAAATCTATATCATTATTGGAATTAATTTCCGATGGGATTTTATTAAGATCGGGGGTATCGATTTTTTGGAGCGCGGCTTGGACTTTATCCCAGTCGGTGATGAATTTGGGGTCCTCCGGCGGATTTTCCGGTGAACCCAATTTCATGAGAACGGGCCGGTGATCTGAGCTCAGGGCGTGAAGCGTCTCGATAGAACTCAGTTTCAGCGCCACGTTTTTAAGAACTGCGAAATCCAGAATTTCTGGATGATGAGTATTATTATCGGGAAATCGCGTCGGTGTAAGTGGCGCGATTATGTCTAAATTGAGGGCCTCGGCTAGGACCGATAGCCTGCGGCCGTTCATATTGGTGGCCACACAGTTCCAATCTGTGTGTTTACTATTAAGATCGCCGAATAAGAGAACGGAATCTCCAAGGGCGAGAAGAGCTTCTATGTCGCTCCGGAGCAACTCACTAGTCGGCGGCAGGTACACAGAGGCTATGATAAGGGTCCCGTGACCGGTCATAGCCAATCTGCACACTGTCGCCTCTACGTTAATAAGAGAGGGCGCGTCGATAGGGCAACAGTACAGCGTGCGTTTAAAATACACCTCGGTACCCCCGCCCCTTCCGCGTTCGCGGTCCGTTCTGAGTAAATTATAATTTTTAATTTTGCAGGCCCTGGGCCTTTTGTTTGATAAAAAGGTTTCCTGGACTAATATAATATCTACGCTGTACTCAGACGCACATTCACCTAACTCTATAAAATTTGTGTTAAGGCCACGCGCGTTGAACGACATAATCGAGACCGAACTCGGTTTATGTCGCCCAGCGCGAGCGCCCAGTGTGCACGCGGGTGCACTCATTACAATTTAGTATTGAAAATAAAAATTAAAAATGTAAAAATTTAAAAATTTAAAAAATTTAAAAATTTAAAATTTATAATTAAAATGAATTTAGTAGAGTGATTCGATCACTTTGGGGTAACGACTAAGGGCAGCCATTCTGTCCTTAGTGCATTTACTATTTGAGATCTCCGAGGCCAAGGCGGCGACCTCGTCTTCGGAGACCTCGGCTATGGCCGCTTTTATTAATCTTAAATTTGCGAGGAATGAGCTCGCATCTTTAAGAGGTTTATTGGGCACGGGCCCGGTATTACGAGTGGCCGGTGCAGCCGCCTTTGCGATGGGACGCGGTCCCCAAGCCGTGGCGGGCGCGGCGGGGCGAGCGGTCGTGGGAGCGAGAGGGCCGTTAAAATGCGGGCGCCGTTGAATGAGCGCCGGGAAATGGGTCGTGTTGTGGACCGCCGGGGCCCATTGCCTTTGTGCGGGACGCACTGGCGGTGGAGTGAGTTTAGGCGCCTTAGGGCAGCCTCTATAATTGGCCGTGTGGCCGGTTTGTTGGCAGAGGACGCACGCTGGTGGTCCGTCCTTTGCCTTGTCACGCGGGCACTCCGAGGTGAAGTGGGGTCAATATTGCGACGTATTCCAAGATTATATAACTACGGAATAAAGATGCATGTTTGATTTTATCCGATTGGAAAATTGTAATGTTAACTGTTCATTTCTGGTGCTGATTCGGTGTGTATTTCTATACAAAAACGGATTGGTTGTAACTACGTTGTACTTTTGCGATGTTTTTGTTGGTGCGATTCGCCATAGCTCTTTTCTGCACAAAAAATGGTCAACTATCAAAATAGAGCTTTGTTGTTAGCACGTACATTGATCCTACGAATAATGTAATAAATATTGCGTTTTGCGGCTGTATGCATTTTGTATTCTAATGAAGCTATCGACGTGTCACATCTCTGACATCTTTGAACCAGAGCTAAACAAGAACGATAAACCGGGCAAGTGCGACTCGAACACGCACACGAAGGATTCCATACACCGTACTCAATATATATTTGAAAACATAATGTACGTAAAAAAAAATTATTGTATTATTTAAAAAAAATTGTGATCGGCATAATGTCAATACAAGAAACAAGGATAAACTTGCTAATCATGTCAGCCGCCTCAATAAAATCACAAAATCTTTTAAAGGGCAATGTATACGCTTTTACAATAAGATCCCAGTTGACATTCAAGATCTACCCCTTAACAAGTTTAAAACTACAATAAAACGAAAGCTTTATGCAAAAGCTTATTATAAAGTATCAGACTACTTAGATGAGAAAAATCCATGGGTGTAAGCCGCTCGCCTATCAGTTTGTTTCAATAATATTATTCTTTAAGCACTTATTTGTTAAGCACTTATTGTTAAATTTTTTTTTTTTAATAATTTTGTTAAAAAGAGCGTCCCTCAGTTTCTTGCGTATTCTTCTGAGAGGAACCAGCATTTTTGAATGCGCCTTTGTGGTGACGTTCCTTCCACAAAGTAATAAAATTCACTCTTATGACGTATTTCAAGATTATGCTACATAACTACGAAATAAAGATATTTTGATTTGATTTGATTTGATTTGACAATATTAAAAAAAAAACACGTTTCATGTTTGACCCCCTTTAATTTTTAACTTTATTTTATTTTTATAATTTTTTTTATACAGGCCATAGTAATACACACTATAAGTTTTTTAATTTAAACAATTATCACGTTTCAAAAATACGTTGCCTGTAAAGGGATCCTTTTCATTCTTAATTTTATTTTAGTTTTCCAGTTTGAAACATTGATATCATTTTTTAAGACCTATCGTTTGGTACCTCTCGTGTTAATATACGATGATTTTTAACCTATCCCAAAAAAAAATCCTAATTTTAGTACGTCGTTGTGTAGCGGTTCATAGATTACACCTACCTTCCAAATTTCATATATATATATTGCCAATAGTTTCCGAGAAAAACCACAGACAGACAGACAGACAGACGGATGGACGGACGGACATGGCGAAACTATAAGGGTCCTTTTTTTGCCATTTGGCTACGGAACCCTAAAAATCGAGGGTTCGACACCGCCAAGGGCACATTTTCTATTCTGTGTCGTGTATGGATATGTAATACCTGTTAAAATTTATATATATGTATCATTGACTGATCGATTGGCCGAAGTGGTTAGAGATCCTAACTGCAGAAGCAAAGGTCGCGGGTTTGCTTCCCGCTCGGGATAAATATGTGTGTGCATGAATATGTCTATTTGTTCCGTCTCTAGGTGTAAAATATATATGTATATATTAGGTCTTAACCTATGAAGTTGCCGTTTTGTATGAAATAAGTTAAAGAATTTTTTTTAAACATCTTCATTTTTTTTATTCAAAATATTCACCCGTGCAATCGATGCATCTTTGCCAACGCAGTGGCAGTATATTGATGCCCTTTTTGTAAAAATCAACTGGACGGGAGGCAACAAACTCTTCAAAGGCATTTTGTACTGTCTCTAAGGAACCGAATTTTTTTCCCGTTAAAAAATTGTTCAAATTTTGAAAAAAGTAATAGTGGGTAGGTGCAAGGTCTGGTGAGTATGGCAGAAAAGGGAGAACTTCCAACCCTAACTCTAGCAGCTTAGAGACTGTTTTTTGTACATTATGGGGTCGCGCGTTGTCGTGAAGGAGCAGCGGGGACGACCGATTGACCAAAGCTGGTCGCAGACGTGCGAGCTTCTCCATCATTGTCTTCAGTTCTTCACAGTACACATCTGCAGTAATGTTCATGCCATTTTGTAAAAAGCTGTGATGAATCACACCGGCACTAGACCACCAAACAGTGATCATCACATTTTTAGGGGTTATTTTTCGTTTAACACATTGCTTTGGTGCTGAACCAGGATCTAACAAACTTGCTGAGCGCTTTCGATTGTCGAACAGAATTCATTTTTCATCACAGGAAACAATCCATTTCAAAATTCTTTTATTTCTGTGCCTGTTGAGCAACACGAGGCAGGTCTCGACGCGTACGTTGCGCTGACGATCGTTAAGTTCGTGGGGTAAGCTTTTTTACTTTGCCAATTTGTCGCAAATGGTCCAATATAGTTTTGATGCTAACATCAAAAGCTGCTGCTAGTTCAGCTGTAGTTTGAATATCATCAGCTTCCGCAATCGCCTTCAATTCATTGTTGACCAAAGTGTCCGGACGACCGCGAGATTCATTATTTCAGTCATAATTTTCAGAACGGAAGCGGGCATACTAATAACAGGTTGTGCGTTCGTTTGTTAAGTTCTTTTGTAAATCAGTAGTCTAGTACTCATAATACAAGCGTAATACTTTCTTACTTTGGGACTAGATGGCTAGGATGTGTGGGATGTCCCAGGTATTATATTACATTATAAAAAATAATTATGTATTTGCTCGCACATCAGTTGTTTTGTCTCATAGAAGAGGCTTTGTCTTGTTCAGGTTAGATGATAAATTTTCCAGTTATTACCGCCTCTTTAAATTTTAAAACTGATTACTAAGAAACGGAACGCTGCGCTGCTTTCTTACGTTGGTTGGTATTTTTCTCAAATGCTAAACGCCAGCCGAGAGTGGAGCGACCACTCGCCTTGATGGCTTACGCTTCGAAAGCCTGTGCACCCCTTGGCCAAACCGACAGCGACGAAGGTATTGTGATCGCGTACCGCAGTATACTCTGTTAGTCAACATTTAAATTCTAGACAATCCTAATGAACACGCGCATAATAGGATGACTCTTAAAACTATTCAAGCTGTAATTACTATCAACTTATTAAAAACCTTCAAACTTATATAGCTAAAATAACGAATCCTTTTTCAGCTCTTCTAATCTTGTGAAATGGTTATTCAGAGAAATATCACGAAGTAAAATTTTGAATCGTCATGCTCGAAATAAAATTATGATTATTGTAAGCTTTCAATAAGATTGTTTAAAATGGCGAAAGATACGCATAAAATAGACAAGTTTCTAAGACTAATAACTTACATAGTACAGATTTTTTTTCAAAATAACTTTAGTTGGTATAACTTGGATTACGATCGAAATTAACTAAAGATATAATAAACGTTAGGTTACTTGATGTTTCATTTACTTGTTAATTTTTTGAAAACTTGGTGAATTTTGATAAGCATTAACCTTTTTGAGTTATGTAGCAACTGGCTTGCTTGGCTCGATTTTATTTTTTTATTTTATTTCATTTGTTCATCATATTCACTATACAATCAAGAGCATGTAGTTCTAAGTGACTTAGTCTTACAATATGTGTTTATAATAATAGCTTAGGGTCAAAAACAATAGGTTAGAAATCTCATGTAGACCTGACATTTTTGAAAACTTAAAAAATAATTTGTCCAGCAATAAATACACACAAACCGAAATATGTGCCAATATTAACGTACATCAGACAGTTGGCATTGGTGTGAAATCGGCGACATTTCACACCAATGTCAAATTGTCAACTTAACATTTCCTACCGAATCTAAAATTAAATGATTTTGATTGTTTAACATCATCGCAGTCGCTATAGGTATGGCTAAATTTTCACTAACAGAACAATGCGGTACAAACACAAAGCGATAGTATTTCAAATACTCGAAAGGTACATAAGTAAAGGGTTCAGTGGTTTGGTTGAGTGCAATGGATAGAACTTCTATCGAGCGGTTTAAGGGCTCAAAACAATTTCTTCAAAACTGAGGGAATTCAGTCACTTTCATACAGTTGAGGTACGCTGTACGCTTGTTTAGTTGCGTATGGTGAATTTGTAGACATTAGAGATGCCACGTTTAGTGTTTGGATGTTATAAAAGTATCATCATCATTAAGGTTACAAACTCCTTTTGCTGGAGTACATCCCTTCTTCAATATTATTTAAGGTGTTTAGACTATATTGGTGGGCACACCGTACTGGTCCAGTGCGGGTTAGAGCCGTTGTGGCCGTTGCCATCTACCGTCACACATAATAAAAAACGCATAAAACACGCTTTTAGCGGGAATCGAACTCATACCTTTGTATCGGGATGTTTATCACTGAGCACCACAGCTCTGTGATGAGTTTATTAGCGACCCGCTCTGGCTTCACACGGGTATATAGATTGAAATGTAAATTAGTATTATTAGTATTTTATTTGGATAAATAGAAGATAACAAAATTACTTAATATAACAATTCCGATTTTTATATCCATCGTTGACTTCTAAACGAAAGGTCCGATTCGAATAATTTAAAGAGGAATTTACATGGTAACTATTAAGTTAGATAAGGATTAGTATCATGATACGAACGTCACCATCTTTCGATTTTTGCCGTGTTTTGATTAAATAATTTGAACAAAAATGGTTATTGTGACCTTAACCGTAATAATAAGACATATAGCCTCGCGGATTTTTTGTAGGTAATGAATGATGAGTACCTATCTACTAGACACATATAGTACATCATTTTATGTATCATCAATAGTTTTCACAGCGGGCGATAAATTAATGACTTTCATAGACAAATTTTTGGTACTTTGGGTTACATTATTGTAATTTTCATAGGGATTTCTAATTTGTTTCAAAATCAAATACAGTCCACTTATTCGCTGATAATGTAACTTTCTATGGGTGAAAAGATTTTTAAATCAGTTAATCAGTTTTTAAGTTTATTCACTACAGACAAACAGACAAAAAATCATTTTTTTTTCTCATGATAACATTAGTTCAGGTCTACCCAAGATCATAATGTTGTAACTAAACTAGCCTTAACCGATAGAGCGGCGTACAATAGTCAAGTCCTCAGGGTACGTTTATAACCACGTGCAGCAGTGACGCCGGCTGCTTTGGCATTCGTCCAACAACATCTTGCAGGAAACGTTTTGCAGTTGAGGAATTATTGTATGCTAGCTTTTGCTATATTATTTTCAGTTACGAGTATATATACGTTGCAGTTTTATTTATTTCACAAATACGTTCGAGTTAAAGTAAACGGTGCTAGGTATTCATTTCTGACTGATTTATTGGCCGAGTGGTTGGAGACCCTAACTGCGGAGCCAAGGGTCGCTGTTCGGTTCCCGCCTGGAACAAATATTTGTGTACATGAACATGTCTATTCGTTCTGTGTTCGGGTGTAAAAGTATATGTGTACTTATATATCATAAAAATAAGAATATTTAAGTATGTATATCAGTTGTCTAGTACCCCATAATACAAGCATAATACTTGTCTACTTTGGGACTAGATGGCGCTGTGTGGGATGTTCTAGATATTATTATAATTATGCATATGTATAGAAAAACTTAAAAGTACTGTTAAAAACATCAAATTACTAATAAACATATTAGTTATTGTTCTGTGTCTGTAATCTGTAACTGTCTGTAATCTGTGCTGCGATTAGTTGATGCCATGTAACTGGCCACGTGCCAAAGTAAACAAAACATACAATACGTGTTGTGCACTGGTTACTCGGCGCAGTTTCGTTTTTAATTTCTCCCCGAACATTGATAACAAAAGTTTTGTTACAAATTTGTTCTAACTTATTCCATGTTGTGCGGCATACGGAAACAACGTTCATTCATCCATGCTAAAACGTTTCTTAGAACAAATGCTTTTCCAAATAATTATGTAAAGGCTATATCTTATTAGAGATACTATCTGTTTCAGCCAGTTCAACTTAACAGACTCGTTGTTACTGATTGGCGGCTTCAGTTAATTTAATTAGATACTCAAACGTTTGCTAATTAAGACCTGAGGTTCACAAGCCTTGGACAGAAATCTGTGCGACACAGTAAAAGAATAAACAAATTAAAAATAAATTGCTAAAAATAATATATTTAGGGCTGAAGAAAAATTGCCGTTTGATATAAAAAATCTTGAAATTACGAAGAGAAAAAAAATATGAATCTAATTACTTTTATTTTATGTTTTTTTTTGCCATTTAATAAGGAAATTATAGTGATCAAAGACGCAAAAAGGCTATTTTTATTGTTTTTCAGGAACAAATTTTTGTCATGTATGAAGTTGTTCAAATGGCAAAAAAATGGTGATTGGTACCACAGAGCATTAAAGTAGGTTAGAGTTGGTATCTAGGGGGGATACGCTGTCCCCTTCAAGTATGCAGTATATTGCATACTTAAGACAGATCTCATAACTTAAACTTTAAATTACGACATCAAATCGATTTAATATTTATATGGAAGGGATAAACGACTTAACCGCTTTCCAAAATGATATAAATCTGAAACATTTACCTATGGGTTATATTTTTACTAACATTCGTTGTATGAGTAATTATTTTTGTGACACGTGTCTCTGAACAAAATATCATCACATGACACCTCTAACCTACTCGATTCTCTGTGATTAGTACGAAGTTTGGAGAATATCGAAGATTTCTAAGTGTAAGATCTGTAACGTTGAATCGGTTACTTCTGCAGTGCAATATCTGGTTTTGCGTTATCGTGAAGAGGTTGACCAGTCGAGCTAATTTCACCAATTAATAGACGTAAATAAATTAATACTAACCTCTACACTGAGCAAAGTGTTCTTTAAGTATTGTGATGATTCACTATCAGTAGACCAACGGGTGTTGAGGCATCATAAAAGACGAGAAATATGAGGAGGAAAAAATATCCGTCAGCGTAATTACGTTACAAGGAAACTATCTATATATCATGTAATAAAATATATTATCTCCTTTATTTGTATTAAAATTAATATTTTATATACACTCTAGTACGAGAAGTATTCAAAATTAAGTAAATGTTTGTTTTTCCAAACTTAAAAATACTCCTCTAAGAAAACTCTATTCTGAAAAACGTTGCACCATTATTCTAACATAATTGCCCTTTCAGGTGTTCCTTTAATCTTGGAAATAGATAAAGATCACTGAAGGGAAGGTCCGGTGAATAAGGAGGATGTTCCACTATATCAAAGCCAGCTCTTTCAAAGACAGATCTTTCAGAGAAGATGACACAGTTTACTTCTGCACTGTAATAGGGCACCAAGACCTTGTCTTAGGGATAAACATAAAAAATCGGGCATATGTGAGTCGTCCTTGCGATTAGAGCTCCCGTCTCTCCACACAATATATTTATATTATATATTTACAAATATATATACATATATAAATTAATTATTTATTATATATGTCACGTTCAATTAACCAACTGCAAATGTAAGCGATCGCAAAAAAAAAAAATTAATTGTATATGATACTCGTATAATTACAAAGTAACGAATTTCGGATATTTCCCTTTTACTTGTGCTGCGAGATCTTGTTCCTTGGCAAATTTCATCGTTCTAGGTCAACGAGAAACGAGTGTCAAAATATGCGGCAATAAGTATTGCCGTATTTTTTGATTGCGTTCACTTAGAGGCTAGATTGTTTTACAATTCCTGTAAACTCTTTACTTTTACAGGTCATAAATTGGTTCAACGCTCATAACCTATTATTAAACGCAAATAAAACAAAATGTTTAAAATTTACATTGCCCAATGTTAGGCAAGTTGATGTCAATTTGAGACTTGGTGGGGATTCATTAAGTTTGGTTAATGAAACTGTGTTCTTGGGCATTACTATCGATACAAATTTACAATGGGGTTCTCATGTTATGAGAGTGGCTGGTAAACTGAGCTCTGCTGTTTTTGCAATCAGGCAAATAAGAAGACCAACCGATGTGCTTACAGCGAGGCTGGTTTATTTTAGCTACTTTCATAGCATAATATCATATGGCATTCTACTATGGGGAAAGGCCGCTGACATTCGAACAATATTGTTCTGCAGAAAAGGGCTATTCGAGCTATATATAAATTAAAATCTAGAGATAGTGTAAAGGCTCATTTTAGAGAAGGTAATATTTTGACAGTCCCTTGTCAGTATATTTATGAAAATATAATTTATGTACATAAAAACTTAAATGCTTTCTCTAGAGTGGGTAATGGCCACAACTTAAATACAAAACATAAGCATATGTTGTCAATTTCCAGGTTCAAACTCTCAAAAGTTAATAATTCTATCATGGGAAATTGTATCCGTTCTTATAATAAAATTCCAAATGAAATGTTAGACTTGAATTCTAATCAATTTATAAAGCGAGTTAAAGTCCAACTCATGAGAAAAGCTTACTATTGTATTACTGAGTATTTAAATGATTAGTGCGCATGGACATCATTGTAATAGTTGTAAGCATATTTTAAAAAAAGAAAACAATTAAAAAAACATGTATTTAAATAAAATAAGCAGGGAGGAGTTTCTTGCCAGTTCTTCTCCTTCTAGTTTTGGAACCAGTACCTAATCACCTAATCAATTGTTTTGTCTTTTAATAAGTGTGTGTAAACATCTTATATTGATCTAGCTTTCCGCCCGCGGGCTTTGCTCGCGTTGACTACACAGTTATATTGGGACAGTTAAAGGAACGCAACGCTCCAGAACATTGTAACACTTTCTAGAACATTCTGAAACGTAACAACCTAAGAAATATCTATACCTAATTTCACTAAAATCCATTTAGCCATTTTAACATGAAGAATAGCTGTCCCGCAAGTCGGTCCCGAAATCAGTCAGCCGTTTTGGAGATTAACCGGAACAGACAGACAGACTAACAGACACTAAGATTTTATACATGTATATAAAAAAAATGCTTTTCAGTCCTTACAACGCCTTCTTTATGTTTGCAAAATTTCAGTAAAATCAAATCAGCCGTTTCGACGATTAGCCCTAACAAACAGACAGACAAACACACAGACAAAAACCAACTTATGTTACACTTGATAACCTCCTTTTTATGTCTGCGAAGATTCATGAAAATAGTTTAGTCGTTTTGGAGATTAGCCGGAACAAAAAGATAGACAAAAAATCACACGGGCAAAAAGTTACCTATACCACTTTTGACAACCTATTTTAATGTCTGCATAGTTTCATTAAATTTTTTAAAAATTTAGCTCGAACATACATAAAGAACATTATGAACATACATCACTGACACCGTGCTTCGGAGGGCACGTTAAGCAGTCGGTCCCGGACGCTGTCAATAGATGGCGGTCGTTACAGTTCCCAACCAGCAGTGGAGCAGCGTGGTGAACTTAAGCTCCAAGCCCCCCCCCCCCTCCTCACCCTGGGGGAGGCCTAAGCCCCTGCAGTGGGGTAAAAATGGGCTGATGATGGTGATGATGATACATAAAGAGAGACAGACAAACAGACCAACATAAATTAGCGTGTGTCAGTCCTCACACCCTCTATTCACGTCAGCGAAACTTCATTAAAATTGTTTTAAATGTTTTAGAGTTTAGCTCGAACGGACAGAGAGACGGCCAGACAGACAAACAAAAAGTATTGTATCTCACTCCTGATAATCTTCTTATCATATCTGTAAAGTTTCATTGAAATCAGTTCATCCCTTTCGGAGATCAGCCAGAACAGACAGACAGACGGACAGACAGACAAACAAAAAGTAGCCTATATCACCTCTGGTACTGCCCTCTATACGTTTGCAAAGTTTCATTGAAATAGGTTCAGCCGTTTCGGATATTAGCCGGAACAGACAGACAGACACTTCAATTTTATTAATATAGAGATAAAAACTTTTTGATTTTGATTTGATTTTTCCAAGGGACCCTAGATCTAAGCGTCTAAGTGATGACAGACAGATAGACAGAAGGGAAACAAAGTGATCCTATTAGAGTATCTTTTGTCCTTTGAAGTGCTGAAACCAAAAACCGTGACAAAACGTTCCGCTGATAGGATTTTAAAGTTTTTATCTATTTCATCGGCCAGTGCTGTTATAAGATGACCCAAATGAGTATACAAAAATTAGGACTTTAGGAGTGCTCATCTCAACAACTTGTGGACTTAAATAAAAAAAATTGTTTGAAACCTTGATATCATTTTTTAAGACCTATCGTTTTGTACATCTCGCTTTAATTAATATACAATGAATTTTTTTTCCTACTTCAGTTACATGTATGGCGATCTATCCCAAAAAAAAATTTCTTAATTTCACTACGTCATTGTGCAGCGGTTCATAGATTACACCTACCTTCCAAATTTCATTTACGAATATACATATATTGCCAATAGTATCCGAAAAAAAAACCCCAGACAGATAGACAGACGGACGGATGGACATGGCGAAACTATAAGGGTTCCTTTTTTGCCATTTGGCTACGGAACCCTAAAAAACGAGCAAATAATGAATTTGATCGAACAATCAAGAAGAATCGACGAACAAAGAGAGCCCACTGTAGCGCACGATGCAGCTCAACTACCAACCGTCCAATCGTAATAGAAACGCCAACGTAAACGGTTAGGAATAATCGCGAACGTTTTATTCTCCAAATGCGATATAGTAACAGGCTGTTTAACGTTTTTACATTGTCGAAAATAATACGTAAAAGTTAAGAGGCTCATAAAAACAATTTTAATTTTCCGCTCAAGTACGTGACGTCATGACTCATAGCACTGCACCGACTTTAATTACCTCGTAAACAAATGAAATATTATTGTATGTGGACTTTATTCGGAATCTGTAAAAAAGCTATCAGTATTATTTATAATGAAACAAAAAATCTTTATTAAAATTGTATATAAGTTTTATATGATTTTATATTCGATGATCGATTGGCCGAGTAGAGACCCCAATTGCAAAACCGAGGGTCACGGGTTCGAATCCCACCCGGAACAAATATTAATGTGCATGAATATGTCTTTTTGTTCTGTCTCTGGGTGCAAAAAGTATCTATATATAATTATTATATGTATATATTATAAAAAATATGAAGTATGTAGGTACATCAGTTGTCTAGTACCCCATAATACAAGCATAGTACTTGCTTACTTTGAGACTAAGGTTCTGTGTGGGATGTCCCAGGTATTATTATTTATATTATTATAGGTATATAAAATTCTTAGGTCTGCGGTCCCTTGGGGCTTAAAAATTCAAGTTTCTAAGTCATCCAATCAAAAAATACGGTCGTTTATGCCGCATATTTTGATACTCGCAAATAAAAAAATCTATAGAATATTTAGCGTTGACCTAGAGTGATGGAGTTTGGCAGGAGCGAAGTCATAATAGTATTTCATTGCCATAAATGCTTCGTATTCATAGAATAAATGAATTTCACAGCAACGTTTGGTTTTAATAGTGTCATAAATAATTATAATAATATATCTGGAACATCCCACACAGCACCATCTAGTCCCAAAGTAAACAAGTATTATGCTTGTATTATGGGGTATTAAACAACTGATATGCATACTTACATAATTTTTATGATATATACATATAATCATAAAAAGAATCGAACCCGTGACCCTTTGCTCTGTAGTTAGGGTGTCTAACTACTCGGCCAACCGGTCAGTCATAAATGTCAGTTCACAGTATCTAAAATGTCAAACCTAATTTTGTGGGGTTGAAGACCGGCGCGCGGGGATTTCGCGAGGGGGAAGACCGGCGCGCGGGACCTCATGCACTGAAACCGTACTGAAACTGGCCATCTTACAGGAGCTAGGTAGAGTATGAGTGTTTACACGGTAAACGCAGAAGAGGCTTCTAGTCAATTCGTACCTACTTTTATGTTCGTATTATAAAAAAACGTTCGTCTTATTTTTCATATTTAAGTATTTTTGTAGATTTTTATAATAATGTTACGAAGTTATTTTTTATTTCAAAATCCGAAGCGTTTATCTTTTGCATGACGTCAGTTCCGTCGTTTTATGGAATGTTGTTTCTGCATAAACATTTCCAATTTTAAGGAAAATGTATCATTGCTTGTTAACATTTATATCATGACTACAGACAGTTACGAATGAACCAATGTCACATTCTAAACGCAATAAAACTAATTAATTACTCGACTCTCTCCGTTTGTCCGTAGCAGTGTTTAGGCAATATAGCGTCATCAATCATAACTGTCGCTAACAGAGGATAGCACAAAGCGCTTGAATCGTAAAAGGGTTCGGTCAAGTTGGACCACGTTTGGGCTAAACGTGAACGAATAATGGTTAGCGGCTAACTTCTTTACTTTTATTAATATCTAGTGGTCGCCCTGTGGTAGAAATTCGACCGTACTCACTTTTTAGAAACCACCAATAATAATTAGACGAGAGTAAGTCAATTGAAATAGCATCAAACGACAGACTATTATACTCGTATGGTTGACAGTATTTGTAACACATATTATAGGTATATCAATTTTAGCTTTCTGCACTGCGCGTAGTATGCTTAAAAAGAGGTCTATAATTATATAGATAATATCTGGGAAATCTCATTTACGGACATATAGCCCCAAACTGGGCAGAGCATGTACTGTGTAATTCTTATGTATAAATATATGATTAGTAATTAATTTTAATGAAATATTGAAATATTTCATAATTGAAAGATTATAGCATGAGATTCTGTAATATTTTTGGTCATAAAACCAGCAGGACTAGTGCTCTCAATATTTCATTTCGGCACATCTATCACAATTCGTACTAAGAAGTGGACGATGATATTAAATATTTGTGTCATAGTACACACATTTTATTGAAGCTTCCAAATGTGTCAAACTCTTTAGCGTTTCCTTCATTTTACATGACGTACCTTCCGTCATTTTTAGGTTTTTGTGCTTCAAAAGGAGAAAAAGAACCTTGATAGTATCACTCCGTTGTCCGTGTGTCTGTCAGTATCCTTTTCATAGAAACTCATGTATATCTATCAAGTTTAAATTAATATTTAATATTGTCTACGGTTTCTTGGAGCTGCAAAAAATCAAGTTTTTAAATCCACCCAATAAAAAACTATGGTCTTTTATTCGGTATAATTTGACACTCGTAAGTAAATCAAAACTGATTATATCACATTTTCTTAAAATATTTTTATTGAAAAATGCATATACGTAGGATTCTGGCGTGCAGTAGCGATAATCACGTCAATATATGCTTATAATTTTAAGGGACCCTCAAGGCACAATTATTGCGACTCCCTTTTTTACCTCGGTTAAAAAATGTAGTGTGGATTTGTTTGTATATAAAGAGCTTAATTATTTTACTTAAGTTTTTGTAAATTTAGAAGTAATTAGTTTATTGGGACTGACCGATTGATCTAGTGGTCGGGGGCGCCGGCTGCAAACTCAATTGTCGCGGGTTCGGTTCCCGCTCGGAACGAATATTTGTCTTCATGAACATGTCTATTTCTTGCGCGCCTAGGTGTAAAATATTAATATATGTAAATATTATAAAAGATATTTAAGTATGTATATCAGTTGTCCGGTACACATAATACAAGCTTTGTTTAGTTTGGGACTAGAAGGCGTTGTGTGGGATGGGATGTCCCAAGTATTATTATTATAAGCAGTACGCTTATTGTTAAATCCGAAAGTTAAGCCACTTAAAAATACTTATTTTTACATTATTTTTGAAATAAGTATTTTATTAAAAAATAATTCAATAAAATTAGTTTGACAATTTACGAGCTATTCACCTCGCACAGCTCCAACCTCAAAGGGATTGCCGCAATGATATATCTCGTTCTAGAGTTAATACAAATTGGCCACAATATTCAAATTTATAGCCAAGCAATTTGGTGCAACCATTAGGTATTTCTCTCTTTGTGTTCTGAATACCCCTCTAAGATTTATTATCGTGAAGAATGTGAATGCGGTGTTCTGCTCATTTGTTCCCTGGTTTTCCGGAAATGCATAAAATGAATTTTGTCAAGCAAGTGTTAACTTACAAGTTTTTAAAATAATTGCGAAGTCAAATATGAAATTATTTAGACCCGCCGCGGTACTTAACGCACCTATAGGTATGTAGTAATAATTTTATAATATTGATAATACCTGGGACATTCTATATAGCGCCATCTAATCCAAAGTAACCAATTATTATGCTTGTTTTATAGGTAAGTACTAGGCGATTGATGTAAAAACTTAAATATTCTTTATAATATGTACATAATTATGTGGATATTTTTACACCCAGACACATCTATTTGTTCCGTGTCCGGGTGTAAACGAATAGACATGTACAAGCATACAAATACTTGTCCCGGGCAGGAATCGAAGCCGTGACCTTTGGTTGTACAGTTAGAGCCCGTTTCCGCAAACGTACCAATTTTTCTATTTCACTTCTTGAGTTCTACTCCCACCACAATTCCATCTTACAACCATTAAATAAATCTATACTAATATTATAAAGCTGAAGAGTTTGTTTGTTTGTTTGTTTGTTTGTTTGTTTGTTTGTTTGTTTGTTTGTTTGTTTGTTTGTTTGTTTGTTTGTTTGTTTGTTTGTTTGTTTGAACGCGCAAATCTCAGGAACCACTAATTCGAATTGAAAAATTCTTTTTGTGTTGGATAGTCTATTTATTGAGGAAGGCTATAGGCTATATGTATAAAATAATACTATCTGTCTGTCTGTTTATTTGAGCAAAGCTCAAAAACGGCTAAACTGATTTTGATGAAACTTCACAAATATAGAAAGTATATGGTCAAAAGTGACATACACTACTTTTTGTATGTCTGTATGTACGTCCATCTGTCTATTCGAGTTAATCTCCAAAACGGCTAAACCGAATTTAATGAAATTTCACTGGTATGAAAAGGAGGCGGTCAAAAGTGACATACGCTACTTTTTGTCCGTCTGTCTGTCTGTATGTACGTCTATGTATCTATTCGAGCTATTCTCCAAAACGGCTGAACAGATTTTAATGAAACTTTGCAGACGTGAAAGAAGGTTGTCAAGAGTGACATCAGCTACTTTTTGTGTCTGTCTGTCGTTTGTCTTCACTGATCTATCAACGTAGATAAAGCCAAAACTACTTAATCAAGGAAGCCGAAATTTGGAACAGTGGTTTATTTTATAACGTATCAATTTTTTATGAAAGGAATATTTGGAAATTTCAAATTTAAGGAGGGAGGGACGGAAGGGCTTTGTATGAGTCTTTGTTCTTTAAAGTTAGAAACACAAAAATTTTGACATAAATAAATAATGATATCTTTCAGGGTTTTTGGATTTCCACATTTAAAAGGTGGGAAACGGGAGGTGAAAAGTATGGTAGTATCGGTTTTCTTAAAGGAGTGGGGAGAATAAAGATTAAAGGTTAAATGGGCGTACCCAATATTAGTTTCAGCAAAAAGTACGTATAAACCGTTTCGAATGTTAATACTACCTAAAACAGGAATGTGTAGTCTACGCAAGCGAAGCTGCGGGCGGTTGCTAGTTAATTAATATATTATTACATGTCTATTCGTTCCGTGTCTGGATGTAAAAGTATCTATATATGTATATATTATAAAGAATATTTATGTATGTATATTAGTTAGTAGTATCCATAATACAAATATAATACTTGCTTACTTTAGGACTAGATGGCGCTGTGTGGGATGTCCCAGGTATTATTATTATTAGTAATTGATACAAAAATAAGTTGTTTTTCTTTACATACGAGTAATAATTAGACGAGTTAGCAGAGTTGTATTTGGTGTATAAGTTACAAACAAGGATACTCGTCGCTAACAAAGTTTCGATGACGCCTACAGAGCGCTCAAAATATTTCTCTTCTTGCAACAAGCTATGAGCGAAAGGGCGCTCCATACCTAAATCCTCAAGTAAATTAATGATCGTGGACTACAAGTTTGTGTTGTCTCTACCACAAGCTACGTATAAGCGAAAAGTCGATTCCTAGCCTCGTTTGTCTTCAAGTCATATTTATATTGCAGTATATTTTAATATCTGCTTATGTAGGTATCCGATAAAAAAACATTGCATGGTGTATTCTACGTACGTTTCTTAAATCCAGTTCTATAGAATATAGTCTATTTTTCTTTTTCAGTTAAGTGTTTTTGCATTAAGTGGGTTAAGAGTTTCATTGCATAGCTATATTTTCGCCATCACCACGTGTTCGATATTCGCGTGTCTAATTTTGTGATTTCTGTATGTATTATAACATTGATAGCGATTGTGTAAGATCGCGTGTGTTCCTTCACACCTTGTTACCCCGCTTTGGTATCGCCACGGCTTTGCACACGAGATCAAGTATCAGTTTGCCCCCTTGACTCCCTTCCCCTGCAATCTGGGCGGGTCGCGGGTCACGAGCGCACCCTCGTCTATTCCTTACCGCTTCGACAAATAATAAATCTCTTCCCTTTATTTGTTGGAAACTTCCACCGCTAAGTGGGTTCTTTCGTTGTACTAAATATAAAAGTCCACTATTTAGGTGTGGACAGTTTTGTGAACGCTCTAGAGCGATCTCTAGAACGATCCCTAATTTGTTTATTTTTGAATTAAAGTCCGTGACTTTAATGCAAAAATAATTAGGGAATGGTCAATTGCCATTTGACCAATTTTGAGTAGAAAAATGTTGGTTTGTTCCGCTGTACTCAATTTTGTTAATTTTCAATACCAATGTATATACTAACGACGGCCCGTGGCTTCGTTTTCATGATTTATACAGCTTTTACAATAACCTAAGTCACTCCTGACAACCTCTTTTTCTTGTCTGCCAAGTTTCATTGAAATCGACTCAGCCGTTTTAGAAATTAGCCCGAACAGACAGACAGACGACATACAGATAAAACGTAGCCTATGTATGTCACTCCTGACAACGCCCTCTTTATATTTGCAAAGTTTAATTAAAATCGGTTCTTCCGTTTTGGAGATTAGTCGGAACATACAGACATTATAGTGGGTCGTCTACCCACCGTGCAGAGACAATATTAACCATAAAGAATCGTTATTTCAAATATACAATATTTAAATTTTTTGGACATATGAGGAATCTGAAAAATCAATCCAGGTTATAAATTGTACTACTGTTGTCTTATGCATGTCTAATTGCCGTCTAAACTGAAAATTGTAGAATTTACCCTCACAGGACAGGCGACGTCTAGTATGAGGGTCAGTAATTAAAGTTTTGTGTAAAATCATAATGGCGAACGGCAAACATATTTTATGTATTTTTAATATTTTTTGGTCGATACTTTAAGCTCTGCATAAAATAAGCTTTGATTTGTCCTCAAAATTTTAATTCTCGACACAACTGACTGTTAATCACATTTAGTCCAGGCTTCTTCCAATGCGCGGGTGTCTACACACCTAATTTCTCCCTTCCAGTCTGATTGGCTTGTCGCCGAGTCAGGGCAAAGGTCCCCCGGTCTACACTTCGTTAAGGGCGAAATAGGGTTCCGAAAAAATTAATCTACCTTAACAATGTGTCCTCAGCTCCCGGTTAGTCTAGGAACCCGTGACCGAAAATTGGCACGAGTTTCTTTCTAAAAGCTTAATTTTCGATAACTACTAGTGCTTATTTACCCACAGAGGTCAGTTTTTTAGGTATGAGGGGGAAGGGCAATAAAATTTTGTAAAAATGTAGGTACCTATACTACTAATTAAAAAAAAAAAGTTTGGTACTTACCAGTCTTACCACTTTTTAGAAAACTGTTCAAGCTTTTACATCGCTGTTGACTGACTGGTACTGTTTTACACCATAGGTTTATTTAAAACAATCACACTTAAACACTTTGATTATATGATGTCTGGATGGACCCTCGCAACACTTTGTCCACAAAAATGACAGGTCCACTTTTACATACTCGTGTGTGTGACTCAATAAACCCTACACTCTCGCTACGCCGTACTAACCACTTGTAAACCGTCTCTGTGGGCGTAAATGGGCGATATTTTAATCTACTTTTATTTTCAGAGAATTTTTATTTTTTATATATATTTTTTATTTTTAGTGTTTTTTAAAGTTACGATTAACCTTAACCTAAGAAACCTTACGATTTCGTCCTCTCTATCTGTTTGTCTGTCTGTCTGTCTGTCTGTCACAGTCGTTTTACTCGAAGATTATTGGCACTATAAAGATGAAATTTTGAAGGTATGTAATCTATGAACTGCTATACTATACTGATGTTAGTCTTATAGTATAATAATATTAATACCTGGGATATCTCACACAACGCCATCTAAACCCAAACTAAGAAAAGCTTGTATTATGGGTACCAGACAACTGATATGTACATACTTAAATATCTTTTTTTATATAAGATAAGATAAGATAAGATAAGATAATTTATTTTTGCTACATTATTTAGCCTATTACAATTATTCTATTATACACTTTTTTTTTTTACTCATAAAAAAAATAGGCTGAAAGTGCATGGGTCGCCCCAACTACCGCACTAGGCGAGCCCGTGTCGCGGCAGTTGGTGGGTTTGCGATCATACGGTTATGCTATTATTAACTTAAAATAATGAAACCCTTACATCCCATAAACTATCCCTACCTACTGTTAACCTACCTACTGTTACTAATTTTTTTTTAATATCTTTTTTAGTTTTGTACGTTGTTTATTTATACAATAGTGAGTCAGTGTAAAGTGGTATTTTTATTATTATTTTTTTTTTGTATTGTATGTCTATATAATGTACCCATAAGTAAGGACAAGGTTATTGTGGTTTCAGGTGTTTCTCAATGTCATCATACGTATAAAATATAAATATATTGATAAATATATTGATAATATATAAATATATTGATATTTTACACCCAGGCACGGAACAAATAGACATGTTCAAGCACACAAGTCCCGGGCGGGAATCGAACTCACTACTTTTAGTGCTGCAGGGTCTCTAACCACTCGGTCTATCGGTCTGTCAATATTCACAAGTTATTGTATGTGACATATTACATTAAAAAAAAGTATTCACCTAAATATATAATTATTTCTCTAGACCAGATGTGGACGACCGCTGATTGACGTGTTTGTAAACGTGACATGTTATACATGTTGAGTTTATTTAAAAAAAAAAATTGCAAATGTATAAGATTATTTTTCTAATACCTTAACGAAACAGTTTGGTTTCAATGACTAATATTTCGAGTACCTATAAAATGGGAATCAAAAATATTTTGACTGTCATTAAGAAGATCGTGTAGTGACAAATTTCCATACAAACGGCGTTAAGGGTTGCACCTCATTAAACCTTAATCGATTGCCACAAAAAATATATAGTATATAAAACGCGGGGGGTTTTTTTAAATCGTTTCATGTTCAACATGAAACTAGTTGCATTTTCACAACATATCATCGAAATTCAAATTTTTTTTTTATTTTTCAGATTGTGAGAATGGATTAATTTTATGTTGAACATGTTGTGAAAACTGAAACTAATTAAAAAAAAACCGCACATTTAATTTTTTTTTAAATGTGTCAAAATATTTAAAAAAGTAAAATCGTATGAACCTAGTTTTTGTTGATCTGAATACAATTTTTTTTTTGCGTCAATCGGTTAAGGTTTAATGGGGTGCAACCTTTAACGCCATTTATGTGGAAATTCGTTAGTACATGGCCATTAAACAATCCTCTTATTAGCATCATGATAAATGATGGACTTCATATAAGTTTATAAAATATTTAAAAATTAAGCGCTGTATTAATCAGCTATATTTAACGAATGTGATGAAGCAGGAATAATTCTTAATTTAATGAAATATCGCAAAATAAGATTTATATTTAAATTTGGCGATAAAAAAGATCCCACCAAAAATAGACCAATAGCAGTATTGCCTACATCAAACTAATAAATTAAAAAAAATCATTTTATGTCCCACAATCTATATCATTCAATACACTTTTGTTTTATTAATAGAAGATCGACAACAGATGTTGGTATTTTGCTTTTATATTTTTGGTGGTGAGATAACTCTAAGGATGTTGTGATTTATCAAAGGCTTTTCATCGTGTTAATCGTCGAACATTGTTATAATGTAAATGATGTTTCTTACAAAATAATAAAATCATGCCTCTGTAATAGAATAGGTGACTAAGGTCACTATGTCAACTGAAATTGTAATGAAAAAAATATAACTTTACTTACTGTAAGTTGTTGCATATTATAAAAATCTGTCCAAATGACGTCACATTTTATTAATAAATTTTTAAGAAAGAAACAGCTAAGAAAATTGCGGGACAATTGTTTTTATTTCGAAAGAAAGGTATAGATTTATTTATATTTTAGGGAAAAAAACATAAAAATATGTTGAAAATTTTGGTTCATGCAAACCTATTGCTATAATCACACAAACTGAGCTCTGACTAGTCCAAGTTATTCATACATAGTAACTAGAAAACATCTAAATGTGTCAGAGCAAGACATGGTCGAGTGGTCGTAAGTTCTTGCTGCAGATCCAAATGTCGCGAATTCGATTCCCGCCCGGGACTAATATTTGTGCGCATGAACTATTTGTTCCGTTTCTGGGAGTAAAAAGATCTATATATGTTATATATAATAATAATATCGGGGATATCTCACACAGCGCCATCTAGTCCCAAAGTAAGCAAGGATTATGGTTGTATTATGGGGTACTAGACAACCGATATAGATACGTAAATCTTCTTTATAATAATATACATAAGTAGAATCGTGATGGAGAAGTGGTTCTAGATTATGTAAGCGGTGGTCTTCAAGATTATCACATGGTGGGTCCTCAGGCAGCAAACAAACATATCTCTCAAATGTTTGATTACAATATTTATTACGATGGTAGTGATATTTACAATGTACAGAGTTCAATAGCCTCTTTGGATACCGACAAGTCCTTGGAACTACGAGTATATCTTAACTGCGCCTCCTTATACTCCTTATACGACTAGAAGCCCTCTTTTGCGCTTACCGTCTTACCACTCATACTCTAGTTATAGCTGGTGTGTACCCGTTGCGTTGCGAGATGACGAGTTTCAGTTCGAGTTTAGTCCGCGAGATCCCCGCCCGCCGGTCTTCATCATCATCATCATCAGTCCATTTTTACCCCACTGCAGGAATTTAGGCCTCCCCCAGGGAGGAGGGGGGCTTGGAGCTTAAGTCCACCACGCTGCTCCACTACAGGTTGGGAACTGAAACGACCGCCATATATTGACAGCGTCCGGGACCGACTGCTCAACGTGCCCTCCAAAGCACGGTGTCAGTTATATTGTGTACTTAAGTCAGAAAAACTCATTGGTACACGCCCGGATTCGAACCGCCGGTCTTCACTCCCGCGAAATTGCGTATGATATTTTCGATAGTGCGGAAGTGACATTTCTGACTCTATTAAAACCATGCTGTCAAATTTATTTACTCTATGTTATATACCCAAAATCAAGGTCTTGTCTAAACAAATAAACAGTCGTCGCCTCGCTTACGTTTCCAAGAAGATTATAATGTTCAGTAATGGTCAATTACAAATATCAGGTTGTCATCAAAACAAAGCTGTTATCAGTTAAACAAAAGTATGGAATTCAATGCATTTTACTAGAATCTTTGTTACTTCTAATGTTTAATTTACAGGCGTCATGTGACAATCAAAATAAAAGTATTGTATGTCACTTGTTTAGTACCCACAGTACAGGCATCTGCCTAGTTTTGGACTAGATGACCGATATCCTAGATATTATTATTATTAAAATTATGGAAAGCAGGACTTTTCTATTGCGTAAATATTCTATTTAGAAACTCGAAATTAGATCTGTTACACACTGTCGCGAAAGCGTAAGTACGCATTTAGAGAATCACTTTACGTTCGTTACGCGATGCCAAGATTAACTTCTGTAAGACACTTAACGAATCAAATATATTCTGTGTGATGGTGAATGATGACAGAATAATCGACCGACAGATCGGATGAGTGTTCGGAGACTCCAATTGCAGAAACAAAGGTCGCGGGTTCGATTCGCGTCTGTGAAGTGACATCAATGGTTCACCGCATATCGTCCTGAAGTGGCGTGATGCAGCTAATTCACATAATATTTCTTAACGCACTGTTTTCGCCTCGCTTTCGATCCGCTTCCGTGTGTATTGCGCAGGCGTCAGTGAAAAAAATATTCGTAGAGAAAACTGAAGAGAACGCGTGCGTGACCGCTCACTATCAACACGCTATCAGCTGTGGCGAGTGAAAGAATTTCGATTAACACTTGTAATAACGGATTTCATAAACGAAACATTACATTATTATGTTATATTCGTATGCCTTTTATATTATGAGGGCAAGTATGAAATATTACTACCGATAAAGTATTTATTCAATCTCTATCGAATCTTGATAGCCGTGTGGTGACGAGGCCGCTTTTTGTTTAGAAGGTCGTGGTTCGAATTCTAGGGCATGTACCAATGAGTACATAACTACCGACGACTCCGTGTCTCGGAGAGCACGTTTAGCCGTTAATCCCGGTTGACATAAGTAACAAACATTTTTTGACAAAGATTTTTTCTAAACCTTGATTAATAAAATATTTCTGTGATGTCATCCAAACAGATGTGTTGTATTTGCTATATCTAACATTAATAAAATCATAGTCTGCTTGACTTTTAGTCTCAAGAGACAATTTAAATGAAACATGATTTTGTTTCTAGTCAAAACGTAATTTTGTATCACGAAAGTTGGTATGTCTCATATTCTCGAAAATTTAAATGTTTTATATGGCTTTTGAGAATACAGAATTACGTTTTCTCTAGAAAAATATTAAATTTCATCGACAATGTCTCATGAAACAAAGTCAAGTGGTCCGAGAATAACCCCCCAAGATGCATTTTATAATTATCTGTCGAATTCGTAAAAAAGTTGATATTTTGAGAGATCGTTCTAGAACCTTATTGCTTCCAATTTTAATAACAATCAGCATTACCTACTCAAATTTTTTTATCCAAGCCCAATCGATAACTAATCGGTTAATGGACGTTCGTATTTATGAATTTTTTTTAACTTTATAATAACTAATACTATCTCATAAAAATACTCTGGTGTTGGTTCTATTCCATTTCATCGGTCCTTTTTTATACCCCACTGCAGGAGCTTAGGCCTCTACGTAAGATGAGGAGGCTTGGAGCCTGCCACGCTGCTCCAATACGGGTTGGCGGATTGTAACGACCGCCATCTGTTGACATCAGCTAGGACCAACTGCTTAAAGAGCTCTCCGAGGCACGATATCAATGATAGTTAATGTACTTGTGGTAGTTGGGGTGACCCATACACCTTCAGCCTATTTTTTTATTTTATAAGTAAAAAAAAGTATAATGTAAAATTTGTAATAGGCTAAGTAATGTGGCAAATAAATTATCTTTTGGTACACGCCCGGATTCGAACCACGGCCGCATGGCCTTATAGATTTGAAACAGGTTCGTTGTGCTTTGGCTATCACGACTGGTGTTGGTTGCTTATGACTTAAGGTTTCACACGGCCGGACCCTAGTCTATAACCTACGTTACTCGCCGTTCAACTGCCGAATTTCATCAAAATCGGTTTAGCTGTGAAAGGCTGACTAGTATATAGAAAAACGTATTCGCATTCATAATATTAGTTAGGACATTATGCTTCAGACAGGTGTAAATTCTACTTTAGTATATTTCAACACGTGAAAATTCCACACGCGAAAACTTTGTATTCCACGTGAAATATGACGTAGCGGTAATTAAATTATGATTTAAACCGTTTGCATAAACGCACGCGGTCCCAGATTCCATTGCCGACCCATAAATTTGATGACAATCGAGTCCTTTGTGCACTCGCTTTTCATTTCTATGATTTATTTAGTGCATGGCTGGTGCTAAAATTGTGGTTTCAATTTTCTATTAAATATTTCGACATATTATTTTAAATTAGAAAAAAACCTATTTTTATTAATCTATACTAATATTATAAAGCTGAAGAGTTTGTTTGTTTGAACGCGCAAATCTCAGGAACTACTGGTTCGAATTGAAAAATTCTTTTTGTGTTGGATAGCCTATTTATTGAGGAAAGCTATAGGCATATGTATAAAATAATACTATCTGTCTGTCTATTCAAATAAATCTCCAAAACGGCTAAACTGATTTTGATGAAACTTCACAGATATAGAAAGAAAGTGGTCAAAAGTAACATACACTACTCTTTGTATGTCTGTATGTACGTCCATCTGTCTATTCGAGCTAATCTCTAAAACGGCTAAACCGATTTTAATGAAATTTCACGGGTGTGAAAAGGAGGTGATCAAAAGTGGCATACGCTACTTTTTGTCCGTCTGTCTGTCTGTACGTTTATGTGTCTTCTATTCGAGCTAATCTCCAAAACGGCTGAACAGATTTTAATGAAACCTTGCAGACGTGAGAGAAAGTTGTAAAGAGTGACATCAGTTACTTTTTGTGGCTGTCTGTCGTTTGTCGAATATATGGAAATTTCAAATTTAAAGAGAGAGGGATGGAGGGGCTTTGTATGAAAGTCTTTGTTCTTTAAAGTTAGAAACATAAAAATTTTAACATAAATAAATAATGACGTGTTTCAGTGTTTTTGGATTTCCACATTTTAAGGGTAGGAAACGGGAGGTGAACAGTATGGGAGTATCGGTTTTCTTAAAGGAGTGGGGAGAATGAAGATTGAAAGTTTGAATGGGTGTACCCAATATTAGTTTCAGCAAAAAGTACGTATAAACCATTTCGAATGTTAATACTACCTAAAACTGAAATGTGTAGTCTACGCAAGCGAAGCTGCGGGCGTCGCTATAATTACTATAAAGTTCTTTATTGAACCCTTAAACATGCTAAAAATCTATTTATAATAGCAATTGAAAATGAATTTGCAATGGAATAATAAAACATAAAATAAATTGTAGGATTTAAATTTACAATACCTAATTTTTTTAAATACTTATCCAATAAAATTATTATACATTTTAGTGCCAAATGAATTGAAATTGTACTGCAAAGTCATTGTATTTTCTGTACTTTATTACATGCCCTCAGTCACAAGAGCACAAAAAGGGTCTCATTCACTTATCTAGCAGGTTATCAGACCAAGCAAATTTTACTACCTACCACGAAATGTACACATTTTTTTTTGATCGTTATCTATACGTCCACCAAAAGTTTTTTTTCTAGTCCATACGTCCAGCTCACAAAATCCAATAGAGTTTGTCCGATGCATTACATGTAAGTATTGCATGGACAGCCAACGTGGTAGGACACTTTCGCATTTCGGTCCGTTCATAAATCATTTAACTATCAAAAATAGATGGCTATTATTGGCTATAGGCAAACCAAAAATTAAGCGACTTGATGAGTGAAAACGAAAACGTTTTAGTTAATGGAATTGCTTAATCGGTATCTATCCTGATCGAATTCAATCTAATAAAACAAAAAAAAAATTAAATAATCAAAAAATTAAAAATTAATTTCCTAGACATACAAACTTTTGGACACACAAACCCGAACTAATACCGCAACTTTATATTAATTTAAGATCGATGTACTCGTATTTCAAATATGATTCGCGATCACTAGTTTATATCCTAATGTTACATGTGATCGTGGGCGTGTCACCAGACGCCGACTCTGCCGGCTTTTAGTTTCCCTTTAAGCGACACGACTTCTCTCTAAGATGCGATGTTTAATACGAAGTGAACCAAAACTGAATCACTCGTACCTATAGTATAAAAGACCGTGTGTCCAGATGTTAGATCAAAGACTAGACGTCGTCACTGGATACCACTTTGAAACATCGAGGTCGCGATGATATTTACTGGTACACTAGTTTATGCGATTCGGACATTATTAATGTGATCGCGTGTATTTCTGACAAGCGACCTATATCCGACTTGTGACGCGACTCCATTTAGACTCGTTGAATACGTCTCACATTATTTATTGATTATTTCTTGTAAAAATCTTTATTTTCACATAAAAACCACCAACAAACATTTTTCGGTTATTGGTTTGATTGTCCTCGCCTGAAATACCTTATACTATTTAATTCGTATTTATATGATTGTATATTTTAATACCTGCTTAAGTAGGTAGGTATCGGACAAAAAAACATTGCATGGCATTTCGTGTTCTGCTTTGTCGTCAGTTTTTTTTTTAAATAATTAAATTTATTTTCTTTCATTTTATTAATTCGCATGTATTTATTTCAATTTTTTTACAGCTCGACAAAGATATAACGTACTGTCGGCGTTAAACACGCTGTTTTTTAGTTTATAACAAAACGGTGACATAAAAGTGTTATAATATATATTACATAGCTTATTCCAAATATATATTTAGAATGAGCTATTTACTAGTTTTTATTTGATATCCATATTGTTGATAACAAAAAAACATTTCATATTTCTTTGATTCAAATATGTTCTGTGGTCCTCACGACAATTCAAACAAACCTAACGACATCCAAGAAATCAAATCTACATATGTAAAGATTTGTAAATAAAAAATAAAATCCAAAATTAGATAAAATTGAAATAAATTGCTTAATTTTATTGATTTATTTAATATGTACTTAATTATAATGTTTAATTTAATATAAAAATATACCATGTTCTGTATACACGTTATAATAAACGCAATTTTCGTATAATACCTATTTATGTTTAAAAAATAATTCTTCGGTTTTTAGCATAATAGGCACACATGCAGGAGTTTAAGTGACGATTACTTGTAAATTAAGTAATAAAAACATCATGGCCGTTTTTGAGGTATAATTTCATACTGTGCGAGGTGACACCGACGTCAACCCGAAAGTCGATCCGCTAAAGCTTTCATAGCTGTCGGAAAAAGCATTCGAATCGTATTCGGTTTTCGAATCCGCTTTCCGACAGCCTTGAAAGCTTCAACGGCATATCACTTCCATGTTTGACGGTTAGCTTTCTCGTTTATTACGTCAGTTTTGTCTCTACGTGGTTATTATCTACTCTTACTCTATTAAATTAACGAGCGGTCGCCCGCGGCTTTGCTCGCTTGAATTACGCGTCTGCATTGTTTTGACTTCACGAACATTTCAAAAGGTTTAGCTGTGAAAATATAATCGACTCGGATCAAAATATTAAAGTTGCGCTCATGGCCATTAAAATTAAAAGGAAGAAGGTTCTGGAATAACTTCTCAATATATCTATTTTTTCTATTTACAAAGCCAGATTTATGAACTTCATCTGATGTTGAATTGTCCCTGTGACGTCATATGGGCAGTTGAGCCAAATGCGCTGCTCTCCACAGTAAAAAACCAAAATTAAATCTAAATAAAACATAATTAGCTTTGGTCACTATTTCAAATGAAATTGTAACCCTCATGAATCAATAAAAATATTATGACTTTATTCAGTCTAAGAGAAAGTAAATAGTAAACATCTGTCCTGTTGACGTCAGAAGGGTATTTTATTAATCAAGTTTTGAAAAAACATAACTAAGAAAAATACAAATTTTTTTATTTAAAGGAAAGGTAAAGGAAGGAAAGGAAAATTTTGGTCCAAGCTCATTAACATATAGATACACTAGCGGCCGCCCGCGGCTTCGTTGGCGTGGTTTTTATTATTCCGAAAGTTTACGCAGGGACTTTAAAGATTTTTGAAATGAAAAGAATATTTCTGCCGTTTTGGATATTAGTCTGAACGAACAGACAAAAAGTAGCCTATGTCACTCCTGACAACATTTTTTACGTGTTTCAACAAAATCGGTTCAACCGTTTTGTAGATTAGCCCGTATAGACAGACAGACAGACTACGGCTACAGGCTACGCTTTTATAATATACATTTTAGTAATTAGCATAGGATATTCTAAATAACTGGAGTTGGCCCCGCTTTATTTCGGTCCAGTAATGGACGCCTCAATGTCACAACCGTATATTTAATTTTATATATATAAACAAACAAGTCGATTGAGGGAAAATATTAATTTTAGGCGCTCCGCCAACCGGATCTCATGGGAAAACCGAAGCCATACCTACTAAAATGAAACCATTCCGACTACCATACAAGCCGTACAAACAGCTAATAGCTGTGCAATATATTGTTTTTTAATTATAAGATCTGCCAACATTTTTACAACACACCATATATAACATAGTTACAGTATCATCTTATAAGTATAGTGCGAGAATAATAACAAGCAAACACAACACGAGGAATCCTTACTAATTATTATAAGCGCGAAAGTTAGCATGTACCGATGTTTGTTACTCTTTTACACAAAAACTACTGAAAGGATTTTAATAAAACTTTACAATAATATAGCTTATACATCATAATAACACATAAGTTATAATTTATAAAGATACTAGCTTTCTGCTCACGGCTCCGCTCGCATGGATTACACAGTTGTACACTGATTTTTAAAATTCTTTCACCTGTAGAAAGTTACATTATCAGTGAGTAACATAGTAGGCTATATTTGGTTTTCCAACTAACTTTATGCCCGTGGCTCCGCTCGTGTGGACTACACAGTTGTACCGGGACCACTATAATTTTTTGCATAGATATAGTTTATTAAACTGAAGAGTGCCACAAGCTACATTTATCCTAGGGTGAAAAGGTTCAAATGTGTAGTCCACGCCAGCGAAGCCGCGGGCGGAAAGCTAGTACAGAATAAATTCCGCAGTCACTTAATTTTTTTTTTTACATGGTTTATTACTGTTCGAGGCGATAATTATACATTTATATGTAGCAAATAATTGCTTTTAAGAGAACTAAATAGACCGCTTAAGTTTTAATGTAAAAATATTAAAATTAAAATTAAAACTAAGTTTCATAACACATACAGTCTTTGTAAACCCAAATAGGGCCCAAGTTATTCTGCCTTTGCCTTACAATAATATAATAATTATAACATTTGACACACGGCCATCTAGGCTCAAACAAGGCAAAGTCTGTTGTACTAAGGGTAATAGACCACTGATGTACATATTACACCTCGTTTCCACCAAGTATAATACACTGTATTATACTGTCATATGCATACTGTATCACTGTGTCATACAGTGTATTATACTTGGTGGAAACGAGGTGTTAGTAGCGGCTTTGCGTGTGAAGCAATTGAGCCTGAGCCTCACATGAAACAAATGATCACAACAATTAGTTTTAAAAAGTTATTCCAATTTATTTGTTTTACTATAATAGGTATGATAAAAACTTTGATTATATAATGTCTATAGAGCGTCGTCGTCAAAAAAACGTAGATAAAAATAAAATATCACCTAACTGTTCGGTTATAATTCACTTAATTTCATACGTATCTACATGGTTAGTATAGCATAGCGGGAGTATGTGGTCTGTTGTGGCACACATATAAGTATGTAACTTTGGCCTGTCATTTTTGTTGTCAATGTATTACGAAGGTTATTCAGATAGATCATATAATTAAAGGAAAAATATTTTTGACCAAATATTCATAGTTTGTTGTAATCAGTTAATTTAAGTGTGGCGCGGTCCCACCGGTGTACGAAATTGAACAGATTTCGTTGAAAAATATTCTTTTGAGTGACATATTTATAGTGTTAAAATCATGTTGAAATATTTGAGGTAAACCAAAGCCACAGCTAGGAAAGTACGAATTGAGTAGAAGCCCTCTTCTGCGTTCATTTATTTAAATTTATTATTTATTTCAATATGTAACAGTATCCACAGCTCTTAAAATACTTAAGTATATACTAATATGTATTGTTGTCATACAGCCAATGATGGATACAAATTTTATGATTTCAACTATACTATATTTACTTATTTACCGTCTAACCACTCATACTCTAGCTAGCTAGTGTATACCCGTTGCTATTAAATGACGAGTTTCAGTCCGGTTTCAGTCCGCGACCTCCCCGCGCATTTCTGACTCTGTTAAAACCAAACGCTGCTGTCAAATTTATTCTATGGTCGCAGCCTCTTTTTACTTGTGCTCTTACTGTACAAACTAGATTTATTTTCAATCTATTTGCAAACTGCCAACCAGTCTTATTATTGAAACTACAATATATCTCCTGATACATGTCCAGGAATATATCAATTTTAAGTAGCTTCTTTAAAAACCGGCCCAGTGCGAGTGTGACATTATAACACACGAAGGGTTACGTACCACCGTAAAATATTATAAAACACGTTTCTTGTATGGGGACCCCTTTACATTTTTAATTTTATTTTAATTTTATTATTTGTTATAGCGGCTATAGTAATACACTGTAAAAATTTTAAGTGTCTACCTATTACTTACGGTTTAGATGATACAGCCCTGTAACAGACGGACGGATGGACGGACAGAAGGGTATGGACCTAAATATGTTGAAGTGTATTAAGTAATCATATACTTATAGCAAATATTGTCAAATATGTCAAAGAAAATTAATATATTGAAGATCAATAAGAAATTTTACCACATATTTGTTCAAAAGAGAGCGAGGCGGAAAAGGATGTTTAGGGTACCTTTAGGGTATTATATAAATATATATAGGTACCTTTTTATTGAGTCATTTGCGTAGGCGCGTTTGGTTACTAGCTAATTAAAATTGAATGGGCTACTGGTGGCTAGTGTCGGATAGCCCGAGCGCAGCAAACCTGTTTCAAATTCGGTCTGACGACCGAATGGCCGAGTGGTTAGAGACCCTAACTGCGTAGCCAACGGTCGTTGATTTCCGCCCAGGACAAATGTTTGTGTGCATGAACATGGTTATTTCGTTTCAGGTCTGGGTGAGTGTATAATATTTATCTATGTATATATTATATATAAAAAAAAAGGATATGCAAGTATGTATATCAGTTGTCTAGTAACCCATAACACAAGCATAATACTTGCTTATTTTCGGAGTAGATGACGCTGTGTGGATTGTCCCATGTGTTATTATTATTAAATTTACAAGGTCGTGTGATCGTGGTTCGAATCCAGGCGTGTACCAATGAGTTTTACTATTCACTATTCCGTGCCTCGGAGAGCACGTTAAGCAGTCGGTCCCGGTTGCTGTCAATAGATGGCATTCGTTACATTCCGCGAACCCGCATTGGAGCAGCGTGGTGGATTTAAGCTCCAAGCCCCCTCACCCTGGGGGGAGGAATAAGTTCCTGCAGTGGGGTATAATGGGCTTAAGGGATGACATGGCTACTGTTGGCCAATGTGTAGGTAAATCTACCACTGAGCTAATTTGATTTGTACTAAAGACAAATCAACACAAACTCATGGCCCATGCGGTCTATCACTAATCTATAAGGGTCAAGAGCTCGATTTTTGTGAACACAAAACTGTATATTTACATTTTCGAAAAATTTGTTACTTTAACAGGGAATCAAACCAATTGTTTTGATAATCTATGTATTAATACGTAAAGAGAAATTTTTGTACCCTTTTTAAAGCATAGTGTGCGCACGGAGGAGTGCATGTAAGATTTGGCCTAGTTAAAATTTATATGGAGTAGGAGTGCAGAAAGCTAAAATCTATATATACCTAATAGGTAAGTGTTACAAATACGGTCAACCAAAAGAGTCAAAAGTCTGTCGTTTGATGTAGTTTCAATTGACTTACTCTCCCCTATTTATTATAAACGAAAGGAAAGGAAACTTGTAAAGATTTCTAAATCTCAAATTAATTATCAAAAACATAAATTCCTGTTTATTTACTATTTAGCGGACGTAAACTAGGCACATCAATTTGTGAAACATCTCTTGCAAACGGCGAGGGCGCACCGAAGCTATTCCCGTGACAGACGTACAAAATTACTACAGATGTGGCGATAAGGTGCACCTGTCGTCTTCGCTCTGGACTATCGCGGAATCAGTGCACATCAAACTTCATAAATAAAACAAAATATTTGCTTGGAGAGATACCCTGCAAACGCTGTCGGAGTTCCTCATAACATTTAAAAACTGGTTTAAGGCCCGGTCCTGCTAAAATAGAGTATTCGAAAATATTATATTTATCAAGAAAATATTTTAAAAAACCCCTGTAGTGGAGCACAATGTGGCCGCTATAACAACAAAAATAAAAATTATATAAAATTTAAAAATTAAAGTACGCCCCATATAAGAAACGTGTTTTTTTCGACGTTTTTGATGATTGTGAGATAATTGCTTACACTTGGTTAAAAATTAAAGGGGCTCCCTAAAGGAAGTGTGTTTTTTAATATTGTACGGTGATACGGAACCCTTCGTGTGCGAGTCCCACTCGCATTTGAACCTGGTTTCTGATCCACAAACTGGCGATAGGTACTGGTCAAAGACATTCTATTTCAAACACTGAGATGGTATAATATCGAAAGCGGAACATCGACTCCGAAGGTGTGAGGCAGCGCACAGTAATAACTCGGCTGCGGGTTCTCATATAAAAAATAAGATGTTACTGAAACGGATCTAGCTGCCATACCGTCATGTCATGACTTGCAAGCAAGAGCGAGCGATATTGGTCAAAAGAATATTATGTAATTTCTTGAACGCTGGCCATTCGATATAATAATAATAATACCTGGGACATCCCACACAGCGCCATCTAGTCCCAAACTAAGCAAAGTTTGTATTATGGGTAGCAGACAACTGATATACAGACTTAAATATCCTTTTTTTTTAATATATGCACATGTAGATATTTTACACCCAGACACGGACCAAATAGACATGTTCATGCACACAAATATATGTCCCGGGCGGGAACCGAACCTGCGACCATTGACTCCGCAGTTAGGGTCTCTTACCACTCGGCCAAGCGGTCATCAAAGCCGTATCCTTAGGTTGACCGCTTGGCTAAGTTTGACTGGCCTTGTCTAAGCTTTGTCCTAACTAAATATGCATAAGCTTCGAAGGTACGGTTACTAATATTAACCGCATTACAATGAATTGTACTAGTTACTTGTGAATATTGGATAAGTACAATTATAATGTATATTTGTATTATAAAAAATATCTAAGGATGTATATCAGTTGTCTAGTACCCATAATACAGGCTTTGTCTACTTGAAATATCGTGTAAATGTGAAATATTTTAGGTGCCTACTTAAGTTTTTAACATTTTTTGCTCATTAAAAATGACTTTTCAATCCGTGCGGTATAGTCTAGAATCCGTGAAATCTGGTATTTTCAATGGCTTTTTCTTCATCTTCATCAGCCCACTTTTACCCCACTGCAGGGGCTTAGGCCTCCCCCAGGGCGAGGAGGGGGGCTTGGAGGGAGGCGTATTATGGCTATTGTAGCGAAATGTTACAGAAGTTACAGAAAAATGTTATTGAAGTGAAAAGATACAAAATTTGAATGTTTATGACATTGAAAATAAAAAAAGAAATTGAATTTGGAACAAAAAGATGTGTAATTCAAGAAATTGAAATTTTTTGATGTGTAAATATGCTTATAATATTAAAAAAAATAATACTAATAAAATTATCTAAAATTAATATTATTTTTGACCAAGTCGATGAAGTGTTGAATGTCTTGTGACAGGGAACATAAACGTAGAGATGAAATAGACGAGGGTACGATTGCCCTCTCATGGAACAGCGCGCGCTGTATGGTGGTAGGTCTACGAGGAAATGGTAGGCGAGCTCAGTGGTAGGTATTATGTGATGGTTTGGAAGAACGAAAAAAAATTTTAAATACAAAAATCTCAGATCTCGCGCTTTCCGCAACCATCAAAGGACATTAAAAATGCACCTAGGTATTTCTTTATTGAAATAAAAAACTACTGAACTTCGAATATTTTACTTTGTTTGCAAGTATCAACACAAATTTTAAACAAAAAATACTTAGGGGCATTTTTAATGTCCTTTGAAGATGCCGAAGCGCCAGCTCCGTGACTTTTTTATGTTTATTTGTACATAATAAATATTTACAAATATTGGCTTAATAACACGAAAAGGCCTTTGCGACTTTTTCTGTTGATTTACATTTTCTATAAATTTTTAAAGATATTTCTTGAGTTGTCCTCTGATATTATTTTCGTCTGAAAAAAGCTATTATTTACCTTTATTTTTAATTAAATTATTATACTGTAAATAATTCGAAAATAAACTGTAATAGTACAATCAAGGTTGTACATCACCCATAAATAAAAAATTACATACATTCCAAACGCCTCTATAATTGCAGCAGAACAATAATCAATAAAATTCCAATCGACTTATAAATTGAACATTGTAATTTGTTTCAGGTACGTTAGCTGATAAGGGCGTTTGAAAACAAACTCGAACAAAACTACTTTGCGTAAGTATAAATTACACGCAATACATTACATTAATGTTTACTCGTTTGTTGTAACGGAGCAACGAAACAACTTTAAAATTTATTATTATTATTATTATGAATGGCCATCTAGGTTTAAAGTTGGGTGCCGCTGCTACACACAGCATTTATGCTGACCTGGCAACCTTTTCGACTTATTTAAATATGATCAATCATCAATATGTGTTTTTTAATACTTGTAAATAATGTTATTGTACTGTGTTTTATATATTTGTGTTTCATTTAAGTTGAATACATGTTTATCTATTTATTTATTTAATTATGTATTTTATTTTGTAATTAGAGGCAGACACACCCATCCACATACAAATCACAAACCACGAGGTATCTTTACTTTTGTATTCAAAGAGGTACATTATATATATTTACAATTCTTTAATTATTGATATTAATACTTCAAACCATTAAATTCAAAAAACCGCTTATATTTTAGAAGACCGTCACAATATATATTAGCAAATATAATGTATGTAAAAACTCATGTATTATTAAAAAAAAAAATAGTGATTGCATAATGTCAATACAATACAATAGGTAAAGATAAACCTGCTGACCATGTTAGCTCCCTCAGTAAAGTCACAAAATCTTTTAAAGGGCAATGTGTGCGCTTTTCCAATAAGATCCCAGTTGACATTCAATATTTACTCTATAACAACTTAAAACTACAATAAACGAAAGCTTTATACAAAAGCTTACTATAAAGTGTGGGACTATTTGGATGATAAAAGTCCATGCATGTAAACCGCTTACCTGTCGGTTTGTTTCAATAATATTAATATTTAAGCACTCATTGCAAAAAAAAAAATTGTTTATAATTTTTTTTTGTTAAAAAGAGCGTTCCTCAGTTTCTTGCGTATTCTTCTGAGAGGCACCGGCACTTTTGTCATTGAAAATGTTGTCATTGAAAATGACTATCAAATCCATTACACGGGAGACGCATTTTTAGCCATAACTCCGAGGGTATGAGGTCTAGCCAAGATTTTAAGATCTTAAAAGATCAATAATTTAGTTGCACGTCGTATGACACCAAAATTTTGGAAATCGGTTGGGTAGTTTTCGAAAAAAATTGGAAAATGTAAAAAAATCGGGATTTTTCCGGATTTTTTTTTTACTAAATCCAAAATATTTAGAGAACGGGGACCGATATCGAAAATAAAAAAAAATAGTATCTCGGCCATTAACGTAGCTACGGTTTGAGACCAAGTTTTTGGAAATCGGTTGGTAATTGTAAGAGAAATTATTTCCGAAAGATGAGATTTTTTGGTCGATCGCTGGTGTTTGCGGATATAAGTTACTATATTTCAGAGATTATTCGTCGGATCGCTTCAAAGTGTTACACAAAAGGTTAGAAGGCGTCGGTAGCTACAGTTTGAGACCAAAATTTTGGAAATCGGTTGGAAATCGAACAAGAAATTTGACATCCCATGTTAGATTTTATGGACGATCGGGAACTTGTTAACATTACGGTCATCGCCTTTCGGCCTGTATTCGTTCGAATGCTTAATTATCGAGTTCAGAACGTTTAAGGATATCAGAGGCTGCAGTTTAAATCGTGGCAATGCCACGATTTCGTCAAAATAAAATAATCTGTGAAAATCGTATTTGAGTAGGTTAATTTTCAATGAAACCGATGGTTGCGGGGATCAGTGGATTTTTGATTGCGCCTTTGTGGTGACGTTTTCATACAAATATTTTACTTTTGTGACGTATTTCAAAGTTAAGTTACATATATACGAATTAAAGATATATGATTTGAAAACAAATCAACTTTCAAAGAGTTAAGAAAATACTGCAAAAAACATAAGCTTTTGAAGTATTACATTTGTTTGATAAGGGAGGATTTTACCTTTTAAGATTGACTTACTATAACCTTTTTTATGGCAATCAAATTTGTTGCTAGACTCGCCAGAGAATTTCTTTGTTTGGATGATGACGATGATACCATAGTGTAATGATACTATATGATAGGACTAGCAACGTACCCCGACTTCGCACAGGTGCATTGTACTAATGCGTGGAACGGGAAGAGGAACGTTTCCGTAGTCCACCCGGGCAAAGCCGGGTACGACCGCTAGTATAATATAAGCCGATGTACAAGAGGCTTGAAATAAATACTTTTCTTTATTTATGGTTAGGAGAAACTTCGTTTTAATAGGTTAGACAATTAGTCGCTGTCGATCGTCCTATTTGTCAGTCCGTCCATCACAGACGTCTGGCGTTCGTAGGCACCCGTAAATAACCCGATGCGTAATTTTCTGACCTATATATTGTATGTGAAGGTATTTTGTAAGTTAATTTCTCTAATGCAAGAGAAGTACAAAAGTAGTTGATCGAATGAGATCTCTACTGCTAGAAATAGGCCTCCCTGTAAATCTCCTACGACGAAAAGTCTTTGGCCACGCATAGCTGACGGCAGCTCGCAGCTTCAATGATAGGTGTTCAGCACTCGTCAGTATATCTAGTGGGGGCAGGGCGTCACCGACGCCGACCCGAACATTACTGGCGCCCTAGGCGAAAGACTAGAAAGGCGCGGCGCCCTTTTAAGAAAATTCGGGACAAAATAAATAAACAAACAAATCAGACTAGGGTCCACAATTCGTCAGTAACAATAATCTTAAAGCTAATGTTAACATACAAATAAATTAAATTATTTGATATCACAAAATAAGACAAATAAAGGTATTATTATGTCGTTTTTGTGTTTATTACTTGATTATTACTATGTACTATTTTACAATGCCGTATATAGCTATTAAGGTCAACAGACTCGCCTCTATTGTATTTTGTGTATTTTACATATTTACCTATTTCTAAGTTTGTTAACTGTTGCTGTCTCTATGTATTAAGTAAATAAATAAATTAGGCAATTTCGTTTTATTAAAGTAAAATAAAACGAAATTGCCTAATTTATTTATTTACTTAATACATAGAGACAGCAACAGTTAACAAACTTAGAAATAGGTAAATATGTAAAATACACAAAATACAATAGAGGCGAGTCTGTTGACCTTAATAGCTATATACGGCATTGTAAAATAGTACATAGTAATAATCAAGTAATAAACACAAAAACGACCAACATATTTAAAAAGAAAGAAAACATTTATAATTTGGATAAAGCTCTTTTAAATGAGACATAACTCTGGTGCTGTATATCAAATTCATCCTTCAAGGAAATATAATATTATTTAATCAGACCAATGCTGTCCCCATCCAGGATTTTTTGAAGGGACAGTCTGGTCTGGCAATATAATGTCAACATCAGTGTTAAAAGAGAGAGTATATTTTGTGGCCATATCTTAGAATTAATAACTTCATGATTTATTCGTCTTAACTATGTTCATTTTCTGGACCTTACTAATCTGATCTAACCCAATCTACCAATTTAGAAATAGTATACCATCAACCCAGCTAGGCTGAATTTCGAATCAATCCGAAAGCGAACCCATCATGACATGATCAATTCTAAGATCTAGCCACAACATATACATACACCTTTTTTTGCTATATGAAAGAGTAAAACCTACAAACCAAAACACTAAATAGAGCATAAAGTTAGATAAAATTTATACTTCTTGTCTTAATTTTGGCAAAGGTGGAAATGATCTCCTTTAAATCAATTGTTTCCGCAATTTCTTGTAATGGTACAAGAAAGTAAAGTTAGACAGTTAGTTAGAAAGTTACATAAAGTTAAAAATCGCACAAGTCTTTCTTGAGTCATTGTTGAGTGCAGGTACATTTTGATTAATTTCAATTTAGAAAAACTGCGCTCACCACAACACAGATTGCCACTTCTCTAATAAGACCGCCTAGTTCGTCTATATGAATGCGCCCGGCTCTGTGCGCCACACGCTGACATCCGCTACACAGTCACTTTACGCGATGATGGTTTCTCGTCAGGCATGGTATACTCCCAAATACCAATATCTACAGAAATACCGCGTGTTCGCCTGAACGTAGTCCAAACTTATACAGCACGTAGAGCTTATCGGACTAAACAAAAAGTTTCAAGTGCAGATGGCGCAAACTAACGGTTACCGAGAAAAGTAATAAACGTAGTATACCGCGTATTCTTCTGAGCGTAGTCCAAACATATAGAGCTAGTAGAATTTACCAAGAAAACCTTGTTATCATGTTTAATTTTTTTGAATTATTTTGAACTTTTTGTTTAGTTCGGTAAGCTCTACACGTTCTATAAGTTTGGACTACATTCAGCCAAACACCAGGTACACCAATAAAAGGAGAATTATGACGTGCCATCCGATGTTGATTAAATTAATGTCGGTTCAGTCATTTCTTTCAAATCTCATGGACGCTAATTGGCACATAGGCTTACGATTCATTTCATCTTGTTCATTCAATCATTCGATTACGATTAATATCTTCTTCCGTTCAGTATCCGCTGAAGGCATTATCGAAGTTTATACAAGTTTAATTCGAGCTAACATTGAAAGTAACACAAATACTGTGCTGAAGAGAGAATACTCGTGCCAAATAAACTGAAGACGAAGCCTCGACTTTCTCAAGCAATTTATTCAATTAATTGGTCGCCACGGTTTGTTTTGGGAGAAAATTGCTGGCCGATTATCAAAACATCATTCGATTAATGATATCCTTTGCCGATCGCTTTCTATGGCCGACATCCTATTTTTGTCTGAACCAAATGGTGCCTCTAGGTCAGACGGCAGGCGCCCAGATGGGATGCCCATCCCGTACACAGTGTACACACGTGGTCGAGCATCGATCTGGGACGCTACCTGTGTTGACACACTTTGCTGCTTCTCATGTTGTTGCCTGCCGCAGAGTAGCTGGTGCCGGTGCAGGGTCTACCGTACGCCTGAAGCACTCTAAATATAAGAGCATGTTAGACAAATACGATTTTTTTGTGTTCGCTGTAGAGACGATGGGTCCATGGTGCGAAGATGCTGTTGCATTCTGGCGTGAGATTAGCGCTAGGCTTCGATTGGTGTCGGGTGACCCTCTGAGCAAAGAATATTTTGTTCAGAGGATCTGGCCTAGCCATTCCTAGCCAGCATCGCGCTAGAATGCTGCTAGTGTTCTCGGCACTCTGCGCCGTTAATAAGTTTAAGTTTGTATAAATACATACTAAAAATTATTCAATTAATTCGAATTAGCTGTTTCAAAACCACAAACTAGGCGCTGAAGACAATTTCCCATGAAGGAATAACGTGTATTAGCCTTTGAAAGTCTGAACCTAGGAATTGATAACATATATGCTTATTCTTAGAGAAAACTTTTACGTTTTTATGTACACAAATTACATTTTTATAAACGTATAGTCAAGAGACCGTAAGAATGTTATGATTAAATTTTCTTTAAAGTGTGCCCTTAGACTATCTAATAATAATAATAACTGGGACATCCTAGCCAGCGCTATTCAGTTCTAAAGTACTACTTACTTACTATACATACTTAAATACTATTTATAATATATATATATACACACACCCAAAAATATAAATATATATAAATACGGAAAAAAAACGGAATTCATTTACAACCTATGTAGTATATAGTTCACTTTTTGATTTTTGAATTATTCATAAGTCAAAAAGTGAACTTATGAATTGTTCGAAATGAGCACCATTTTTACGTAACCCCAAAAATCGTAAAATCGATATTCTGGAACGAAAAGACGAAAGTATTTTAGTCTTTCGCAACGGGAGACCAATAAAACTTACGGAGAAAGTTTAATGAAAATAATCGTGTTCGTACAAAGTCTATTAGAAGAAGTAATTACTAGACTTAATTGGATCGGCGGCGTATGTCTGTCTTACTTACTTGGAACATCGCGGTATTAAAAGGAGAAGAGTCGCTAAAAAGGGGGGACTGCACACCTCATTAGACATATGGTCGTAAAGGTAAAATGAGAGAATTGAAGTATTGATTAAGAGGACTGTGTAGTCGCTGGGTTTAACATAAGTAGGTATTTCAATACTATTTGCTATCTAGACACACCGCCCGACATAGAACCTACACCACGCGTGCGAACTTATACAAGTTTTTTTTTAACTATAAATTAGCGGAATTTGATGTCTGGGCATTAACGTTTTACTATTATAAAACTTTTATGAAATTGTCCGAATCCGGTCTCTATTGTAATAAAATTAATAATACATGAGAAATCCCACACAGCGCCATCTAGTCCCAAACTAAGCAAAGCTTTATTATTGTTACTATAGAAAACTGATATAAATACTAATAAATTATTGTATTATATATTATATCCCTACATTTTTTACATACATACAGAGTATCTACCCTAACTTATAAAATAGTGACTAAACACAAAAATTATCAAAATAGATTCAGAACTTTCAGAAATAATAACATCCCTACATTTGAAAAAAACAAATGATATTATGAAATAAAGTCCCCCTTCGCGTCTGTCTATCTGTTTGTCCATCTGTCTGTCTGATGAAACTCAAAAACTACTAAACTGTTGTTAAATTACCAATGGACGGAATGTTTGAAGAGGATGGTTTATGTGTATAATTTATTAATGTTTCAAAATTGGTTGAAATATGACGATTATTGTTGATGTCGGGAAAAATCAAGTCGACTAGCCGACTGGGAGCTTTCATCGAAAATGCTGCCTAATCTCTTTGAGATATAACAAAATAATGTATTGAGGAATCGTGTTTTTTATAGGACTGAAGAAAAGTCCGCGATGGCATATGTCTATCTTTTAAGAATAGCGTTCTATACCACTTTTAATGTTTAAATAAATTGTCAAATATAAAATGGTAATTGGAAAGCTATTTATACGAATACGATATTAATCCTTATCAAATTAAATACGTCAGTTACATTAAAAATTTTAAGCACATTATTATATAATTGCCCTTTGTACCAAAACATTTAAAATTAATATCTTAGGAGTTATAGCAAAATTAAAGCTTTCGCGCGACAAAATGAATTCATGGATCCAACACCAACGACGCGTCGCGCGACATGCATTTTGTAATATTTCAGTTTGTCTTTATATTCTTTACTTTTCCAAATATTTACAAAATCGGAAATAAAATACATTAAAATACATCAAGTATGATGATAATATGTTAAATCTAATCCACATGTTCGACGCAACAAGCTGATACGACACTAAGACAGACAAAAAATTAGGCATATATATATGCTCTGCAACCCGTGCGAAGCCGGGGCGGGTCGCTAGTTTCTAGATATGTTACACCCAGACACGGTACAAAGAGATGTTCATGCACACAAATTATTGTCCCGGGCGGAAATCTAACCCGCGAACCTTGGCTCCGCAGTTAGGGTCTCTAACCACTATACAAGTGTAAAAGGTAATGTGTGGATCCCTATGAGCAAGGTTATATTGGTTTTTAAACAATTTACCACCCTCTGAATGTACTTAAAAATTATAATTTAACAACCCTCGGATTATTCAATTCTTTTATAGCTTTGTTATAAATCGCCGACGCCAGTGTTGTGAAGTAACACTAAACCCCTAGCACTTATAGGGCCTCTGACAGATCTCTTATACGATTTACAGGCCCTTTAAGTGCGGAAGCCCTTGTAATGTGAGGAAGTCATCGAAAAATTTCAATAGCAGACGTGTTCTATCGCGGAGAATCTGCCTTGGCACACCCCGCAATTTATTTCACTATAAATTCTATTTTCAATACCTATTATTATATCAATACTGTTATATATATCAGTTGTCTGGTAACCATAATACAACCTTTGCTTAGTTTGGGACTAGATGGCGCTGTGTGGGATCTCCCAGGTATTATTATTTATTATGACTATATAAAATTCTTTGGATGTTTGTTGGAATTTCATATAAAAATTATTTGACGAATTTTTCGAAACTTCTTAAATTTTTTTTCTAAATAGTAGCACAGACGTAATAAAAAGTCTAGACTCCTTATCACTGAACAACCAATGAAGCACTGCAATGGCGACCGTATAAATACGTGCGAGTGGTAACTTCGAAGCGTACTGTAAGGCTCTTTAAGTACTATGGTATGAATGTGTTTAAGTTGATGCGTGCGTGCCAGCTGACTTACTAGGAGTGCATCGGTAGTTAGTTAATTCGTGATGCTACGTTCGGGTATTCCTAGGTTCATATGCTGTAAGCTATATGTTATTTAGTTGTCTGTCTGTCTGTTATATTTTTACGGCTTAACCGCTGAACTGATGTTAGATAGCCCTTGGATGGATTCGCGATGGAGCGAATGTGTGACTTTATGAATTGCTACTAATGACAAGTTTTAGAATTCGCAAAAAAATTGCAGTGTCCTGGAACGTCCCTTTAGCTGTTACTGTACAAACATATAGTTCGAGTGCTAAGCCGCGGGTGGAAAACTTAGATATCATATAAATATAGCGGCTGCCCGCAGCTTATAGGTAAAATTAACTTTTAAAATGGTTTATACCTGTTTTTCTAAAACCACTTTCAGTTACTCCTATAACGAAGTAGGTTAGGATTCTATAAGTGGAACATCTTCGCGATAAATAGGCGACACAAGTGGGAAGAAGCGGTGCGGTGTGGCAGAGAAGGTTTGCCGACGATCACTATAGCAAGCTTAGGTGGAGCAGACAGAGTTAGCACTATGGTTAGGACGTCTATATTTGTTCGTAGCTATGCGATGTCGATATCCCTACACGTGTCTCGCTAAATTTTAGTTTTTTTTACCATTGCGGTGGGAAGGCGGATTAAACTCTATCGTTTCCACGCGCCCGAGCGCGCGGGGTATATGAGACTTGCGCCCACTAAACAATCGCCTGAAGCAGAATAAGGATGCGGGTTGCTAGCCCGAAAGTTCCAACGACTTCATCGAAGAGGCCAGGAGGCACACTAGGGTGTCACCGGCGCGAAGAAATTTTAGTGAAACGACGCTAGTAGGGAAAATGTCTTACTTACTCGGGTCCGCACGCGTCAACTACTTTGCCTATACAAATTGTCATCCTCTATTTCCACACTTAAAATGTGGAAAACCCTGAAACACGTTGTTATTTATTTATGCTCAGTAGGTGTAATTCAATTTTCATGTTTCTAACAAATTTCGTACAAAGTTCTTCCCCCTATATTTCCCTTCTAAATTTCCAAAAATCTATTCTTAGTTGATGTAAACGTTGTAAAATAAGCCCATATTCCAAATTTCGGCTGTGCCTTGCATGCCCCTTGTAAGAGCAGTAAGACAAAAGGTTTTATATATACTATGTATATTGTAACCTTCCCCTGAATTTAAATATGTATATCTAATCTAACCAAAGCCTTAAATCGCTGAAGTGCTCTCGAGCGCTATACAAATTGACACTGCCATCGCTAAGGCAGCAGTGATCCGATCCTATGTAAGAGGTGTCGGCTCAGTAAAATGTACTACAAAAGTCTGACCCCTTGGCTATGCTATGGGCGGGGACGGACACTGGCGATACATTGCAGTCTCATCTAGAGAGTGAAGCAGGCTCGACAGTATTGTTAAAGCGAAGTCCTTCCTAAACGCATGTAATCAGTTTCTTCAGCAATTAAATTGTAAATAAAATTTTGAAACAAGTTGGTAATCTTTATTACATTGATTTATTTTTCTAACACATGATTAAAAATAAATTTTATTGCAACCATAATAAGGTATGTAATGAAAAGTATGTTTCTGGATAGGTCGTTAAGTAAGCAAAATGTTTCGGCTGTCATGTAGAACCGAAAATGAAGAGATATTTATTTAGTAATAAAAACAAAAAGCTTTGAATCGTTTCGACATCGTGCGTCTTGGTGTCCACGGGCATAACAATTTACCTTCCTTTTTTAAGTCACCCCGGATTTAGCGAGCGCGATGTGGCCGATGCACGTTAACTAAAAACTACGAATTTAGTCAAAGTACGGAATCAGAATATAATAAGGTCAAACGATATTTTTATAGTATACTTGAGTATTTTAAATATATCTCAGTTTAGAGCGATATAAATCTGTACCGTCATTTAGCTGTCGCGTTTATTTCGAATACATAGTTGTAGTACATTACTATGTTTTCGCTGATTTTGTACTCCAGCAAATATAACTGTAAATTCTTCAAAATGTATTAGGGTTCTGTACTCATGAATCTTATTACTAAGGCTCCGCTGTCCGTCCGTCCGTCTATCAGTCACAGGGACTATATTGTCTGAACCGCAATAGGTAGACACTTGAAATTTTCTGGCCGCTATAATAACAAAGAATAAAAATTTAACAAAGTTAAAAATTAAACGGGGTTCCATTACAAAAAAAAAACATGTTTTTATTTATTGTACGGTGGTACGGAACCTTTCGTGTGCTAGTCCGACTCTCACTTGGCGAGTTTTTTAATTGACCCCTCGATGCTGGCCTCGTTAAAAAGGTCGGAGTCACTCAATGTGACTCGACATAACAATAATAACACCTGGGACATCCCACACAGCGCCATCTAGTCCAAAAGTTAGCAAGTATTATGCTTGTATTATGGGATACTAGACAACTGGTAAACATACTTGAATCACATGAATACTTAATTTTTTTTAATAACATACACGTATTAGATACTTTTTACCCTGAGACATGGAACAAATAGACATGTTGCTACATACAAATATTTTATCGAACCCGCGACCTTTAGCTCCGCATCAGGGTCTCTAATTAATGTGTCAATCAGTTAGACAAAGTTGAACCAAAAAGCAGGCTAAATTGCTCGTGAAACCGTTAACCACTGGGGAGAAATCTCTTGCCTGGGGACCGCGAATCGAACGTCTTAGCATCCCCACTAAGTAGTGGACGATCAGGAAAAGGTCGTGGGCACTGTTGGTTACAAGTAGTCAAGGGCTGTTCGTCGTGGAGATCTAGGGGTTTATGTAATGAGTGGAATTCTGACAGAATGAGAAAGAGAGATAACTTCTAACGCTCGTACATGCACGCACTCGCTATGTATATGTGAGATGGTAGTTTATTTGTTGTGTCATTCCTAGAAATAAAAACATACAAGTGAGTGGGTAGCGTATGGAGTCGCGCATGGAGCTATGATTGCCACGCTTGATGGAGGCGACATAAAAAAACACACAATAAATTCGAAACAGTCCAATGAAAATTGGCTCTTATTCATGACCTTTCATGTTAGTGGTTCCGTCTTGTCACACAACGGTATCTCTATTTGTCCTCCTCTCCTCCCGGAAACGATTAGCGATTCGTGTTTTGGTTATTATGTATATGTTACCTCCAGTAGGATGCAATACGAAAACAAGTCTGAGTTCTATGGAGTGGCGGCTTACGAAGCCCTGTTTACAGGTAAGGTAAGGCTTCGGGATTACTAACGTTGTCATGGAAATCAGTCGAGCATATTACTTGCTCGTATATAGGGCATATAGATCAAACATATATTAGATACACAATTTCAAATAATCACATTCACAAGATGGTGGACTGATAATATAGTTTAAGATCAAAATGTCGTATTATAAGGCAAGGGCTGTCCCAAATGCAATTTTTGTAACAGTCTTTCAGCAATTATACTGTAGATATATATGAAATTCTGAAAATATTATAGTATGTGATTAATATTGAAAGGATTATAATAGACTTAGCCGATATCAAAATGTATAAACAAAATTATATTTGAAGAATACGGAACTCATAAAAAATCCAAGAAGATTTGGAAATAAAAATGTACTCTTTTCGTTAAAATTGTCATTGAATAACAACATATTTCAAATACAACTAGACTTATACGTTTAGTATCAAAACTTTATACAATCTTAGTTGAATTGTAATAAGAAAACCGACCAAGTGCGAGTCGAACTTGCACACGAAGGGTTTCGCACCACCGTAAATAAAAAAACCGGTTTCTTGTATGTGGACCCGCTTTCATTAGTAACTTTATTTTATTTTTATCGTATTATTTGTTGTTGTAGCGGCCTTAGTAGTACAAACTCTGTGAAAATTTCAAGTGTCTACCTATTGCGGTTCAGACAACACATGCCTGTGACAGATGGATGGACGGACCGACAGCAGAGCTTTAGCAATAGTGTTTCCGTTGGTACGTTATGGGTACGGAACCCTAAAAATCAACCATTATCCAATACGTGTTTGATCGATATTAAAAAAGGGTCGTTCGAATATCTAAATCCGTCCATATAATTTACCGCCTTGCACACTAAAAAGCTTTGGAGTTTCAGAAATGGACGAGCTAGGGGCAGGAAGGGGAGTTGTTTTTAAGGGGAAACGGGCGTCAGTCAACTGTCACGTGACCCGGATAAGGCGCACGATACCCTTCGTACGCAAATCTGAATAATACATATCGTTTTCGTGTACCCTTGAATATACTCGCGTGGTACACGTTTAGGTTTTCATTAAATGTCTTTCGGAACAGGAAAATTTACCTATTTCAATTGCTATAGGATCAGTTGTTATCTTCCAGTCTATTGATTTAAATCATACATTAGCTGCCACTTTGATTACGTAATGTCTGGATAGATCCAAATTCTTTTATAGAGACCCCCTTTAGTTTTTAGTTTTATTTTATTAGCAGTAATACACACTATGAAAATTTCAAGTGTCTACCTGTTACGGTTCAACAGAAACAGCCCTGTGACCATAGAAGGAGGAACAATATAATAGTAAAACTAGAATGAATGCTATTCGACTGAACTGTTACAACGCCGTAAGCCACAAATGCGCGAGGAAAGGTATGCGACGAATTAAGGGAAGGGTAACGCGTACAGCGACAGTAAGTCACGGGAAGGGGAAGTCAAACGTTGGAGTAATCGACATCGTTTTGGATCATATTCCTTTAAAAAATTGTTGCCAGATGCGTCAACAACACTAAAGTGTAGTTTTGGTAAGATAGCGTAAGCATAGTGTATGTTCAAGTGCCTACCTTATATTATTCCTACTTCTATGCCTGTGACGGACGGACAGCGGAACCTTTACTAGAGTTAGGGTTCCTTTGGCACACTTGGGTACGGAACCCAAAAAAAGGATTGCTAATGACGTAGTGGTCTATTGTCAGTACTCAGGATTTCGAGTGTTTCAAATTTTGAATCTTCCCTGTAATATTCTAATTACAGCCGAGGTTATATATGCGTAGGTCATGTTTTGGTCATAAACCAAACTCATAAGTCATATTGCTGCGTCAAGCGCAGATGGCGACTCATCAAATGAATCGCGTACATTAGTTGCCAAGCGTGTACTGTTTACTTACACATCAGTTAAGAGGATTGTGTATTCACAAATTTCTATAAAAATAATAATACCTGGGACATACCACACAGCGCCATCTAGTCTCAAACTAAGCAAAGCTTGTATTATGGGTATCGGACAACTGATATGCATACCCAAATATTCTTTATAATATTTATATATATAGAAACAGCATGTTGTTTACTGTGGGATTTAATGGCGCTATGTGGGATGTCCCAAGTTTTATTATTATTCTAATTAATTTGATAACAAAAATATTTGCTGGTAGGTAATAGATATTAAAATAAGGGAGCTGTATGTAGATTAATTTTTTGTTCCTAGGTTATTAGGCTATTCAGATATTATGTCATTACCGAACTCGCCAACAAAGGTCACGTTAATAGTAGAAATAATTTGGTAGTTTTCGTTTTGTTTGTTCCACAATTTTGTTTATTTTAAATCGTTTGGACGTTAGCCTCATCGTTTCAATGGTTATTTGTAATGAGAACGATTTTGTTTTTAAATTATTTACGAGTTTGTTGTGGGATGAACGACTTTAATACGTTAACTTAAAATCGATTTTGCAATGAATTATTCGTCAGTCGTCGGGCAAACACAATAATTACTACAAATGGCGGTGATTTCAAAGGATGTCGTTCTTATGCATCAGCTGGTATAATTTTTTTTTTAGATGTGGCCAGCAATGTTAATAATTCTGATATAAAAATACTATGCGATACGCCAAAGAACAAAGTTCAATATTGCCCACATTATTGAATATTTCTTTAAAAATAAAAAGATTGCCCATTAAAAAAAAATTGGTAATTAAATAGACCCATAGTACTTTTATACCTTTAATTTAGATTTTGTGATTGTCTATACCACGGGGTTTGAGAAATACCGATGAAGTAGGATACACCATCCAATGTACGCAGCGAAATAAACTTAAATCGTAGATAGCAATATTTGACTAGTTATTATTCTTTACAACAGATGGCGCTGTCACTAGAACTACCCTGAATAAACCTTAATCCATTAAATTTTTAACAAAAATTGTAAGTTTCCACAAAATTGTAAGGCTCCCAAAATTCGTACCAGACATACAAAGCTATTCGCTGTACCTCGCTCATCTACTAACTATGCGCAGCACTCGATAACGATTCGGCTACAAAGTACCTTTAACAATAAGTTTAATTCTATTGATATTTTTCACTGTGGCAAAGAAACTTATAAAAAGCATGTATTGAAGGTCTTAAGTGAGTTCAATTAATATTGGTTACACAAACACACACACACACACACACACACACACACACACACACACAAACTCACTCGCACGCACAAACGCATTTTGGTGATATTTTTTAAAATTTTGAATTTCTACTTGCTGATTGCCTGTCTTAAAAATTTTCATTTTCTATAAAATGTAAATCCATTATTGGCCTTAAGTTTTGTATTATAATAATAATAAAAATTATGTTAGTTTTAAGGGCTGTGGATTTTGTATTAAATAAATAAATAAACAAAGGTAACATGTATTATTTCGGGAAAATACGTATTGCTTGAAATAAAAACACTCGTATGCAACTGTGTAACAAATGAAGATGGCGCCACGTGTATATGTTTTAGTATATACGATATCTCAAAAACGCCGTTTTCTTGAAAATATCACATTCCACTAATAATTTTCAAAAATCGACGATATTTTAAATGACAGGTATGTTTCAATTTGAGGCAACTTATACTCATGTAATAATAACTTGGGCCAATTGCATATTATTATGGCGTGATGATCATCTTTATTTCCCATACAACGCGACCCTCACTATTTGTAAGGAATCCTCACACTTTATCGTACTACTGTATGTTGTATTAATATGTCGATGGTAACAATATGTATAATTGCAATACGAGAACAGATTCAAAGTCAAGCCAAATCAAACGAGAAAGGGGAGTGGCAATGGGAGCGGGGTGTCTACAAGAGAATTTAAGAAAAGGTAAACAAACAACAAAAAAAAAACAAACGCTACCCAAAGCCGGGGCAAACATCTAGTACTGTAAATAATTTCCACTTCCAAGTCATAAAACTTAAGTTACGGGCTTCCAAAATGGCCTTAAATCAAGCGAAGATTACATAATTTTCGCCTCTCCCCCTTCTTCCGAGGGGGGGTAATGGCCAATATATAGTAGATTTCGTTCCCGATCGTGAACTTGTAATTGCTGAACGATTTAAAATGCCATCAGTTTGTGTGACGGTATTTAATGACCTGAAATATAATAGTAATAATTTACTAACAACCGATTGACTGAGTTGTTAGAGACCCTAACTGCGGAGCCAAGGGTCGCGGGTTCGAATCCCGCCCGGGACAAATATTGGTGTGCGTGAACATGTTTATTTCGTTCCTGGTTTGGGTGTAAAATCTATATATACACATTATATATAGAACAAACATTTAAGGATGTATATCGGTTGTCTATTAACCCATAACACAAGCATCATACTCCCTTACTTTGGGACTAGATGGCGCTGTGTACGATGTCCCATGTATTAATATTATTTATTTATTGCCAAAAAAGTCTGATGCTGACTGACTATGATCATCAATAACAAATAATTAAGGATAATAATATGATCAATTTAGATAGGTCCCTGATACCCTGTATTTTAAACATCATTACATTACTTGCTAAATTCTACAGTTTGAGTTCGTGAGCAACCATCACAGGTTGCTAATATGCGATTGTTGTATGAGTGTGTGTACCTACTAAATGCGTGGGGTGTGTATGTGTGTACTTGTGAATGCGTCTCTGTGTATGAGTGAATGTACATGTAATTCAATTTAGGCTACATCTATACTAATATCATAACAGAGAATTACGAAGAGAACGGAAATTTTTTGTTTGTTGCGGATAAACTCAAAAACTACTAAACTGATTTTAAAAATTCTTTCATCCATAAAAAGCTACATTATCAGCGAGTTACAGGGGCTATATTTTATTATCGTACTAGCTTTCCGCCCGCGGCTATGCTCACGTGAACTACACAATTGTATCGGGGCCGCTATAATTTTCTGCATAGATGTAGTTTATAAGCTGAAGAGTGACAAAGGCTACTTATTATACCGGAAAAATGGGTCCCAGTACAATTGTGTAGTCCACGCGAACGCAGCCGCGGGCGGAAAGCTAGTGTTTAATAAGTTTGTGGGAAGTGTCTGTATTTCGCTGTAAATACGGTATATTTTAATTATACTCTACCGAATGATAGACAGAGAAGCTCTTCAGTTTGAGTATACGCCAGATTATGGCGCCAAATCTACGAGTGTTATGTGAAAAACAAGATTACGGAAATATAGGTATGAACTATTATATAGAAAATCTGTAAAAGTAACAATCATGTACTCGGGACGCCATTTGTTGCTAATTAGAAGCATTTGTCATGTTTCTTTGTTACATTTGCCTGTATATATTTGTATATATTAATAAAATTGTTTGTAGTAATAAAAGATAAATTTTATTGGTTGGTTACTGTGGGTCGTCCTCAAAAATCAACATTATACTGTTGCGGATTTTTTTTAATTGTCTTTTGAAAGTACAATTAATATTGTTTTATTTGTCGTGGTACAGTGAAAGTGGTTCTTGTCGGCTTGATTAGAAAACGTCCACATTTCCTTGCTACCCTTACACTACATAGTATTATTATATAGGTACGTAAAGTATATGTGTATGTCAGATTTATAATAATAATAATAATAACACATACAATCACAACAACGTCTAGGTCCCAAACTAAGCATTAGCTTGTATTTTGGGTACCAAGCGAAGACACCACATACATATAACAACCAAGACCCGGTGCCAGTATTAATATTCATCATATAAATACTGACCCGACCTGGGATTCGAACCCGGGACCTCCAGCTTCGCAGGCAGGGTCGCTGCCCACTAGGCTAAGCGGTCGTTTTAAATAATAATAGTACCTGGGACGGTAGACGAAATGCAGTGGTGTTAAAAGATGTAGGGTCTTGTGAAGCATCGTATGATACCAAAATAAAATCTGTAAGTTTATTCGATAATTCGAAAATGGTGAAAAAGGTCCGGAATTTCCCGATTTATCGGACAAAAGTTGATTATTTAAAAAACGAAAGTCAGAATCGTCAGAAAGTCAATATCGAAAAAATAAAAAAAATCCAAGGCAGATAAAATTATCTACCGATAGAAAAAAATAATAATTTGGAGGCGGTCGAAAACCGTGGGCCGGGCAGGTGCCATTTTTAAGCGACTTCAAAAAAGAAGGAGGTTACTCAATTCGACCGTATATATATGTTTTTTTTTTTTATGTGTATTCAGGGATAACTTCGTTGTTTATGAACCGAATTGGATGATTTTTTTTTTGTGAAAGGGAAATATCTCCGAAATGGTACCATGATAAGGAAACCAGGATCTGATGATGGCATCCCAGAGAAATCGAGGGCAACCTTCGAAAATCGTATTTTAAAGTATCGTATTTTAAGTATTTTGATAAAATACTACTACTAGTACTATTTAATGAAGGTCGGGAGTCGATCTGATGATGGAGCTGAAAGACAGTCGAGGGAACTCCTCAATGACTTACAGCAATTACCTGGTGTTTGGACTTGATTCATTTCTGTTGATGAGATCCTTGCACCCATATGGATTATAAGTACCATTACAGGTCTGATGATGGAGACCATGCACAATCGAGGGAACTCCTCAACGATTTACAGCAATTACCTGGTGTTTGGACTTAATTCATTTCTATTAATGAGAACTTTGCACCTATAAAGGTTATAAGTACCATTACAGGTCTGATGATGGAGACCATACACAGTCGAAGGAACTCCTTAACGATTTATAGCAATTACCTGGTGTTTGGACTTGATTCATTTCTATTGATGAGATCTTTGCACCTATATGGATTATAAGTGCCATTACAGGTCTGATGATGGAGAACATACACAATCGAGGGAACTCCTCAACGATTTACAGCAATTACCTGGTGTTTAGACTTGGTTCATTTCTATTGATGAGATATTTGCACCCATATGGATTATAAGTGCCATTACAGGTCTGATGATGGAGAACATACACAATCGAGGGAACTCCTCAACGATTTACAGCAATTACCTGGTGTTTGGATTTAATTCATTTCTATTAATGAGAACTTTGCACCCATATGGGTTATAAGTAACATTACAGATCTGATGATGGAGACCATACACAATCGAGGGAACTCCTTAACGATTTACAGCAGTTACTTTTTGTTGAGCTTCCTTCATACGGTTGAATATGCCAAAATGTTCAGTTCGCACAAAAATAATAATTAAGATTGAAGTTTTACATAGGAATACCACTGCCTACTAGGCATGCTGATGCGTCAATTTGACACTGAATTTACGTTGCGTAATCGCGGTTCTGTCTCATTAGAGTAGCGCGTTTAGTAGCCCTATTGATACTAAATACAAATAAGTTACAGATGCGTTCAACTAAAAATTGAAAAATAAAATAATTAAAAAAAAAATAAAAACTGACTTCAAAAACATAAACTAAAAAGTTAAAAATAAAATTTTCACTTTAAAGAAAGGAGCATTAACAGGCGGCATATAGTTAATGAAGTCGGTGCCAACTCAGACACCTTAAATGGGTACTTACCAGGTAATAACAATTACAAGAATGATATATTTATAACAATAACAAAAATAGAACACAATTTAAAGTGTCTGAGTGAGTAGGCACCGACTTCATTAACTATATGCCGCCTGTTAATGCTCCTTTCTTCCTTTCTTTAAAGTGAAAATTTTATTTTTAACTTGTTAGTTTATGTTTTTGAAGTCGGTTTTTATTTTTTTTTTAATTATTTTTTATTGAATGATTATTAAATCAGTTACCCCGGAGAGTGAGATTCGATTCTATTTTTATAACTTTTCGAAATATAGTTTCGATAGATAGACAAAAGGCGTGTAGTGTCAAAGGAAGGAAGAGCTCTTGGTGGGATCGTAGGGTACCAAATTTTCAAGAATTGGTCCATAATTTTTTTTTCAAAAATTTAATAAAATTGTTATGCGAGAAGCGCGAAATATATAGATTTTTTTTAAAAGTTTTGATACCCCAGTTCTCTTTGTTTTAATTTCCACAATTTTCTATGCAAATAAAGACCAATATTACTACATATGGCTAATATCATTAATTAAATTCACGAATTAATTTCAATAACACTTCACGAGGCTAAACGTTTCATGTGGAATTGTGCATATAGTTCGTTCCTATATAATGTATAATATTAGGATAACACTAGTTTCTCGTTTTCAGAATTAAATTCAGATTTAATTATAAAAGATTATTTTCTTTGTTTTTAAAAGATTTTTGGAATATTCCAATTTTGTTTTTAAACAGCCGACCCGCACCAGCTTTTCACGGGTACATATTTTTTTCACTTAGGCAGACCGCAGACCATATACAATTACCTACGTGGTGGCAGTCAAAAATAATGTTGTTCACGATACACTTTTACATTATCGATTAGGTTTCAGGAGATCCTTTTATACAGTACCGTCAAACAGTATAGTGGCGTTCACTAAGCCCTGGCGTAATCTTACATTTTACTCTATTGCATAAAATATTATTTAAATGTTATCGTTTAAAGGAAATTCACTAAGCCCTGGCGTAATCTTACATTTTACTCTATTGCATAAAATATTATTTAAATGTTATCGTTTAAAGGAAATTCACTAAGCCCTAGCGTAATCTTACATTTTACTCTATTGCATAAAATATTATTTAAATGTTATCGTTTAAAGGAAATTCACTAAGCCCTGGCGTAATCTTACATTTTACTCTATTGCATAAAATATTATTTAAATGTTATCGTTTAAAGGAAATATTACTGCATATCGCAAGGGAAACTAATATATTATAGTAAAAATTATTTCATATTTAATAATAATTATATAATAATTATCCGGGACATCCCGTACAGCGCCTAGTCCCAAAGTATAAGCAAGTATTATGCTTGTATTATGGGATACTAGACAACTGATAAACATTCTTAAATGTTGTTTTTTTTAATAATATATACAGATATTTTTACACCCAAAAACGGAACAAGTAGATATGTTCACAAACATTTGTCCCATATGTATATATATATATATATATATATATTTATATTTAATTATGTATATTTGACCAAAAAAATAATATAAAAAATTCAAAGAAATAGTCTTATTTACCTGTGAAACGTGTATTTGTTTGAATTATTTCTTCTTGTCTCATCACAATAAAATTACTCATGGAATAAGATACCGCGATTACACTATGTACATATTCCACATTTATTTGCACGATTCGTGAATAATTTAAGTAAACGGTGTTCACACTACAAACAACGGGACGCTATGCTCTCTTATTAGAAAAAACAATGACTTAAAGATATTTCGCCGTCTGTCTCTTTCCCTCACCGGCAGTATTCGTAAGATCATGACTTCTCTTTCCCGCTCTTCGTTAGTCTTTAGCGTTAGCGTAAATTCTAGGTCTGTGCGTAGACCGAAGATGCAGATATGGTTATAATGAGGCTACCTCAGGCAGGAGTATACCCTACCAAAAAAATACGTACAGACGAACATAGAGCATTATTAAAATCGTTTAAAAAGGGGAAAGTCCATCAACCATTTCAATTAAACTAGATAAACCTGACGTCTCCACCTGTGTGAATTTTGTGCCACCAGTTTATAAGAAGGTAAGGCGTAAGGTCGTTGTGCAATATGCAGTATGTCAAGTCTACTTTACGGAACTCAATATCGTGGATTTCAACTTCCCTTGTGTTAGGTTAGGGTGCGAGCATAGCGAATGTTTTCAACATTGTTTACATACTTTCTTAGATATTTGTTACGAGGTGGCGCCATATTGACTGCCATTTTATTCCACTTGCAAAGTAAAAGATATAGAGATAATAAATGTTTTGTTTAGTTTTCCATCAGTAGCTCATTAATACCCCACTGCAGAGACTTAGGCCTCCCTCTAGGGTAAGGGGGTTTGAAGCTTAAATCCACCACGTTGCTCCAGTGCGTGTTGGCGGATTGTAACGACTGCCATCCATTGACAGCAACCGAGACCGACTGCTTAACGTGCTCTCCGAAACACAGTGGCAGTGTTTACTGTCTACTTAAGTCGGAAAAACTCATTAGTACACGCCAATCCGGGCTAAAACACCAAAGATTGCCAAAATTAGCGAATAAGTAGGAGTGCCGCGTGTGTGAGCACCCTAAGCTCTCATTTCGTATGTGTCCACATAAACAAGCCTTCCGCCTTCCTTATGTCGTAAACAAGGCGAAAACGAATACTCGTATATACTCATAGCGTTATAGCATATGCCTGTTGCTTTATACAGGTAAAACTGAGTATTAGCTTAACGAATGTAAATGCTGCAAAATGATAGATCGTATTGAAAGAGATGATAGAGTATCGACGGATAGGCACAGTAATCTAGGTCGAGCCATCGCCCGTAGTCAATCTGGATTATTGAAATAGTTACAATGACAATTTTCGTTTCTACTTTTATTCATTAGATTATATTCGACACTTAATTTATATGGTCCATCATTGAAAAAACAACGTGTCCTTATAATTTATTCTCCTTATGGAGTTCAATTTCCTATACAATACCTAGGCTTTCTATAGCATACCGAATGGATAGCTAGCAAAGTATGTAATATTTGTAGATGCGGATTTCGAAGGACGTGCGGGGTGGGGTGAGCTCTCATTCAGTTCTGTACTTTGGTTCGCTTGATATTACTCTTATAAAACAAGTGAAAAACCAACTTTAAAAAACAACAAAAAGGTAGTAAAATTGATTAAATTCTTTAATTTTTTCACATTTTATATTTTACCTGGTCTCCTAATGGCATTATATATAATTCATGGGTATTACATACATTGCCGGTAAAGTATGTAATGATTAACAATACATAGATATTTTATGCATTGCCTATACGAAACCGGTATTGTATAGAATGCCTACGTATTCTATACAATGATCGAAATATATAATTTGCCAGTAACACATACATTAGTTTACGTCCGGCGCGGCGGCGGTGTTCTAGGGGTTGGACGGTTTTTACATATCTTTTTCGCGTCATGGACCAATTGTTTCAGGTCAACACGTTGGGTATAAAAACTGCTATTTGCTCCTTTCAGGGGTCACTATTCTTGAGTGAATCTATATCGCTGGTAAATACATAAGGAGTTTACGAGGGAAAATGTTTTTCATACATAGTTTTCAAACTCATGTAGTTATTGGTTATAAAAATATAGGAACCTACATATTTCAGACAAAGACCTGCACGGAGAAATCTATGGGAAAAATGTCTTCAAATAATTTTTTAAGTGAAGAAACGTCGAAGCTATGTGGAAAACATTTTGAACCAAATAATTATTGTTAAATGAACTCGTATACTGATAAATATTTTAGGTTTAACATTTTATTATTATTTTAAGACACTTATAAATATTAAACACTGATAAGTAAAAAAGCAAAATTTTAGTCTACCCAACAGTAGAGATATCTGTCAACTGCCAAGCTTTCAGTTTTTAAACTCTCGTCAATGTACTTTCATTTATTCTTTTCATAAAGCCGCTTGTGGAATCCACGGATCATGCAGATAGATAAGAATAGTAGCCTGTCTCAGACCAAAGAGAAGGCAAATCAAGGCCTAGCACAACCCTGAAACCTCAAAAGCTTTGCCCTTCAAAACCTTGCCAGTTGTCTTCACTGTCTGCACTGCTCAGGTGACAAAAAACGATACGATGTGGACAACAGAGTATTAAAGTGGGTTAGGGTTGGTATGTAGGCTATATGATGCCCCCTTCAAGTATTACTATATTTTTTAAATAAATATAGGTGGCAAAATTTGTAGGCGTTGATTCGTTGATTTTAGCAAGCGTGCGCCTTTTAGTATGCTACATTCAAAGTTCGGTGAGTGTAACGCATACTTATAGATGTTATAACTTATATACACTATAAAATGCGACATCTACTCATACCAATAATGTAAGGAAAGGTGATGAACGACTTAACCCTTTCTGTACTGAGACAAATCTGAGACAAAACTAATTACGCCTGTTTACGTTATGTAATTTGACGACCGCTTAACCTAGTGGGTAGCGACCCTGCCTACGGGGCTGGAGGTCCCGGGTTCGAATTCCAGATCAGGTCAGTATTTATATGATGAATATTGATACTGGTACCGGGTCTTGGTTGTTATATGTATGTGGTGTCTTCGCTTGGTACCCAAAATACAAGCTAATGCTTAGTTTGGGGCCTAGACGTTGTTGTGAAGTACACGTTATTGTTATTATTATTAATTATTTTTGGAACACGTATCTCCTAGCAAATTCTGTCACAGGACTTCTTAAATCTACTCAGTTCTCTGTGATGTGGACTGTTTATGTTAAATCACTAGTTCAGGTTTTTCTCCGAGGTTTGCTTTCATAATTTTTTAGGCCAGTTGCATCAAAACTATTCAAAGTAGACGTATCAATAGCCAGTTATCTGACAGTATTTGTCCTTAATATTCGAATTCATGGCACGTGATTGGCTAATGGTTTTTTTAAGTAGGCTTCTTTCAAATGGACATCAGTGTCGTCACGTGACGTGACATACATCTTGAAACACGCACAAACTAAAATTAAAATAAATTACACATTATTAAATAATAAAAACGTCGTGATAGCCGAGTGGTAGCAAGCCCGCTTCTTGTTTAGAAGGCCGTGTTTTGAATCCCAGGGCGTGTACTGATGGGTTTTTTCTAACTTATGTACATAACTTTCAGTGACTGTGCATCGGAGAGCACATCAAGCCATCAGTACTGGTTGTCATCAGCAGATGGCAGTCGTTAAAATTCACCAACGCTCACTAGAGCAGCGTGGTGGATTAAGCTCTAATCCCCTCATTCCGTGGGAAGGCCTAAGCCCTAGCAGGGGCGCAGTAATAGGCTGATGGCATGGTATGGTAAATAATAAAATATTCGCACTAAATTAAAACCAAACCCACCTTATATCAATAAAAAGTTTTGGATTTACGATGTTATCTACTTAAAAACTTTCAATTTATGTCCTAAATTAATTCAATACTGATTGTATGAGAACCTGAAATTCCGTGCAAATATCAGGAAAATGCGGAAATTGGGAGAATACAAAAGAAAATTTGGGCCATTTCCCCCCGCCATTTGGGAGGTTTTAGGCTCGAAGGGAGTCAACAGGTGCGTTGAGGGCACTACGTCATTTGAATACCTTTTACGAGTACCTTTATGGAATATATTTATTAAATTATATAAGGTTCACGCCCTTGCTCATACCTTCAATATATAGTTATCTTTATTCTTTTCATGTTGCCGATATCCGGGTTCTGTATGGCAAGCTCAGTGTAACTCACGGAAAGTTATTTCACGAGTATATTTTTATTTTTCTGAATAATATCCAACAACAACGACGCGAAGCCTTAACATTTTGCGTATGACAATTTATTTGTTATTTTTCTACGCTGCCTTTCATTGAACTACCACTTCAAACACTAGTTTCGATTAAATGCCACTTTTTATATCCGAAGCTTCGGACGTTCTTGGGCATTCCAGAAAACCACAAATAATAAATTGGTCGTCATATTGTTTATCCCTCAATAGAACAGCTGGATTCGATTATACCATCTCAAATAGTAACATGAGATACGGGTCTTGTGGGATATTTGAGATACCAGGTACATACAACAAATGAAAGATCATCTTTTTAATTTAAATAACTGAATTCATTGATGAGAAGACACCAGGCCAGCAGAAAATCAAAGATATCATCTTTTAATATCCCGGAAAAACGCACGGTTCCTGCGGGATAGCTATTCTAGGATAGGATGCTAAAATGCGTAGTCGGATTTTGATAAAATTCGGTATAGAGATTTCTCAGGTAGTTAAGTTTCAGAATATTCTAGAAAGTCTGGGCAATGTCTTTAAGCGTCACGCCCGTGCCGTCCACGCGGGCGAAGCCGCGGACGGAAAACTAGTTGTGTAATAAAATAAAAAAGTACGAATTTTAGAAGTCGCGCGTTTAGAAGTCATCTGAAATCTCACTCTCCCTTATCTCGGTCAGTTACGGGTGTTAGCGAGCGCGAATCTTCCCAAATACCTGGCCTTAATGCCGTACTCTCTGGAATAAAATAGGGGATTGTCTATAATTGACATAGAGATATGCATGTAAGAGTATGCATATGCGTGGATTCATAACAGGCTACAGATGATCAATCAACGACATCTGGCGCAAGCGGCGACCGTCGATTAATATCTCACTACCGCGTCCCACCCAAATTGATTTATATCCACTCTTTAGGTTGCATCGCTTATTATTCAAAGGTTTCATGGACTAGCTGTCCTTTTTAGGGTTGCATATTTGACTATAGACACACAGCATAGTAGAATGTGCAAAGTAATTTTAAACTATGAAACGAACATGAACCAAAATGGCTAGTGTGAAAGCGGGTGCACGGATATCCCAGACATTCTTTGTTTTAGAACAGTATTTTTGAACTTTTGTCATTGAAAATGACTATCACATCCATTTCACGGGAGATGCATTTTTAGCCATAACTCCGAGGGTATGGGGTCTAGCTAAGATTTTAAGGTCTTAAAAGATCAATAATGTAGTTGCGCATCGTATGACACCAAAATTTTGGAAATCAGTTTGGTAGTTTTCGAAAGAAATTGGAAAATGTAAAAAAATCGGGATTTTTTCGGATTTTTTTTTACTAAATCCAAATTATTTCGAGAACGGGGACCGATATCGAAAATTAAAAAAACAGTATCTCGGCCATTAACGTAGCTTCGGTTTGACACCAAGTTTTTGGAAATCGGTTGGTAATTTTAAGAGAAATTATTTCCGAAAGATGAGATTTTTTGGTCGATCGCTGGTGTTTGTGGATATAAGTTACTATATTTCAGAGGGTATTCGTCGGATCACTTCAAATTGTTGTACAAAAGGTTAGAGGGCGTCGGTAGCTACAGTTTGAAACCAAAATTTTGGATATCGGTTGGAAATCGAACAAGAAATTTGACATCACATGTTAGATTTTATGGACGATCGGGAACTTGTTAACATTACGGTCACCGCCTTTCGGCCTGTATTCGTTCGAATGCTTCATTATCGAGTTCAAAACGTTTAAGGATATCAGAGGCTGCAGTTTAAATCGTGGCAATGAAATAAAATAATCTGTGAAAATCGGATTTGAGTAGGTTCATTTTCAATGAAACCGATGGTTGCGGGGACTGCAAGATGTGTGGATTTTTTCATGGCACGGGGCGTCCTTAGTGTGGAAAAACATTTCGCGACATTCTCTCCTCCGTTGTTTCTAATTCGTATTTTTTTATGTTACAAATATCGATTCCGTACCTAAAACAGCCATATTTTTGCAAACGCCTCCACAGAAAAGCGATGGAACAATTAAATATGATAGTAGGCCTACTCGAGTGGGCAATAGCTGAACCTGAAATATAAATATTCTAGTTATATTCGAAATTTCTATAATTAGGATGTTTATAGAAATTTCAAAGTTTTGGCTCTATACAAACCTAGTTCTAACTCAAATGAGACTTTAATTCAAAACATACCAAGATTAAAATACGTATTAACACCGTTACCATTTAAGAGCGTTTGTATGGACTATCACGCGGGAAGCTCCTTCGTAAGTTAAAATTTTGGATCATATTAAACGTGTAACTGAGTAAAATTTGTGTAAACAATATGTATAGTCCTACACAATTATTCTAAGTAGATTACAAAATAACCAACGGAACGGCTAAGGCTTTAAGGGGTCTATTAATTACATAAAATAATTAACATTTTCGTTATGTACGTATAGTGACGTCACTACCTTAACAATACCACATAACCCCAAAAGGTTTGTTCCAATGATTAATTGTGGCGAGCAATCACCCTGAGTGACAGGGGTCCGTCCTACTAGAATATTAATACCCAAAATAAACACGGCGAAGTGGTGTATTTCAGGAGTCCAAGGTTCTGAAAGAAACCAGTACCCTGGTCCATTCCGTGCATTGCACTCCTGGTGTTGGTGACAGAAAATTATCTACAATTAATTGTCTATAATATGCCTTCGATAACGGACAGACTTGAAATCCTAAACAATAAAAATAATATTTTCTATACATTGGCTATTAATACGATCTTTATGACAACGAAACTTGTACCGTAATGTTGTATTTTACAGTACTAGGCCTTTTAACTTTACACCAATCCCAAACGAGCATTCTGTGACGCATGCATAAACCGCGAAAAGCAACCCGCTCGCGCCTCTTAACCATTTGAAGTATCTACCTAATTTTAATTGCAAATGTATTGAAAAACGTCGTATGATGCTTGTACTCAGTAAGCTGGCTATTATAGTCATCGATTTATTATAAGCACTTGGATTCGCCTCATGCCTATAAACAACTCGACTATAATATGCAGCTTACCCTAATTGCATCATAATGTACTATTATATGAAAAAGCTTTTTAAAAACAATATGTTATTAAAAACTTGGCCAAGTGCGTGTAGGACGACGCACAGTAACGGGATCCGTAGTCAGGACGACCGTATATTATATTTAAAAAATATAGTAGATGACACTGTGTGCGATGTCCCCTGTATTATTATTATTATTTTATACCATTGAGGTGTGTCACTCAAAACTCTTGTAGATGGCGCTCTCGGCAATGGTACCTTCTTTACAAATTGTGACGTATATTCTGTATATCTATTTTATTTTTGCGGTAATAGTGCATTCAACACTATTAATTAAATTAAAAGACTGATTTGATAGAGAGGTGAGTATTTGAAAGAGACAACTGCTAGTATAGCAGGGAGGGGTGTCCCGCCGGCGGCGCCATGGTAACACGAAAACTTTGTAGCGCCGTATCTCAATATTATATACTGATACTAAGAGAAAAAACACGCATTTTACTTATTTTCTTCGATGATCGTGTTAATTCGGATAATGATGAAAACATTTCCGGTATATTTCTTGATTTCATTCTTCCGGTGTATTTTGAGCATTGAACTTATTGTTGGGGATTAGAAGGACAGTACCTAGTGGAAACTTGAAAGTCTTAGGATGTTAAATTAATGTTCATTAATAAAAAATAATGTCGTGATAGATAAGTGGTGGCGAGCCCGCCTCGGAAAGCACGATTAAGCCGTCGGTCCTGGTTGTCATCATAGTCGTTGAAATCCACCAACCCGCACTGGAGCTTGATGGATTAAGCTCCAAGCATCCTCATCCCGAAAGGAGGCCTAAGCCCCTGCAGTGGAGCATGAAGGGCTGATATGATAATAATAAATAATATCGGCACCAGACTACACTATAATAATGAAAACTTCGTAAGCGAAGTCTATTCTGTTCTATAAACATCTATGATTTGAAGAAGAAACAATTTTCTTGATTTCCTTGGGTAGCAACAAAGTGTCAGTTGCTTAGGAACGGCCGTTTTGTCTCGTCAATACGGCCAGGATACGACCTCGTTTCATACACGGTTCGATAACAAGTCACGATGTTGTTAAGGGAAAAATGGTTAAGTGGGTCTCACAACACGTTTTAATAAGGTTCTGTAGTTAACCACTTGTATTATTTAGATACTAGTGGTCGCCCAGTAGTCGAAATTCGACCGTTACTCACTTTTTTGAAACCACCAGTAATAATTGGCCAGAGTAAGCAAATTCAAATTTAGTTAAACTTATATATATATAGATTTTAGCTTTCGGCACTCCTTTTACATATAAACTTTAACTATATTAAACCTCACACTTGGGGCAAGGACCATAAAAACTTGGCATAAAGTATTTTAAGTCACTACAACACCAACTGATACTCGAAAATGCTTTGGTGGATAAAAACAACATGTGTGTCGATTGGACAGAATAATATAAATTAAAAAAAAAAACCTAAAAAAATCTCATTTATTTTATTTACTTTTAGCGAGAAACCTTTCCGTTGTTGGATACATGCAAGCCATTTATTTCTTTTTAAAATCAGATATAAAATACGAAACTTTATGCTTGAGAACATTAGTAGACTCTTTGTGATTAGGAAGTTTGTCCAAATATTGTTCCAAATACAAAGCTAGACCGTAAATTGTTTATTGTTTTAATGCCACACTATCTCATTATGTTAAACAATTCCCTTCTAGATATAAACATATTATTATATCCAGACCCTGAAACAAATATTTTGAATATATTTTAATACGTAGTAATTTTCAATTACTTACTTAAATACTTAACTATCACTGACTACGTGCCTTGGAGAGCACGTTAAGCCGTCGGTCCCTGGAGCCGGGACGCCTAAGTCCCTGCAGTGGGGTATAATAGGCTGATATGGTGTGGTAAATACACGACCATGAAAATAATCATAAATGATTAACACAACAAGTCAAATCAATTATTATACTCATATATCATTCTATACACTTAGGCTGTTTTATTACCTTTTTGCTGATGTGTTATTAGGTCCCTAGCACTAATAGTTTCGGTGATTATAACAATTATTCATGTCTATATAGTAACCCATAACAAAACATAACACTTGTTTATTTTGGGACTAGATGGCACCGTGTGGGACGTCCCAGATATTATTATTATAAAAAAGTATTCATGTAACAGTCAAGAATTTTCCCTACAACATATGTATTAAGTTTGATGTTATAGAACCGATGACGTATAACTACGAGTGAAATATTTTCTTTGGAACTATAATTGGGCGACATTGCTTGATCGACATAAGTACCTACCACGACTGAATGCGCGATACATAATGAGATGTACGCGCTTTCGTGGAACACGTTTTGGTAAGGCTCAACTTTCATTACGTATTACCCAATATTTTTCGTCCGTGCGAGACACGTAATATGATTTCATGTCAAAACTCAACGAGCGGAATGTAATCTTCGGTCGATGCATTGTTATTCTTACCGTTTCAACCGTATTCGTATTTCCGCAAATAATATGCGGCAGAACTAAATTTACATCGCTTCTTTTGTAAAATCAATACTCTCCAATGTCTCAGGTAATAGACTGAGTTCCGTAGATTGAAACTTCGATCAAAACTGTTTTGGATACAAAATTTTCTGGTGCTGCGCTTTTTATGCCTCGCCGTAAGTAGCAGACGCATAATCTTATTTATATGTATCGGAATCAAATTTCTTATATTTCAAATATTGGAGTGTAATCTTAAGACGTTTAAAAAAGTCATGTTTTTGACCACATTTTTAGGAATTAAATTGGTTACTAAAATATTGAAAATATAATTTTTTTCTTTAACTGATTCTTTCGGTCGCTCAAAACTTGGTTTATTTCACTTTAGTATTTTGAAATATTTTTTTTTTAAACATAGGACTGGTTGACGATTAGAAATTAGTTTGATTCCAAAAAAAATAATTGTTATATAATGAAAAATATCTCCCTGGGTTGTAATAGTAAATTATTATAAAAGTGAAGTAATTTAGCTTTGATGTAGAACAAAAAATAATAATAATGACATATACAACACAACAACGTCTAAGCCCCAAACTAAGCATTAACTTGTGTCTTTGGGTACCAAGTGAAGACACCACATACATATAACAACCAAGACCCGGTACCTGTATTAATATTCATCATATAAATACTGACCCGACCTGGGATTCGAACCCGGGACCTCCAGCTTCGCAGGCAGGGTCGCTACCCTTTACGCCAAGCGGTCGTCCTGATGTTCATAATGTGGAGAAATCAAAGATAATTTTTGATTCTTATAATTTCAGGTTTTGTATGTGATTTTACAAAGTTTTTATAACTTTTGGCCGTGCCCTTATCCAGCCCAGCACAATTGTTGAATCTGTCCATTTATCCTTTCGCGAGATTGGAAAACGAATTGACTGAATTACCTTACTAGCCTATCGAGGTCCAAGTAATGAAGCGCTTAACTCTAAGACGCGGAATAGTCAGTCATAGCTGCTATCGGTGCAACCTTCGCCTTAGCACACAAGAGTCGAACCAAAATATTTTTACCTTCTTTTGGGCGTGTGTATACACATGCTGCATACGCTTCCTGTGACGCATCAACGAATGTATTTAGTTTTACTGAATTAGGGACATCAAATTCAATATCAAATCACATCAAATATCATATATTTTGTTAATAAACATAAATTTCAAATTTTCGATATCGAGTGTCTCGGCGTCTTCTACCATCACACTCTCATCCTTTTTCCGAACTTTGTGTATCCAAGAGATATTTCAACGAAGACCGCGACCTTCAGACGGGACTTTTTCAATTTAATTTAAAAAATTGTTCCGCGCGAGGGTTGCGGGTTTTTTGTCTGATTCAACTGCCAATGACCTTGTGAAATTAGAGCTGGTACTATTTTTAGAGTTTCGTACCCAAGAAGGGTACCAACGGAACTGTATTACTAAACCTCCGTTGTCCGTCCGTCCGTTCGTTACAGGGCTGTAACGTCTGCACCGTTATAGGTAGGGTCTTGAAATTTAAACAGAGTAAGGATTACTATGGCCGCTTTAACAACTAAAAATAAAATAAAAACTTAAAGGTAACTCACAAGAAATGTGTTTTTTTTTTTAATATATTGTACGATGGCACGGAACTCTTTGTGTGCGAGTTTAAATCACACTTGGTCGGTTTTTACTAACGATGTATTAGCCAACATAACAAAATGGTATTTTTTATAAGTCTAAAGCAAAATGGGAATGTCTGGCTCTATCGCCGATTATTTTAAAATGTTCTACCCAATAAAAGGGTGGTAAGTAGCAGCAAAGAAACCCTTTATCAGCAATCCTGATATATCCCAAAGAACATTATTTATACAGGATAGCTATAAAAATTTCGTCTCAGGGCAGATCGGAACCGATGAAGGGGCTATACATCTTACTGACTCCCTTGCTATAATATGTAAAAGTGCATGGTTTTCGAAAAATAATAAAAAATTACGTTGAAATCTGCCAGGCCGATTTCGAAAAACACTTCTACTACAGCGCCTCTGGTAATCTATAACCGTGAAACATTTGTGAACCTGCTCTGTTGTGGTACCCATTCATTACAAAAAACCACATAAAAACGAGCCATTTTAGAGAAACGCGTCTAATGCAGCGGCCCTAGGTGGCATATAACCGTATTAACACTTTTGAATCTCAACAATATTCGTTGAGCTTTTGCTTTACATCCGGGTTTGATATGTTTAACTAACGAATTAAACAAGCTTTTCATTCTATATTGTAAGACAATACAAATCTACCATATCGGAGGAAGTTCCGACGAAATAAAAAAGAAATAATATCTGGGCCCTCCTACACAAAGCCATTTAGTCCAATTAGTATTATAGGGTACAAGACCACTAATATACATACTTAAATATTATTATTGTTATTATTATTTTGTTGTAATATATTCATATATAGTGACTTTTACACCCAGACATGGAACAAATAGTCATATTCATGCACGCAAATATTTGTTACGGACGGGAATATAACCCGTGACCCTCGGCTCCGCAGTTACGGTCTCTAACCACTCGATCAATCGGTCAGTCGGAAATAAGACAAACAAACGAACAGACGATATCGCATTAATCGTATATATAGGGTTGGCATCCGGAAACGGTTTGTAAAATCAATACGTTTACATGTCAGTTGCTAGGCTGAAGTTCGCAGGTTGAGAGATCGCGGTATTTAGGTCGCGGGCTTTCTTCAATTTCTCGTAGCCTAGGGATTTAGTAGATGTTCTGTGTATTTTCTTGGACAATATTTTATTCTTGCTCCAACAATATTTCTATGTGAATAAATAATCGTACCGTCTGGAATTCAAAAGCGACAGATATGCTGTTATTTTTGACTGGCTGACTGGCGAGGTTAGAGATCCTAACTGCACGACCATAGGTCGCAGGTTCGGTTCTCGCCAGGGCCAATATTTGTGTGTACATTTTGTCACTAAATTATCGAGATATATATTTTTTTTAATGATCATTGTGTTATAATATTAATAATAACACCTGGGACATCCTACACAGCTGTAGTTTTTGTAGTTGATGTAGCTTTAGATGAATAACTTGATCAAAGATCATTGTTAATAGACTTAAACAAAAAAATTTAACACATAGGTACATTTTATGTTTTTTTTCGAAACTATAGTAAAAAAAATTAGGTTTAACTTTTACTTAAAAAAATAAATTTAGTTCATTGTTCTACTCTAGAAATAAAAAAAATAATTAAAGCTGTACTTTTCCTAGTTTTTTTATTTTAACACTACAATACTACTACTACAATAGTACAATATCTATTACATACTCACAGACAAGTCAATCTGTGTACATACTACAATAAGCTCAACCAGCCGGATAACGTCATAGGAATAATTTCATCGTCAGATCATTTTTTATAAATATCAAGCAAATTCATAAATAGAAAATTTATTTTTTGAGAGGTTGATCTAAAACAGTAGTTCTTTATGACTGAACGGTTGGCCGAGTGGTTAGAAACCCTAATTGCGGAGCCGAGGGTCGCGGGTTCGATTCGCGCCCGGGACAAATATTTGTGTGCATGAACATAATCATTTGTGCCGTGTCTGGGTGTAAAAGTATATATAGGTATATATTATTAAAAAACAAAGTATATATACATGTCTAGTACCCCATAATACAAGCAAAATACTTGCTTACTTTGGGACCAGATGGCGCTGTGTGTGTGGTGTCCCAAATATTATTATCATTATTTTAATTTTAACAACTATGAGTATTAGCTCAACTTTAAAATTTTAGTTTAAGCCAATTCTAGTTTACTGTGTTTTAGCGATAGAGTGCATTCAATTACTCGTATTTAGATTTTAGTGCTATTGAGCTAAAGCTAAAAAGCCACGATTCGCTCGTGATACCACCAGATTTTACCACTGGTGGTACCACGGGCAATTTTTTCTTTTCATGGTATCACTATTCGATGGTACGACCAAAATTAATATATCTATTTCATCGCCCTTGGCACACTAGTATATCTTGTTATAATATATGATATTATTGAAACCAAGACGAAATACGTAATTACATCATTTAATCAAGGCAAAATTTAAAAAAAAACCGACAAAGTACAAGTGGACTCGCACACGAAAGGTTCCATGCCACCGTACAATATAAAAAATCACGTTTGTTGTATGGGAGCCTCCTTTAAATATTTGTTTTAAAATGAACATATAACTAAATAATCTGTGAATATTTCAAGCGTCTACCTCTTGCCGTTATCAATATCGAGCAAAAAAATCACGTTTGTTGTATGGTAGCCCCCTTAAACATTAATTTTATTCTGTTTTTTTAGTATTTGTTGTTATAGCGGCAACAGAGATACATCATCTGTGAAAATTTCAACTGTCTAACTATCACGGTTCATGAGATACAGCCTGGTGACAGACGGACAGGCAGACGGACAGACGGACCGACGGACAGCGGAGTCTTAGTAATAGGGTCCAGTTTTTTACCCTTTAGGTACGGAACTCTAATAAATACGTATGCTTAATCACATGTATATACCAAGCACCCATTTACAAATTCCAAACTACTCACATGAAATAGGCACGTTAATTGATCTCAAATTACATCCTGCACGTGAAATAGACACGATAAGATGCTATTATCAACGGGCTACAATCAACGAATTCATGGTGCTATGAAAGTTGTAGCTTAAAATAGCTTCGCTACTATTAGTCTAGGAGGTGACGGGATTTTGACGGTGTTGATGAGTAGTATGTGGATATTAAAAAAAAGAAGAAAAAAAAATTTTCTTTTCGTGAATTTGTATATTGGGGTAATCATGGTAGTGTGCATGTTGGGTATTATGGATGGGGGATAGGATGGAGATAGGAATAGGGCAACCTGAAAATCAGCGCTGAGTTGTGGGCCAGTTAATTCTGAGCACACAGCCAGCAACATGCTGAGGTTGCCCTAATTGTCATTATATATGTACATGGAATTGGGGATACATGTAGCTAGTAAGGTCTCTATCTGCATTGTAATGACAATAAATGTTCTTTCTTTCTTTCTTTCTTTCTTTCTTTCTATTTTTACATATGATCAGGGATAAGAGTATATTTATTTTTATGGGTTGTAGAGTGGGCCCCTATTGTAAATCATGTTGGTCTGGTTGGTCAATGATAGTGTCTTCGAAAATACCGCATGAAAAAGGCTTCATCGTTGTAAAAAATAACGATAAGAACTTAGATAGCATAATAATTAAGATGGAGCGTCTCATATTTCGAAACGATTGAAAACGTGACAAAAATGTCAGACTCAGTTATGAAACTGACCATACGCCATTATCAGTGTATATATTTATTTATTGTTTATGGCATTCATGTATAAACATCTTCAATCCATAGTTTTAACATGACCCCGGATCGGGCTAAACATTTTATTAAATATCACATGAAATGTAGACCGATATAATTCACATCGAAGGACCGCTCCTCAACCCACAAAAATAAATCTACTCGTATCCATGATCGTTCAAAAAATCCTGTCACCTCCTAGTCTATAAAGGGAAATGAATGTAGCTGGCGCTCGAAATGTACATCTTAAATTTTGTTTTTTTTTTCTGTTGTAAAAAAAATAAGGCTAGGTAACTATTCTGTAAACAACTCTCATTATTGCAGTTTATGTAATCGTATCATAGAGTAATTAAATTTGACAGCAGCGTTTGGTTTTAATAGTCATAAATGTCACTTCACAGTATCGAAAACATCAAACGCAATTTGCGGGGGTGAAGACCGGTTCGCGGGGACCTCCCGGACTGAAACTCGTCATCTTATACCAGCTAGCTAGAGTATGAGTGGTTAGACGGTAAACGCAGAAGAGGGCTTCTACTCAATTCGTACTTTTATGAATCGTATGAATTGCATATACCTTAAACAATGACAAATAAAAAACAGACGAAATTTGCTTACGTTATATAATGTAATATCAATTTCTATGTATTGTATTTACTTCGTCAACTTGGGAAAGGTAATTTGTTAACTGATTTTTTCTCATATTTTTTGTCGTGAAATAAATAATATTGATTGATAAGCAACACGGCGAGTCCTTTTCAATTTATTTAGCTAATCAACAGTTTACAGCACGTCACTGTGACAACGTGTTTATTGGTTTTTTCACTTTGTAATTCTTTCACTTGTAACTCTAACCCAACTGACACTTTGTTTGTCAAGTGTACCACCTTTTTATTCGTTATTCGTTTGGACCTTAGCCAAACCTTAGCATAACAATCGTGACTGTGCCCAGTGGTCGAAATTCGACCGTACTCTTTTTGAAACACCAATGATAATTAGGCGAGAGTAAGTCAATCCTAACTGTATCAAATGACTCTTATGGTTTACAGTATTTGTAACACATATATAGGTTTTAACCTTTGGCAATCCTTTTTCATATAAACTTTACCTATGCCAAATCTCACACTCCCCCGTAACCCCTATAAGCTTTAAAATGGTACAAAGTTTTCTTTTCACTATTAATATATAGATTTTGCGTCTCATGCTTCAAAACTGTTGGAAACGTGAGTAAAATATCAAGTTTAGTGATCGGACAAATTGCACAAGAAAATGTAATCTTTATTTTTAACTTTTAAGTTCATAATAGTTTAATCTAATAAGTGACGGGGTCTGGAGATCTATAAGAACAGGTTCGACCTAGTTTAGGCTCCAGACTCCCACAATTAGCTGTATTATTATGTAGTCTTTCTGTCTTGTGAGAAATAAGTAAATAAATAAATAAAAAATAAAAATAATATAATTTTACATCACAACGAATATTTCAAAACATAAACTGGTGTATATCAGTGGTGTATATTTGGTCTTCTACATGGATGTTTATCTCTATAAATATCCGTAGTTCGAACATTTTTTCCAGAAAACTCGGATTAAAGTTTTTTTATCTCTTGTTTTTCGCCAACAATTCTGGAATAAAACAAATGATAGAAAAATGTCAACTATCGACATCCAGAAATTAAACGTTAAAATAAGTTACATATTTTGCGAATTTTATTGACGTTTTGCGGTTACATATGAACGTAGATATTTCTGATGACAAAATCATGGAAGTAAAATTTGTTTTGTGTATAATTTGCTATATTTTCAAAATCCCAGCCAAAACAGACGCGTTATTCCCGAAATATAACTCGTAACCATGGCCATACCAAAAAGGAAAGGTTTTACAGTACCGGATTTCACTCAAACAGGAAATCCTGCGATAAGAACAACAACGGGAAACATTTTGGTAACGCCACACATTGTACACAAGGCAAAATCACAACAACACAAATGGGCTTGGATCGAAATTTTTAACACACATTTTTTATGTTTTTTCCGAAAATATGTACTTTTCTCTTAAAAGAAAAAATAAGATGCAATTTTCTTACATATTTTTTTCCAAAAATTTATTAATGAAATATCTCTGTGACACCTACCGGACAGTTGTTTACAATTTACATCATTTATGCACACAGGTTCCCATTATCTGTTAGACGCCAAATAAAGTAACAAAAGGCATACAATTTTATTGTTTTAGTTTTAACCAGTGGGTAGCGGCTAACGAACATGTGTGAGGATGGCCCTTAATATTTTAGTTGACAACATAGAACTAATATTACTAGCCTATAGAAACGACACCGCGAACCGAAAGTTTGCGCCAAGCATTGTTGCCTACCGGCAACAACTTATTCCGTCACTCGCCTATGTTCATCACGACCACGTGCCAAAAACGTGATTAAATAACAATTCAAAAATGCCGTCGTGGGTGTTAATAACGTGTAAAAATCAATCCTGCGAACAAAAAAGATAGTGGCATAATTTATCGTCGATAATCACACAAAACTAAAACCATCCAAAACTAATTTTTGTACATATATTATTTTCTATCGTGTTGCCGTCATACTGGTTTTAACTACAAGTAATATCACGACATGTATAATACCTCCTAAAGACTTGCCTAATACTTGTAATTCTGTATATTCCAGTGGAAACGAACTCTGCATTACATGTATGAGACATGTATAATACAGTATATTATACTTGGTAGAAAAATCAATGTGGTAGAAACAAGGTAATAGTGCCGCGCGCATAGATTTTGTTCGTGCTGTCTCTCCTAATAGTATACAGTTCATTGGTTAATTCATAAGGGTTACAATTTCATTTGACTTTACTTAAATATTTTTTATTTTCATTTAGTTTAGATTTTCTACTGTTGATAGTTGATAGGTATTTGATAGTAACTGATAGAAGAATCACTTCACAATCCGTTTTACCGTTAGTCAAAACTTTTTTACAATTTTTCCGTGAATTTATTGTAATTTCCATTTCCAGGTACCAATATTTGAGCTGCAATGAATATCTACAGGACCAAATATATGGATGCGATATGAGGTAACATTGCAGGCGTCGAGTAACTGTAATGGTAGTTTTTATGCATGTATAGATTTAAACATTGTTCCAAATAAGTCTTTGAAATAATGTACAAGAAATAATATTGTTTATATGAAGAAACCGATCAATGCTCACGCCAAATTTATACTTCGCTCGGAAGTCGAAGCGATTTGCTGCGCAGTAGAAAAAATGGGTATCAAAGGGTCGAGAGCGAGCCCCGCACATGCGAACGCACCCGCGTCAACTTCAGAGCGAACTATAAGTTTGTCCTCCGTCCACTTGGCTCCCAGGGGATTCAAGGATCCTTTTTTCTCCTCTTGGCTCCCATAGAATCGTAGAATAGTTCTTTTCGGCTTTCGTTTCAAATATAAAAATAATTGTGTCGTGATAGTCCGAGCGCAGCGAACCTGTTTCAAATTTATAGGGCCATGTGGCCGTGGTTTGAATCCGGGTGTGTACCAATGAGTTTTTCTGTCTGAAGTACATAACTATCACTGACACCATGCTTCGGAGAGCACGTTAAACAGTCATTCCCAGTTGCTGTCAAAAGATGGCAGTCGTTACAGTCCGCCAACCCGCATTGGAGCAACGTGGTGGATTTAAGTTCCAAGCGTCCTCACCCTAGGGGGAGGCCGAAGCCCCTGGAATGGGATATAATGGGCTGATGGCATAAAAATAATTTAATTTGGCCATAACCTTTTTTTGGTGACTTTAAGTGCAAAAGTCTTATTACAGTTATTATTGCATTTATTTGGGATGTTTATTTTAATTTTATTGAAAAAAAATAATTATTGAGAGCCACGGCCAGGAAACAATTATCTTAAGATACTCTAAAATGGCCGTGGGCTTGAAACCGTTACAGGTGTGTCAGTAAAAGTAAACCATCAGAACCGCGAGCAGAAAACTCAGAAAAGAATTATCCTTCGATCCCATGGAAGCCAGAAGCGTAAAAAAAAACTAGGATACCATAGGAGCAGTATCATGTGAGCCAAGTGGGCGGAGGGGGTGTTTGGCGCGATCTGGACGTTCAATTCACGCATAAATAATATTGGGTTCCGTAGCCAAATTCAGTTGATAATTTTCGTGGTAATTTCTTGTTCTTTATCAAACATTAGAAACACTGACTTCAATCATATTACTAACTTGATGAAAAGGCTAAGTTCTGCAGCTCTGCAGCAGTAAAAAGGATTCTTCTTTCAGACATGGATACTACTAGATTTCAGCAGTTTAATGACTTATGGCATTCTGCTGTGGGGACATACTGTTAGTATAATAATAAAAATATATAGGACATCACACACAGCGCCATCTAGTCTCAAAGTATGCAAGTATTATGCTTGTGTTATAGGTTAATAGGCAACTGGTATACATACTTAAATATTCTTTATAATATACTATACATTTATAAATATTTTACACCCAGTCATGGAACAATTAAACATGTTCATGAGCACAAGTATTCTAGGTGGGAATCGTACCTGCGACCCTTGGCTCCGCTGTTATGGTCTCTAACCACTAGGCCAATCGGTCAGTCAAACTGATCAGTGTAAATCTTCGTGCTTCAGAAGCAGGCTGTTCGTGCAATTTATAAATTAGGGCCTAACGTATCACATAACGGGACATTACTACAAGATTTAAAAAAATAATATGATTTCATAACCGTTTCAATTATTTGAAGTATAATATAAAAAAAATAATGTTATGTTTTTTTTTTATTTATATTATATTAAAAAGTATGTGATCGAAATGATGTTAATAGAATAAACAAAGGTAAACTTACTAATCGTGTTAGCCGACTTAATACAATCACAAAAAAATTACAGGCAATGTGTTCACTTTTACAATAAGATTCTGGTTGACATTTGAAATATACCTCTTAACAAGTTTAAAACGAAAGCTTTATAGAAAAGCTTATTATACAGTATCGGACTACTTGGATGATTTAGGTTTATAACGTCGTTTCATTTTTCGTTACGACGTGAAAAAAGGACATGCAAAGAAATAAACAATGAAACATACGTATACATTTGTTATATTCCTTAGGTTTTTTTATTGAACTATAATTATAACATAAAAAATACATCAAAAAAAACTGGAGCAGCTGCTGAGACAGCAGCTCGCAGGAAAACAGCCAAGCACATGGAACTTTTAAATCGTTACCATTTCATCCCTTTTGCTGTCGAGACGATGGGTCCCTGGTCCAAGGATACCAAATCATTTGTCCACGATTTGGGTGTCGCGCTGTGTCTGTTGACAGGGGATCCTTTGAGCAAGGAGTACTTTGTTCAGAGGATCAGTGTCGCAATACAGCGCGGCAACGCGGCAAGCATCCTTGGTACCCTGAACCCATCGTCTCTTTAAAATTTTGTCATTCATCGTAATTTACATAGTATTTTTTAATTTGTAAATACTTTTAGTTTTACTTTTTATATAATTTAGTTATAATTATAGTTCAATAAAAAAACCTTGGTGATAGAAATCAATGAAAATAGGTCGCTCGTCTATCAGTTTGTTTCAATAATTGAAATAATTGATTATAATTATATTTAAAAAAATGAGCGTTCCTTAGTTTCTTGTGGATTTTTTTGAGGAACCAGCCCTTTTTTAACCTTTTGTTGGGACCATTTGTGCCCATAAAATAATGAATTCAATCACTTTTGTGACGTATTTAAAAATTATGAATAACTACGAATTAAAGATTTTGACCTGTACATTTTTGTTTTGGACTTTTCTTGTGCTTATATTACGTGAATCTATGGGCTCCGTACCCAAAAGCTCTGCTGTTTGTCCGTCCGTCTGTCACAGAGTTGTATCGCCTGAACCATGATAGCTAAACCCTTGAAATTTTCACAGAGTATGTATTACTGTGGCCGCTATAACAACAAATAATGAAAATTATATAAAGTTAAAAATTAAACGGGATCCCCAAAAACGTTTTTTTTTTAAATTTTTTACGGTGGTACGTAAACCTTGTGCGATTCCGACTCACTCTTGACTGTTTTTAAATAATCATTTAACCCGTTGACTGAATATGGGCGGAAGAATAAACCCTTAACTTAAGCACTAATGGTAACTCTACGTTCAAAAGCACTAGCCAAGTTGTGCGTGATCACGTACTCCCATAAACCCTGCCGCACTGAGAGCCATATGGGAGTTTACTTTGTTTCCTATAGATTAGGCGTTAGTTTCATCTAATACCCATATATCCAACCAACCTACTGAGACCTTAAGAAAGTACCAACCGGAAGGTTAGTAAGAAAATAAAAAAAATATTTGTGATGCCGAATTTAAATCAAGAGGCTGTTAGAGCTCCTTACATCCAAATTGATAAAATACTTATACATATAGGATTATTTTGGTGTTAGTCTGTTCATCTGTCATAGCCTATTTCTTCGAATCCATTGGTCCATTGGTCGACTTTGACAAGAAACTAAGGACTCTTTTTCAAAAAATTAAAAACAATTTTTTATCAATAAGAGCTTAAAGATTAATGTTATTGAAACGAACCGATAGGTAAGAGGTTTACACGCTTGGACTTCTATCATCCAAATAGTCCGACACTTTATAGTAAATTTTTGTATAAAGATTTCGTTTTATTGTAGTTTTAAACATGTCAAGAGGTAGATTTTGAATGTCAACTTTGATTTTATTGTAAAAGCGTACACACTGCCCTTTAAAAGATTTTGTGATTTTATTGAGGTAGCCGCCATGATTAGCGAGTTTATCTTTGTTTCTCGTATTGACATTATGCCGATTACAATTTTTTTTTTAAATAAAACAATAAATTTATAAAGTAGTATTTCAAATATTCGATTCGATCACGAACTTGTTATGAAAAAATGATGCAACACTTACATTAAATTATTATAAAGGTACTGTATCTCTAACTCTATGATTGCTTGTGTTGTGAGAGGTGGTCGCGTGGTACTAAAATTAATTTATACAATGCATTTGAATTATGTGCATTTTATATACATGCTAAAAAATTAAGGAAATAAGAGACGGTTGAGGTTAACAATAATTATATTATAAAAATTGAAACAAGTAGAATGCATTATTTCGGAAAAGACATTCGAATACAACCGTGTAACAAACACATGAAGATAGCGCCACATTTTAGTATATGATAAGTATCTCAAAAAACACGGCTTTTTTTTTAAATATATTACACTAACTATTTTGACATATGTTTCAATTTGAGCCAACTTATATTCACGTCGTAAACAACTTGTATATAAATAACAAATTAGCACATAAAGGGCATTATGTTTGTTTCGATCTCATATTTGTTTGATGAGACATTGTTTAACCAAAAGAAAAGCGACTTTAAATAAGAGAAAGAAATTAAAGACTACACGCCACAGTCATAATTATTTTGGAATACTTTTTATCTCCAACACGATATATTTTCTCACTGTTCCTTATTTTACAACAATCCCGCTTGTATCCCAACATATATCCAGAAAAAGCATTCCGATCCGGGAGGGCTTAGGCGCCGCGCTGTCTGCGGGCTATCGATTGCTGACTTCTGAAATACTTTGAGAATATTTTATAGGGAAATAACATCTTTCTTTGCTACTTTTGAACACATTCGAATCAAAAGTGAACAGAATGATCGATTAAGTTAAATTCACCGAAATTAATACATTACATAGTTTCAAATGAAATACGAAGACAATAATAATATCTGGGACATCCCATACAGCGCCATCTAGTCCCAAAGTCAGCAAACATTATGCTTGTATCATGGGGTACTAGAAAACTGATATATATATTTAAATATTCTTTATAATATGTACATATAAGCCGACCGCTTAGCCTAGTGGGTAGCGACCCTGCCTACGAAGCTGGAGGTCTCAGGTTCGAATCCCCGGTCGGGTTAGTCTTTATATGATGAATACTGATACTGGTACCGGGTCTTGGTTGTTAGATGTATGTGGTGTCTTCGCTTGGCACCCAGAATAGAATAGAATAGAATAGAATAGAAAAAATATTTTTTTTACTTAGTTGTAAATATGTACATTATTTAATTTTGTGCTAATACTTAGTTTGAGGCCTAGACCTTTTTGTGATCTACCTATACGTTATTATTATTATTATTATTATTAAATGAAATTTTGTTTATGTTCTTTATGATTGTACAAATCCTAAATAGGTTATGTATTAATCAACTGTTTTTCTATACCTGTCGTTGACGATTTTAATGAAATTCGATAGGTAGATAAATATTTACAAATTAAAAATGAAAGCTTATACCGAATACAGATGCATGAGTAATAATAACTCTTTCACATGCTCTGATTTAACCTCATTTAACATTAAATGTATAAACATTTCTATAACAACAACATCATGTCGCTTCAATGTAGTAAATTCAATGCAGTAAATGATATAAGTTTATTGGAATCTAAAGTCGTTCATATAATCCAAGTTACACGTTAAATCTACATTATTATGGATGTTTGAACAACTAAAAACAGTATTTATGGATTTATTGCGTTTTTTAATTAATCTATTCTATTTCTACTGTGATTAAAAAAGTACATGTACCGATGACTGTTTAATATTTAAAAAAAGGTTAACTGCGGTATGAAAAATAAATCATCAATTATCTGTGACAGCTGTGACAGATCCCCGAATTCCTCGAGATGATTTCCGAATCGACTCTTTAAAAATGGGACATTTTTAATTTTTAATTTATTGACTTTAGCACTTTATTTTGTTTTTATAATTATGTAATAGAGTTTTTATGTTCTATAAAGGGAAGAAATAGCAGAAAGCTGTTCAGTTTCATACTGAATATTGATTTCGATTGCATAACCCGATTATTTTCAAAATTAGAACAGTTAAGTCTAAGTTTATAATATTTACCCTCCTTTACCTTTTCCTGCTGCTCTTTCCTCTTTGCAAAACTACGACGGCAAACTTTTAACATATAGCAATTTTGCGCATTCTTATGGTCTAAACCCTTTCCAACCTTCCGATAAACTCATTTTTCCGTCCGCCATCTCTAAAGTATCCCACGAATAAAAAAGTGAAGCAGCATAATTATGCTTCTTAAATTATTCACGTCAGTTGTTTTGTCGTCTCCTTCGTTAGGGTACATTATTGGTATAAATAATTACCTATCAATAATAAATAATTAGTGACAGATTTATATAAATATTTGTTAAAATGTTTTTACTTATACGATGGGTTCACGCTTCGGGGATGCTGAAAGCGGCGCAAGGCTCCGATTGGTGTCGGGTGACCCTCTGACACAGACCAGTCAACCTATAGACCACGCTTTAATAAACGTCAGTACGAAAACGAAATCGCCAAAAAGTGGCGGGGTGCGGGGAGAGGTCGGGTAGTTTTCATTGGCTCGTTCAAAATTGACAATTTAATGGCTTCCGACGTGCTTCCAACTGACGGCTCACTAGTGATGTAGTTATGTAGTGTCACTACATAGCCTATGCGAATGCTACTCCCTGTCAAAGCGTGGTCTATACGGTTGACTTGTCTATGCCCTCTGAGCAAAGAATATTTCGTTCAGAGGATCAGCCTAGCCATTCAGCGCCGTAACGCTGCTAGTGTTCTCGGCACTTAGCGCTCACTATTAATAAATTTTGTACAAGTAAAAAAAATTTTATAAAATATTTATAAATAATAATTGTTTATTTGGCACCACAAAATGAAAATAGAAAGTAGAAAAAATAAAAAATAGTAAACTTTACAGCAAAACTTAAAACTAAACAACCTATTGGTACCGAAATGGTCTCCGCTCAGTTTAAAGTCGTGACGGCAGAGAACACGTCCCGACCACTGCACTGGTAATTCTGCCGATGCCAAGTGATTATCAGGCGCGTTATCTCAGAAAACAAACACCGAATTAATTAGTTACATTCATACACAAAGTCCAAAATATTAAATAAAAACAATATTTAATTGAATTGTAGTACTTCTCGAATATACAATATTTAATATTTAAAGATTTACTTTAGCTTTTGCAAAATCGATAAATAAGACTCGTTGCAGTATTTTTTATTGGTGGAGGAATATAATTCCAACCATTCCGACACTTTGTTGCAAAGTAACGGAAACTACCTTGAAACGTAGCAAAATTATACGGAGGACATACGAGATCAATAATTCGTGGTTGTTGTTGAGTATAATTTAATTTTTCGAATAGGTATTGCGGACTTTTAATCGCTCCAAAAATGAAGGCCGAAAAGTACATATTCATGAGTACACTCCTATTTAATTTATGTAACTTCTGAGTGGGATTTAACGTAAGATTTTTATGCTGAACATTTCTACAACTACATGCTACTAAATTCATGATTATTATCTTCAAAATAAGGCATAAATCTTAAAAAAAAAAACGTTTTTCTCGATTCCAGGTATAATTTAAGAGAAACACTTGACAGTTTTTTCTGTTTGATCTGTCTTTTGGAACACCTCAACATCTAGACGACGACGTACAAATATCTTGTCTTACCCTTTCCGTTGCATAGTTATGACTAAGTCTTTGGTCTTTACAATAAGATCCCAGTTGATATTCAAGATTTACCTTTTATCAAGTTTAAAACTACAATAAAACGAAAGCTTCATGCAAAAGCTTATTATAAAGTATCGCACTACTTAGATGATAAAAATCCATGGGTGTAAGCCACTCGCCCATCGGTTTGTCTCAATAATGTTATTCTTTAAGCACTTCTTGTTAAAGAATTGTTCATAATAATGTTAAAAAGAGCGTCCTTCAGTTTCTTCCGTATTCTTCTGAGAGGAACCAGCACTTTTTGAATGCGCCTTTATGGCGACGTTCTTTCACTAAGTAATAAATTCACCCTCATGACGTATTCCAGATTATGTTGCATAACTACGAAATAAAGAAGTTTGACTATTGACTTTTGGTCGCATGAAGTGTATTTGGAGGCTTTTTTCGACCCCCCTCCCCGCTCGATGATGTAAGTGTACGATAGCGTAAGGACACTAACAGGTATAGGACACTATTTTCAAAATATGTGCATCACTTGGCGGCATCGATCTTGATTCACGAGATATATAGTTATTAACGTTTATGGCGACAACATAGCGTTTTATCGCTAATTCTGACAGGACTTTGTTGTGGATAAAATTTTATTCACGTTCAAAGACTGAGGTAAAGTTTTGAAGTGAAAATTTGACAGAAGGTCATTACGATCTGTCCTGAATGGTTAAGGACTAGCAAGGACGTTTTTGTAAATGAGATTAAAAAAGCAGAAAGGTCAAATGCGTTCATTATTGTTGTTTAAAAAAAAATATACTGGGATTTCCATTAGGTTATAATCTCCTCGTTTACATATTCTCGGTGTCATCTTGTGCGTCCGGTTTAATAGGAGCCTGTTTATCCGAGGCATATCTCATCGAAGGTCAGGCCAAACGTGCGGTGGCGGTTTTGCCTTTTTCCCACACTCCTGTTATTTTAACGAGTATTATTTTTAATGTTGCGCTGAAAGCGTTCAGTGCCAACCGTTATACTATACACATGTATTAAAATATTGTTAAAATCTCATGGGTTCCGTGTGCGACAGTAAAACTCCTGACACTGCCCTCACGTTTATTGTATACACTCAAGAAACGAGTAATGTTAACCGTAAAGAATCACTTGTCAATATTGACAAGATAGAAGTGAAAATTGTACAAATATACAATAACATATGCGTTTTACGTATATTAAACTGTTCTCAAGTAAAATATTTAATAGTAATTGTATGCACACATTATATACACTTGAAATATTACACTATATACAAAATATACGCCAATTACAATACATTATAATAAAACAAGTCACTGCTCAGTGTCTCGCGCCCACAGGCGTAATAAAAACTCTAAGACTCCCCCTCACTGAACAACAAGCTCAACAATAGCAAGCTGGCTTACTAGGAGTGCATTAGTAGTTCGCGATCCTACGTCCGGGTATTCCTAGGTTTATTTCAAAAACAATCATAATGAGCTATCGATCTGTCTAATCCATGAGCCTATCATTTTGCTCGGATTTTCTCATTAGATTTTCGATGGTTTTGAAGAGACGCGCCAATTCAAGCTTATGGTATCTAAGAGGAAAACTTATCACAAGTTTTCTGCTAGGGCAGTACACGTTAAAGGGCGTATCTAACTATTTAGATCTATGCGTATACCTCTTGCATTTTCGCACCACCATCTCCATTTTAAAAGCACGCCGTATTTAACTCATCTATAGCTATGTAACGCAGTCTAGCTCAAGTTAAAATTACACACATATATCTTGGCACGCCGCAATGCGGGCTCCGACTAACCGCTTCGGAGTGATTTCGTATATAATGTACCACTATCGTGACTCTATAGTGAATGAAAAATAGTCAAGTGCGAGACGACATTCGAAGGGTTCTGTGCACTTACTTTACTATACTTATATTAATTTACTAACTCATCAATCTTGTGTTGAATCGGCACAAGTTATATAGTCGGAATTTCTTTTTGAGGTATGGGACCCTAGTATGTACATAAAAAAATAATATTGTAAAATGAGCATGGGATGCTTGCTGTCAAATTGTTATAAATATTTGATTGGCTGATCAATTGGTCGAGTGGTTAGAGACCTTAAATGCAGTGCCAAGGATCGCGGGTTCGATCCCCAACTAGGACAAATATTTGTGTGCGTGAACATGTTTTTATTTCGTGTCTGGGTGTAAAAAATATAAATGCATATATTATTAGAAAAAAACAATATTTAAGGATGTATAACAGTTGTCTAGTACCCCATAATACAAACATAATGCTTGCCTACTTCGGGACTAGATGGCGCTGTGTGGGATGTCCCAAGTATTATTATTATTATTTCACAGCCAGCTATTTAAATCTAAAAGTTAAGTTATTATTAAACTATAGTTAAAAGCATAGCAAACGCTTTTTTTTACAATTAAATGATTTGTCCTTCCTTGTCCTGATCCTGGTCTAATTAATCTAACTATTGTATTGTCGGTCTTAATACGTGTGCAGATTAAATTAGTCAGATGTCTAGAAGTTGTTCAAAACTACGTTAAAAGATATTTTTAATTGATACATACGTATGCACCTACAGATTAAGTTAATAAATCGTGTTGAAAAAGAAATAAAGTACGTTTGTTAATCCTCCATGTTTTAATAACTAATAACAGTTACATGGGATATCCCACACAGCGTCATCTAGTCTCGAAGTAAGCAAGTATTGTGCTTGTATTAAGGGTACTAAGTGACTGATATTATACGTAAATACTTTTTATAATACATACATCTATAAATATTTTACACCCAGACGCGGAACGGAATAAACATATTCATGCATACAAATATTTGCTTCGAGCGGGAATCGAACCCGCAACCTGTGGCTCCGCAGTTAGGGTATCTAACCGCTGAACTAACTGAACGGATATGGCTGAAATCTTGTCCCCAGGTTATTTAGGATATTTAGTAACATTAGGTCAGTACCTACTGTAAATATCTATAGGGATGTACCTGTGAGCGTGTGCATGTTTTGTGGCGACCCGCCCACAAGCACGTGTGATTTTGGGACTGGTTGGGCTCGAGGCAAATAGGAATTCGTATCAAGTGTCAGTGAAATAAGTCATATATTCGATGGTAGTTAGGTACCTCAAGCGATATCCATTTGCTCGCTGACTTTTGATTTTTGTATCAGGTCTGGATGGACCCTTGCAAAACAATTTCAATGAAAATGACAGGCCAACTTTCAGATACTCGTATGTGTAACTCAACAGATCACATACCCTCGCCACCCCATACTAACCATGTATAAACCGTCTCTGTGCATAAATTATAACCGAACGGTTAGGTGATATTTTATCTACGTTTTTTAACGCCGACCACCGCCGACTCTACCCAGACACATAATCAAAGGGTGCCTGACGCGATAACCATTTACAATGTTCTAGCATCTCTTCTTAGCTGAGTGGTGGCGAACCCGTTTCTTATTTAGAAGGTCGTGGTTCGAATCCCAGAAACGGGCATGTACCAATGAGTACATAACTATTACTGACTCCGTGCCTCGGAGAGCACGTTAAGTCATCGATCCCAGTTGCCATCACCAGACAGCAGTCTTAAATCCACCTACCCGCACTGGATCAGCATGGTGGATTAAGTTCCAAGCCTCCTTACCCCGAGGCAATGCCTAAGCCCTTGTAGTGGGACATAATGGACTGATATGGATTACGCATAATAAGATCATTTTATGTTACAATCTTTCTAGACAATAAATACGAAGAGACGACACTCATCGTGTTTCGTTTTTAGTTAAACCGATATATAAGTAGCATTCATGGTTGTCGCTTTTTCTCAGTTGCGCACGTCATCATATTTAATATGCTTTGTTGTTGTAATTAAAAACAAAAATCTACAGATTTCACACTACGCGTAACTATCTATCGGCATTGGAAAATGAATTTAGAAATACTAAAACTTGGGAAGAAGGAAGTTTAAATTCTAAACACTTTTTAGTTGGCTGTCGAATAAGTCCAAAATTTTAAAAATCGGTCGAGCGGTTGAGGCTGTAGAGCGGTCAACGGTCAAGCGAAAAAAATGCTCTACCTCTACTATACTAAGAGCTGTGTTCACCGATAAATAAACAGGTGTTTAGAATTTAAACTTTCTTTTTCCCAAGTTTTAGTATTTCTAAATTCATTTTCCAATGCCGATAGATAGTTACGCGTAGTGTGAAATCTGTAGATTTTTTTCATTTTGTCGCTATCGATTTTCGTTTTCGAGATAATCGACTCCGAAGTTTGAGACTTGAGCAAATTTTCGAAAATTTTTCGTTTTTCGAAAAAAAAATCGAAAACTACCCAACCGATTTTCAAAATTTTGATGTCAATCGATAGCTCTTGTAATTCCGCGTCATTTGAGCCCTCTTCGAACCTCCTATCCCAGAACGATTAGAAAAGCATTTTCCAATGCTAAAAACAATCAGACAGTTTGGCCAGTTTAGCTATGTAATGTAAATGTCGCCTCTACGTGGTTATTTTCTATTCATGGACATTAAGTAGTCTCGTAAACACTGATGCAGTAATATGCGTTTGCTTTTTACGTATCCACTTCAGGTGGATTACGCGCGAATATCTATTTCGCAACCAAACCTAGTGTAACCTTACTAGTGTGTCTGTCTTGTTTGTTTGTTTGTTTATTTATACGTCATCGAGCAATCCTGAAATGCAGTATTTTCTTTTAATGCGGCGTGCCAGAGGAAGGCAGCGCTTCGAACATGCGAGGCGGCGACGTCTCCAATGTAAACTCAGCCACATAATATCGATCTGAAACTTCGTAAAGTTAATAGACTCACTGAAAATATTCAAACAATACAGTAGTTGACTTTTTTTGGATTATTTTATACTAGGTTTCCGCCCGCGGCTATACTAATCTGTGCCGCGGCTCCTCCCGCGTGGACTACGCAGTTGTGCCGGGACCCCTTTTTCTGGGGTAAAATAACATATGTCACTTTTCAGCTTATAAACTGTGTCTATGCAAAATTATAGCGTCCCGGTACAACTGTGTAGTCTACGCAAACGGAGACACGGGCGAGAAGCTTGTTTGAAAATAAAAATACTTAGCCCCGTAAAAGTACGTATTGACTAGAAGCCCTCTTCAGCGTTTACCGTCTAACCACTCATACTCTAGTTAGCTGGTGTCAGACGGCGAGTTTTAGTCCGAGTTTTAGAGCGCAAGGACCCACGCGCCGTTCTTCACCCCCGAGAAATCCCCGCGCGTCGATTTCAACCCCGCAAATTTTCTTAATGTCATATCGATGCTGTGAACTGACATTTATGACTCTATTAAAACCAAACGCTCCTGACAAATTAATTTGCTCTATGCTTAGCCCATATTACTCGCTGATAATATAACTATCTATAAGTGAAAGAATTTTTAAAATCAGTTTAATCGTAACTATAAAAAAAATCAAATGTTTATAATCAATAACAAAGTTATGAATGCTCGAAATATCCTATTAGAGAGAGACGGTAATACCGCTCGGTGTGACGTCAGGACATTTAAAATAATGTTAAAGTTCTTCTTTCGAGAAAGAGATAAAGGCATATTTTTAATAGTTTATGATAATATTAATACCACCACAATACCGCAGACATCCTACACAGCGCCATCTAGTTTCAAACTCAGCAATACACTTCAATCAAATATAATTTTGTTACCGTAATAAGACTAATAAGTCTATTGCTATATTTTCATTATTACTCAACTACTGTAGGTATAAGAAATGGCGTTTGCCCATTATGTACCTAAGTATTTGCCGGTTTATACAATAAATACCTCTTCTAATTATTAGTCGTACTCTGGTCGTGGTCGAGGATCGCCTGTTATTAGACCTTTCCATGACTCATCAGAAAAATAGTAGTGGATTCCCGTTGTCTTTTGCTTCAATGTTTTTAGAAGTTATTTGAACTTCAAGGCAGCTGTAGCCTCATCCACTCTAGGTAGGTTAGTGGTGGTTAATGGTAGTGCCTCTACTTACCTACTCGGTCGCCAGAGCCAATAACCAATAACCAATGAGGTTATCCAGCAGAGAGTGCCACGGAAGCCGATTTCTGTAATACCTACACGTTCAATTTTTCAGTGAGACAAATCGATACAAATCATATAAATCATGGAAAACGAAAATTAGCGCATCGCATACGCAGCAATGTGCTGCCATGGCGCACCGACGAAAATATATTAACCATAAATAGTCGTTATTTCGAAGAAAAATCATGTACAATTTAATATTTTTTTTTATTTCAATACTTTTACTTCTCTCTCACATTGTTATATTATTAAATGGATGGGGCATCACCATAGTCGCACACGGTTCGTTTTTTGTGATTAATTCCCATATAACTCCATGTTTTAACAGTTTTAATCATAGCCTTTCTTTGATTCTGTTTGAATGAAATTTGGCCTAGATATGGTAACAAATGATCTATCTATACGTGATTGTCTATAGTCTGTTATCAAAAGTACAGGGTGTGTTTAATTTTGCCATATTTACATGATTGCCATCTACTGCAAGTTGTTTACAGTTTCTTGTGCAACGTGCTGTCCTGTGTAACGCTTTATTCGGCAATTTTCGAGTAATTCTAAAGCTATTAACGAACTTAAAGCTGTATTTAAGCTACTCAAGTATTCCGCCCCTAGATGGCGCTTTTTGTTCGGTCTGAATATTAAAATGTATTATTTAAATAATAAAACTGTGGAATAAATTATATCATACTAGAACCTTGTCAACGTCACGTGACAAATTAAAGAAATACTAAGAACATAGTTGTATCACAAAATTATTTTGTACTAGCGACTGCCCGCGACTTCATGTTTGTATATATCGTAATTAAACGTAATCACTTTTCAAAATGTCATAATGACTGAGTGGTGGCGAGCCTGCTTTGTATTTAGAAGGTCGTGGTTCGAATCCCAGAAACCAGCCAATAAGTTTTTTCTGTCTTAAGTACCTACATAACTACCACTGATTTAGTGTCTCAGAGAGCACGTCGTGCCGTTGGTTCGTTGAAAGTCGTTAAATTTGACCCACCTGCACTGGAGTAGCGGGATGGATTGAACCCCAGGCACCCTCATTCCTAGGGAGGCCTAAGCCCAGTGGAGCATAATGGGCTGATGTGCTCTTCTTAATATTGTAAGGGAAAAATAAATTCCTTTCCCTTTATATGTATCACTTTCTTCTCCGCTCTTCGCTTGTCGTTTTAAAACTGCAGTGAAACTCGCATTGTTACTCTAATATAATACTGTTGGTTTTTTTAATAGTAAATAAACCTTTAAATTAAAAAAAGGGGTCATTTAGAAATGACAGACAGACAGACTGTTTTATTGATATGCTATGAGATATAATAGACATGCATTTCTGTCTGGCTATGAAACGATCCATAAGTACATTTTTTTATTTAATTAATTACCCAAAATCACCACAGTTGTTCCAGGAAGACTTTTACTATCGGAAATACTCGGGTATGTTCGGTGAACAATAATGATTGACCGATTGGCCGAGTGGTTAGAGAGCGAAATTGCGGAACCAAGGGCCGTGGGTTCGATACCTGCCCGGGACAAATAATTGTGTGCATTGAACATGTATATTTGTTCCGTGTCTGAATGTAAAATGTGTATATATTATAAAAAATATTTTATGTTAATATATGAGTTGTCTAGTAATCTAAAATAGTAACCCAGGCGCTGTGTCGGATGTGCCATATATTATATTGTAAGTTTCGTGAAAAGTTTTAAATGCTTACTTTATTTTGAAATTACGATTATTTACTCGTTTACAACCAGAAATTCCAAAATATATGCGTTTCCAATCGGAAAACTACATTTTGTAATCCGAAAATACTCGAACATTTCCGACGGTTAAAATTTTTTTCGTGAATTAAAAAATTAAAAATGACATAAAGAAAAAGATAACGCCTCCGTGGGCTGATTGCGAACTGGTAAGTGGTCTATTTTAATGTTACTTAAATGCGAATTAAACGCATTTATATTGTTGGAAGCTTTTCACCCGAGATAAAGTTTTAAATATTACTCGCGTTATGTAGGTGCTTATAACCAGTACAGAATCACTCCACAGGAATGCTATTCTTAGAAATAGTTTTGATTTCAAAAACATTTCTGGTATAACAATCCTCATTCAAATCTACCTTACACAGGCGGACGAATATATAACGCAGTCGCAAAGGGTTTAAGGGTTTTAAATGTTTCAATACGCAACTCTAAAAAGGGTTTCCGCCCTCACACGAGGTCCGCTAAAGCCTTATTGGACACGGAAACGGTTTGACGGGCAGTTAGCAACACCAGATAACAAAAATGATACGTATTTCTGATATAAAATTGTGCTGAAAACACGAATCTATACTAATATTATAAAGCTGAAGAGTTTGTTTGTTTGTTTGTTTGTTTGAACGCGCAAATCTCAGGAACTACTGGTTCGAATTGAAAAATTATTTTTTTGTTGGATAGTCCATTTATCGAGGAAGGCTATAGGCTATACTACATCACGCTATGACCAATAGGACTGGAGCATCAATGAAAAATGTTGCAAAAACGGGGAAAATTATTCCTTTTGAGAGCTTCCGTCGCGCGCGCTGCGTAAACGGTTGATGTTAAGCAAAAATCATGTATTACGGAATTGTACCCCTTTAAAAGTTCTAACCAAAAGTCCACGACAGCATATGTGTATCTTTTAAGGTTAACTTACTATAACCTTTTTTATGACAATCAAATTTGTTCAACATAATGTACTAATTGCGAAGATGTTTTTTAAACGTGATATTAATCCTTATCAAATTAAATACGTTTGTTTGTCTTAAGCATTTCATGCATATTATAATTGCCCTTTATATCATACAATTTAAATTAATATCTTAACAGTTTTTATTGAAATTTAAAAACTATAACGGGAGAAAATAAATTCGCTGTCTGCCTCTGTTCGTTAACTTTTTACTTCCAAACCAATAGACTTTGATACGGTTTTTAGTAATATCTTATTTTCTTTTTATCTTATAATCTATTAATCTATATAATAGAAATACTTATTATAAAGCTAAAGAGTTTGTTTGTTTGTTTGATAGATTGATTGATTGATTGTTTGATTGATTGTTTGTTTGTTTGTTGGTTGGTTGGTTGGTTGGTTTGTTCGTTCGTTCGTTCGTTTGTTTGTTTAAACGCGCAAATCTCAGGAACTACTGGTTCAAATTGAAAAAATATTTTTGTGTTGGATAGTCCATTTATCGAGGAAGGCTATAGGTTATACTACATCACGCTACGACCAATAGGAGTGGAGCATCAATGAAAAATGTTGCAAAACGGGAAAAATTATTCCTTTTGAGAGCTTCCATCGCGCGCGCTGATTGATTTGATGATTGATTGATTGATTGATTGATTGATTGATTGTTGGTTGGTTGGTTCGTTCGTTCGTTTGTTTGTTTGAATTTGTTAATCTCTGAAACTACCAGTCGGATTTGAAAAATTCTTTTTGCCTTTGATAGCCTGATTCTAGCGGAGAGTTATAGGCTATATACATGAAAACGAACTGTCTGTCTATTCGAGCAAATCGGCTTCGGCCAAAACGGCTTAACCGATTTTGATGAAACTTTACACATATAACAGGATGTAATCTTTTGACTACACCCTTTCCATATGTGACATACAGAACTTTTTGTATGTCTGTCTGTAAGTCCATATGTCTAAACCTATTTAAATGAAACATCAATGAATATGAAAAGAAGGTCGTTAAAACTAACAAATGTTGCTTTTTGTCCGTCTGTCTGTCTGTACGTGTATCTGTCTGTTTGAGCTAATCTCCAAAACGGCTAAACAGATTTTAAAGAAACTTTGCAGACGGGAAAGAAGGTTGTCAAGATATTTGACATTAAATACTTTTTGTCCGTCTGTTTGTCTGTACGTCTATTCAATCCAATTTTATCTATTCGAGCTAATTTCCAATTCGACTGAACAGATTTTAATGAAACTTTGCAGACGTGAAAGAAGGTTGTCAAGAGTGTCATAAGCTACTTTTTGTGTTTGTCTGTCTGTCTATCTGTCTGTCGTTTGTCCTCACTAATCTAGCAACGTACAGCCGAAAGTACTAAGTCTAGGAAGCTTAAATTTGGAACATAAGTTTATTTTATAACGTGAGCGTTATATAGTTAAGAAAGGCTTTTTTAGAAATTTCAAACTTAAGGATGGGAATGGAGGGACTTAAATAATGACGTGTTTCAGGGTTTTTAGATTTTCACATTTTAAGAGTGGGAAACGGGAGATGAAAAATTGTATCGGTTTTTTAAAGGGTGGAAGGGGAATGAAGATTGAAAGTTTGAATGGGTGTGACCAAAATTGGTTCCAGCAAAAAGTACGTATAAACCATCTCGAACGTTAATAGTACCTATAACAGGAATTTGTAGTCTACGCAAGCGAAGCTGCGGGCGGTCGCTAGTGCATTAATATAAATCGACGTCTCTTTTTTTTGAAACGACTTCAAAAAAAGGATGAGGTTCTCATATAACTACTGTTTCTGATTCATTTGGTCTTAGCGGTAACCGACACAATTATCTAGGTCTGACGAAGTCAACGACCGTTGTTGACTTAGATTATTGTGTTCGTTATTGCTATTTTTGGGCTATCATGTATAGTAAGTAATACGCACGAATCTTTGCCGCTGTGTAGCTATTTACACAAAGCGTCGCAGTAACTTAAAATAGGAGAGCGGAGGAAAAGAAGGTGGTCGGATAGGCGTGATACTCACTTCCGCCTCCCACTACTACCCCTCGCTGCCCGCGTAGTTGTACCGTCGCAACAAGTCGAAATTCGCAAGCAATTCAACCGGTAAAGATCCGTGCGTAGTACTGTATAGGCACCGCCCTCGACAGACGACAGACAATACCGAGGGCTGTGGTGCTAGGGATAGCTTTTCAATCGTTCCGTTTAACGATTTATACACCAGTTACTGGTGTATAGTTTATAGACGAAGCGGTACAACCGCTCAGCGACACAACCGCGAACCCCTTCACACCCATAACTTGTATTTTACGAGTTATGTCTTTATTGACATAACAATGTTCGAATTTTGTTCTAAACATATAGTATAAATTATTTTGGCAACAGTATCTAAATTGTACAATACAATTTCGCGGGGGTGAAGACCGGCGCGCGGGGATTTCGCGCACTACAGTCGCGCACTGAAACTCTGAAACTCGACATTTTACACGAGCTAGCTAGAGTATGATTGGGTTAGACGGTAAACGCAGAAAATGGCTTCTAGCCAATTCATACTTTATGGTTCTAAATTAGAAAAAATATTAGTAGAAGAGATAGTATCTAATCTTTTACTATTGTAGTTTTAATCTAATATGTAAGAATGTTAGAATGTTATGTTAGAATGTGCAAAATGTATAGATTTTTTTTTCTGTAAACTTTATATAATTTTTAATTTTTGCCACGGAATAACTGTAGACACATTCGATGTGATGTTAAATATATATTTATATGCTAGTTTAAAAAAAAATCCAGATCACATTATTAAAAAAAAATATTATATGGGCCGTGTAGACGTCTACATGGCTGTAAATATTCTTGCTTGACGTCTGTCGATAGAAAATACGATGAACTGATAATGGATTCATACTGCTGAATCAACCTTTCAGTTTTCGATTTATCTTGTCGATCATTGTAATATAGTAAATATAATTAGTGTTTCTTCGCCTAATCACTTGTACTTTTTACCAGTTGGCAATATTGATCCTGCTGAGATATTTACCTACTTCTTTAAATAAGTGTAATACGTGAGGGTGCATAAAATTACACATATTAGTAATTCGTCGTTGTCTTTGACTAGAAATGTAACGGGTAAAATATGGAGAAAGAAATAAGAAAAGAAATTGAAACTTATTTGATTTTTGCAAGTCATACCTACCTGTTTTTCGGGTCGCCTTTAAATCTCGTTTGTGTTATATCTACGTCACGTCAGTTCAGATTTCGAGTGACGTTATGCGTAATTCATAGAACTGGAATATCTTTTGTTCTTAAGGTAATACAATACGTTGTGGCAACGAGCATAGATAGGCGTTACACCACAGGCCTCGTTCGAACATCGCGTGGATACATAGAAAAACAAAACTTTAAATCCGACTGCATAAATTTATATAAAAAAAAACATATATCCGTATCAGCCCATTATGCCCCACTTCAAGAGTAGTGCAAGAGCAGACCTCCGCCTGGTATCAGGTCGGAGCTTAATCCACCACTATGCTTCAGTGCGGGCTTTAGGATTTAAGGAGCGCATATCAATTGTTATTTTTGTCAACGTTTTAATGCTGTTATCTGGGGCCGTAAGGACACCGGAATTTAGGACCACTAGGCACCAGGATTATTCTGTTTATTAACATAACCATCGATGTGAAAATGAGCTATCGTTACTAAAAATATGTTTCAAAATATTCGTTATGTTCGAAAACATTAACTTATAGAATAGTCATTTTCGATGAGATCCTGTCGATTAGTATTTAGTTTAGGTGAAATGTCAATTTATATTTCAAAATAATGTACACTATTGTATTCCGCATCATATCTTGTCGGCCTTGAGGCACTTAACCTTGCATCTCATACCGATTGTCAAATCAGCAAATCGTGCGCGTCTCTCCTAACTCTACTCCTACTAACCTCACTTCGGTAGTATTTGAGGAATTCTACTTGGAACTTGAAAATTTTTCGCTGGACATCCTATGTCCAGTAATACGGTTCGAGAACATTGATAGCTCCTTGGGAGAAAACTGTTCACTTTCCTATTTTAGCAACACCAGCGAGTTGCACCAAAAGAGATTACGTCAACGTATATCGCTCAAAGTAAAAATTTACAAATATACTTTGATTAGAACAATGGAGACTTTTATATCCGCGTTTGATTGTTCATAACATAACATAACATAAAAGTCATTGTGGTTCTAATCAAAGTATTGCTCAGTTTTTACTTTATGCTAAATATGTACCTTTAAGTACTCTATTTTCTTGCAAGTATGCTAGTATGTAGTATTCCACAAATTACCACATACCACCACATGACCATAGACCACATGCTCTCGTTACACCATACTAATCATGTACATACGGTCGTTGTAATTTAGGTGATATTTTTATTTACGTTTTTTTGCCAACTCTCTATTTAGACATTACATATCGAAGGCTAGCCATTAAAATTAATAATGAAGGGTTCCTTACATCCGTGATAAAAAACGGAATTCTTTCGTTTCGATATTTTCGTGAACTGAAGTGAATTTTATAATTTTTTTTATATTGTTTGTGTATCCAGGGAGATATTCCATCGAAAACCGCAGGTGTTATATTTCCGTAGAGAAGTGTAATTAATAAATAGAATACGCTTGTTTTATTAAATTACAATATACTCTTGATGAGTTGTTTATGTACAGGGGAACTTGAGATGGGGCAGTAAGGGCAGACAGGATAGTAATGTTGTACGTATAGTTTGTACTCCAGCATTATGTAACGGCCGACGCGTTATTGACTCAGGTCATTCTCCACCAGTGAAAAGTGATAATGCAGGACCTATATTGTGTGTATTGCTTCGTGCGGCCTCTATTCTTTTATTATTTACAAATTGTAAATTCATACTTTTAGGAAAATACGAAAAACGTTTATTGAAAATTTCCTATGAAACGTTAGAAGCTTCAATTGAGTGTAATAATAATATTTTTTCCAAAAAATTATAATATATTATTTCAGAGCTTAAATTTTTTTGTAAATTATTTATCAAAGGTTTCTGTATACATATTTTTTAAAGAAATTTCTCTAAATTTTTATAAACGTTTAGTTAGTATGGTATGCAACTACTAACAAATATAATGCCAACTGCAAAAAAAAATGGAATCCTTATAAATTCGACCTGACTGCTTCCTTATAAATTTGCCCTAATTATATTGTATTTTCTTTAAAAAATATTGGTAACTCTAACTATATGTAAATTAGGAACGAAAAAACATCAAGGTTTCAAAATGACTTATTCTGGGCTTTTATTTGTCTACATGTTGTATATGTTGATTGACCGATTGGCCCAGTGGTTAGAGAGAGACCCTAACTGCATAGTCAAGAGTCGCGAGTTCGATTCCCGCTCGGGACAAATATTTGTGTGCATGAGCATGTCTATTTGTTCCGTGTCTGGATGTAAAATATCTATATATGTATTATAAAGAATATTTGTGTATTTATATCAGCTGTCTAGCACCTCATAACACAAGCATAATACTTGCTTACTCTGGAACTAGATGGCGCTGTGTTGGATGTCCCAAGTATTATTATTATTTAAGTCGATAGTTGTTGACTTATAAAATGCGCTCCTAACTCTAAATATTATGTCGTCCCCCTTTAATTTATATGTCGAGTAGTTTTTGAGAATTTATTTATTTTTGAATTTAATACTTGAATTGTACTTAACATGAACGTTTATCCCGACTACGAAACTTCACTCTGCGTAATCCAATACGCACTTAGCCCGTTTTTCCTAATAAATAATTCCAAATATTCAACACTTTTTGAAATATCTTTGTAAATTTTGTGCTTATTTGCGCTTACCTACTCACTAAACATTTTGTGCTGTTGCAATGCAAACAAATTGAACATTTTGCAGCGTAAACAAAACGTGTACCTACCTACACAAATATTTAACGACCATGTTAATTATATTTTATGGAAAACAATAAAATGAGCGAAAAAGGTGTTAATATAATTTTGATAAAGCACAAAAGGAAACCTCTTCGCAAATCCGTTCATATTTATTTTGCTTTGTGCTTTGCTAAAAATCTGTCTCCGTGATAAATCAATAAGTTTCATTTATTTACATCATTGCTTAAGTGTCCATCACGACATCTATCGTTGAGTAGCTATACTATGATTACTTAGACTTCGATACAAACCATTTAGAATATGTATGTCCGACAGATGGCGTTATTTACATTCAAACTGCAACATTTAAATATCTTGTGAATATTTTTATTTTTGTACTTTTTTTAATCAAGTTACTTGTACTCTGGATCTCGACTCTCTCAGTGTGATTCACTGATTTTATTTTATTTTTTTAGCCGATTGCTTGACGTATAAAGGAAGTGTAATGTATTAATCGGTCTGTAGGATCACTCGTAGGTACTTTGAGGGCTTGAGGTCATGAAAAACAACAGCAATCAAAAGACGTCATATTGTGAGTATTGTGACAAAGAAAATAATTGAAGTCAATGTAAGTACTATGTCAAATGGCGTAGGTGCTTATCATTGAAAAGGTCTTCAAAATTATCTTTAAGGTTCGCAAATCAGTTTTCTTTTTGAAAATTTATGATCTTTAACCCGGCACTACACATTAACCCATTTTGGTTAGATCCAAGGTCATTTCATTTTAAGGTCATCACATTTGAATGACAGAGACAATTACTTGACAATGATTGACGACAAATTAATAGTTTTAACGCTAAGGTTTAACGATTCGAAATTGTTTGAGAACCGTTCGCACTTAAGGTGCGGTAGGTAAGCTAAGGCAAGGGTAAGGTAGGATTTTCATGCAAAAAGAGGGTTCGACCCGTGTCTAATCCTCGCTATATTTCTCTATTAATATTTACAGGAAAATATATGTAATAAAAGAAATACTGTCACAGGGCGGTATGTTTTTTTTTATATCTTGTTTAGTTGTTTTAGAATGAATTCCTGAAAAACATGATTTCCGTCGGTTCTTCGTTTTTGAAAATAATGAACCGAAAATGCGATGTTAATGTGAATTAAAAAAAAAAACCTTCCGCGCCCTAGGCCCTTTCTTAATGACCCTGCAAATTTTGGTTTCAATCTGATTCATATACATTTCAAGGGTGGAAACAGTCACGGCCCGCAAGCTGTTTCGATTATGGTTTCGACGGGTATTTCATAAGTATTTTTGGGAACTTGTTCTTGTCATCTCAGTATCTCAGGAACAGGTCGGGGAAAAGGATTGCCAATTCAAAGACGCGGAGAGAAAGACCATCTCCTTAATATATAAATTAACCAAAAGTTAAAAAGTAAATGTAAATAGAAGTAACTGCTTAAAAAAAGAAGTTTTTATTTAACGTAATTTTCGTTTTTTTTAATCTGTCTTTCAGATTTACAACTAAACAAAGTTGATAAAAGGTTTAATGAAAACCAAAGCCGAGCTGCGCTAAACCAGGCCTAAGTTCCGTATTTACCTTTGCCCTTAAAAGGACTTTTTCTGGTCGATCGAATAAAAATGTTGAAATCAAAATAAAAAATAAATTGAATGTAGTTCTACACTTTAACGTATTTCTTTTCGCAATACAATCGACAGGTTCGAGTCATTCGCGATCCAAGGTTACGATAAAAGGAAAACGGGTTTATGAACACGTATAATTTTATTCCCGTAGGGTCTTCTGTTACTATTTGTTCTATTCTAAGAATCCCAGAAAATTAATGAAATAAAAAAACCAAACGTATTTTGTTTTACGAATATTTATGGCCATAAATAGAAACTTATTTTGTTTAAGTTTTACGAAACAACTTTCGCTTTTTTGTTTTAATAACTAATAACTAACTAAACTAACTAAATAATTTATGTACATATCTGGAAATCATCCTATTGACATGAAGTCCCATGAAATTATTATTTTTTGTCATTTCTAGTTTGGGCGCATTAGATGCATTTATATCAATAGGTATGCAACAAGGTTCCAGTCTTAGATAGATACCACGACTTTATCAAGATGGATCACTTTGTTCATTTTCTATTCCAGTAAGAATTTTACATGTGGATCACACAAAATTCTACTTCTTCACAGCCAATATCTGTATATTATATATGTACTGCGAATATTGTATGCATGTGGAGTCTTCGCTTGACACCCAAAACACAAGCTAATGCTTAGTTTAGGGCATAGACGTTGTGGTGATGTACCTATACGTTATTAAAAAAAAAATAAAAAAATATTTCAAAACATCGACTGGTATACTTGTATGAAGCAAAATTATAACAGCGAGATTGTATTACAACTTAACACAAATATTTGTATACTTAAAAAAAATTATCGTATTTTGGCAAATAAAATCTAATTCAATGCGTAACAACACTCTCCGTGTTGGTTAGTTGACGTCACATGAAAATATGGCGGATTTTGTAAGTTAATTTCGTATCTCAAAGAAATATATATTAATTTTTTATTTTGCAAGTACGGTGGCGTCCGATGCGTCATAACGATCCGTGTGTCGCATGTCGTAGGACGTAAAGGTTGTTAAACGTCTCTCTAAATTCAATATGGCCAAATATAATAAGTTTTAAAAAAAATATATTAAAATTATCGTACTTATAACGTTTTAATAAATTCAATGGCGAATTCTTTATGTTGATTTAAAAAAAATACAATTTATCGTATTTTGCCTTGACAAGTAATGGCGATACTATACGGGGAATTCGCAAAATAAAAATCATGCTTTCTACATATAAACTTCATTGGATAAATAACAATACTTTTTAGACACCTTGAATCTAATTTTCAGAATAAATAAGAAAATGCTCAAATGTCAAACGTAAAACGGAACGGAACGAATTTACAATGCCTGGTAACGGATGGAAAAAAAATCACGGTATCAGAAAAATGATATACACTTTCACATCGGAACAGTGTCGCTGTTTTTATGTCTGAACTGAAAGTATCTGTGCCTAAAGTAATATACCTACTCGTAAATAAAGCTAGTTTACGAGGCGACAAACAATGCGGCCGCTACGTGATATCGTCTTATTTCTATCTTTTCTTTGAAGACAAGTATTACACCTATCGCATCTAGGTATATAAAAACGTAAAATTTCCTTCCCCGTACATTAACGACTTTTGCAAAAAATAACAGGGAGACGCGAGAAATAAGTAATAGAACGTAAAAAACCAATTTTTGAAAATGTTGTCTGTTTGTTCGTTTATACACGTATCACGTAAAAGCTACTCATTGGAATCAAAATCTGATTACTGTAAAATATAAAGCTTTATTCTGATTAATATTTAGTGTTTATTTCATCAAAATCGATCTACAAAATCATAGGCTATTAAATTTCTAAGTTCATTTAGAAACCTCATCTCACCACACTCCGCTACCCTGCGTCAGGCGTGCCCGGTGTTGGGGAGCAGTGTGTTGCGGGAGTTCACGCGGACGAAGTCGCGGGCACAGCTAGTTTACTAATAAATAATAATACCAAATAACCATATAAACAAGTCAAGCATAAGAATTTGATTGTAATGTGGTGGTTGGTTTTGGTTTAATGGTACCTATTTGGTGACCGCTGGTTGGTAATGGAGCCTCACACTTTAGTTTAATACCTATATAATGTTATTTCAACATGATATTACCTATTATTAGGTCTTGACAAAAATAGTCTTGATGGACAGACTGACAGACAAATAGATGCAATAGTGACCCTATACTACGCCATAATTAAGAAGAAGAAGACTTTATACTATAAGGGTCAAGGGGTTCAGTTTTTAATTTGTCGAAGTACGGGACCCTAATAATATGAATCAAACCATAAAAGATCATAAAAACGAGAAAAGAAAAAAAAAAACTGTACAGTGGGTATACCTATACAGAACTGAATGTTGAGGTTGTAGATATAGCAGTAGTCTTGGCCTTTCCAAGAAAATTAAAACAACAAAAGTCAGACGTCACCCCAGCCGCGTGCTTCTGACGCGTACCTTAAACCGCCGAAAAATGACATTTTTTCGATACGCCCGCGCCGCCAAGTGGAAATGTGCAAACGACAAGTCTCGGATTTTCGGATCGCTGGGCTGGCGAAACGTCAGTCGCACGATTAAACACCAAATGCGATCGTATATCACGTTTTTGGTGGTTTCGCGTTGCCCAAGCTTGTCAAAAGCAGACGTATCTGTCGTGCAAGGGACGCTGCGTAAAAACGTCTGACGTATAATAGTAGGAGAGCTGCTAAAGCAATTTTAAATAGGTGTTTTAGACAGCCATGAACCTAGGAACGTCCGGGCCTAGCATCGCGAACTGACTACTGACTGATGCACTTCTATATAGTATGTCAGCTTTCTATGTAGGTACGAGTTAATTTCAATACCAAAAGTATGTCTACAGACCGCCTTTAGGTATGATACGAACTTAAGTTACTACCTAGAAGATGGCAACAAGTTATCGAACAAAACAGCACATATGCTACACATATGCATAGACTATCTTACCAACCTAATATGTATTCCATTCCATTCCGTCAGCCTTTTTTATACCCCCCTCAAGATGAGGGTTCATGGAGCTTAAATCGACCATGCTGCTCCAATGCGGGTTGCCGGATTGTAACGACCGCCATCTATTGACAGCAACCGAGATCGACTGCTTGACGTGCTCTCCGTGCTAATATTTGCAGGTATTATTCGAAGCAGAGTACACGTAACAAAGTATGCCAAACTATAAAAATAGCGATTAGAAACTGTTGTGTTATTAGGTCGAGCTGGTTTGTTAAGTCCTTGAAACGACAGTATTTATACATAACAGACGAAAATAAATAGTTTACTTTTTAAAATTATAACAGATTCAAAAATTTCAATACAATTTTCATATGAAAATCGCCACGCACGAAGTCAGCCATGGATCCTCCTACTACGCATTCAAGCACAAAACACGATAGGGTAAATATGATAAATGAGCGGATGGTTTTGTCGCGGGCGGGTCGCTCGTAAACTGCAGGCATCTAATAATGACCGCCGCAGTCTCCCAAATGTACCCGAAATATAACACCGACATGTCATAATGTTTGGGTAGAAAGTCGACGTCAAAAAACTAGAGAAAAATATCACGTAACTGTTCGGTTACAATTCACGCGCACAGAGACGGTTTGTACATGGTCACTATGGCGTAGCGAGAGTATGCGGTCTGTTGAGTCACAAACACAAGCCTTGGTCTTCCTTTTCTTGTTGACATTGTATTGTGAGAGTCCATCCAGGCATTACATAATCAAAGGTTATCAAGCATTACATGGATATGTTATTTCCGTAATATATTGACTGACCGATTGGCCAAGTGGTTACAGACTTACATACCTAATTGCGAAGGCAAGAGTGGCGGGTTCGATTCCCGCCTGAGAAAAATATTTGTTTGCCTAAAATATATGTGCATTAATATGATCCCAAATTAAGCAAAGCTTGTATTATGGGTTTCAAACAATTGATACATATACTGAAATATTCTTTATAATATATACATACAGATATCGAAATCTTCAAAAACTGTTGTGTACAGATACTAACTGTCAACAACTTAATATATCTATATATGTTTATATAATAAAGAATATTTAATTATGTGTATCAGTTGTCTGGTACACATTATACAAGCTTTGCTTAGTTTGGGACTAGGTGTCGTTGTGTGGGATGTGCCAGATATTATTATTATTATTGCGCTTATTAAAAAAAAAAAACTTTTCAAAAGCGAAAAACCTACCTTCACATGTTAAGCTGTTGACAGCTATGTGTACACGATAATCTTTATATATTTCGGTGGCGTAAACTAGAAAAATTAACCCTTTTGTGACGTCCTAAATGGGAGGATTGTTTCTCAACGTTTTGGCGTTAGTCCTAATGAGATGGGCCACGGCAGACGCCACCTTCCCATAACTGTTGCTTTTGCGTGAGTAAACTAGCCTAACCACTACTTTTTTATAATATTTAAGTATCTACTTAACATACCGAAAAATAAAAAAAAAACTCGCCTTAATAGCAACCTAAGTTAAAAAGTCATAAACAATTTTTTTAAGTGTAATGTTTTTTAATAAGTTTAAAATAAGAGTAAAGACATTTAAAAAAAACTGTTCACGTGCGAGTTGGACTCGCGCACCGAGGGTTCCGTACAAACCTGTAGGTATATAGGTAAAAGTTGTAAATAAACGGCTGTATCCTTTGATTGCGTTGGCTTAGAAGTTTGATTTTTTCACAGATCCAAGGGACAGTAGACCTTTGGCGAATTTGTATTTGACATGAATTTCAGCTTGATACCTTCACGCGTTTTTGAGAAAAAGGGTCTTGACAGACAGACAGACAGACAGACAGACGGACAACAAAGTGATCCTATAAGGGTTTCGTTTTTTATTCCCCTAATAAACCATACAAAGAAGCGTGTGGTACTTGCTATGAAATGTGATAAATATTTCATCGCTAGCTGTTTTAATTGAAAAGTGAAGTTATTATAAAAGTATAGCATTAAAAGCACTCTAAATATGTTTCGTAAAATAAAAAATTAATTTGTAATAATAGTATTCTAAGTAAATCTTATCTATGTCTGTCTTTCATGCAATATATATAACTATTTGTAACTATTTGTAACGGGTAACACAGAAAAGCCTATATAGACACTACACAATATCCAGGAAACCAATCGCATGGGCCATACTCAGACTCACGTCCCGCCCGTCTCCTAGCTCATTCTATGGCTATAACTGGCTATAATGTGATCTTTGATTCTCGAATTAAACGGCCAGCACTATTCCTCTATTGAAGTAATTCAAAGCTCAGTGATGTGAAGCGCAGATAGATAAGTAATCTCTCCATTAGGTCTCTATTTCAATTTTTTTAGGTTCGGAGCCCTAAAAGAGCTTACGCCAGGCATGGCAAGTAGAAGCGGTCGTCCGCCTATTAATCGCACTCAAAACGAGTCCCCTCCTTCCATTGTCTGATACCTAATTTATTTTAATAAAGTGTTTTTATGTGCGCGTGCAGTTTATTATCTTCGAAACGATCCCATTTATCATGGCTTCTCTGTATGATAGTAGAAATAACAACAGCTAGTGATAATCATTTTAGTATCATAACGTGTGCATATGTAATTCAGCTCCAGGTTTCACCACCACTATAAATATTATCATTTATTGTGAGGATACTTCAATGGGCCGAGAGTTAAAGATATTTAAAATCAATAATTATTCAAAAAATAGGCTGTAAGGTACCTTCTCAAGTTATCAATAATGTTCGAAAAACATGTTTTTTTAATTTTTTTTTAAATTTTTCAGTAACAATTTAAAACTTACAAAATTGTTATTCTTTATTTTGCTTTTCTTATCTTTTCTACACAAATAATCCTGTATGTATGATTTATTATAGACATTTAAAATTATAAAAAAACTATCTTAAATGATTTTGCTTATGAATGCTATGAAATTGAAAATGTTGATTTTATTACACTAATTTGTATATTTACCAACTAGCGACCGCCCGCAGCTTCGCTTGCGTAGACTACAAATTCCTATTATAGGTACTATTAACGTTCGAGATGGTTTATACGTACTTTTTGCTGGAACCAATTTTGGTCACACCCATTCAAACTTTCAATCTTCATTCCCCTTCCACCCTTTAAAAAACCGATACAATTTTTCATCTCCCGTTTCCCACTCTTAAAATGTGAAAATCTAAAAACCCTGAAACACGTCATTATTTAAGTCCCTCCATTCCCATCCTTAAGTTTGAAATTTCTAAAAAAGCCTTTCTTAACTTAATGCTCACGTTATAAAATAAACTTATGTTCCAAATTTAAGCTTCCTAGACTTAGTACTTTCGGCTGTACGTTGCTAGATCAGTGAGGACAAACGACAGACAGATAGACAGACAGACAAACACAAAAAGTAGCTTATGACACTCTTGACAACCTTCTTTCACGTCTGCAAAGTTTCATTAAAATCTGTTCAGCCGTATTAGAAATTAGCTCGAATAGATAAAATTGAATTGAATAGACGTACAGACAAACAGACGGACAAAAAGAAGCTAATGTCAACTATCTTGACAACCTTCTTTCCCGTCTGCAAAGTTTCCTTAAAATATGTTTAGCCGTTTTGCAGATTAGCTCAAATAGACAGATACACGTACAGACAGACGGACAAAAAGCAACATTTGTTAGTTTTAACGACCTTCTTTTCATATTCATTGATGTTTCATTTAAATCGGTTTAGACATATGGACGTACAGACAGACATACAAAAAGTTCTGTATATCACTTAAGGAAAGGGTGTAGTCAAAAGATTACATCCTATTATATGTGTAAAGTTTCATCAAAATCGGTTAAGCCGTTTTGGCCGAAGCCGATTTGCTCGAATAGACAGACAGTTCGTTTTCATGTATATAGCCTATAACTCTCCGCTAGAATCAGGCTATCAAAGGCAAAAATAATTTTTCAAATCCGACTGGTAGTTTCAGAGATTAACACATCCAAACAAACAAACAAACAAACGAACGAACGAAAGAACCAACCAACCAACCAACAAACAAACAAACAAACAATCAATCAATCAATCAATCAAGCAAGCAATCAATCAATCAATCAATTAATCACGCAATCAATCAATCAATCTATCTATCTATCTATCAAACAAACAAACTCTTCAGCTTTATAATAAGTATTTCTATTATATAGATTAATAGATTATAAGATAATAAGAAAATAAGATATTACTAAAAACCGTATCAAAGTCTATTGGTTTGGAAGTAAAAAGTTAACGAACAGAGGCAGACAGCGAATTTATTTTCTCCCGCTATAGTTTCATTAATTTTAACGTAAATGTCAAAAAATCAAAAAACATAAATTTCAATAAAAACTGTTAAGATATTAATTTAAATTGTATGGTGTAAAAGGCAATTATAATATGCATGAAATGCTTAAAGACAACTAACGTATTTAATTTGATAAGGATTAATATCACGTTTAAAAAACATCTTCACAAATCGTACATTATGTTAGAACAAATTTGATTGTCATAAAAAAGGTTATAGTAAGTTAACCTTAAAAGATACACATATGCTGTCGCAGACTTTTAGTTAGAACATTTAAAGGGGAACAATTCCGTGATACATGATTTTTGCTTAACATTAACCGTTTACGCAGCGCGCGCGACGGAAGCTCTCAAAAGGAATAATTTTTCCCGTTTTTGCAACATTTGTCATTGATGCTCCACTCCTATTGGTCGTAGCGTGATGTAGTATAGCCTATAGCCTTCCTCGATAAATGGACTATCCAACAAAAAAATTATTTTTCAATTCGAACCAGTAGTTCCTGAGATTTGCGCGTTCAAACAAACAAACAAACTTTTCAGCTTTATAATATTAGTATAGATTTGAAATAAATAAATATGTTAATAACAAAATTTTTAAAAACCTACGCAAAGATTAATAAAAACCCGTTCGAGCGATTTTATCAAAAGTTATCGTTTAAATTTATAACGAATTTATTCAAGTAGAGTAGATTTGTCGATAAATATATTCAAGACTTTAATAAAAGGACAATTTATGTGTAAAGCACATTACAATTTAAGAAAAATATATAAATGACAAAAATGCTTGTCTTATTATGTTGTTGAAAAATCGTTCAAAGTCTCACTGACGTAAAAAGAAAGTCATCGTGATTTAATCAACGGTTTCCAATAAAGGCAGTCTCGCGAGTAAGCGATTTTTAGAGTTTTTTTTTATCGAAAAACCTAAACTACTCGGAAACTGTAACCGAAGAAAGAGCGAAATTAAAAGTAGAATGACTCGGTATAGACGTGACATTTTTTTATCGATTCGATCAAAATCGATACCTACGCATTTAGCGTCATTTTGTATAGCTATCGGCTACATAATCACTAGCGTAGCAACGACTACGATAAGTGAAATAAACTTCAATATTAACCTATACTTAACGATATTAAATGAGACTTATAAAACCGCAGTCAAGTGAATATTCTGATAAGCGTAGGATTCCGGCGCGGATACGGGGGGAGGGGGCGATGGGTGCAATTGCTCCCTCTGATTCATGCCTGAAATACGTAAATTTTGGCGAATTGGACAAACTAAATTTTCATAAATTTTTCTGTTTACAATGGATTTTTTGGAACATGGGTAAAATTATATAGAAATGCCCCTTCCTTCTGAACAAAATCTTATGTCCGCGCTCGGTTCGATTACGAGGTTGAAAAAGAGAAAATATAAAACTATTGTTCCGGATATTCTGTCCTGGTGTACAGATAAATATAATTTTTTTAATGTCATCTATTTTGAATGGAACACAGCGTGGTATATGATGTTTTATCAGGTTTAAGTATACGAGCCATAGCATAGTATCGACATTTTTCTTTTGCTCTGTGAAAAAATTTTCTTTGTTACAATTTGTTATGCCGTAAAGAAAGAATGAACCGACAGACAGTAGACACACACACCTTTACATTTCTAATATTAATTACGATTATTATGGATTTATGGATATTACCTGCACTTGTCTCCTTCGATAGCTCACAACGATGGATGTACGCAGAGATAACGCGTTGTGACAACAAAAATGTGAAAAATATACACACAAACCAAATATACACCAGTTAACGTTTTGCTGTGAACTAGAATGTTTGTGACCCACATGTAAAATTTGCACTGGAAAAGAAAATCAACATTCTGTAAGTATATATATTCATGTGTAATTTAACAATAAGTTTGTTCAAAATAATGATGACGACGTATGGTTTGTTTGATTACTAACATTTCGTTCACGTTTTTGATCGTTTCGAAGTTATGAGACACTCCATATTAATCGCTATGCTATTAAAGCTTTCAGCGCAACCATACTTACGAACTGATCTCATATCTATACTAATATTATAAAGCTGAAAAGTTTGTTTGTTTGTTTGTTTGTTTGTTTGTTTGTTTGTTTGAACGCGCAAATCTCAGGAACTACTGGTTCAAATTGAAAAATTCTTTTTGTGTTGGATAGTTTATTTATTGAGGAAGGCTATAGGCTATATGTATAAAATAATACTATCTGTCTGTCTATTCGAGCAAATCTCCAAAACGGCTAAACCGATTTTGAGGAAACTTCACAGATGTGGAAAGGAAGTGGTCAAAAATGACATACACTACTTTTTGTATGTCTGTATGTACGTCCATCTGTCTATTCGAGCTAATCTCTAAAACGGCTAAACCGATTTTAATGAAATTTCACGGGTATGAAAAGGAGGTGGTCAAAAGTGACATACACTACTTTTTGTCCGTCTGTCTGTCTGCACGTCTATGTATCTATTCGAGCTAATCTCCAAAACGGCTGAACAGATTTTAATGAAACTTTGCAGACGTGAGAGAAGTTTGTCAAGAGTGACATCAGTTACTTTTTGTGGCTGTCTGTCGTTTGTCTTTACTGATCTATCAGCGTAGATAAAGCCGAAACTACTAAGTCTAGGTAGCCGAAATTTGGAACAATGGTTTATTTTATAGCGTGAGTATTAATTTTTTAAGAAAGGAATATTTGGAAATTTCAAATTTAAAGGAGGGATGGAGGTGCTTTGTATGAGAATCTTTGTTCTTTAAAGTTAGAAACATAAAAATTTTAAAATAAATATATAATGACGTGTTTCAGGATTTTTGGATTTTCACATTTTAAGGGTGGTAAATGGGAGGTGAAAAGTATGGGAGTACCGGTTTTCTTAAAGGAGTGGGGAGAATGAAGATTGAAAATTTGAATGGGTGTACCCAATATTAGTTTCAGCAAAAAGTATCTACGTATAAACCATTTCGAATGTTAATACTACCTAAAACAGGAATGTGTAGTCTACGCAAGCGACGCTGCGGGCGGTCGCTAGTCATATATAAAGTTAAAGTACTGCACTATTCACTCATATTGGACAAAACGCTGAATCGCTGAAATAAAAATCGTCCGTCACTCGCAACTTGTTCGCTGTCCCTTAACGATGTCATCGTTACTTATCTCATCGCCGAAGGACTTTTTTCTTTAGTCGAATGAGATTTTTATGGCCACCGAGTTAATGATACTCGCCTTTTATATTCAATATGGGAAAACAAAAATTCGGTATAATTTGAAATTCCGGATTTTAAGAGTGATCGCGGAGAAGATTGAACGAAGAAGAAGAAAGAGAGTCGGGTTTGCCCTCAACTGGGATAAATATCGAAACCGTGATTGAAACAAAATTGAGGTTCAGACACCGGGCTTTAAATTAATTCAATAGAGGAGTAATAATGGCTGTTTAGTTCGAGAACCAAAGTTATCACATTTGAGCCATAGGATTAGGAAGGGAAACGGGCGGGGCGCACTATTGATTACCATTGTCTTGTACCAGAGTCTTTATATTTTACCGCCATAACTAGTTATATGCTTATTATTGAATAAAAGGCGGATACCGATAAAGAAAAAATAAATAAATAAAGTTGACAAAAGTCGGCTTCGGTCGTTGAGTTTAGCAAGCATACATCTTCTGTCTGCTACATTCAAAGTTCGGTGGGTCCAGACTATACTTGAATCATGACTGTAATTTGATCGGTACGGAAATCGGGAGGATCGGTACCACGACAGGTATAAGGAATTTATCTCAGAGGTTCTAATATAGAGAACCTTTTCAAAAATTAAAAATTATTTATCAAAATTATTTTTAACTTTTTGCAACCCATTAATTTCGTAGTGGCCAGTGTTCCTTTTAGAGTTCTATTCATATTAATAAATTGTACAATGCGGTGTCAAAAATCGATCAAAAATCTAATTATTCAATAATAAAATATAAACAAATATAAAATATAACAAATTGATTTTTTTTGTTGTAGATAGTAATATTCCGTAACCGAAACCATAGTTATGAAATAGTTGCGCTCGAATGAACTTTTTGCCCAACTGGAAACGCGAAAGATCAATCCTAGCGGTTAACCGTTGCGCCACCAACCGTGCCGGGAACTTTCGCTATTCTTACAATAACACCTTTATAGATTAATTTAAAAAGTAAAAATACACCCATCCGAAGGTTCGCCTCGAGTGTTCGTCTTACGAGCACAGCGCCATCTGTTAGGACTTGTAGTAATTATCATTAACCGTGTGATTACTAGAACGCAACTTTGGTGTTGCCTGGTTTTGTAATTTATATTATAATTCTTATATATTTAAATTAAATATTTGTTATTTCAAGTCGATGGTTTTTATTAAAAAAGAGAAAGTGACAATATTTTAAATGAAAATTCACTAATTATTTGCAGAAAAAAGCTTTCAAATTATGTGTGTATTACTAACGTATATCCATAGGAATTTTATTAAGGAAACGATACACCTGCATTCACTTGTTGCCACACAGATTAACAGTTTTTTTTAAATTATTTTTTGTGGTCATTGTTTTATATATATAGGTAAGTATACTGTGAAATATGCGGAGCCCAGTAAGATGATTGAAGTGATGTGATTATATATAACTGGTTAAAACGAAAATATTTCGTGGTATGGTATACCTAAGTTAGAGACAGAAAGCATTTCAATTACTTATTCACATTTTCTGTGGTTCCACTAGCAATTAGCACTGGCGCAGTCACTAGCGGTTTTAACAGCTAATTAGGAAACTTTAATGAAAAGTAAATTAAAACTCGATGTGATTCCCCTTTCCTATTTCAATATTTTTCTGCATGTATACATACGTAGTCGAATCAATAAACACGGAAATTGAAAATAAAACCACAAAATGCACTATTAATAAAACTTTTAATCGAGCACACGGAGATAGGTATATAGGGAATCACTAAAAAAACATTATTTATATTTCAGGATGTTAGGATAGAGATACCGTTTTGTGACCACAAAAAACGCGAGGAAAAAAATATACGCCACAGAGCACACATACACTAGTTGACGCATTCGTATTTGATAAGAAAATAATGATTCTAAAGTTATATTTCATTTGTATTTTAATAATATTTTTGTTTAAAATAATGTTAATGAGGTACGCTCTGTCATATCACTGAGTGACATTTTGGTCACGTTTTCGATCGTTTCGAAGACGCTCTATCCAGATTAACATGCATTATTAAATGGAAAATAGGACCGAACAGGGAATATTATTTAAGCTATCTGTAAAATTAAAAAGCACTGTGGTTTGAAACAGACTTGGAAATTGAAATTTAAATAATTATAGGTATCCACTTTTAATCTCTCACTTGTAGGTATTTATAACGGACTACTTAGTACACAACTTCCTTCTTTTTTATCAGTCGATTAAGATGATAAAGCTTTAGTATCAGATAAAGTCGTTTTAACTTAAAATCTTTAAAAATATTAAATAAGTGCTAAGTTTCTTTAAAAAAAACCGTTTTATTTTCATTTGTATGTTGTTTGTAAGCAACTCAAAGGTGTAAATTGTTTTAAAGTGTCAACACTAAGCATACGACCAAGTGATTTCAATGAAACCATTTAATTCATCAAGGTTTATTTATTATGTAGCTTTAAAAACATATTTATTAATAAAAATCATTAAAGCCAAAGCTATTATGCGATATACAAAGCGACGACCGCTTAGCCTAGTGGGCAGCGACCCTGCCTGCGAAGCTGGAGGTCCCGGGTTCGAATCCCAGGTCGGGTCAGTATTTATATGATGAATATTAATACTGGCACCGGGTCTTGGTTGTTATATGTATGTGGTGTCTTCGCTTGGTACCCAAAATACAAGCTAATGCTTAGTATTATTATTATTATTATTATTATCTACGTCTATACTAACTAGACTAAGGTGTGGCTTTTCATGCCTTTCATATATATTTATGATTAAAATTAGTTTTGGTGCCACACGTTATTTCATAAAGAGGCTAAGTGGAAATATTAAGCAATGAACATGTTAAGGTATTCATAATTGAATCAAATACTAAATATGAAAAAATGTGATGCAACATAAATAAGATATCTACCTATAAGATATATATCTACATTTAGGGCGAATTCTATTAAGACTAAAAGAAACTAGAAACGAAAAATTTATCACGATATATTTTAGATTTGAAATCTGATATTAATTAACGTTGTGTTAACTAAAATCAGTGTTTTCATCACTTTATACCACAAATGGTTTTAAGACTGCTTAAGTAGGCGGTAAACAATACAAAACAGATCTTATATATAGAAATATCAAACACATTTTATGACGTCGGCGAAGAACATTAAAAGCAATGAATATCGAGTTAAAAAGCGGAAAATTTATGTAATTATTTTCCCTGTTCGAGAAAATGGCCGCGAGCCGTCATTCGTAGATGGTGAAGGAAGATGGCGCGCGCATGCGCACCACGCCGCTCGATACGCGCCCATCTCGGAACAAGCCAGCGTGCTGATCATGATTTGATGTCTGATTTCGACTTCACTTTAACACTTAGATGATACACTGCACTACCTTTCGATGGCTTCGACCGTTTGTAGTGCACATCTGGTGCGAGGAAACGGAGTCGGAGTTACAGCCTGCAATCAGATACACGAGACATTCAAATACAATGGTTAAAACTAAATCACTTCGTGGATGGTGTGCGTGTTCTGCTGCCGCCACCACCGACTTGTCCCGACGCAGCAGTAGACGACCACGTACTGCTGTGACAGGACAATATGGCGGAGGGGCGCGAAGTCGTGGTCACGGCTGTCGGCGAGCGTGTGATGTGCGCTCCCGGCTCGACCGCCCCTCACCCTTAGCTTCGACACGCATGCGTCGCTGTTTCACCCCGCGGACACCCCTCGCGACCCCCGCACTGCACACACCCTCAATGAACAACCCCGACTGATCCCATTCAAATATCGATTTTCGTTTCACTACAAAAAACTTAATTCATTATCACGTCAGATGTATTTCTGGTTCGTCCACGTGACGTGTTTGTTGTAATCGATCACAGAAGCGAATCAAGTTATTGGAATCGAATTTGCGACGTAAATTTGTCAAATTATACTCGGGGTCGTTGACCTCGGGGGTGAATCTCCGGACGCGGATAAGCGCTCTCGACAGATTCCTCTTTTACGCGAATTAAATGGTTATGGTGCTCAATCACCTGTAACGACTCTATTCTAATATGATTCAAACGAATCGAAACCATACAAGCGATTAGCATTTTATAATTATTGTAGTACCGATGATTTTGATTATTTTTAGAGCCCATTTAGTGTCTTTCGTTTTCGTATTATGAAAAAATTACATAAAACACGCACACAGTTATTACTATTGTAATTATTATTATTTGCTCCAAAATTCTTCACTTCGTTAGCTCTTCAAAACAACACATAAAAAAAACCTTGAACCGTGAAACAGAATTTTCATGAATAGGTACTTTAAGTACTATAAAATTTCAAAAAAAAAGTACACAATGTATTTTATTGGTATTTGTTGAGAAACAACAAATTAATAATGTTTGTATGTAAATAATAAATATTTATCACTCGATATAGATACTTACTTTACTCGGCTCCATGGTCCATGGATGCCAAATTACTTGTTAATTATTTGGGTGTCGAGCTGCTTTTGGAATCCTTTGACCAAGGAATACTTTGTTCAGAGGTTCAGTGTCCCAATCTAGCGCGCCAACGCAGCTCCTCTCTCCGTTCAGTCTCCTCGAACATTTTTAACAATATTTAGCTAGTATTTTAAATTTTTAGGTATTCTTAATGCATAGAATATCATTAAACAAGTAAAATATCTGAAGTCATTGAGATGCGAGAGAAATAAAAAAACATGCCATATGAGGTAATATTGGGTACAAATATAACTAATATATTTGTAAGTATCAAGATATATAGTTAAAAAAAAGTGAAAGCAGCACTTAAGCATACTAGGATTATTGACGGTGAACTCGTCGTATACTATTTAAAATTAAATAAGAAAGCTCATGTGAAGGGTCCGCCCACATCATGTACCGCAAGAGATAAATTGCGGACGTCCGGCCTGATTTATAGTTAAAGTCCTTCCTCGTCGAAGAAAACTCCGTGAAAAAAGTTTTTCAGGGCTCCGACATCCATCAAAACAACTTTCTGAAGGCAGATTAGAGGATCGTTTGTGTATTTATACCAGAAAATTACTTTTTTCCCCTTAAGCTATTTGTCAGGATTATCCTCTATTAAAGATATTCGTATTAAAATATGATAAAATATAAATTATAGTTAATTAATACATAAATACGCCATGATAAATATTTTCTCTTGTTTGAAGATAAAATCTACTATATATTTTAAAAAAACCAGCATGTTTGTTGCTTTGATTATACCTATATATCTCCAGATGAGCTGCGGCCTCAAAAACGTAGATGAAAATGTCACCAAATACGCGTAAATAATCAAAAGTTTTTTTTCAATTTTTCCTTGCTATTTCGGTCAATTGGTAGAACGACTTAAAAAGACTTAACTTAGATTACTGCTAATTATGTAAATTTCTATAATTTCCGTTGACAAAAAGAAAACAGAATAACAAAAAGACTGTACAAAAAAGGTCAATAATTATAATATGAAATTCTTCAAACATCTTATAAGTTTATATAAAACACTAATGGCAAAAATTTTCTACTTTTCATTTACAATTCTTAAATCTATACTGATATTATAAAGCTGAAGAGTTTGTTTGAACGCGTAAATCTCAGGAACTACTCGTTTGAATTCAGAAATTCTTTTTGTGTTGGATAGTCCATTTATTGAGGAAAGCTATAGGCTATATTTTTTGTTTGTCTGTTTGAACACACTAATCTCAGGAACTACCCATTCGAATTGAAAAAATCATTTTGAGTTAGATAGTCCATTTATCGAGGAAGGCTATAGGCTATTATTACATCACGCTACGACCAATAGGAGTGGAGGATCAATGAAAAACGTTGCAAAAACGGGAAAAATTATTCCCTTTGAGAGCTTCCGATACGCGCGCTGCGTAAACGGTTGATGTTAAGCAAAAATCATGTATTACGGAATTGTCCCCCATTAAAAGATCTAACCAAAAGTCCGCGACAGCATATGTGTATGATTTAAGGTTGACTTACTTTAACCTTTTTTATGGCAATCAAATTTGTTGCTAGACGCGCCAGAGAATTTTTTTGTTTGGATGATGACGATAATACCATAGTGTATGACACTATATGGTTGGACTAGCGACCCACCCCGACTTCGCACGGGTGCAATGTACTAATGCGTGGAACGGGAAGAGACGGTCATGAATATGAGATCCACAGAACATAGCAGAAAGTCACATTTCCACATATGAGAAAGATAAGAAGTATGTAGGCAGACATAAATAAGTGGGGGATAAAATAGATAGTGATAGGAATAATGTACCTTCTATCTAATGTGTTAGTGTAGAATAGATGCATTGCGAATTAGACAATTCCTTTCATTTATATACAGGCAATTTTGAAAAATGTATTTGGAAGCATAATTATTAGGTTGTTGACTGAATAATAATTTCTTTCTTTCAAAATAATGTTGTTTACTTGTATAACAGCATATTCTTTATTATAGGTATTTAAATGATGTTAATGTCCAGCTGTTTTATTACAATTTAATTACTAGGTATATAATTTGCAAATTATTAAAAATGTTAAAATATGGTAGGTGACCTACCTCGTTTAGTAAAGAGTTTTTTTATTGACCAGGGTAAAATTATATTAACCTTTCAAATATATTCTAAATATAATTTTTCTATTAATGCTAATAAACACATCGCAAACATTTGTTAGCGACCATAAAACAAAGAGAATGTTTACGTTGTCAAAATTAGAAGACTTGACAATGTGGTTAGCATAGGTTTTCGACTTTTTTTAAATTAATTATTCAATAAAATCAAAAATTATTCATTACGTAAGCATTAAATAGAAAAACAAATTAAATGAATTGATTGTGTAATAAAAGAAAAAAAACTATCTGACATTGTAATGTAATCCATTACATTTACCTAAGTGAGTGTTTTTAGATTTAGACAACGTAAACACACTCTCTAATTTCAAAACTTACAGTTAAGCTCCGCTGTAATTACACCTGTGAAGTATTATTAGTTTTTCAGAGTAAAAAAAAACATATTAAATAAAATGATTATAAAAACTGAAAACCCGTACGTCTTGTTTTGTAATTTCTTAGAGTATGTAATTTTTTTTTAGTTTACCTATATTCATGCACAATGACAGTGGCGTTGACCACAGTAGTTGATTTTCTTTTTGGTTTAATTATATGTTTAATTAATTAGCTGTGAGTTAGTGAAGAACTTCACCCCTTTGCTAAATAATAATAAGCTCTGCTAGCACTATAGGTTTCAACGCAAACAGTAGATTTTTTAGGCATTACATGTTTTCAAAATTACACTAGATAAACTAAGAAAATAACCAGAATTGTGACTTTGGTGGTGAAGTATTAATCCAAGGAGGTTGTATGCAAACATTTTTTCTAAATAGAATGATCGTCAATTGTCTTTCCACCGCGAAGTGAAAGCGTCAAAATCAGTATTGGAAATTTGTACCGCTTTTTCTGCACTATTACATAAATCAGTTTAAATCGTTTAGTATTTGATTACCTTCCGATGATGTTGGGTGTATATTCCAGTGGGGCGCTCGGTGGAGTCGAAGTGTTGGATGGAGTGGGCGGAGTCGGTCTCGTCGGGGGAGTTCTGCCGGTTGGTGCAGAGTTACATGCTCACGTGTTGAACGCACAGGCGGCTGCTGCGGCTGCTCATGCTGCTGCTCAACAGCAACAACAACAGCAGCAGCAACAGCAACATCAGCACCAAATCAGTTAGTACCTTTTGACTGCTATGTATGTTTACTATATGTTTTTTAGTTTCCTGAGCATTCAGAACATAGAAGCATAGAAGCATGATCATGTCCATTGTGATAATAATAATAGGTCAGGTTTCCAATGCTGCATGATGAAAATTGTGTTCATAACAATGATAAATTTGAAATCCGGCTTGGATAGGTTGATGATCCATCATTTCAAAAAAAATAGGTTAGGTTTTTATTAGGTAGGATAATGCGAGGAGCAAAGTGGGCCGGGTGACAAGCCACCAATAAGTTTTTTTTTTCTTGCAGTTCCTAAAAAACATTTACTGCATGAGGTTCTAACATCCCTCCCTTAAACACCTGATGAAATATTTTGTAGCTTTTCAATAGGTAACATTGGAAAGCACTACCCTAGATTAATGTATTTTACAAGAAACGCAAGACATTAATATTGACTGAGATCAATGAAGTGCTTTCAATGCCCAGTATTATCTCTACATTTCTCCTATCTGGGTTTCCTCGCCACAATAGTCTTGCAGATAAGCGGGCAAAAAAAAAACCTTGCACTAGAAAGCATCTAGAAATCTTTATTTGTTTATCTTTAATTCATAGGTATAAAGCATTATGTCCAATGAAACTTTTACAAAAGTATTTTTGTGTTTATTTACAATAATAATTTTTCACAAGTATTACACAAAGTCTATTTCTTCTATTAAACTAGTACTATAAGGCTGGGATTGAGAAAAGGCTTCTTTCCATTCAGAATTAGGCCAAGATAGGTTGATGATCCATTTCTAAAGTGATTGATTAAGGTTAGGTTTGGTTTGTTTATTAATGTGAGGAGTGAAGCGGAGTGACGAGCTATCCAGAAAAGAAACTTTGTCAAATTAATTTATTCGTTTATAGTGTTTTCATGACACTAATACCTTTGTAACTGTTACACAAATTCATTTTTCATATATTTTTGGTGAATTATTAATTAAATATTTAATGAAATCATGTAGCTATATCTGGTTTTGTAAATATTTTGAATTTTACCTTTTATATAAAAAAAGTTTATATATTATTTCTATTTGTCCAAGTTATTCACAAAGGTCATGAATAAGCGACAGATGTTTGAGTGTATTGTTTAAAAAAATACAAATTAATCATCTCATCCTTTAAATAAAAGACGTTAACTTTATTATTATATATACAAATTGTACAGAAAATTTATAATGATTACTTACTATATGTCACTGAAATCTGTTAAAGATGTTTCATAATTTTTTTATGAGTTTATTGTTATGAATAATTATTTTAATATGTTAAACATAAAAATATAACTTCACCCTAACTATGTGTCACATCATAAATTGATAAGAAAAGTGGTAAAGAAGAACTTAAAGGTGAACGTCATCCTAGTTATTCCATACTTTTGTTAGACAAACACAGCTTATTTATGTAATTTATTTAGGAACGACTGTCTCATACATTCATATTATATATACTTAAAACACATTGGTACAATTGATACAAAATTATTTTTATTTTTTTAAAATGTTTATTGACAAAAAAATTAAAACTAATACATTTAAGTATGTATATACATATCAGTGGTCTAGCATCCCATAATACAAGCATAGTACTGGCTTACTTTGGGACTCGATGGCGCTGTGTGGGATATCCTAAATTTTAAATTAATTAAAACTCAAATGATTGATGGATAACCACTGGTCTGATTTACAAGGTTCTTTTCTAGTATGGATGGAAACACATTACCAGGCCAGGTTTTAGTATACCTTTGGTTATGATCGGTTACCTCGCTAGGGTGTTCGAGTAACAACTTTAGTGTGGCATGCACGTTATATGAAGCGGTGGCAATGTATGGTATCATCTGGGGTGCCAGTGGTGCCGTAGAGTCATGCTCGCTGCTGCCCATATTTGGCATGAGTTTGAAGTCTTCTGGACCATTGGTGCTTTCACATAAACGGCGAGAAACAGATATTTATTTATAATATTTGAAGTAATCACTCCCTGAATAAATTGTGTTATTGTGCTGTATTTGTGCTACAAATGACTGACATAGGCCAGATCCATGTATTTTTAGAGGGTATCAAATGTCTTGGAAATCGGAGAGTGGATTTAGGTATTGTGCAGAGGAGGATTTCACCTAGTATGGGTGGCTACATTAACATGCTCTGGATGCCGATTATATGTTTTTTTCAAAAATTCACAAAATCATATGGCTATGTGTTTTCTATTTACGTCTCTTATTAAATTAAAAAAAAATATAGTGTAGGGGCTATTGGTAATTTTGTTTGATATTCACGAAACAAACATTGATTTTTATAGTTTTAACGTTTTAAAGTTTCATTAAATACTAACTGATTGGCTGAGTGGTTAGAGACCCTTGCTGCAGAACCAAAGGTGACGGGTTCGATGCACCTAATACAAAAACAAGAATAGATAGAAGAGAATCTAACAAAAAAAAAACAAAGCAAAAAAATTATATAATAAAAAATTTATGTTAATAATAAAAAATAAACAAGTTTATGTTATTACTTTTTCAAATAATTTACATTACAATGTGATAAAAGTCTGTATGGAAAACAGAAAACGGTGTTTACTTAACAATTATTGTATATATGTTTTTTTCTCAATATCCTGTGAAATAATTTACTTTCGCCATTATTTATATGATGCTCTATCTGTACAGAGACATCTGGATCATCGGGACGCTCGACTCCAGTCAACGGCACGAGCGGTACTCCAAACAACGCGCCTGCCTCCGGTTCCACCTCACCATCACCTTCGAAACTTTTTGTCGGTGGGCTCAGTTGGCAGACCAGCTCGGAGAAGTTGAGGGAATACTTTGCAATGTATGGTCAAGTCACGGACGTGCTGATCATGAAGGATCCAATTACGCAGGTGTGTTGGAACGCGTAGGAATGTAAAGGACTAGTTTAATATATGTTTTGTCATAAGAATAGATAATAACTAAGTAGAGGTGATACTGACTATACACAGCCGAACACCTGATGATATTTTAGCTTTTGTTTAAACAAGGAAAGCGTTCGTGATTGTCGCTTTTGTTCAGCTAGTCACGAGCATATTAAACATATGACAAACAAGTGACACCTCTACCTACTTATAATCTACTATTATGCTTCTGCATCACGAGCGATCCATAAAATAGGTCACTTTGAATTCAGGCATTTTGAATGGCCTCCGTTCCCTTGTGGTCAATTCATATTGTCAGGATAGGTCGTCTCTATTATGTTTGGTGTGTCCTACCTTAGAACATTTAGGACTGGAGATGGCTAACATACTATTTAGTAAAAAACTAGTAGGTATACTAAAAAATATTCTGTGTTATATTAGACAAAAGTAATTATTAAGTAGTTCAAGATTTGGACCTATAGTTTGACCGAAACCGCTGTACCGCGCCTTAGGTATGTGCGCAGCGAGGGGGAAGGCAGCTCCTAAACGTTGACGACGGACCTACAGAGCAGATCTGCCTCCCTCCGCGCCGCGCACATACCTAAGGCGCGGTACAGCGGTTTCGGTTAAACTATATCTTGTGAACCCCTCATTCTTTTTCCAGGCAAAATATCATTAATTTAAGTAATATGTATGTATAATATAATTTAAGAATGGATTTACTTATACATTTTGATCTACTGGTAGAAATGAATGAACAAAAAAATTAAGCAGTCCATATAGTTCTACCATTCAGTTCTACTAATAGGTATTATAACGGAAAATGAATGAATACTTAACATACATGTCCCTGCCAATTCAAAATTATTAAAGGCAAATTTAAACGGATTATTTGGATATATTATTTGGATTTATTTATTTCTAACTTGTAATTAAATAAAGTATTTTGTACCAGCAAATGATGCTGATCAATGGCTAATTATCATTATCCACTTCATTGTTTTTAGGATCTTAGAAATAAAATATGTCATAGTTATTACGTTTGTAATTGTATTTGTTTAGTTAAGAGTTAACCTAACTGCTCTTTCCACACATATGTGGTGGCTCTTTCGTTCATTTATCATTGTATAAATATCAAATTTAAGTTCAATACTTTATTTCGTGTAGTCTAATAAATAATCATACTCTGCAAACAGCAGGCCTTTACGTTATGTCCGTTTAGTCCTATTGAATATCGTACAGAAATTAGTAGGACTAAAAGAACTTTTTTCTCCGTTTAGTCCTACTAGTAGAACTGAATAGTAGAACTATATGGACTACTTCAATATTTTGTATGGGAAAACAATGAGTGGTTCACAAGATAGATCAGGTTCTTAGACTAAAAATAAGACACTAAAATCGTAATTCAAACTACTTGATAATTTACATTGTGCTTTGGCAGGGTGTGTGTTTGGACATGACTTCTCCAATACTAAAGCTCTAAGAGTTGGAAATAAAATACACTCCCTGCTACTTTACTGTGTACATATTTTATGGACGCCACCTTCTACTATTAATATATTATTATGAAACATAATTGAAACCCTAAGACCACATACAGATGGTGTAATGCAACTGTGACAAAATCCTGTGGCTAGAGATTTTAATCAATTAATATTTTTTATCATATTATAATAAAATTTCACTTCTTTATCCTTCTGTCTTTTCCCTTTCCCCTTTTTCTGATCTTTTTGGGATAATTCTGGTGTCTGTTGGTCACAGGTAGATATCTCGAGATATACTGAACCCATTTTGAAGTACCAAAGTACATGAAATGATTGGCTGCAAACAAATCAGCGCAGCGGTGGCACCGTGCCCACTTTAGAAGTTTTGAAGATATGTGGAATTTGTGCTACGGCGCCTGTGCAATGCCCACTTTTTGCAAAAAGAGGCTATCAAGAAATACATATTTCACTAGCTTTTTGCCTGTGGTTCCGTTTGCGTGGACTACACAGTTGTATCGAGACAAAAAGAAGCGATTTAAAAACAAAATATAGCCCATATTACTTGCTAATAATCTAGCTTTCTATAAATGAAAGAATTTCTAAAATCAGTTTAGTAGTTTTTGAGTTTACCCGTAACAAACAAAAATCAAATCTTTCCTCTTTATGCTATATCATTCTTTATACTAGTATAGATACACATACACAGAGACGCATTCACAACTACACCCATACACACCCCATGCATTTAGTAGGTACACACACTCATACAAGAATCGCATATTAGCAACCATTACACACACGAACTGTCATATGCCACTTCTAACCTACTTGTTTCTCTGTGGTCTGTTTTATTTTTATGCTCCCGTAATTTGGGACAAGATTTTGTGACAGTTGTGCTTCACTGTACCCAAAAGGCCCCTGTCTGACGACTAACGAAAATGACAATTCTGTAGTAAGAATTACCTATACTTTCTGATTCATATTCAAAATTATGCAGTATGCAGTAGCGTATCCAGAATTCATGATTGTGAGGGGGCTCATATTCTTCATTTAACTTGTATACACCACTAGCGTTATGTATCTACTATAAATACATACATTAAAAAATGATTTTATAAGAAACTGCTACTGTTGTAGTATAATTCAATCTACTAAAAAAATATCACAGGAATATCGCAAAAAACTATTAAATCTTGAACAAAAAATTTGTTAATTGAATTGGTCAGCTAACCTGGCTGTATATATGTTTGCGTTTATCATTTTAATCATAGTTGTCTATAGCATTTATGATGGTCTTCATCGTCATATCATATGATTGCCCATTATGAAAATAATGTTTAAAACTAAGAATATATTTTGGGCTGTCCATAAAATGTCACATATTTGGAATAGAGGTTGCACTACCATTGTAAAGAAATACTGAAGTAATTCAAACCTAGTTTTAAAAGAAGTTGTGGCTAATAGGAAAAATATGGTGACGTTTATGGATGGCCCCCTTAAATTTAAAAACAGAGAATGAAATTCAAAACATATTTTAATAATGAGCGCGTCTTGTAATTTTTGTGTTTTATATAAATATGTTACATTTATTAAGAAAAACTAATAAGTGAAAGAACTTTATTGATATCTACAAAAAGTTGCCAAAGATAATTTTTTTAAACATCATTCGGTCACATTACTATGGGCTAATGTAGATCATTTTTCCGTAGCGCGCACCGAGTGACGTCACGAGCGGGTCGTAAATACATAAACTTTGCTTCGTTATATCTCCGGTAATAATCGGTGTTTTTCCAAAATTCAAAAAATATTGTATTCAGTTCATTATACTTTAACATGTGAAACACCGTTTGATACATAATGTTGTAGAAGCAGACGCGCTCATTCTATCTTGAATATTAATTGAAGGAATTGCAACAATAGTCTTGTGGTAGATATATAATATTCAAAACAGGTGTTTTAAATTTTACATTTAAAAATTTTAGAACTTATAACAGTTTTTGGACTGGGAGCGAATTCCTGAAGAGATTTTCCATAAACGGTCAGTTTGTCTATCGGTTCGATTTGACCATAGACCTTACATAGACTAATAGAAGTATATAGACTGGGTACAGTCTCAGAATAGGAGATTGTGACGTAAAATACGATAGCATGCTAATGTCACTAACAAAACTGTTATTTATAGTCCAGGAGCCCATGAAAAATTGTCTAGACTTTCTAAAAGCTAAGGTTTTGATAATTGATAGTACTCACAATGCTTATTCATAAACTGCGGTCGGGCAGTTAGGTATGGGTTTGTTAGAGTGTGACGCGTTTAAAGCTATTCAATAATTTAAAAGAAATTAAGACAATTTTTTTGTAAGTTCAAGTACTTACTGCTAGTTTTTGCACACACCAAAACGTGATAAGTGCCAGTCTTACTAGCTGTTAAGAAATCATTTCAAGCCCATCTTGCTTCACTGCTGACACGCCGAACACCGAGCTATGATTCCCTGGTACCCCACCCTTCCAGGCGAGGATTCAGGGGCCAGGGGAGGCACTGGGTGCAATTACAATTACAGACATACAGCTGAAGCACTTTATTTTGGCCACTTTAAAAAAAAAGGTAAAAGGCAAAATTAGAAAAAAAAATGCCCACCACCCCTTACAAATTGTGTATCGGACGCAAAAGCGACGCGCCGTAACGCACCCATACCTAACTAACTGACTCCAGTCTGTCAATGAGTGCTTTAAGTACTGTCTTTATGAAACAGTTTAGAAAGTTGTTTCCATTTATCGTCATGCGCTACTGCACTATTAGAATTTAGCCTATTAAAATCTTCACAAATATATTTCTTTTAAATTGATTGAAAAGTAATTTCTTTAGATGTCTTACTAACAATAGAGTAGAAAAAAATTGATACTTTAACTACTACCGTCTGGTAGAATTTTTCGAACTGTTATTTTAGAGTAGGTATTTTGTCGTTTCATCCCCTTATTTGATTAGAATATAATTGCTATATGACTAGATCACTTTTTAAAATTTAAAAACAAAATTTAACAAATGATAGTATCGCTCTTACAATAATAATTGTTTCTGGTAGATTTTGCTCATCGAACTGTCAATAAATTTATTACTTCAATTTACCATTAGTAGACGGGGTTGCCATACTAATTTTATTTTATCTTGTTGATTTTATCCCTTTTCTTTGTAATAATATTCCAAGGATAGTTTTTTTGACTTAAAAGAACTTAAGTTTTCTTATTTTGTATGTTTGCTCATATTCAGTAGAATATTAATTTGAGTGATGGTAACACTGTAATTTATTTTAAACATGGTGACCCCTAAATTTTAGTGTCCCACTTTGCTGGTATTTCTTCTTATTTACTTCTCATTCCTTGGATCAAAATATTGTGACCCGTAGGTTGTGAAACCATAGTGTTACATTAATTAGATTTTTTTTACCACAGAACGTAGTTTGGGGTAAAATGGATGGTTTTAATTAAACTTTGGGATGTTGAAAAGTCTAGAATATTGAAATAGATGTAGAAAACAAATCGGTTCATATTTGAGTGCTCAAAAATAGAAATAATCGAGTAGGTGTCTGGATTGCTATTAACAAAAATAAATATTTAGAGATGAATTTTGTTGTAGTAAATGGGTTCTAATATGTAATGCTACTTTGAAATTTTACACTATCCACTTATATACGATTTTGCTATAATTTTGGGATATATGATATTAAAATAGTTAGATTATCTTTCAATAATTTATAGACCAAATTTTAGAAACAATATACACATATATATCTATCCCATGAATTATAGCACAAAATAAATAATACTTGATTTATCATGTCATGCCGTTCATAGTATTGTTTATTTTGTGATTATGGTATAGTAAATCACCTATTATCACTAACATTTTGAAATGCATGGTTCTCACTTCCTTGTATTTAAATTGTATAGGTATAGCCAAATTGTTTATGTAGATTATACGAGGAACATATATATGTGTATATATATAGGTGTCTATATTATGAATATAAATTTGCCCAGATCACGCGCAATATTTAATATGTCCTTTTATTATTTACAGTAAAGAGTTCAGGTTCAAAAAATATGATTTTATAGTAAGAAATCCTGCTGCACGAAACCCATTTTTTTATTAGATTTTTATATGGTTAAAAATTGTTCAGGATCGGAAACTATTGGAAACTGTCCCGGACATAAATCAATTTCAAAACTTCAATCCTTTTAAAAATAAATGATGGAAATTTTTGTAATAACTATTGTATTAAAATTATATGTTGCAACTTCCAGTTTTGACAGAAAATATGGTAGCGACCTACAAGTTCAAACTTCTCCTGTAAGTTAGTCCCATTACAGAACATAAAATTTTATGTAGTTTAAATACTTTTATATTGAAAAAAAAAAACTTTACTAGCATTGACTTGATTCTTGCATTTCAATAATAATAATACATGGGACTTCCCACACAGCGTCATCTAGTCCCAAAGTAAGCAAGTATTATGCTTGTGTTATGGGTTACTAGACAACTAATATACATACTTAAATATTCTTTATAATATATACATATATAAATATTTTTGCAAAGACACCACACACATATAACAACCAAGACCCAGTACCAGTATCAATATTCATCATATTAAAACTGACCTGACCTGGGATTCGAACCCGGGACCTCCAGCTTCGTAGGCAGGGTCGCTACCCACTAGGCTAAGCGGTCGTCAATATTTGGTCAGATTTCATTACTTTTAAAACCCTGTCTTTTTTGGCACTAAAAATTATTTCAGTTAAAAAAATCATTTGTTCTATCAAGGAGTATATCGCGCAGCTGGTTTTTGAACTACTATATACATATTTTTATTTGTTTGCTTGTTTTCTCGACAGTTGCCATAATTTGATGTTTTATCCAATCATCCATATAGTGTGTTGGCTTGAACTAAAATAAAGTCAGTATAAACTAAATAAATATTGTGTCGATGAACTCCCGACAGAGTGAATTTGCATTTTATTTTCTACACAATTTAATAAGGTTTTTTGAAAATGTTTGTAGTGAAGGTACTGGTGACCACATCTCCTTTTTTTATTGTATATACGAAAGAGAACTTGTGAGTTTTGAAAGGTCTTTTAAAAATGAATTCGGCACAATACTCTGGAGTTTTTATTAAAATCATTTAATAGTACTCCAATATGTGCCCCAAATACATCTGACATCTTAGTTGAAGGTAAAATTCATTTTTGAAACTGCACAACGTTTCTGTTGATATTCATCTGATTTCCCGCGTAATACGTTCTTACGTGAAGTACATACATGTTATCAGGTATTTGTCAAATAAATTTATTTTTAATGCATTCTTGTAAAATTGCAGTAACATAGGGTAAGAGCAGGAGATTTTGGAGACCATTAAATTCGACCCCTTGTCGTCCGATCCTTAGACAGATTCTTTCCAAATAGGGAGGATCCTCTTTTGAATGTTGAACCTCCCTTGAATTGAAAAAAAAATATTTACATATTAAGTACTTACTAGTTATTTCTTTTACATCTTACAAGACTTCAGATTTGTGTGCCAAATTTCAAAAGATTGGTCACAAAGTACTCTTTTGCATTTAGAAGCGCTTTGCAATTTGGAGAAAAGTGTGGAGTGATCTCCTATACACTCCCATACAAAAGTTTTCATTTTTCTTATTAATTTGCGTAGAAAATCAAATGGTAATTCACCGGTTTTGGGATTTTATAAAACAGTTTTATTTATTTTACACTGCATTTATTCCAGTTATAACCAACCGACTGTATGTATGAATCACAAATGTACATAGCTAGTTTTAAAGTCAAAGTGAAAAGAAATAGTAACAGTGTACTTATTACAAGAAAAATATTGATACAAATATTTTATATTTATTATTTGTATGAATTTATGAAAATGGGTTTGAAATGGATAATGTTTTTTTTTTGCTCTAAGCCTAGTTTGCTTGTATATCATTTTTCAGAAAGTAGGTGAAATTTGTGTATTTAATGATTAACAAATCATTGTACATAAATTACTAGTTAATTACAGTACTGTTAGATCCCTAACGATACAGAATGAATATTATAGTATTATGCCATTATACTGGATAGCAACTACACGCAAATGAAACACGCTATATAGCCGAACTTTATGGTATATGCAACCGACCAAAGCGACGACCGTGAATGCTTTATTGGTTTAACCAAAAACAAAATAAGTTCGGGAGTCTGGCTATATGACGTGTTACGTTTCCGTGTAGTTGTTACGTCCTTTTATGGCATACACAAAGGCAGAATATGGCAGCTGTCGGGATAGTTTTAGCGCGTGGTCGGGCAGTAGTAGCTCTTGGTGGTAACGTGTAGTGACTGTGCGCGGGCGCAGCGCTCGCGCGGCTTCGGCTTCATCACGTTCCAGGAGGCGGGCGCCGTGGAGAAGGTGCTGGCTGTACCAGTTCACACCCTGGACGGGAAGCGCATCGACCCTAAGCACGCTACCCCCAAATCGGCACCACGTCCAGCCAAAACTAAGAAGATATTTGTCGGCGGCGTCGGTCAAGACACTACTGCGGATGAAGTGCGCGCCTACTTCGCTCAATTCGGCCCCGTCGAGGATGCTGTGATGCTAATGGACCAGCAGACGAAACGGCACCGTGGCTTCGGGTTTGTGACATTCGCGGCCGAGGAGGCGGTCGAACGCGTGTGCGACATACACTTCCATACGATCAAGAATAAAAAGGTGGAGTGTAAACGCGCGCAGCCGAAAGACGCCGTCGCGGCGCCTTTAGCGCTTGGCAAGCGGTTGGTACTGAGGCCGGCGCCGCGTCCTATGTTATATGCTGCTCATCCTCACGCCGCTCAGCCCACCCTTCGCTACGCGCCTTACGCTCTGCCCGCGGCTCCAACGCTGGTCGCACCCCCGCAACACGCGGCTGCCCCTCAAGCACAGCCCTATTCGCTGGCCGGTGTCGACATGTCGGCGTTCCAAGGTGTAGATTGGGCCGCCATGTACGGCCTACCGATGTACATCTAAACGTAAACAACCACCCCCACCACCCCATCTCCCCCACATATCCAACACGAGCGGAAAAGCAATCTCACTAGTGTTATAATTTCTGTAGTTTAGTTGTATACTGTACTGTGCGGCGCGGAGGAGGCAGCGCCGACTCAACACTCTAGTACGATGACAATAAAAACAAAAGTATTACGGGCCGACGGCACCCGCCGCAACACCCCGCGCCGCCCCAAACGCCGGGGCAATGGGGGAGGGGCAGTCTGGGGATACACGCGAATGGTACGTCACGCTGTGCCCCGGAACAAATAAATGCTTTGGAAGTGCAATGTGGGCATAATGCATGACGTTCACCTATATGCGTCCTTTTAGCCTTACGCCGATTTTAACGCGAGACTAGTGGGCGTATGTATCGCCACAAATCAAAACGAGTCGCTGTATGGTCGTGTGCTCTATAGTGCGTAGACTCTATATGCAAAATGGCCACAGCCTCTCATACAAATCAGACGTTATATAACACTTCCAACGTCATTCTTTATTCCGCGACTGTGCCGTAATGTGCCCAGGGGTTAGATACATTTTCTTTGTGGAAGAGTGGAGGCTGTGTGATATTTAATAGATCTCGAATGTCTTTAATCTCAGTGATGCGTTACACAATGTGTGGTGATTGGTGTCATCTGAGGCCTAATTCGAATATGGACAATGTCGCAGCCTGAATGACCCAAAATGACCTTAAAGATTATACCACCATATTTTATTTTTATATTTGTGTCTACAGATGATTTCGAATAGATTGAAGGTTATTTATATATCTGTTAGTCATGACTTGCCTGTGGTACTACCAGGATTGTACTACCAGTTTGTTCACAGGGGAACTTTTTGCCTGTGGACTTATTATGATGCAACTGGTAATACAACGGGACATTTTTAACTTGCCGTGGTTAGGGTTGTAGGTACTACCAGTTGGTCCACGGGGGAACTTTTTGCCTGTGGACTTACTATGTACAACTGGTTGTACAATGGACCATTTTTAACTTGCCAGTGGTACTACCAAATCTAAAGATAGTTCAAAATTGTAACCATCATCATCATAATATAAAATTACAAGTATAAGTATGTACCCTGGCTATAGGACCAGTTTCACTTTACAATTTTCAACTAACTCAACACTTAGTACCTCGGGCAAGTAACAATATACAATTGTACAAGCAATTGTACATAGTAGGTCCATGGCCAAAAAAAATCCCCTGTGGACCAACTGGCAGTACAACCCTGATAGTAACACAGGCAAATATCTTTACATTTGTGTCTACAGATAATTCCGAATAGCTTAAAGATTATTTAGATGCAGATTACAGTTTATCCTGAAAGGTCATCATAAGGTCACTTTGACAATTTAAAATTTCAATCCCCTGCTGGTCTATAAAATCTACTTAATAAGTTCTAAATGTGTGTTTTGTATGTGTATGCTTTTTAGTGGTAATTTATAAAATAAATTATACTAGTGAAAAAACCAAGGCATAATGTTAACTACATTTATCAAAATTAAACATTTGCAAAATATCTCATATAAGCAATAAATAAATCAATTAATATAGGTAATATTAAAAGTATTTTAGCAATAATTTAAGAAAGTATCGTTTACCGCAGCCATTTTGAATGCACGGAAGTCTGAATGATTGTTTTGATAGTGAATGATTTTTCTTAATTGAGATGGCAATATTTTGGCTATGATATCTCTAAAGTGGCCAAAACATGAGTTGCGAGTGAGATAGACATATTTCGCACTAATCGCTTATTGTAAGAAAACCAGCGGGGGTATAGTTAGTGTGACAGTATAGAGGCATTGAATGCGACATTGTATGTTTAGGTTTCCGTTAATTCAGTGATTGATTTTATTTAATAGAAAAGTGTAGGTTTTCGATTTGGGCACATCTAGTATTGAAAAATTTTGAAAGGAAAAATTATTATAATTTTCATTATCCAATGTTTACTTTATGTACTTATTTGAACAAATATAAAACAGTAATTGCTCGTGAATCGATAAAATAGCGATTTATGATGAATCTCCTTATATTACAATCTCTTAAAAGACAAGAAATGAATATTAATGAAGGTTGTGTTTGTGCAATTTTTAGGTGGTAAGTTTAGTATTAGTGTCGCGGGGCGGCGCGGCGGTTGTGTTATTTTTTATTTTATGGGTTATTTAGTGCGGCGGATAGATGGCGGGACCGTCGGCAGTGTGGCTGCATGCGGTAGATGGCGCTAGAGGCGCGACGCTGACCTGCCCGTGCGCTCACTGCCCACCTATCCACTCGATAAGTGGGTAGGCAGATATTAAACGCCCCTTTATAGGTATAGGGCCGCTCGCAGCAAGCGTAGATAAACTCATGACTTAAAATGTTTTATATACCACGAGCCTTATGTGGACCGAACAATTATCGTAATGGACATCTTAAATCATTATGTAAATGAATGGGATTTTGTAAAAGTCACGCAGCTCAAAGGATGGGGTCGTGTCTATGGTGTAGGTTGAAATATACCTATTTACGATACGACAGTTAACAACTTGAGAAGTATTTTATTTCTGGCTATATTTAATGGGGTTTGATTTGTTTTGTTGCCATAAGTAAGGGAAAAATTACTAAAACACGAAAATAATTAGATTATATTTGGTTTTTAGAAAAATAGTTACTCATGAACTTTAAATTTAAAAAAATCCTTTAATAAATACAACTTATTAGTATGTATTATAAATGTGTAACCACCAAACAAAAGATGAAAAGGCATACATAAGATAATTTTTTTGTATCTGCAATACATTTTTGCATGATATTTTCCATTCTATCTACGCTTGAAGCGGACGCCATTTTAGAGGTAATTTTTCGTTAGCGCGAAAGAATGTCGATTTTTAGTTTTAAAATGCCATTAGGTTAAGTTTTTCATTGAGAAGTGTTCGGGTGCGACCCGATTTATTTACATTTAGTACGTGCAAGGTATTTTAATTTAATTTAAATATACCTACACTTAAGTTTTTCGTTCTCGAAATGGTGAAGTATTATATTTTAGCTACTTACTTGCCTTTGGTCGTTTTTTCAGCTTTGAAACGCGGTCACGTGTACAGGCAGCTTGATTAATTTTTATTATCAAGCCTTGTTTATACAGTTACTAGTGTTCAGTAGAGTGGTTAAGGGTCGGTTATGTGTATGAATGTCAAATGTTACATTTGTGTGTAGCGTGGCTCAGACTTAGATGTGCGTATGTCTGTTTGTGAAACAAGGGAAACTGGGTGCAGTTGTAACACAAACTGAACTGTTTCGCGTTTCAATTTTCTTTTACGTTGTATTCCTTACTGTCTTGCCGGTTTCGTGAATATTTGCGTTCTCACAATCGTACCCTGTCTCAGCCATAGACTGTCGCAATCGTATCCTATCCCAGTAGTATCTCATCAAGATTGTACGTACCCTGCCCATCCATATACTGTTACTATCGTACCCTGTCCCAATAGAATCTCGTCAAGATCGTCAGATCAAGATCAGAATAGAATCGTCGTCGTACCCTCTCTTAATTTGTACCTGTCCCAACCATGTGCTGTCACAATTGTATCTTGATGTAGTAGTACCCTGCCTAACCATATACTGTCAAAAATTGTATCTAGTCAAGATCGTAATCTTGCCCAACCGTATCCTGGGCCAATCGTATCTTGTCACAATATTGCCCTGTCCAACCGTATCTTGTCACAAGATACCTCGTCCCAAACGTACCCTGCTCAACGATATTCTGTCACAGCCATAACTTGTCACAGATGTACTTTGTTGCAACTGTACTTACTCTGTCCCAAGTGAACGAAATATAAACGAAAAAGTGATGGTTATCGTTTACGAATTCTTCAAAAAGAACAGTGGCAGTTTACGTCAGGTTTTCCGGATTACGTCGCAATCGATGTTTCATCGTGGTCATTTTAGTTTGTTTTACGTTGGCTGATAATAACTTAATGTATCTACTACTTAAAGTATTCGTACTTAACGAAAAGAGTTTTAATAACTGTAAAAAAAATTAAGATGAAATGACTTTAATTCAGTTTGCTAATATACAAGCCATGCGCTTACAATATAACGCGCTAAATGCGATAACGAAGATCATTTCTATTCAATGGTTTGCGTTCGCGCATGGATGGTTGATTAACCCGCTCAGGTTGGAATCCGCGATCTGCGCTGATAGTAGCTGATTCCATGTTGTGCTGATGTGCTGCAAAAAAAAATCTTGCACGACGCTTTCTAACAGTAAACAAAACACATAGAATGTTATCAAAATAATTTCAATTCGATACTTGTAACAAATACAGTTTTTGTTATCTATGGATACTACACATTGGATGCATCACTGACTTGTAAGAGAACTAAAATGGCCACCTGTGTTATAGCGAGTTGCATCGATCTCAAAATTAGAAGCATTTTCCCATTTGGAATAAATGATTTAGTATTTTCTAACCATTCTACTAAACTTCAAAGGCTATAGATGTACTTATATATCATTGACACGACGTAGTTCCTATTTTTTTTTTATAATTACGCACTCTTCGTTTAGGTACTTAGTGTTGCCATAAGTTAATTTTTAATTTCGGGATAAGAATTTGCACCGGTGTACAATGATAGCCGTGAGCGCACAGCAAGGTCGGCCTCTCCTATGAGTATACTCGTGTCCTAAGTTACTTAGCAGTATTTTTAGTGTTCGAAGTAGGCTAGAGACCGCCTGAGATTAAGGGCATGATGGACGTCCCCCGCATTTCTGTTGCGCTTCGATATAAAAATGTACTTATTTTAGTGTACTTACCAGAATATTATGTTAGTAAAAATCCAAAGCACTTATATATATACTATACCTTACGAACCTAACTTCACTCCCCATGGCAGGGCCACACTAACGTGTAATGCAGTTAATCGTCTCATTAACTGTGTCGCTAATCTTGCATTTTATCACTACACGTTAGTGTAAACACGCTTTTAAAGAAGTACTTACTTAATAATTTGCTCATTAGGCAGTATTTGCAGGGAACGTCCACCTGTCCACCCACCAAGACGGTATTAATACACCTTTTGTATATTCTGATTTCCTATGTGCGAAAAATTTTCAGTATTATAGCTGGTTGAATTGTGATGTGTTATATGTAAGTAGCTACTCACACCCGCGTGTGCGCCGGCGGCCGAGCATTTTTCATATGTCGAATGGGTAATCTAAAGCAAAAGTCATTTGTCAAAGTGACACTACTTTGGAAAAATTATAGATCTGTCATCTGTTTCAGCTCTATATGAACGATACAGACGGATAAAGTTGAGTTATTTTGGATCGTCGCCGCTAGACGAATGATTGTGAAATATGTGACGTGTGACCTTCCAATGTCACATTTGTGATTTGATAGGTCACATGACTATGTAAACTTAACGGTCGTGCGACTCGGAATAACACGACTTGATCGTTTGTCGACCAAGATATACTCTAGACCGAACAAGTCGAGTCATTTTGACCCAGGTGACTTTAAATGCTGGGTCAGTTTGGCCGCCGGCGCCGCACACACCGTGTACTTAATTTGAATGTTATTTATCGCTGGCGGGCGCCGGCAGTAGTGTAGCGGCCGTGCGTAGTCGCGCGTGCACTTAGAATAGCTATTATAGTAACCCGTTTGTGTCATTACATGATATTTGTAGAACCTACTCGTGTGTTTTATTTACCGCTCGGTAGGGGTCACTCTTTCGCCGGGGTGTGGTTTTTATTTTACTTTGATTTTTCTATCACTACATAATTCTTTTTCCCACTTCCTATATTTAGATAGTTGCACGTTGATTTCAATAACGAATCGTAGTTTGAGATGCGTGTCGATGAGGAGTTTGTTCTTGTTTTTATCGACCGCCCGTTTTGGGCGCCAAAAAGGTGCCCCAGAGCCGACGAAGACGGCGCATTAGCGACGCAGTGGAGCGGCCGGCGGTGAGTCAAGGGGCACACCAGCGCTAGAGCATGTACTGTCGACTAGTGACTAACAACAAAATGAGAATATTTTAGATTTAAAATTATAGAAATCACGTAAAAGCATGGCATGGACGACACTCGGAGATAGCCAGACATGTCAATTGATATATAATATAGTGTAGACGCTTCGCTTGGGGCCCGCAGTCTTCCTTCACAACCCTCAATATGGAATTATTTGCCAAATTATCGAGCCAAATCGCGTAACTGGCCAAACTGAGATTCTTGTAGCCTGATTTTGCTCAAACTATTAGTGGATTTAATATTATATTATTAGTCTTCTACATGCCAGTGAGAAAAATTGCGAGGCTAGACTCTAAGGTATCGACAATAAGCCGATCACTTTTTTTTCAAGCCAGGGCTTTTTGTAATTTACGAACTGATGTGTGTTGCCATGTCGAAAATACATTCCCCGTCTAGTCATTTTTAATGTAAGTAAACTTGCAAAAAAGAAACATATATTTGCAAATTGAAATATCATTTTGCTCAATGAGCCGCGCTGCGATTTGATTTCGCGTGTCATAGTAGATAGGACGTGCCATATTTATGCACTGTTGCAAATGCTTAATTCGCGATTCTAGGCTAACTGGATCAATGTAAACAATATACATAAATGCATACGATATATACATATATATGATATTTCTTAATGTTAAGCATATGATATATACACGGATTGATATACACAATTTTTGGATCGGTAATTATATATAAAAGTATGTTACAAGTTAAAACATGTTGTGTGTTTAATGTACGAAGATGCTAGAGTAGAGTAGCGTAGCGGTTTTGAAGTTTTACATTCACTATAATAATCGAAAGCAATAAAATTGTTGCTGCGCGCGCGTCGTCAGCCTCGAGCGAAAAAGCGGCGCGCGCGCAGTAGACGTATTAGATTATACAGAGTACGTTCGGGAGTTCTGATTGGTCAAATTCGAAGATAAACGTCACAAATGTCAAAACCTGTAAACAGTGTTGCCAGCGTAATCCGAAATCAATCGAAATTAAAAAAATATTTTCCCCATCGATTTCCGAACGGCCTCTCGATTCACATTTGCGTACGTACCTATATATAAAATATTTAAGATATTTTTGTATAAATAGGATTGTGTATTCAGTAGTGGGTTGGTACTTATATTTAAAGTGATTTACAATGGCGACTTTGACGTTGCCGTGGCGTGCGGCCATGTTTGCTTTGGAAATTGCATGCCTGTAAAAACTACACGCAAAAAAACTAATAAAAATGGTAGCAAAATATTATTAAACTTCTCTACATGAATGGATAGAGTTTCTTTCGTATTATAGAGTATAAATGCTGGTACATAGAAATTACATTCCTTTCCTGTTATATATTTGTGATAAATGCATTTAGTAGGTTTTTGTAATTTTGACGTGACGTATGAAGTATGACTTATCTTTGGTTATTCTAATGACTAAATTACTTTGAACTAAATATGCCATTACGCGCATATTCTTTGTATTTATTCTCCGGCTCGAAGGACCAACTTTTTGTCTTTAGTGAGTTGGGCGCACGTCAAGACTACATCAAAAATTAGAATAGTCATTGTAATAATTTAACTATCGGTAGTCCGTGTGCAATAATATACAGCAAATGGTTATAATATTATGAAGGGAAGGTCACTATCATAAATATAGTAACGTATTTGGTTCGGACGAAGCATAGACTGCTCATTTGTCTATGATCTTTTGACAAATGATAAACTTATTTGGTGGTTGCAAACCACGGAGGAAGTCTCGCTGTAGAAATAAATTTTGAACCAAATAATTATATAAGCTAAGACATGTATGTTTCATTTCTTGCGTAAAAATTTGGTTATTTTTCGTTGTGTATTCTGATATTTCGTAAATATAAAAAACACCGTCGATCGTTACAGAATTTTGGCTGTGAGACTTGTTTGGTGGCGTAACAGTGTTGCCAATTTATAGTTTTACGCGCTATCTATCTCATTTTAGAGGGAAAATGTCAGAAACTTATCGCTATAAATTTTGGATCTTTTCCAATATTTTCTACTATTTTACAAATACAGCGATTAGATTAAGCTTTTCATATTGGAATATGTAAAGTTACTAAGTATCGCATTTATAAAAATCGCTAGTTGTAAAAACATTTTTTGCTCATATGTCCTTTTCCCAATATCTTTGCTTCGAGAAACGCACTTTGAGTAAACTTGTTTCTCTAAAATGTTCTATTCCTAAAAAGCCTTTGTCTTGAATTGACCTACTTTATGTAACTTAGACCGCATACCTCTTCATCTTCATCATTATCTTCATCATCATCTTCACCGACATCTTCATCACATCCATCTTTATTACCATTATGTTCATCATCTTCTTGGACAACCTCATTATCATGCGGTACCTGTCCTACTGCGGCGATACAACGCACACCCAATCACGTACATTCCGCCACCACGTATCCTTATGGCGTGACCGTTGATCTCCATCCCAAACGTCTGTCAAGAAGCTTCGCTTTAATAAAAAAAATTATGTACCCCATCGACTATTAAGTATTGTACGACCTTTGAATAGCTATGTAATACTAGCACATAACACAGACTTAAGACATTCATCACGATTATCGACGGTCAACTAGTTTGTGAGCTATAGCTCACCTATAGCTATAGTCGGCTACAGCCGACCTAGTTTATGCGTAGTTCAATTCTAAGCAAACTCATGATTTAGGTTTATGAAATTTTGTGGTGGTCATGACTTCGAAACCCTAAGTCATGAATGACTCGACACACAGTTACTGTTTATTTTGTTCCAAAGTAAAAAGGAAATTACTTAAGAAAAGGACGTTTTAGAAAGCAAACATTTTTGGAAAAAAAAATTAAACATTATGAGAAATAGTCAATTTACGAACGAATATTATAGGAAAAAGACGTTTTCGAAAGAGCGTTTTCGGAAAGAGAATGAAGATATTATAGGAAAAAGACGTTTTCGTACGTAGTGACAAAAATCGCCCAGATTTTAGAATTAGCTATGAATGCCAGCCAATCGTAAAGTAAATTCCCCCCTTTCCAATTCACCTGCACAAATTGGCAATACTTTTTTGTATGTCATGTAATATTGTTCATTGTACCGACCTTAGATTTTTAATTTCTATTTTAACGTTTTTAATATGATAATATTTTCATCTACAACATTTGCAAGTCTGGCAACACTGTAATTGTGCTCTAACTTGGCTACATCCGGCAGTCTATGCGATCGGCGATGGGTTCCATCGGACGCTGTATCGTCGCTTCTATAGTTGCATATTGAATATTTTTTTGTAAAATGAATGTTCTGTAAAAATTTAGTAATTTAGGTTCGAGTGATATTTAGTTTTTCGTCGACTTTGCTTGTGGAAGTTTTATTTGAAAATTTTTGCTACTCAGTTCTGGGTCTTTCCACAAACAAAGCTTCTAAGTATGGCCCGTAGAGGGCGGAGTAGGGCCGCACGTCTTGTATTATGATTCGTCTTCACATTAGCGAGTTATTAGAAAAATAAATGGTGACGTAATTAAACATATCTTTCATTTGTCGCTCAAGACGCCACCGAAGGACCCAATAAGAGCAAGTTGATTTTTATATGTTTCTTCAACGATATAAATCTATAGATCGGCTGCTTCAAACGAGAGAATTGTCGCGGTCAACGTGCTGTGCAAGTTGATGACACTTGAGACCACCGACGCCTTGACACCACCGATACCACCCAGAATGCCTCAGGCTAAAAATGTGCGATTTCGCTCTCTTTTTGTCACACACATTTGTAACGCCAAAAGCGCGTGTCAAAGCGACAATTATCAAGTCATTGACTCTCGCGAAACTAGAATGACCTAAGTCACAGTTTATTCTGTTTTTAATTACAATTCTAATAAATTTATTTGGAAAAAAGTTTCCACCTAACAATTTTCGCTTCGGTCTGATGGCCCCACTGATCATCTCCACCAGTGGGGTCACGAGGACTTTCAAGTACTAATGTCTCCACTGTAGTAAGCCAGTGGAGCCATGAGGATTTGCTAATACTTATGACTCCACTCATATTGTATAAGCACTGATCGCTATTTAATATACTATAAGTACAACGTCAATTTGCTGTCAATATTTGTTGTACCGAGCATAGCCCGTTCCATAGTGCGCTGAGCCACTTTAAATTTGTGGACCAGTCCTGTCGTGAGAGTCTATGTTTCGGCACCGTATGTCATTATAGGCAGGACGCATTGGTTGAAGACCTTGGTCCTCAGACATTGTGGTAGTGTGTTGAATATGTAAATAATCTGAAAATTTTATGAGAATGACAGGGAAAGAAAAACCTAGTAGCTTACTGATCTAGCTCATCGGAAAGAACGACACTCATATAGAAAATAAGAAACAAAGACTTGCTACTTTTCTCCGATAATAGAGATGCTAGGCTCCATACAGGAGCCGCAACAATGCTTGTAATACAGGTAACTTTTGTAAAATAGTACCTCTCCACCTTTTCTATATACTAATTCTAATTGTTCTTCAGAAATTGGCTCCATTCCACACGATCCGAGCAAATGCAAATTGATTTTCCCATTATTTTTTCAACAAATATTGACAGCAAATTGACGTTGTACTTATAGTATATTAAATAGCGATCAGTGCTTATACAATATGAGTGGAGTCATAAGTATTTAGTACTTGAAAGTCCTCGTGACCCCACTGGTGGAGATGATCAGTGGGGCCATCAGACCAAGCGACAATTTTTCAAATTTTTTTAAATATGGGCTTGGACCAACACTTTTAACAAATATTTATAATATTTTTTTCCGAAAATATAAATACCGTTTACTAGCGCAACTTTAAGATTTTGGTCCAAGTCTGTTGCAGATACAGGAAATAATTTTGAGTCAGTTTCTAGATTTTTTTTTGGAATTTTTTTTTACTAACCGTATTTTTTAATTCACATGTCATTACATACTATTTACTTTTACACTTTTTTTAAAAAATATATTTTATATGGTGGTTTTAGAATATAAACTTGTTTAATTTTTGGATGACTGGCTCTTAACGTCGGTAACTTGCACTGCATTTTATTTAGCTCGTAGCTCCTATAGTAAAGTGAAATCACTCAATCGGATTGCGATAATTTGTCCAATTAGCGGCGCATTCATAGATTTATATTCGTTTCATGCTTAAACTTTGCCGCTTATTTGAAGAATTAATCTACCCTTCGAAGAAAGTCAAGCAGCGGAGACGACGCGTTTCATCTGAAAACTTCAAGGTGAAAGTTAATACTGATAATTGACCGATCCTGTAGCATAAAGTAGATAATAACCATGAGGTGACGAAACTGACGTCGCATAGCCGAAACTGCGATCATTGTGTTTTTGCTTAAACCAGTGAAGCGTCCATGGTCGTCGCTTTTGTTCGAAGCGCCACGAACATATTCAACATTATGGCGAACGCATAACCAATAACCATGAACGTATGGTTTAGCCTTAAACAAAATACGATCGGGAATTCGGCTTTGCGATGTCAATTGCGTCCCCACGTGGATTATTTACTCAAATGCCAGTAGTAAAGTTGCATGGTTAAAATCTCTATCATAGATGGCTCTCGTATGTCGGTAGTCAGTATTGTCTCTCACTCGATGCTTCATCCCTATAGAGTAACAGTGCATCCCAGTTGCTGTAGACAGTTAGAAAATTTGGTGCTGGGTAAATGATTGGTGGGTTGTCTTCATGCGATTCATTAAGTAAAAAATTCGAAGTGTTTTTATAACTCTACGAATATTTGAAAGTGGAAGTCACATCGTGACACTTTGGATAGAGAACATTTTGGAACAATTTAAAAAGGAAGAGGGTGGGGGGGGGGATATGATGCGAAATGCGAAGTACGTCTTATGTTTAAAAAAAAAACATTTTAAATTATATGCTTAACTAAGGATCACATGACGAAGCTCTTTCTTTAGACGTAGAAGTATTTTTGTATTAAACTTTTGCGGGTAGTTTGAGATTGTGTAACAAAGGAAATTTTTTTAAACCCAATACTTAGTACAAAATATCTTTCTGTAGATTCTTTCTCTTTTAGTGTTTGTTGATCAGTAGGTAGTTCGGATTTTATTGATTTTCGGAAATTACATATCAATGAGATGACCCCTTGTCGTGAAAGGTCTTGTGCCTTACATTAGAAATTTTTTATATGAAAACAAAACGACTAATGTAGATTCAACTTCAATAGAAAATTGTAGAAAAATGGACCAAGCAAATTACTGCAAAATGTTGGACGAAAAATTAGATTTCTTTCTTGTAGTCATTTTGGAAAATGTCTGAATATTAACTTAATGATTGTATTTTCTTATAATTTAAAAAAATAAAATGTGAATGCAAAGTCTTCCTTAACAAGCGATAGACTGAGAATTTTTGTTTCTGGGATGCACTAATGTTTTCTTAGCTCTTAAAATCGAAATGTGAGGGTAGTTTTAGATCTAATTTTATCAACCGTCAAATTTACAAATTTGGTGGTAGAACTAAATAGTTCAAAAACTTCATGCACCTTCAAACTTTCTAATTATTTTGTCGACTATACCTTCAAAATGGGTCTAAAACTACCTTTGTTTCCAATGTACGATTTAGCGTTCTCTGATTGTAGCGATGAGATGAAAAAGTGTTCAGTAGAAAACCCCAGTACAATAGGGCACTAGCCCGTGCCTCTAAAATGACAATATCATTACCTACTCTCCCATTTTTTTTGTAGGTAGGTAGTGTTTTTTTCGGAAGCTGCGTGTAGTTTCTTATAAATTATTGAACGTAGTTTTAAATATATTGTGACCATGACAGCTTCCAAACGATCGAAATAATCTAGTCATAGATTCTTTAATTACTTAAGTGTTCGGTGATATTGTACTTATATATAACTGTAAATAAATATTGTTTAGTGTTGTTGCTGAAGTGTGTCTTATATATCTCGACTTGATTAAAAAACAATACACTCGAATGAATTGCCATGGCGACTAATATTTGGTCTTTGATTATATAATGTCTAGATTGACCCTCGCAATACAATAAATCCAATACAATGCAACAAACATGACAGGCCAACTTTTATATACTTGTGTGTGTGACAAAAAACTGCATACTATCGCTACAACCATGTACAAACCGTCTCTGTGTGTGCGAATTATAACCGAACTGTCAGGTGATATTTTTATCTATGTATTTTGACGCCGACTCTATAATTCCGCATTGTATAATCAAAGTAGTTGGTATAGTTAAGTGCTAGAGTTGTAGCTTAAGTTAGGTAGCCTGCAAGAAACACAGAAAGGACGCGTTACAAGTTGATCTATAAAATCGTGACAGTTTTGTCACGATCTAGTGAAATATAATTATTAAATATCTCATTTAGTTGGGCCTTGAAATTTTTGAAAATAACTGCCTCTTGCACAGACTAAAATACGAAAGATGGCGTGCCGTGAAATTGTAAGGCACGAAAAAGCGCACTGGAAGTTTTGGAAATGAATTGTTTGTGAAAAATAATTTCAACGGGCTGTTTGCAACGTAAAAACGTGTTCAAGTCTTTCAGGTTTATAGAAAGAAACTGTCATGGGATTTTGCTCTCGGTTCCGTGCAAATTACTCGTTGAGAACAAGTACTAAAGTTAAATGTAGATATTTGATCGTATACGTCTATCTTTAGGTTCCCTAACTCTATGGGTTTCCTGTTTCAAACACAACTATAACGTTCTGATATCACCATGCTGCGGTGGAAGCCGCATTGCATATTGCTATTTTATATACTTTTGACCACAACTGGTGACATTTAATTATGCGCATTCGTTTATACAAAAAAAAAGGATAACAACTCTATGAGCTCTATACCTATATGAGATGTTACTGGCTTGTGTTATTATCATGTTATTTACATTAAGAAAATGACAAGAGAAACTGTCAGTGATGACGTCTGAAATTTTCTTATTCAGAACGAACACAACCTTAAACTGCCACACCAAACATTACCAGCCATGGCAACTTTGGGAAAGGTGATAGACCATTTCAATTTCTAGTTTTTTTATTTCCTTTTTCCCTTGAAACGAAATAGTGTTTTATTTTTAGCAAACTCTGTGGGTGATTTTAGAGGACGAAATTCGATGATGATATTAAAGTGCCCCGTATGTTACTACTTACTGTTTGTAATAAAATCGATTATTAATAGTGTGTGTAGTTTGGAGGGTACATGTATATTTTGTACTTTGGCTCGGCCAGTCGGACTCGAGCGGCCGCCGGGGGCGGACGTGCAGCGCTCGCGATGAGAATGAACATTTTAATATATGCAATCAAAGCTATCTACTGAATTTGAAATGAATTTTATCAAGTCGCTCATCCAGTAAGCTTTCTTAAGATATTTATCATTTGATAAAGTACTCCTAACGCGCTTAGTTAAGAGGATTGTATAGTTGCTGGGCTTAAGATTAGTAGGTATTTCAATATTATCTGCTATCTCTACACACCGCCCGACATGCACCACGCGTGTGAAAAGAAGAGTTGCAGCTTTCTGACTAAATTTTTAATTCTTTACTAGGTACCTACTATCAAATGTATTCCACAATTAAGAGGACTGATGGCCCTGCTACATCGGGGTCTCCGATTATATAATACTAGTACCCGAATACTATAAAACTTTTATGAAATTGTCTGAATTTGGTCTATTGATTTGGTATGCTGTAATTTAGGTTTATACGTTTAGTTTTTTTAGAAAATTGCATTTATTTTAATGTTGAAGAATTATATAAGGCATAAAACAAATTCGACAAAAAAAACACTAACATTTAGGTTTTTCATTTTATTTCGATTTAAAATAAAAACTGTTGAAACTAGGAATACTAAATATTTTTTGGCGGAATTCAGTTAATGTTTAATAGGGTGCAACCCTTAACGCAGTTTGTGAGGAAATTTTCGCTAACACACAAATCTCTTAAACGGACGAGACATCACTGAGAAGTGTTTTCACTTTTTAAATTTATTATCGTTAATGTTGAATAGATTTTTTTAAGTTTTAAAATATATAATAAATATATTTGACATATTTTACCGCCTTCTTCCACTATGATTCATCAAACGATTGTTTACGTTCCACCATTCCACATTGATCCAGTATATAAGTAGTTTAAGCAGGCTGTTGCGGTCACTTGACTAGCTCCACTATCGCTAAGCCTTCTAACTAGGTCCGATTTGACTGTGCATTTACTTAAGCGTTGAATTAGGGCGTAATGTGGAAAAGTGGAATGCAAAATTATCCCCTGATTATCCTCTATTCCAAGAGGTTCTGTTGGTTCTACTAGTAGAACCTCTATCTGACTGGATCATAGTGGAACATATTTTGTCACTAAGACAAGTTCATAGAAAGCTTGTGGATTGAGCGGCTTGAATATTTAACAATTGAAAAAGAATAAGCACATTTAAAATTATTTACCTATCTAACTTCGATATATAGAATCTTAATAATAATTGATTATGGAATCTTACATCTGAAATGCGCGCGTCCGCGGCCGAGGCCCATACAAGGGCTGGATACGCGAGCAAATTGAATAAATGGTTTTAAATTTAATGCGGTGCTTTTTATTTATCCTCATCTATACATCTAATAAAAATCCATACTTAGGATAAAAAAATCAAGATGGATATGAACTCGGAGACAACAGCAGCCTATGGAGTATCTGGAGGATTGTTGAAACTGACTACAAAATAAAATGGTAACCTTTGGTAAGGAAAAACGCAGACGGATAGAACATTATTTCTCACATAGTACTGATGGGTTTTCTGGCCTGGTCCCAGTAGTTCCATTGCCAAGTTCTATGATGGAACTTTTCCTCTCAGAGTTCCATGGAACTTTTTTAACACGGTAAATCGGGCTGGTACACCTATCCCTTGCACTATAAAAATAAAATATGTACGCCTTAATATCAGTTATGTTTTTTATTTGTGCTAATAAATATGTGTTGTAACACAACTATAATAGTTATACGTTTATAAGAGTTAATGACCCCATATAAATCGAAATCGGCGATATCAAATAAAAGATATTCATCCGGTCATGTCACAATGTCGACGATTTATAAAAAAAAAAAAGAATTTTTGCTACCTCAACAGGTGAGTCTTCGGACGGCCTAAATACGAACGGACTTTGTATCACAAAAAACTACCTAAATGGTTTTCTGATTGACCGCGCGGTTGGCGGCCGACTTGTCTTCGTCTCATCTTCAAAACTTTCCCATCCTTTTTTAAACTTAGCAAAACCAATTACAAACTGTTACTCATGAAGAAGCAGACTCGCCAAAAGTACTAGTTATTGATTCAAAACATTATTAGAGCTTCAAACCTTTTTTTTTATAATCTTAATAAATAATGGGGCGAAAATCTCGTTGAGTGAGCGCCATTGCTATAAGCACGTAATCCTACAGTTTATGTAGGTCCCTACACAATATAGACAAATAGCGAATGACAAGTGTGGATACTCAAAACAATACACATTAGCTGCAAAAAAGATCTTACACTTCAAATGACTAAGGAGTTTGTTTTAATTTGTTTTTTAATTTACTAAAACACATGTTGCGAAAACTATGATTGGCACAAGTAAAAAACACAAGTAATTGACAATAAAGTGTACTTTTTATTTAATTTTATAGTAGGTATAAGTAAACTGCCAACCCCTTAACTAAAAATAAAAAAAGTTATTAATTGAAAAAAAAAACTACGTTAGAAACAACCTAGATTTATATTTTAAACTACTGAACCTATTTTGATGCGATTTATACAACTTCAAAGTTCGTTTTAATAATAATTAATGAGTAGTGATTTTACAATTAATTTCATTTGGGTGCTTAAACTACAAATTGAAGCTTCGTTGATAAGGTTCACATATGCGTATATTTAGGAAAGCTATACATCGGACGTCGAGAGTTTGCCTGCTATGCCAGGTCGTAATCGGCATATATGTGAATCTTGTCAACGAAGCTTCAATTCATAGTTTAAGTACCTACCTAAGCACCCAAATGAAATTATTTAATTGTAAAACCATTATTTGATCATTATCATTATTAAGCTTGGAGCAGCGTGGTGGATTTAAGCTTCAAGCCCCCCTCCTCACCCTGGGGGAGGCCTAAGCCCCTGCAGTGGAGTAAAAATGAGCTGATGAAGTGAAGATCATCATTAAAACGAACTTTGAAGTTGTATAAATCTCATCATAGGTATAGCCCATCTTTCCTGTGCCATTGCGCACGCAACCAAGATTTTTAGGTACTCTACAATGTTTACGGGTTACGGGCAAGTCATGTGATCCACGGGCAAAAAACCCACGTGGACCTACAGGTACGACAACCCTGGTAGTGCCACACGGGCAAGTCATGGATCTTGTCACATTCGCTTTTCAATTTGGCCATTCAATCGTCAATGATATATATGAAAATATTTATATCAGCTTAAGACCTCCATCATAGACCGTGAAATTTCTAATCCTATGACACTTTACGGTATATAGGTGGAGAATGTCGTTTAGCCGGTCGGAGTTGCACCTTCTATGTTGTCTTCCCAACCCGGCGCTATCTGCGCGGTAGGTCGGGTGCGCGGTGTCTGTATGCAGATTTGGCCCTCACTAAAAAAAAAGAGAGTAAAAGTGTGACAGGGAATGAGAACAGTGGTGACAGCTGAAAACGACTACAAGAGCGTAACTTCTAGTTCTGTCCGCGCGGGCGAAGTCGCAGTTGGAAGTTAGTCTGCTATAAACGCGCATATCTATGCCCCATGAAACATTTATAGACTTTATAACACTAGCTTGCTTATTTTGTGTATTAATTTTTAAATGTTATTCTGTTTTTTAAATATATTTATATTTTGATGTAATATAATACCTATTTGATTTTATTACTATAGATATATTTAGATACGACAGTCGAAATACCAAAGACTCGAAATAACGCCCGAAGAGAAATCTGCATTCCCAATTGGTCGCACAACTCTTTTTATTTGTATTATAAATCTATGTCTATATATCAGCTACCCCAGAAAAAAATACCTTAGCACATGACACTGTGAAAATAACAAAATATGCTAACCGGGCTGTATTTACACTATGTCAAGACAGTTGGTGTCATTTCGCCCACGTCATATATAGTCATGATGCCTCTATAAAGAGTTCACCCGGCCTGTACATTACGAGCTACATACCCTGGTTAAATTATATTAAATATTAAAAGTAAGTAGGTACATGGTGACAACCGCTCTGTATGGGGTGGATACATACATATATGGGTGTATGTAAAGAAAATAATATTTTAAAGTTTGAAACACAAGCGAAGTACTTCTTGAGAGAGGCCTGTGACTGCTTAAATAACTTGATTTTATTTGTGAGCACGAACCAGCTCTTGCAGCTAAAGCCTTGGAAGCATTTTAAACTAGATGAGCCCCGTCAGCGACCCACTTTACAATGTCGTGCAACATTGCGTCATGCAGACCTAATTACGAAAATATAACCTACATCGACAAGCTTTGCTGGTGGTGCTTCAATAATAGCGTTACACGTGGTCATGAGCGTGTCGTCGGCGAAGCCCAGATCTGATGGTTGCTGCGAGCTCTACCGATACTAGCGTTACACGTGGTTATGAACCTGTCGTCGACGAGGCCTAGATCTGTTGGTTGCTGCGAGCTTAAGCAAACTTAGTGTTACCATTGTTTATGGGTGTGTCGCCGGTGAGGTTCAGATCTGTTGGTTCTGTTGGTTGCTGCGAGCTCAAGAAATCCTAGTGTGTTACCCTTGTTCGTGGGTATGTTGTCGGCGAGACACAGATCCGTCGGTTTTGTTGGTTACTGCGAGTTTAAGCAATCCTAGTGTTACCCGTGCTCGTGGACGTGTCGCCAGCGAATCACAGATCAGAGGGTTACCGCTAAATCGAATTTATTCTGATGTTATATACTCTTTCGCGGAGATGTGGCCTCGATATATATCTACCCGTTTTAATTTGATAATAATAATAATACATGGGACTTCCCACACAGCGTCATCTAGTCCCAAACTAAGCAAGTATTATGCTTGTGTTATGGGTTACTAGACAACTGATATACATACTTAAATACTCTTTATAAAATATACATATATAAATATTTTGCGAAGACACCACACACATATAACAACCAAGACCCGGTACCAGTATCATATTCATCATATTAATACTGACCCGACCTGGGATTCGAACCCGGGACCTCCAGCTTCGTAGGCAGGGTCGCTACCCACTAGGCTAAGCGGTCGTTCGTTCGCTCTCCTCTGATTAGATTCCATTTTTATAGATACCTATATATCGGCGGAATCGTTTTCGACACCATTCGCATCTATGCCTTCTCTGAAACGTAGTTTATACTCACTCGTTTCACTTTTATTCCATATAGTTTTCTGTCTGTGGCTCCTCTCACGTGGACTACACAGTTGTACCGAAACCGCTATAGGTAATGTCTTGCATAGATATCTATACTAATATTATAAAGCTGAAGAGTTTGTTTGTTTGTTTGAACGCGCAAATTTCAGGAACTACTGGTTCGAATTAATTTTTTTTTTGTGTTGGATAGTCTATTTATTGAGGAAGGCTATAGGCTATATGTATAAAATAATACTATATGTCTGTCTGTCTGTCCGAGCAAATCTCCAAAACAGCTAAACCGATTTTGAGGAAACTTCACAAATGTGGAAAGGAAGTGGTCAAAAATGACATACACTACTTTTTGTATGTCTGTATGTACGTCCATTTGTCTATCCCAGCTAATCTCTAAAACGGCTAAATCGATTTTAATGAAATTTCACGGGTATGAAAAGGAGGTGGTCAAATATGACATACGCTACTTTTTGTCCGTCGGTCTGTCTGTACGTCTATGTGTCTATTCGAGCTAATCTCCAAAACGGCTGAATAGATTTTAACGAAACTTTGCAGACGTGAAAAAAGGTGAAAAAAGGTTGTCAAGAGTATCGTAAGCTACTTTTTGTGTTTGTCTGGCTGTCTGTCAGTCGTTTGTCCTCACTGATCTATCAACGTACAGCCGAAACTACCTACAAAGTCTAGGAAGCTTAAATTTGGAACATAGTTTTATTTTATAACGTGAGTATTAATTTTTGAAGAAAGGAATATTTTGAAATTTCAAATTTAAGGAGGGAGGGATGGAGGGGCTTCGTATGAGAGTCTTTGTTCTTTAAAGTTAGAAACATAACATTTTTTAACATAAATAAATAATGACGTCTTTCAGAGTTTTTGGATATCAAGGGTGGAAAACGGGAGGTGAAAAGTATGGGAGTATCGGTTTTCTTAAAGGAGTGGGGAAAATGAAGATTGAAAGTTTGAATGGGTGTCCCCAATATTAGTTTTAGCAAAAAGTACCTACGTATTAACCATTTCGAATGTTAATACTACCTAAAACAGGAATGTGTAATCTACGCAAGTGAAGCTGCGGGCGGTCGCTAGTAGTTTATAAGCTGAAGAGTGACATAGGGTACTTCCAGGATAACTGTGTAATCTGTGTAATTCCGAGAACTGTGTAATCGACGCGAGAAGAGCCGCGGGCGGAAAGCTAGTTTGAAAATAAAATATAGCCCATACTACTCGTCGATAATGTAGCTTTCTATAGGTAAAAGAATTTTCAATCAGTTAAGTCGTTTTTGAGTTTATCAATAACAAACAAACAAACAATCAAATCTTTCCCTCTTTATATTATAGTATAGATCACGCGTTTTTTTATGCTGTCAGATAGCATAAGAATTAATAAAAAAAACTTCTATAATTTTAGAACCGAGATAAATTGTTGAATCTACTGTGATGGACTAATTAGCCTTAAATAAAAATACATCTAAGATGAATAAAAAGGATCACTCTGATATGTTCAACCATCATAAATTAATTAGCTAGTTAATTATATATTTGTCTCAAATGCCAAAACCTCAGTTTGGTGGCAGTTGATTTCTAAGTCTAATGTCGAGATAGCCGTGTGATGGCGAGCCCGCTTCTTGTTTAGAAGGTCGAGGTTCTAATTCCAGAAAAAGGTCTGCACTAATGAGTACATAACTATGACTGACTTCGTGTCTCGAAGAGCACGTCAAGCCGTCGGTACCGGTTGCCATCATCTGATGGTAGACGTACAAATTCACCAACACGCACTACAGCATGGTGGGAGGCGTAAACCCCTGCAGTAGGGCATAAGGGCTGATATGGATATGGACAGAGATTGGATATAGTGTTTTAAGGATCCTAACGAAAAGATAAGAAAGAATATATTATTTATAGCTCTTCAAACGAGCAATTTTATTTAATACGAAACTAATGTACTTGAAAATAGATCTTTTTATAATTTTTTAATTTATCCCCCAAAATTGACTCCCGAAATGGGAATTCATTAAGAGCTTAAGTTGTTTCTTTCAAATATAAATCAAAACCTTACCTACTAAGTACACCTATACATGTCCGGTGTCAAAGAGGAGAATGACAATTTTCGTATACCCAAGTATTTTCTTATTACCTAAAATTATTAGTGCCTGTAGCATTTCTCATAACAAGTACTTTCATTTCCTTTGATAACTTTTGTTCGTTTAATACAAACGTACAGACTCTATACGCTGTGATTTTTCGGAGCACCACTGGAGCAATAAAAGACGTTTAATATAAATGTATTTAAAAAAAAGTATATTAAAATGATGAATGGTAAATAAAGTATAATTTCCCAACATAAAAAATATCGATAAGCGTGTACCTATAAAAAAATTACACGATTTTCACATTCTAACATAATATACGAAAAGATCAAAAATTACAAGTGTCTCTTTTAATAGGATTTATCACATGAATTTTTCAATTAAAAACGACGTAAGGTGCTTTGCAAAGAAACGTAATGTTGTTTTTTTTTCTAATATGACATATTAGAAAGAAAAATAACAATATTACAACAACGTATCTTATTAATAATTAATTATAATCGCGATCAAACTAAATTAATTTTAAAATATGAACATTATTCCTTCAAAACTTCCGACATTTTATCTATGGTAGGAAATTGGTATGTCAGCAGAAATTAGAAAAGAAGTTCCAGGAATGCTGTATGTTCCAGAAATGCCGGATGCATCGTGTGATACGGACGGAGTAATGGACAAACGCTAGTAACTTATCATAAAAATTTTCATCATCATTGCAGCTGCTGAACATTCACTGCTTGACATAGGCTTCCCTCTTACATGACCTGCTCATCTGTCCACCTAGTGGGGGGTTGTTCCACGCTACAACATCTATTTCTTATGCTTATAAATATAGGGCTACCTTTAAACTACACTAAAGAAAAAAATTTGTATATAACATGATTTGATTATTTACATCTCTAGATAAAGCTTCCACGTCAAAAACTTAGTTTTTTTTAGTAAAAAATTTAAGAACAATAATTTATATATTATAGAATTTCGTTTTTACAACGTAGAATGCACCATGCAATGTTTTTTTTTTGTTCAATACCTACTTAATCAGATATTAAAATATACTCTCATATAAATATGATTTGACTAGTATAAAGTACTAGCGACCGCCCGCAGCTTCGCTTGCGTAGACTACGAATTCCTGTTATAGGTACTATTAACGTTCGAGATGGTTTATACGTACTTTTTGCTGGAACCAATTTTGGGTACACCCATTCAAACTTTCAATCTTCATTCCCCTTCCACCCTTTAAAAAAACCGATACAATTTTTCATCTCTTGTTTCCCACCCTTAAAATGTGGAAATCTAAAAACCCTGAAACACGTCATTATTTGAGTCCCTCCATTCCCATCCTTAAGTTTGAAATTTCTAAAAAAGCCTTTCTTAACTTAATGCTCACGTTATAAAATAAACCTATGTTCCAAATTTAAGCTTCCTAGACTTAGTAGTTTTGGCTGTAGTAGTTGATAGATCAGTGTGGACAAACGACAGACAGATAGACAGAAAAACAAACACAAAAAGTTGCATATGACACTCTTGACAATCTTCTTTCACGTCTGCAAAGTTTCATTATAATCTATTCAGCCGTAGTGGAAATTAGCTCGAATAGATAAAATTGAATTGAATAGACACATAGACGTACAGACAAACAGACGGACAAAAAGTAGCTAATGTCAAATCTCTTGACAACCTCCGTTCCCGTCTGCAAAGTTTCCTTAAAATCTGTTTAACCGTTTTGGAGATAAGCTCAAATAGACAGATACACAAAAACAGACGGACAAAAAGTAACATTTGTTAGTTTTGACGACCTTACACGTACAGACAGACAGACGGACAAAAAGTAACATTTGTTAGTTTTGACGACCTTCTTTTCATACTTGTGATGTTTCATTAAAATTGGTTTAGACAGATGGACGTACAGACAGACATACAAAAAGTTCTGTATGTCACTTTTGACTACATTCTTTCCATATGTGTAAAGTTGCATCAAAATCGGTTAAGCTGTTTTGGCCGAAACCTATTTGCTCGAATAGACAGACAGTTCGTTTTCATATATATAGCCTAACCCTCCGCTAGATTCAGGCTATCAAAGGCAAAAAAAAAATTTCAAATCCGACTGGTAGTTTCAGAGATTAGCGCATTCAAACAAACAAACAAAGTCTTCAGCAATAGATTATAAGATAATAAGAAAATAAAATAATACTGAAAACCGTATCAAAGTCTATTGCGTGGTTTGGAAGTAAAAAGTTAACGAACAGAGGCAGACAGCGAATTTATTTTCTCCCGCTATAGTTTTCATATTTCGATAAAAACTGCTAAGATATTAATTTAAATTGTGTGGTGTAAAGGGCAATTATAATATGCATGAAATGCTTAAGACAACTAACGTATTTAATTTGATAAGGATTAATATTACGTTTAAAAAACATCTTCGCAAATAGTACATAATGTTAGAACAAATTTGATTGTCATAAAAAAGGTTATAGTAAGTGAACTTTAAAAGATACACATATGCTGTCGCAAACTTTTGGTTAGAACTTTTAAAGGGGAACAATTCTGTAATACATGATTTTTAGTTAACATCAACCGTTTACGCAGCGCGCGCGACGGAAGCTCTCAAAAGGAATAATTTTTCCCGTTTTTGCAACATTTTTCATTGATGCTCCACTCCTATTGGTTGTAGCGTGATGTAGTATAGCCTATAGCCTTCCTCGATAAATGGACTATCCAACACAACTATAATTTTTCAATTTGAACCAGTAGTTCCTGAGATTTGCGCGTTCAAACAAACAAACAAACAAACAAACAAACAAACAAACAAACAAGCAAACTCTTCAGCTTTATAATATTAGTATAGATTGTAGGTGGAAACAAACAAACACTACAAAATATTTGTTGTAAAAATCTCTATTTTCACATAAAAACTACCACCTAATATATTGTCCCCGGCTGCAATATATTGAAGTTTCGCCAAATGATCCATACATACATACATACGGACAGATTAAGCTAATGAAAGCGTGTTAAAAGATATATTTTTTGCCTTTCAGTTTCTTTTTTTTGTCAGTTAAATTTTTTGTGAAAAAGTTTTTTGTTGTCATTTTATCGCGTGGCTCTATCTCAATATATAAATTATAATTAAGGATATGTAAGTAATTATAAAAATGGATGATTCGAAAAAAGGTGGTATATTCCAAATTCTATAAAAAAAATAAAAGCATCCACGAAAACGACAATTTTCGCATCAAACAAAAATATTGAAATATTTCATTTATGAATTCCGTGCGCGTTTCTCTCGTAAAATTTTAGATATTTTTTAAAAGCGTGTTTTAGAAGCTGTTTTTTTGCGGCCACCGGCTGCGAATAATTGCCTTTTGAACGCAACTCATCATGACAATTTTTTTATTCCTACTCATTCTCTGCACATGTAAGTATTATTACAAAGTGATTTATATTTTAAAAAGCTAGCGTTTCACCACCACCCCGCCCGTCTATACTGCAGTCTTCTTAAATGCCTTATTTTTTCATGAACACCTAATAGCACGTTTGGATAATAATAATAATAATATAATAATAATACCTGGGACATTCCATACAGCGCCATCTAGTCCAAAAGTAAGTAAGTATTATGCTTGTGTTATGGGTACTAAACAACTGGTACACATTTAAATAATTATTTTTTATAATACATATACATTTGTAGATACTTTTACACCCAGACACAGAACAAATAGACATATTAATGCACACAAATATTTGTCCCAGGCGGGAATCGAACCCGTTACCTTTGCTTTGCAGTTAGGATGTCTAACCACTCGGCCAATCAGTCATCATCGTCGGTCGGTGGATGGAAGTAAAAATTTAACATTCCTGACTTGAAATAAATTAAAAAAAAAATTGTTGAATATTAAGATGTATATAAGAATCTTATTAAAACTCAAAATGAATTAATTGGTGAAATGATTATGTCTCGTGGCATTTAGTGTCAATATGTCACTTCTTTTCAGCAAAACATCAACTATTATTTGATGCTGATTTTTCGGTGATATTTTTTATTTAGGTCCTATCATTGATAGCTTCAAATATAACAATTATTTAACATTGACGTCACAACACCGATGACGTGTCACAATCGAGGAAATTTTTCCTTTGGTAGGTACTGTATTTGGCATAGAGTAAATGAGTTTGACAGCAGCGTTTGGTTTTAATAGAGTCATGAATATTACTTCACAGCATCAAACCGCGCGAGGATTTCACAGGGGTGCAGAACGGCGCGCGGGGACCTTACGCACTGAAGCTCGGACTAAAACTCGCCATCTTACACGAGCTAGCTAGAGTATGAGTGGTTCGACGGTAAACGCAGAAGAAGGCTTCTACAGTTCGCCTACTTCTATAATTCCTACTTTTATGGTATTTGGGCAACCTTGTTTGTCCTATCGACATAAGTAATACGTTTGAATGCGCAAAATGTAAAGAAATGTACGCGCGTGCGTGGAACACGTTTTGGAAACACTCATTTTCATTCTTCAATCAGGATGGAGTGTCTCGTATTTCGAAATGATCGAAAACGTGAGCAAAATGTCAGATTAAGTGATTAGAGACATATCGTACGTCGCTGTGATTGTTTTAAACATTACACATTAAATGTAATTTCATGGTAATTTCAGAATTTTCTTTTTCTTTTAAAGTACGAATTGTACAATACGTGGGTCACGAAATTCTACTTCATTGCGAATATTTCAAAACGTCAACTGGTACAGATTTGTTCTGCATGGTAGATATATTTTTCTGCTCATATTTTTGTTGTGATAACATGTTATATCTATAAACATCCATGCTTTCATCACATACCTCCCCACAATTTTTATAAGACACGGAATTCGATTCCATGTCAAAAAAAAATCGGCTGTTTAATAGCGTTTTTCGACAATTATCACGCCTACGAGACAGTTCGTACAACGTTATTCCTATAAGGGTATTGACCGCTCATACTAAAGTCCAAATCAGTGACCCCCGTCATTTATTTTTATTGAAAAACCATATTTCAGCTAGATCAGTACACGTGTAATCGCACGGCCCAAATACTTTAGACTCTCGGATGACACCAAACGTTTTCTGATTGGCCAAATACAAAATACAAAACGTATAAAATATCTAGCAACAATATGAATTGTTACCAGTAGAAAGACCACCGCACTCAGGTACGCAAGTCCCCTTGTCCACACTTGTGTTATTTAATTTGTGTTTTTGTATAAAGTTTATTAAATTTATTTTATTAGTAAGTTCATTTTTGTTTAACTAGAACATCTACTGGTCGGCAAGGCGCGGCTGAGGACACGACAACCTTCCCTTCTTTCTACGAGTATTAGAGTCAGACAGATGTCAATTTTCCCATTCTTTCTTACCCCTATAATCCTAATAAAGTACTAATAAAATTATAATATTAAGGTAACAAAAAGGTATAGATCTATCAGAAAAGTAATGTGACAGGACGTACCTGCAATTTGCAGGACGATTAGAACCAAATGCATTCAATAATAAAGTAGTTTTTACAGTATTTTCGTTATAATTTACGACTTTCTCTTATTAAAATTATTTCATTGGATAACTTCGGGTAATGATGTTAACCGATTCTATTATTTTTCTGATACAACTGTACGTTTCATATAATTTTATTTATGCTACCTCACGAAGACACTCTTTGAGTGCTTTGAGATGATGTCCAAAGCGACAAGACGAAGACGCGGGGAGTAGCGCTTAGAAATCGATTTCTCTGTCATCCGCGACTGTATACGTTATTTAAAAAAATCGGTTGATCCTGCAGGCCATCCCTAAAACTTCCCGCTATTTTCGAGTTCGAAGCGCTCGAAAATTAGAAAGCTATTTAGCTCTTCAAACTCAAAATATCGATTTTCGTGGTTTTAGAGCTATTCGAGCTCATAATATTAATTTTCCGAGCTCTCCAAGCCGAAAAACAGAATTTCTATACATTTAGAGTTCTTCAAGCTTAGAAACCTGAGACATATCAAAGAAAATGTTATTTTGGAAACATTTGCACTGCGAAATCTTTTGAACGCTTCGTTTGATTTTAATGCAGTTTACGGCAATCTATGCAATTTTGTAAGCACAAAACTTTTGTTTCAAAATCTATTGGTCGTAAAATCTCAAAGTTATATTAAAAAAACACATTTTCGGAAATTTGTGAACTGTGTTGTCTCCTGAACGCGTCGTTCGATTTTGATATTTTTGGCGGCATTCGACGCAGTTTTTTATGTACAAAAAACGTATATAAGGTTTCAAGTAGATTGAAAAATCTCAAAGTTATCTTAAAAAAAACGATATTTTTTTTTGAGGTATATTTTTGAAACAGCTCGACCGATTGACTTCAAAATCTAATCAGATCTAAGTTTCGATGAATCCTTTCAAACGCCGTATTGCGGGTCTTGATCTGTCGATCCGTTCTCAAAATATCGTACGACAAAAAAGTTACATACTCACACACATACGGACGTCCAGCCGAATATGGTCAGAATGGCTTCCCAGGACCTCAAAACGTGGAGATCTGTTGAATTCAAATTCAAAAAGTTTTTATTCAATATAAGATGTTTACATACACTTATTGGAAGTCAAAAGAAATTGATTAGGTACCGGTTCAAAAACTAGGAGGAGAAGAACCGGCAAGAAACTCCTCCCTGTTTATTTTATTTAAATATATGTTTTTCTTAGTTGTTATTTTGAAAACTCGATATTCGAAAATCGTACCCAAATCAATAACTTCTCTTGGATACCGGGAAGTTAAAAAACAAATGGATTTTATTCAGAAATGCCTAAAAATTAATCTTCAATAAATTAGCTGTAAAATAATATACGATTTATTATATTTTTCTATACCAGAAATCATCAGAAATGAAAGAATCTGAGAAAATTAGACGTGTTTTTCATAACGACCCATAAGCAGCTTATTATCAAGTAAATAGCTAATATAGACAAAATATTCTGACTTGAATCGCTAATACTGTGAAACAAATAGTGATTGCCTACATAATTTGCACTTTCGCCCCAGAAAAAAAAACAATATTTTATTCTTAATAATATTGCACTGAACGTATAACTTTCTGCGTTGTTCATTCGTCGATCCTAGCGATACCATCCGAACACGAGTCAATCGATTCTTATTGAATATTAAAGGCTGAAAATTATTGTTTAGCGAAATATATGTGTAACAACTTTTGCATTTTATTGAGCACACATAGAACTTTAAGACATTGTAACTTTATCAAGCTATGACTTTCATGTGAAACTAAATCGACACGACGAAAACTAGCTCAATAAAGTAGGTGGGTCCACGCGCTCGTTGACTTCCTTTCATCTAGATTACTGTGGTGACAGTCACCGCGTCGCCTTCCAACCGCCGCCGAACGTGTTCATTATGTCGATATAATTTATTGTTTTTAACTAACTTATTAGTCGGTACCTACTGACCGATTGGCCGAGTGGTAGAGACCCTAACTGCGGAGCAAAGAATCGCGAGTTCGATTCCCACCCGGTACAAATATTTGTGTGCATTGACATGTCTATTTGTCGTGTCTCTGGGTGTAAAAAACATGTATAGGTATATTGTAAAAAATATTTAAGTATGTATATCAGTCGTCTAGCACCCATGATACAAGCTTTGCTTAGTTTGGTACAAGATGGCACTGTGTGAGATCTCCCAAATATTATTATTATTATATTTATAAATATGTATTAATCCAAACAAACTAATATGTTATAGTTATTAAAACCGTTTTACAAACAACGTAAAACGACATCCAACGGTACGAAGTTTGTATTCGTTTGCATATAAATTGTTGCTCGTTTAAAACTTTTTCGTTTCCAGGCATTTTCATAATAAGTCGCTATGGAAACTTGTTTTAAAACAAACTCTTAATTATTTTTTCCACGTAATCGGTTTCTAATTTCTGGGATAATAAATGGGAAAATAAAAATTTAAAAAAATGTACTGGGGAATTCTAAAAGGGTTTGAGCACCGAGCTTCGAATTAGTTCGATAGAGGAGTAATTCTGGCCGTTAAGTTCGAGAACCAAAGTTATCACTTTTAGTTATCACTTAAATATTTAATGTTATTTAAATAATAATAAATAATTTATAAATAATAATTAAATAGTAGATAACGACAAATTTTTAGCTTTTTAGATATAAGCGAAAAACTCATTTTCACTAATTTTATTTCAAATATGAAATTTTCAATAGTTCAATCCATCAATCAAATATCTTTATTCCTTAGTTATCCCGCTCCACTTAAAAGTGGTTACTGCGACGCGACTTGTGTCTACTTTCGGATCCGCCATAAAGTTTGATTGTAACCATACTTTGTGGAAGAACGTCCCCACAAAGACGCGTTCAAAGAAGTGCTGATTCCTCTCAGAAGAATAATTAACTTGTTCCCTTCGCTTCTATAAGTGTTTAAATATTAATATTATTAACACAATCCGATAGACCAGCGGTTCACATCCATGGATTTTTTAACATCAAAGAATATAGTCGGATACTTTATAATAATCTTTTGCATAAAGCTCTCGTTTTATTGTAGTTTTGAACATGTTAACGGGTAGATCTTGAATGTCAACTGGTATCTTATTGTAAAACCGAATACATTGCCCTCTAAAAGATCTTTCTCTTTGCTTCTTGTATTAACATTATGTCGATCACTATTTTGTTTAAATAATACAATATTTTTTACATACATTAACTCCGGACATTATAATTTATTATAATTAAACGGGGTGGCAGAAAGTTATTTGGATAAAATATTTCTACCACCGCGTATGTTGTACACGCTGCCACGTAAGCTCTTCACACTAATTTTATCCACTTTTGAAAGTTTACCCCTGATTATGTTCAGGCTTATTTTGTTTGGTATTCAATTTTTTTTTACATTAAATGAAATGTACAATACACACATTGAAAATCAAGACGACTGTTTGACCTAGTGGATAGAGACACTCCTACGAAGCTGGGAGTCCCGGGTTCGAATCCCAGATCGGGTCAGCATTTATCGGGTCTCGGTTGTTAAATGTATGTGGTGTCTCGCTTGGTACCCAAAACACAAGCTAATGCTTAGTTTGAGGCCTAGACGGTGTTGTGATGCATACGTTATTATTAAGGTACATGACTGACTGATTGGCTGAGTGACTAAAGACTTACTGCGAAACCAAGGATTGCAGGATCAATTACCGCCTGGGACAAATATTTGTGTGCATAAATTTAATAATGTAATACATAAATTTATTTCATTTTTAGTTTTTATAGCAGCCATAGTGATACATACTTCATGGATATTTCAAGTGTAATGATTTCACAACCATTAATCAACAAAAACTGACTGAATAGCGGCGTTGCGTTGGGACTCGTATACACGTATAGGCACCGAAATCCTCACCCTGCAGCAACTCGAATGGGATTCTTAGCGCCGGGGTCACCTGTGACAGTGCACGGTTTTGCCTTGAAATTCTATTTTTCAACAACGAATCACTTTAAGAAAGACCGCCTCTAAAATTTAATTTAGTTTTTGATTCGAGATAATCATTCTCGAATTTCTAATTATTTCTGTTTTCGGTCGATCTGTTTATGAAGCCGCGTGATCATTCGAGTATTTCCTATAGCACATTGACGTGCTTCTACGCATAGACGTCCCAGTATTTATTTCTTGAATTTCTTGAATCATAACTAAGAACATCTCGATCGAGTCACCTTTCAAATAAAAAATACTAAATCAAAATCGGTTCATTCCTTTGGGAATTACGATTCCACAGACGCAAATACACAGATACAAACGCTAAACTTATAACACATCTCTGTTTGCGTCGGTCGGAGGTTAAAAAGATAAACCTAATACTTACTTAAATATTAATTACGAGTTATATTTAAGTAATCAAATGAAAGTATACATAGACGTGTCGTGTAGAAGTCTATCACAGGCGTCACAATATCATGGATGCTCAGTTAGAGATATCGTATAGGGACAAGATTGTGAGCAAAAAAGTGTACCACCTCGAACAAATACCTTCGGAGTGGTCGGATGAACCCAGTCCAAACTTATAGAGCGTGTAGAGCTTACCAAACTAAAAATAAATAAAAAAACATAAGTGATAAAAAATTAAACTTTAAACATGTTCTTCTCGGTAGCCGTTGGTTTGTGACATCTGCTCAAACTTTTTGTATAGTTCGGTAAGCTTTATACGCCCTAAGTTAGAACTACGTTCAGCTGGAAACGCCGTATACACCAGTGAAGTATAATTTTGTGTGACCCACATATAGAATTCTTTCTGTCATTGGAAATGACTTTCATTCCGTTGGAGTATAGTGGGTCATTTGGGAGTTTTGTGGGACAGGCAGATTGCACGAAGAGTTTTCGAGATATCAAAATGATCGTGGTGTAAAGACGCAGCTCGGCGAGCTCTACAAAATGGTAAAAGACAATTTGGAAAAAATTCAAAAACAAAAAAATATCGGCAAAAAACGAAAAAAATCACAATCTTTCCCCGATTTTCATTTTGGGAGCCCGATACCTCGAGAACTAGGTCCGAATAAAAAAAAATAAAAAAACGGCTTGGGGTAATTAGAAGGGGGATCGATTGACTTTAAAATTTTTAGAATCGGACAACCGGAAGTAGTGGTTAAGGGTGCCCTTAGTTAGAAGTCGGATATGCGTCGGTGTTATATTTCGTAGTAATTCGGTTTGTTCGATCGAAATTTCGTATAGAATGTTATATTTCGAAGTTTTAAACTTAGTTGTGTTATTTTTTTGCGAAAAAAAATTATTTCAATAAATATTATCCAAAATATGTTTACTTTATTCCGTTAGGTTCATTTCCAATGTCGTAAGAAGTTCGCGCGAAAGCAGGAGATCCGTTGATTTTTATAAAAAACTGCAAATCTTGAAATTACATTTCATGCGTGTAACAAAACGTTTGTTTAAAACATGTTTTATTATTCCCTTTCTGGTTATTATTTGCTTTCATTATTGCGTGCTGAATTTTCGAAATATTACCTATTCCTTTATATAAATAATATTTTATTCACGCAATTTACTTATTTTAAATCCCAAAATAGTTTGTCCTTAGCGTGAAGTTACTTTTATCGCTTCTTTTCCGGAGTACGGTCTACATAAACATCCCAATTTTAGATGAATACAGCCTGTATATTGTAATATTTTGAAACTGTATTTTTGGTGTACGCAGTCACTCGTACTGAACGCGTTATGTGCAGAGCCATGGGAACCGAACCTTGAACTTGCGATATGAATGCATGTTGCACTGACGATATTTTGTCGTATGACAACCTTCGTAGGTACAATAGATATCATAATAACCAAGATGGAGCGTACAAGCAAAATGTCAGACTCGGTGATTGCATTGCATAGACGAATCATACGCCATTGTCATTGATTTAATCCATTGTAATTGTTAAATTACACATGGACTGTAATTTCAGAAAGTTATTATCATTTCTGGTACGAATTTTACATTTGGGTCACACTAAAATTCTACTTCATATTGAATATTTAAAAACATATCTGTAGGCGTATATCATGAAGCTAGGAATACCCAGACGTAGCATCGCGATCTACTGATGCACTCCTAGTAAGTCAGCTTGCTATGTACGCACTCGTCAACTTGAACACACTCATAGTAAGTCTACCGACCAACAGTATACTCTGAAGTTTCACCCATGCATATTTACGTGGCCGCCATTACAGTGCTTCATTGGTGGTTCAGTGACAGAGAGTCTAGAGTTTTTATTACGTGTGTTGCGTATATTTGGTCTGAGGCGTATATTTTTTGTTTATGTTTTTGTGGTCACGAACAAAGCAGGTGTTAAAGCTAGTGTTGAGCGACGTAAAATTCTGTCAGTTTGCTTGTCAGTCACCGGCCAGTATTTAATAAAATGTTATGTTTCCTGAGATAATTATAAAAATATACGACTTAACACTTAAAACACGAGTTTCTTTCATAAAAACCATCCTGTTTAAAATTAATTTTACTACGACATATATTTAACTTAAAATTATTCCTTGGAAGAGCTTTTTTCTTCAACCAAGATAAAAATAGACTATGTTAGTCTCCGTACTTTCTTCTAGATATGTACCAAAATATCACATCGTTTCTTTGCTCCATTACGCAATAAATACTTTCGCATGTGTAATATTAGTTATAATAGAACTTATTAAATAGCAAAATGTTGTACCATATCAGCTCATTATACCTCCCTGAAGGAGCTTAGGCCTTCCCTCGAAATGAGGGTGTATGGAGCTTAATCCAACTCGCTGCTTCAGAGCGCGTTTGTTGATTTTAACGACTGCCATCTGATGACGGCAACCGCGATCGACGGCTTAACGTGCTCTTCGAGGCACGAAGTCAGTGATAATTATGTACTTAAGCCAAAAAAACTCATCGGTACACATCGGTTTCTGGGATTCGAACCACGACCTTCTAAACAAGAAGCGGCCTCACCGCCACACGGCTGTAATTCACGACACATTTTGTACATTTCTTTGTAATATAATAATTATTTCCCTCCCTGGTGTCTATTTATGTGTGTTCATCCAGTCGGCCAAGTTAAATGGTCTGAAAGAGATAACGTTAACCTTTGAGTGAACACGCGAGCTGTGGTTACTACAGCAGATCACAAATAGTGGATTTGTATTGAAATATTTGAGTTATATTCTGCAAAAATATATACTATGTCGCTCGGGTATTCGTGAAACTGTGATCGAGTGATTTCTGCGTAGATATTGGAAAAATTGAACGCGAAAAATATTATTTATTTTTTAGTATGCTCTCAACTTTTTATTTTGTAGTTATGTAACATAAAGTGAATTTATTACTTTGTGGGAAAACGTCTCCGCAAAGGCGCATTCAAAGAAGTACTGATTCCTCTCAGAAGAATACGCAAGAAACTGAGGGATGCTATTTTAAAAAAATGTAAACATTTCATGCTTTCCGCGACTATCGGAGGACATTGAAAATGAACATCAAAAATAAAAACTCTGCGCATTTTATCAAACAATTTTATTCAAATTTAATTTATTTATAATTATCGCGAAACGTTATAGATCAATTTACCAAAATTTGATACCATACGATGCCTTGCATCTTTTGACACACTTTCGTCTAATTTTATAACTTTCTGAAATATAGCCGAATCTCACTCTCCGAGGTAACTGATCTGATATTTTTTAATAAAAACAGCACATGTCCAGCCCATGTCCAGCCCACGTCTAGCCCTTCTCCTTTTCTGGAGCTTTTTCCATTTTTTCCATATTGCCTTACGTTTTCGAAATAATCAACTTTTTGTCTGAAAAATCGGGACATTTCGGGGTTTTTTTGTCACCAGTTTTGATTTTGCGAACAAAGTTACGGATCGATTTCAAAAAATTTTGTATCATATAATGCACCATGAGCCCCGGCATTTTTTAACATTACTGCCTTTTGTCTACCATCAAAAATTTTGGAAATATATCCGAAGTACACTCTCACGCAAACGATTTGATAAACATTTTTATGTTAAAATTATAAACAATTATTTTAAGAATAAATGCTTAAAAATTAATATTGTCGAAATAAACAGATAGGCGAGCGGTATACATCCATGAATTTTATCATCGACATAGTTCAATACTTTATAATAAGCTTTTAAACTTGTAATGGGGCAAATTTTGAACGTCAATTGGGATCTTATTGTAAAAGCATATTTAAAAGACTTTGTTATTTATATCAATATAATGCAGATAGTTGTTTTTTGTTAAATAATGCAATATTTTTTTTACAAAATACATTATATTTTTAAAAAGTGTGACGGCAATGTTAATTTCCTTAAACTTGTTTTTATGTGTTTCATTAAATCTATTTTAATGATTTCACGATCAGCCTACTTCTGTGGCACAAATATTGTATCTACGTACACTAGCGGCAATTTCCCACGGCAAAATCCTATACGTCATTAAACTGCTGAAATCTCGCAGTCTTCATGTTTGAAAGGAAGCGAATCCTTTTTACAGCTTAAACTGCACAACCGAGCCTTTTCGTCAAGTTAGTAATATGAGGATCCTACTGCAATCTAGCGTCTAGGGTAATTCTCTAGTTTATTCCCTTGATTTGTTTGTTTGAAGTTTGAATTAAGACCAAACCGATTTTGATGAAACTTTCATATTTAAATAGATGAAACCGTGGTTTCACATAGAAAGTAAACACTATCACTCTATTCTCATAACAAACAGAGCAGGAAAAAGAAAAGTAAAAAATGAACGACTGAGGACGTGTCGAAGCTTGCACACTGAAGGGTTCAGTAAAAACTAAATAAATGTTATTCGTTGAAAATGTGTTACCATCAATCATGGGACATCTCTACAACTATTGACTTGGACTCTGGCATGAGTTGGAAAAATCGGGTCGAGAAGTTTTATCGACAAATCTTTCGCGATTCACCTTTTAAGAATAAAAAAAATATTGGAATATAATAATTGGAATAAATGCATAATAAATGCCAAAGTTTATTTGTTTGTTACGTCTAAACCGCTGAACCGATTTTAATGAAATTCAGTACAGAGATAGATTAGACCTTGGAAAAGAACGTTTTTGTCTCTGTTTATTTGTCTGTTTGTCCATCCGAGCTGATCTCAGAAATGGCTGCACCGAATTCCATGAAACTTTGCAGACATAAAAATGAGGTTTTCTAGAGTGACATAAGCTTTTTTTTATACTTAGAAAATCGTATTGTCTATATGTAACCGGCTAATCTCCGAAACGGCTGAACTCAACGGATTTCGATGAAATTTGGTATAGTAAATATAGAAATTTCTTAAGTAGTCAAGTTTCTTGGCTAGCCCACGGATGAAGCCTCGGCGGCAGGCAGATACCTCTTATCGTAAAGCGAATTTTTTGCGCTAAACCACGATACAAATCAAAGAGCACTTCCTATAAACCACGGAATAAAACAAGTATGGGAATTTGTGTTAGCAACGTCGTCACAATCGCTGGTATCTATAGATGGTATGGATAGATGGAAAAAAATTGTTTGGCATATAAGCTGTGATGTTGCTGAAAGTGTTGTGTAGAACAAAAAAATCATTGATAAATGAGTAGTATTCAAATCATATGGGATTTTCCCCATTATTTTGTTTCTCTACATTACTATCTGGAATAAATAAATGCTATATCTCAAAATAAATCTTTAAGTATGTTGAAGCCTTAGATAACATAATAATCTAGATGGAACGTCTCATATTTCGAAACGATCGAAAACGTGACCAAAATGACAGACTCATAAATTAGGCAGACTGCACGTCATTATTATTGTTTTAACAAACAGATTTTGTTACATAACACCATCATAACACATTAATAATAATAATATAAATAATAATAACACATTAAATGTAATTTTAGAAACTTATTCTTTTAAAGTACGAATTTTAAATGTGGTTCACACAACGGGGAACATTTCAAAATCTTGACTGGTGTGTGTGTGATCTACGTGGTATATTTTTTGGTCACAGTTTTGTTGGCACAACGCGGTATCTTAATATTAGATCTAAATCTATGAAGTTGCCGTTTTGTATGAAATAAGTAAAAGAATTTTTTTTTTCAAACATTTTTATTTCTGTTATTCATAGAAATCACCCGTGCAATCGATGCATCTTTGCCAACGCAGTGGTAGTTTATTGATGCCCTTCTTGTAAATATCAACTGGACGGGAGGCAACAAACTCTTCACAGGCATTTTGACTGTTTCTCGGGAATTGAATTATTTTTCCTTTAAAAAGTTGTCCAAATTTTGGAAAAAGTAATAGTCGGTAGGTGCAAGATCTGGTGAGTATGGCGAATGAGGGAGAACTTCCAACCCCAACTCTAGCAGCTTGGAGACTGTTTTTTGTGCAGTATGGGGTCGCGCGTTGTCGTGAAGGAGCAGCGGGGACGACTGATTGACTAAAGCTGGTCGCAAACGTGCGAGCTTCTCCATCATTGTCTTTAGTTCTTCACAGTACACATCTGCAGTAATGCTCATGTCATTTTGTAAAAAGCTAAGATGAATCACACCGGCACTAAACCATCAAACAGTGACCATCACCTTTTTAGGGGTTATTTTTCGTTTAACACGTTGCTTTGATGCTGAACCAGGATCTAACCAACTTGCTGAGCGCTTTCGATTGTCGAACAGAGTCCATTTTTCATCACAGGTAACAATCCGGGTCAAAATTCCTTTATTTCTGTGCCTGTTGAGCAATGCGAGGCAGGTCTCGACGCGTACGTTGCGCTGGCGATCGTTAAGTTCGTGGGGTACCCATCTATCAAGCTTTTTTATTTTGCCAATTTGTCGCAAATGGTCCAATATGTTTTACCGCTAACGTCAAAAGCTGCTGCAGGTTCAGCTGCAGTTTGAGTATCATCAACTTTCACAATCGCCATCAATTCATGATTGTTGACCAAAGTGTCCGGACGATCCCTAGGTTCATTATTCAAGTCATAATTTCAAGAACGGAAGCAGGCAAACCAATAACGGGTTGTGCGTTCGTTTGTTAAGTTCTTTTCGTAAACGTTGTTGATGTTACGTGACATTTGTGCCACATTAGTGCCACGATGGAATTCTTATTCCATAATTACACTAATTTTAAAGTGTCCATTATGACGAAAAATGTTCAAATGTAATGAAAACACAACGCAAATCAATTAACAAAAGACTGACTTCATAAAAAGAATGTCATGTTTCCGAAACGAAATTTGAATTTAGAATTACAGCCAATCAAATTTTATTTTTGTTTGAAATGGCGAATACTGAAGAAAGGCAACTTCATAGGTTAAGACCTAATAATATCCATGATCGATGGTAAGACGAAGCTTAGGAGGGAATTTAAAATTTGAAATGATGATAAAGATCTAGGTACTCTGATAGTTAGGGTAAGAGATATTAGACTAAAAGTTAAACTATGTATTTAAATAAGTATCTATTAAGAGGCACACGTTATGTTTCCTTTGCATAATAATATATACCTACTCGAGAAATATTGGAAATCATCCTCATTTTAATCCTTATTGACATATCATATAAGCGTCTTACTGAAGTTTTATGACATTTTTCCTTTATTATATTGAAGTTTCCGGCATACACCAACGTATAGTTCGTCTCAAACTTATGCTATATGCGTACTTGCGCAGGTACGGTCATATACCCCTCGCACCACTGCGTCCCTCTGAACCTAAAATTGGTTACATATTTTTTGACATGAAAATTTAATTTATTAATTAAGAGAAAAATGTTTTAAGATAAATATTAAAATATATGAAACGTTTATTCATCTTTTATTTGAATACACTTTTATTATTGCTCATCACAGCTCTCTTCACCAACTTCTTCATTTGTTGGAAGGCTATTTTGACAATTATCACCGCTGCATGCTCCGCAGATCGAATTACAAAATAGCCCTACCCTACGACACCCACAAGAAGCACCGCAACCTTTTTTGCAACTGCAAGAAATCATTTTTAATAGCTCTTCTGGAGCAGGGGGATGAGGGTTTTTGTTTGGAAACAAAGACTCCCCAGTTTGACACCATCTCCAGTCAATTGGACGAATGTCTTTGTTTCCAAGCCATATCTGGATTTGCAAAAACAATCTTTTGATGTGTTCGTCTAATGCAGCAACTGTTGGGACAAGAGAAGTCAATTTTACCGTACTATTTTTAGTTGTAGCCTTCATAAAGGACTCATAACGCATCCGTTCCAAATGAGCTGATAGGCTTTTAATTATTAGTCAGAGAGTAATTAGTCAGAGTCAGAGAGTAACTACTAAAAATACCACGTGTATTTTAGTTCACTTTTGGAAATATACTGAAATATTCTATAGACACAGATCATTCTAGAAAGCTCCACCACGTTTTCGAGCAGATGTTTACCGTTCCTTTCACTTTCTCTGTCTTCAAAACACTCATACAAACACCCATACATGTGTATTTAGTAAGCATGTACCTATTGACACGTTTTCCTATAATATATGCTTACCAAATATCTGCTCCAAAATTTTTCCAAAAAAAATATAATTTGTTTTTTTACAATAACTCCGTTAATTTTTAAGATATCAGGTTTATCCAAAAACGATTTGAAAGGTAATTTCAAGAGCTATAAGATCGTGTTAAATATTTTTTTAAGTCCTTATTTTTTAAAAGATAAACGGGTAAAGGCTCCCGGTTACATGGTTCCAGCAGTAAAAGTTAGGCTTTAAACGTCTTTATTTCGGTTATTTTTCATCCTATAAAAGTAAAAAAAAACCAAAATCTTTATTAAAAAAAGAAGTCAAATTTCGTTCTTTATCATGTTTTAAGAATATCAATATTTTTGAAGCTATTTTCAAAAGAAAACGAAATTTACGAAAATTTGAAAAAATTCGATTTTATTAAATCATACTTTTTGTCAAAAATAAGCATTCTAAACCGGGCAAAATTTTTGAGGTCATCATTTATGCTAAAAAAAGAAAGTTCTTTAGGGATAACCGTAAATTTGATTTTTTTTTGGAAATGGTGAAGGTTTTATTTTTCGTTTTTTCCAAAAAAATCGGAAGTGCCATCTTATTTTTATCATAACTTGCTCAATTTTGATGCTATTAACTTTTTATGATGCTCATTAGAAAGGTATTACTGAGTACTTTAAAAAGTGTTCAGAAAGTATATGTCATAAAATGCATCGGTTTCTCGTTATTTAAGTTTGAATACTTAGATTTAAGTACTCGCCCAAAAAAATTATACATACAAATACATATAGCTCACTTTGAATTAATATTAGAAGATTTTTCAAAGTAGAGATTTGTTTGTTTTTTATTAGCTTCAATTTTAGTAATAATTCATTTTTTGGAAAAACTCATAGTTTTTGAGTTATTTATGAAAAACCGCTTTAAAACATGTATTTTTATAACGAAAAATAACATTCTTTGATCTTTAATAACTCAGAAAGTATTGATTTATTTCAAAAACTTTATTTAACAAATTTTGCTTAGAATTTGTTTTCCTATCGATTCCTGTGGTTATTTTTATTAAAATAATTTACACCCTCGAGAAGGGGTGGCATTCACCCCCAGGGCAATAGCGCAAGTTGACACTATATCACTTTTGTTTTTTAAGGTATCCCCCACCTATTCACCAATTTTCATGAAAATCGATGAAGATTCAATAAAATCGCAAATAAATCATAGAGTAAATTAATTTAACAGCAGCGTTTGGTAGTGATAGAGTCATAAATGTCAATTCACAGTATCTAAGTGGTATTATGCAGTTTTGCGAGGTTGAAGACTGTGCACGCGGGGATTTCATGGAGGTGCAGAATCAAACCTTGCGCACTGAAACTCCGACTAAAACTCATCTTGCACCAGCTAGCTAGAGTATGAATGGTTAGACGGTAAACGCAGAATAGGGCTTCTAGTAAATTCGTATTTTTATGAAATAAATATATCTATTTAAATGCATATGATTACCTAGACAGTTCATCAAAATTTATTTGCTCATATTCGGTATCTATTTATTTTCTGAATCCTACTACTAAATTATTATACATACTTTCATGTAACTTGTCGATGTCAATTCAAAAGAAAATAATGATGTATTAATTTAGCTTATCTCTTTACGCGCCATTTAGCTCAGACCAAAATGGCGGCGCCAAAATCATCGTTCAGCGCCGTGCCTTCATAAATTCTGTACCTATCTATCACGGCTACGTTAGATTATTTCATTCGTTAAAATTCTTGTACACCTTTTAGTATTTGAACTTTGGTCTCCACGTCTCAGTAAAAAACAGCTCAAAGCGCGATTTGAACTCTTGTAACTAAAAGTTTCGTATCATTTTATTTTTGAGGCCCTTTTTTAACCGACTGCACAAAGAAGGAAGTCCTCGCAATTTAACTGAATTGTTTTTTTTTAATTTCTGTTATGCGGATAATTCGTCAATTGTGAACCGATTTGTAAAATTAATTTTGTTCGAAAGGGTATTCTCAAGGTCACCAAGTCAAGATCAGATGATGGAATCCCATAGGGAAATCGAGGAAAACTTAAAATTTTATAGGCACGCGTAGTCTGTCTGAAACTCTATTCTTTAGTTATTTGGGTGTTGCATCTTATCTCATGCTGCTAAGCTGATAATGGAAGCTACAAAATTACTTAATAGTGAAGATTTAGGAGGTAATTCTACGATTTGTCTACAGTTTTCTACAAATGGTGCTGCCAATTTAGAGCAACGGGTTTAGAAGCCTTCTTCATATTGGAATGCCTTGTTTTATATATCCTGTTGTAAGGCTCTTTCTGTTGTTATCTAATGATTTATTAGTTCACGGTCGTAATTTTACGAGGGCTAAAATAAAAGAGAATGGATTCGAAGAAAGACTTGGTATATTTCGTAACCACAATTATAACACCAATTTTAAACACTTACATGGATTCCCACATTCAACTATGTAAAAAAACCGAACATCGCAGGCTCGCGTTTCTAACATATACGCATAATTAGAATTTCTAGAAATTCAAATTATGTATATTATGTTAAATCAAGCGCTTGGCTTCCAATTAGCTAGCCATTAGATGTAACTAAAAATATTTATAGAAAAATATCCAACCCAATTATTTATATTGGTTAAGTAATTTTTGTCCCATCTAAAGCTTATTTTAATGTAACTTGGAATATTTAGCTTATCCTTACGGAAACACATTAGTGCAATGTGTTTTATCCACAATCTCAAATCAATCTCTACAGATGTGGTACCAACAGAAAAGAGGTTTTCCTCGTATAATAATTACACTGGTGTTACTACGAAGAATGACTCAAAAATATAAAGAACTATAAAATATTTTTTTACAAAATAAAACATACAAAGCGAGTTCAAAAACTATAAAATATTTTTTACATTAAAAATGTTTATTAAATTGTTTTCGTTTAGGAAGTGTAATTCGGTTATATTTCCGAAATTTATTATAATAGACCAAAGACAGTGGTGTCAAAAGACACAGGGGCTCGTAGGGTATCGTATGATATCAAATTTTCTAAAATTGGTACGTACTTTTTTTTTAGAAAATCGAATATATTGAAAAAAGAAGACGAAATTTCCTGGATTTTCAGACGATATGTTGATTATTTCAAAGACGAAAGCCAATAGGTATCGAAAAAATGGGAAAAGAATCCCAAGGCAGATAGATTGTTTACCGTTTTGAAAAATAATTTTTGGAATCGGTCGAAAACTGTGGGTTTGGCAGGTGCCCTTTTCATTAAATGATTATCAGGTCAGTTACCTCAGAGAGTGAGACTCAGCTATATTTCAGTAAGTTATTAAGGTAGACAAAAGACAGTAGTCTCAAAAGCTACATGAGTTAGCAGGGCATCGAATGGTACCAAATTTTCGCAAATTGATTTATAACTTTTTTCGAAAAATTTAATAAAATTATTTGACAAAAATGTGTTATAAAGTTTTTATTTTTAATGTTCATTTTGAATGTCCTCCGATAGTTATGAAAAGAGCGAAATGTGTAGATTCTTAACTTCCCGTTATCCAAGGTAAGTTATTGGTTTGGGTCCGATTTTCGAAAATTGAGTTTTCAACAGATCTCTACTTTTTGAGGTCCTGGGAAGCCATTCTGACTATTTCCTGCTGGACATCCGTAGATATAACTTTGAGGTTTTCCAACCGATCTACTTGAAATTTTTATACGTTTTTCGTGTATAAAAAACTGCGTTGAATGCCGTCAAAAAAAAAAATGAAAATTGAACGATGTGGTCAAAAAATATCGCAGTTTATAAATTTCCAAAAAAGTGTTTTTGATGATTGATTGATAACATGAATTTGAGATTTTACGTTCAATCGATTTTTGATTCTATACAAAAATTTATGCTTACAAAATTGCATTGAAATCAAACGAAGCGTTCAAAAGATATCGCAGTTCAAAAATTTCCAAACAACGTTTTCTTTGAATATATCCCTGGTTTTTGAGCTCGAAAAACTCTAAATTTATAGAAATTCTATTTTTGAGCTTGGAGAGCTCAGAAAATAAATATTGTGAGCGCAAAAAACCATGAACATCGATATTTTGAGCTTGAGCAATAGCTTTCAAGCTCAAAGCTTTCTAATAGGGATATTTTCGAGCGCTTTGATCAGGTTTTGATTGAAGTTTTAGGGATGGGCTGCAGGGTCAGCCGATTTCTTTTACTTAAATGCTTTAGCAAGCTGACTAGTGTCAGTCTAATCAAACTCTGAGTCCTAATTCCATGATTACTCAGTAACTATTTGTTGTAGTGATAAATTTTAAATACGTATCTCGTTCATTATACGTGTAATGGTCCGTTACAGAAATCAATTTTATCTAAAAGTTACATTCTGTAAAAAAAAGTACCGGGAAAAGGTCAATAAAACATGAAATGTTAATTATTCTTCCAAATTTACTATATCATCTTCAAAGTATGGCCTTTCCGAAAAAATACACTTACGCCAACGAATAATTCACTTATCAAAACATTTTTGAAACTCATTTTCCGGAATCGACTTCAGTTCTCGCCGCAAATTTTCTTTTATGTCTTCTATCGACTGAAAACGGGTAGATCGAAGTGGTAATTTCAGTTTCGGGAAGAGAAAAAAGTCGAGAGGAGCCATATCCGGTGAATATGGAGGTTGTTCGATGGTATTTTTGTTCACAAAATTCGTTCACAATGATGGCTTTGTGCGTAGGCGCTTTGTCATGGTGCGAATCTGGTATATTTCGACGAATTTACTATCGCAAACGCCGCGAAAAACACTCACATACTATACTCCACAACATGACCTTTACTTTTGATCGACTTCGGCGTGTTTTTTTCGGATTCGGTTCAATTCGAAGGCGCCATTCTGAAGCTTGTTGACTGGTTTGCATGTCAAACTCGTAAAGCGGCAACGTGTTTCGTGCCCAAGCGATCGTTTAAAATTATACGAATCGATGAGTGAGACACAGAAAGCTCAGCGGCTATTTCTCTCAAACTTTAATAAGGATTTTCAGTCACCATTTCCTTCACTTTAGCGATATTAACTTAGTTGAAGACGTTTATGGCCGACCAGAGCGAGGCAAATTTCCCACCACCAAATCTCGACCGCTTTTGAATGCACTGTACCACTCATATGCACGTGTTTTTGATAAAGTCGATTCACCGTAAGCTTTCTGCAATATTTTCAGCGATTAGGAACACAAAATTTTATTCGGAATGCAAAATTTGAGACAAACTCTTTGTTCAATGCATTTATCCATTATAAAAATCGCAAAACACACTTGAGATGACCTAACAAAATGAAGCACTGTACACAAACTAAACGAAAGATGGTGCTCAAACTTCGCGCCAATATAGAAAACAGTTGAGCGAACTCACCGACAAAAATGAATTTTTAAATTGAATTTGGAATTAGAATTAAATGAACAATTCCCGGTACTTTTTTTACAGAGTAGTATTGGTCTCAGAAACTTTTCGATTTCATGCGTAAAATTTTATAATTTCGGGACATTCCCCAGATATTTTAACGTAGACTCAAAATAAATTACTTCAAGTTGTTATTCTAAATACTCTTCTCACAATCTTGAAATTCGTGAAAGCAGTTTCGTTTCATTTCGCGATAGAATTTTTTTCAGTCTTGTTAGGTTAATCCCAATTTATTAGAGTTCGGTGCCTTGCAGTGTGCTTGCGGTGCCCTCATGTATTTAATATTATGTATTATTTTTAACTTTTTGGGAAAGTATGCCCATATCAACAATACCGTCTGGAATAAAAAAAAGTATCGCGTTGAGTTTCCACTTAGAAAGAAGAAAGAAACACATTTAATCACGGCCACGGATACATAATACACAACAGACAATACAAATGACAAAACACAAATAGAAGTTCTCCGCAACCATGATAGGAGCTGACTCAGCACACGCTGTAGGAGTGGATGACCACGCCCACAACACTGATTTTCAGTCAGCCCCTACGTGAGTCCGCCGCACACACCACAAGCACAGCAACCCGTCCGTACAATTTTAATACAGTATTAAACTAATGACATGAGCTACACAAATTATATACAATCTTCAAGAGATACAAAAACAAAATAAACAAACAAAAACAAGTAGGTAAAGTTACAAATATTAAACAATTAGTCAAATAAGTACTATACAAATAAAGACGTTCTAGCTTAAATACTAATACCCAAATTATAATAAAAGTCAATTATACTATTTACATATTATTCAATAAAACAAAATGCAATTAAATTCATCCGCGTAGAAAATACACATTTACCCACATGAAGAGGAGCATAGTTGAGGAAGAGAATACATATACACATATATATACACACACATACACACATATATATATATACACACACATACTTGTCGGTGTGCTCCATTTATGACAGAAAAAAAATGGTTCGATTCGTGTATTAGGAACAAAATAGAGGGCAGAAACCTAAGAGAAAATTACCTATTTGCAAGATATTAGCATTTTTAGGGTTCAGTACCCCAAAGAATCCGTTCGTTTGTCACAGGGATTAGTTGCCTAATCCACAATAGGTAGACACTTGAAATTTTTACAGGATGTATTATTATGGACGCTATAGATATAATAATAACAAAAATAAAGTTAAAAATTAAAGGTGTTTTTATACAAAAAACAATTTCTAATAGTGTACGGTGGTACAAGACCCTTCGTGTGCGAATCCGACTCGCACTTGTCTATTTTTTATATACCGTACCGTTACATTGAAAATCTTTTTAAACGGAGCAAACGTTGGCACGTTTGACAGGAAAGCTTTACAGACCATCCGTATTATGTAAGTAGGTGCGATACATTAGAATAACGGCACTGGCCGACGGTCTATCGTGCAGTCTTAAGTTTAAAATATCTAGTAAAAACAGGTTAAGTAGGTACCTATGTTCCTAAATCAGATTAGAATAGAATTAATAGAAAATTTCTTTATTATTAATAATTTTGTTACAATTTCACGTTCCTGCTGGGTGTAGGTATTTTACAATATTATAAAAACTAAATATCCTAATATATTTATCCTAATAAATATTCTTTATATTTATTAGATCCTGTTACCTCTCCTGTTGTCACACTACTCCTGTTGTGTTTCTATTTCTCTTCTCTTTATTTACAAAGATCGGGGGAAATGACAGCTGTCGGGGTGAAAAAAATGAATGAGATCAAAATTAAATATTTTCCTAATTTTATAATGTAATACTGAAAAATAAAGTAATCGTTCTTGGCATGGAAATAGTTTCAAGTTTTCTTTGTACTTATCTTACTATAAATTCTTAACGTGCAAATAATAATTGATACTTCTTGAACATTTGGCCTATAACATGACCTAGGTGAATCGCCAAGAAAGACTACGGAATTACTCGGCGGAATTACGGCTCATGTTAAAAGAGAAGAAAAGTAGAGACCTCAGGAGTTTGTGATATACTTAAAAGAAGAGGTAAAGAAAGAGACTTACGTTTTTTCATTTAAATACATATTGATTACATACTACACTTTTATTTTGGTCACCATCAATGAATATGGTCATATGGTACAATCATCTTCATATGAGATATTTTATCTCTTGCTCCTCAATCCCTTTTTCATCACAAAAACGATTAGTATGTGTCAAGTCAATCCACGAACCGAGTTCCACTTTCAAGCTCTTCTTATACATAATAAACAACATTGAAGATGTGAAGTGATGATGTTTTTCGGTCACTTCATCCTTGAACTGAGCGCCAAAAGGTGTTTTGAATGCGAGGTACTTTCCAGTAGGCAATTTCATAGCCTTTCTTGGACAATTCAACCAGGTTATACGTCCAATATATTATTATAGGTTTCCGGGGTGCGACCAAATGTTCAACAAGTATCAATATTTTACCCTTAAAACAGTAAATTACAAAGAAATCATGAAACTATTTCCATGCAAAGAACGGTTACTTTCTTTTTCAGTTTTACAATATAAAATTCGGAAAATATTTAATTTTGATCCCATTCATTTTTTCCACCCAGGCAGCTGTTATGTCTCCCGATCTTTGTTTCGTCCATCGTTTCCAATTTCGAATTCAAAAAATTGTTAAGGAAATTATACTACAAAGGTCGATCGGCAGTTATCAAACTTCATAGTAAATAAAGAGAAGAAAAATAGAAACACACAGGAATAGTGTGACACTGTTTTGTCAGGCGACGAAGGTAGCTCGTAGATAATTTAAACTTATATAGCTTACCAACTGGTTTCTTCTTTCTCACAGATGGCAAAGTAGTTTAAGATACTATTAGTAGAACATCTTCACGATAAACAGGCGACACAAGCGGGAAAAAGCGTTGCGGTGGGGCAGAGGACGCTTCCCGACGATTACTACCGCGAGCGTCGGGAGAGCGTACAAAAAAGGTTTAATTAATTTAAAAAAAGGTATTAAAATGTCACAGAAGATTGCGTGTGTCTCATAGATTTGATATATTGGAAAAGATGGAAAAAAAATATTTGTTCGTAGCTTCGCTATGTCGACATCCCTACACGTATGTCTCGCGCTAAATATACCTACGTATACCGGCGTTATACCGGGCCCACGCGCTCCAAGCACTTTACAGAATCTCTTCGTTTCAGTTGGTTCTGCTCATCGGATTGAATTGTCCAGGATGCTGTACCTCCCCAGCTACCTTAATCTAAAGTTGAACGACACTGCTGATATTCATTCGATTAACATTTATTGTATTTGTATCATCATATACATGTATCACATGTATTCACACGAAGCTACTTTGCTTTTTAGAATACCGTAATTTGTAATCTTAATCTTTCTGTAATATTCTTTATTTTAATTTAAAAAATAATAATTAACTGCAAGAGTGAGGATTCAGATGCCAACTTTTGATTTTTGCAGGATAAAATTCCTGGCATATCAACTTATTTAACTTTACCTACTCGGATGTCGTGCCTTTGTGTCTAGATACTTTCGTTTTAACTTTTATAAAAAATAACACTGTGCCAAATTTAAGAAAACTAGTTATAAGAAATTTTGCCATTTGATGTATATTCTCATTTTATTTTGATGTAAACACAACAAAATAATACAAAGAAAACTACGTGTGAATAAAGTTATTTTATTTCAATTAACAATAAAACAATAATGGGATGCATATGCGATCATTTAAAAATTATAATGTTGGTAGGTATTTTAATGGATAAATGAGGGCTAAACTTATGTTTGAAACTCGTTTAATTAGAATAAAATGCTTAAATTAGACATGGACATTGCTCAACCTTAGCAAACAAATTTGCATTTCCATTTTATAGGAATATTATCTTTTAAAAGTCAATAAAATTTGTCAATAGGACTCTTTGACCCTCCATTTGTACATAGATATTGGCAAAAATGCATCATTCAACGGAACAGCATGATCTCTATGAGTAATTTAGTTTTTTAAATATCTTGACAATGGACGAAGAAGACTATCTCATTTTCACAATTTTCTTCAGTAGGGAGTGTCGCATTAAATAGTACGATGTAGATTACCGTAACCGTAGAAATTATGTGCTGTTCAGCAGAAACTACGTTTTAACGTTATATTTTATTAAATTATTAGCGGTATAAATGAGCCAAAGCTGTGTACAGGGTTAAAACTTTTTTGTAGGTTTCTGTATCCAGAATGGCACTTTTTTGACATTTATCTTAGTACTTGAGAATAAATAGAAAAAAGAGTCTTTAGATTTGGCATCGGAACCAGAAATTGCAATCTGTAAGGTGGTTATTGCCGCAAGTTCGTAACCGGTTTGAAAATTTTCGCTTTAATAGTGCGGTTTAAATAGTCTATGCATTTATATTTATGACAAGAAATTATCTTCTACGGCATGCATAGGCAGTTGAATGCATGGTTTGTTTTGCATTAGATAGAGTCTATTGCATTAATATTTCCCAATGAATAAAAACAATTATACTTACGGTACTTATTGATATCACTGCACAAATGGAAAGCATTATGAAACAAGCGAAAACCCGCCAAAAACCATTTTCATAACAGTTGAAAAAGGAAAACGAAATCTGTAGTAAAGTGAAATAAGTTGGCATGACAAGAATTTTAGTATGAAATAATCAAAAGTGGGCAGTGAAATAAAAAGCTCCAAAATTTATTTCACCAATCGTAAAATTATCGTTTTTATAAAAATGTCCTTTCTAACAAAAAAGGGTTCTAGTTTTGATATTTAAAGTTCATAATTTTCGATTTAGTTACGTGTGAGCGAGTTTTTTCATAAACCAAAATTAGAATAATTTCATATTTTAGAAAGAACATATTTTACAAAAATGACAGTTTTATGATACACTTCACTTATGAAGATTCTGCACGTTTCAAGCTTGAGAAGCATATCAACGTGTAGATCCTATAATGGGTTCTCGCCCAGCATTGCCCAAATTATTTCAGTTCGCAGGCTATACCATCCTTCTAACTGCTTCAACTAATATTTTGATGTGTCACAGGACAGTGATAAATAGATTTCGCGTTAAGATTTTTACTAATAGTTCGGGCTTGTGACTGGCGGCGGGTGGTGTGAATTGGTGAACAAATTACAGTATTGTAATTTTTCAGTCGCTTTTGGAATCATACTAGTTATGTGATCCTAAAGCATACATTATAATATTAATACAATAAACAAAATAAACTTGTTGATCAAAATAGCCGCTTCGATAAAATCACAAAAAATTTTAATAAGGACAATGAATACGCTTTTACAATAAGATCCCAGTTGACTGACATTCAAGATTTACCCTTTTTTAATATTGCTTACTTTACGAAAAGCTCTAAACGAAAAAGGTTTTATTATAATTTATCGGAATACGAAGATGATAAAAATCCATGGATGTAAACCGCTCGCTAACCAAGATCCGGCTATCTCAATGGTAACCGGCACGAAATCATAAGCCGACTTCAAAATGACATATTTCGCATAGTTTGTTCCCTGCGACCGCCTCAGTCGCTGAACCAGGTGAACGTTGAGTGCCTCCAAGATGTGAGGGCGCAAATGTGGTGACACAAGTCACATCTCAAAGAAGGCACCGTCCTTTTTTCCATGGGATCAGTGTCAGACCACACGGCCGCTTCTCATCCGTACGACATAATCCAGGTGGCTCTAGGACACAAGGCACATCGGCAGAAATGACCACTCGCCGGATTATGTCATTTATTTCTTGATGTCGGGAGAACCGCCCAGCGCTCCTGGAATAAGAAAGGCCGTGGCGTCCGTCTGTTTCCAGCGATGACCCGCAGATACACTGGTGCGGTTCCATAAAATCAGTGAGGAGCTGTTTGCATAATACCTCATCTCACCCATCGTGAATCTCGCTTTTCAGGGTGTTCATCAGACCGACACATGACGCTTAATGCCTGCATGGCCTATTCTAAAAATGGGATGCGGTTCGCGCCACCGTCAAATGAAATAATACGATTGGCGAATTTCATAACCCCATGAGCAGAGGCCAAGAAAGCTATTGGTACTGACTCAGCCAAGCGAGGAACCACCAAAACGGATGGGCAAGCTGGCCTAACACCATTGGACGTCATATTTTAGAATATATGTTTGCGGGTTCTTTCGTCAATTAATAAAAAAATAATTTGTTTTTTATTTTTAGCGCCGAATCATTCACTAACCCTAAGTAGCAAGAAATCTGTATGTGATAGAATATAACGGCTGGCAAATTTAGATTCAAATTTAATTTTTATTAAATTTAGATTTAATAAAAATTAGTTAAAGTGTTAGTTTGAAAAAAAAAAAACAAATTTGGTTATATGCCTAGTTTTCTATAAATTAAAGAATTTAAAAAATCAGTTAAGTAGTTTTTGAATTTATCCGTAACAAACAAACAAAAAATCTAATGTTTCTTCTCTAAAATATTAGCAGTGCCGGTATCCTGGCGTCCTAGGAATCGAACCTACAGCGCCTTGCGCGTCCAATTCAATGACGTCTTCAGGATGATATTGTGACGTAGTCTTTGATTGTGACTGCCATGACGTTGTAGTGCCTCAGAGATGTTCGCAGAGGTTCCCACTGATGTTTTCCATGACAACATGCGAAAGAAAGCGGCCTCTCTCCTGCGACGTCTGCAATGTAGTAACAATAGCGTCCTGAAGATGATAGCTGCCAGATCAGACTGTCCCTTCAAAAAATACTGGGTGGGGACAGCTATTGGTTTGATTAAATAATATTAAGCAATTTCGTTTTATTTTACTTTGTAATGATAATAACTTTTATTTCTTTAATTTCGTAATATCAGATAATTTTATTTCATTATGTATTTACATTAGCTTTAATATTAATGTTAATAATGAATTATGGACCCTAGTCTGAAACAAATGTTTATTTATTTATGAAAATTCCGGACAAAATAAAACAATTTTATGTAAAAATATTAAATGATAAAGGAGAGTGTAGGTATATACCTTATTTGCTATACGAAAGAATGAATCTTATATATTAAAAAAAAACATTAAATAGAGCATAAGTTAGGTAAGATTTATTTTTCATGCCTTAATTTAAGCAAAAGTGGGAATGATCTCCTTTAAATGAATTGTTTAATTTGTTTCTTGGACTATAGATAAAGTTAATTTTTAACTTCATTCATGCTTTATTGTTTTGAATATTGGCAATTACAGTAATACACCTTTCATAAAAATATGAAATATAAGCAACGATCTCACACTCGCCACCGATCATCAAAAACGTCTGAAAAATTACGATTATTTTATGGAAATTCTTCAATTTTTAACTTTATTTTATTATTATTATTTTATGTTATAGCGATCACAGAGATACATCTTTTATGAAATTTTCAAGTGTAAGTAATGATCCTACGACCACAAATCATCAAAAACGTCGCAAAAATTAGGTTTCTTTGAGGGAATTCTTTAATTTTTAACTTTATTTTATTATTATTATTTTATGTTATAGCGATTACAGAGATACATCTTTTATGAAATTTTCAAGTGTAAGTAATGATCCTACGACCACAAATCATCAAAAACGTCGCAAAAATTACGATTATTTTATGGGAATTCTTTAATTTTTAACTTTATTTTATTATTATTACTTTATGATATAGCGATTACAGAGATACATCTTTTATGAAATTTTCAAGTGTAAGTAATGATCCTACGACCACAAATCATCAAAAACGTCTGAAAAATTACGATTATTTTATGGGAATTCTTCAATTTTTAACTTTATTTTATTATTATTATTTTATGTTATAGCGATCACAGAGATACATCTTTTATGAAATTTTCAAGTGTAAGTAATGATCCTACGACCACAAATCATCAAAAACGTCGCAAAAATTAGGTTTCTTTGAGGGAATTCTTTAATTTTTAACTTTATTTTATTATTATTATTTTATGTTATAGCGATCATAGTGATACATTTTTCATAAAAATTTCAAGTTTAAGTAATGATCTTACAACCACCAATCACCAAAAACGTCTGAAAAATTACGTTCCTTGTATGGGAATTCCTTTAATTTTTAACTTTATTCATGTTTTATTGTTTTGAATATTGGCAATTTCAGTAATACACCTTTCATAAAAATATGAAATATAAGCAACGATCTCACACTCGCCACCGATCATCAAAAACGTCGGAAAAATTAGGTTTCTTTGAGGGAATTCTTCAATTTTTAACTTTACTTTATTATTATTATTTTATGTTATAGCGATCACAGAGATACATCTTTTATGAAATTTTCAAGTGTAAGTAATGATCCTACGACCACAAATCATCAAAAACGTCGCTAAAATTAGGTTTCTTTAATGGGAATTCTTTAATTTTTCACTTAATTTATTATTATTACTTTATGTTATAGCGATCACTGAGATATATCTTTTATGAAATTTTCAAGTGTAAGTAATGATCCTAAAACCACCAATCACCAAAAACGTCGCAAAAATTATATTTCTTTTATGGGAATTCTTTAATTTTTAACTTAATTTTATTATTATTACTTTATGTTATAGCGATCACTGAGATACATCTTTTATGAAATTTTCAAGTGTAAGTAATGATCCTACAACCACCAATCACCAAAAACTTCGGAAAAATTACGATTATTTTATGGGAATTCCTTAATTTTTAACTTTATTTTATTATTATTATTTTATGTTATAGCGATCACAGAGATACATCTTTTATGAAATTTTCAAGTGTAAGTAATAATCCTACGACCACAAATCATCAAAAACGTCGCAAAAATTAGGTTTCTTTTATGGGAATTCTTTAATTTTCAACTTTATTTTATTATTATTATTTTTTATTACTGCGATCATAGTGATACATCTTTCATGATATTTTCAAGTGTAAGTAATGATCCTACGACCACCAATCACCAAAAACGTCGCAAAAATTAGGTTTCTTTCATTGGAATTTTTAAATTTTTAACTTTATTTTATTATTATTATTTTATGTTATAGCGATCACTGAGATACATCTTTTATAAAATTTTCAAGTGTAAATAATGATCCTACGACCACCAATTACCAAAAACGTCGGAAAAATTACGATTATTTTATGGGAATTCTTCAATTTTTAACTTTATTTTATTATTATTATTTTATGTTATAGCGATCACTGAGATACATCTTTTATGAAATTTTCAAGTGTAAGTAATGATCCTACGACCACCAATCACCAAAAACGTCGCAAAAATTAGGTTTCTTTTATGGGAATTTCTTAATTTTGAACTTTATTTTATTATTATTATTTGTTGTTATAGCGATCACAGAGATACATCTTTTATGAAATTTTCAAGTGTAAGAAATGATCCTACGACCACAAATCATCAAAAACGTCCCAAAAATTAGGTTTTTTTATGGGAATTTTTAATTTTTAACTTTATTTTATTATTATTATTTTTTATTACTGCGATCATAGTAATACATCTTTCATGATATTTTTAAGTGTAAGTAATGATCCTACGACCACCAATCACCAAAAACGTCGCAAAAATTAGGTTTCTTTCATGGGAATTTCTTAATTTTTAACTTTATTTTATTATTATTATTTGTTGTTATAGCGATCACTGAGATACATCTTTTATGAAATTTTCAAGTGTAAGTAATGATCCTACGACCACCAATCACCAAAAACGTGGGAATTATTTAATTTTTAACTTTATTTTATTATTATTATTTTATGTTATAGCGATTACAGAGATACATCTTCTATGAAATTTTCAAGTGTAAGTAATGAACCTACGACCACAAATCATCAAAAACGTCGCAAAAATTACGATTATTTTATGGGAATTCTTTAATTTTTAACTTTATTTTATTATTATTACTTTATGATATAGCGATTACAGAGATACATCTTTTATGAAATTTTCAAGTGTAAGTAATGATCCTACGACCACAAATCCTCAAAAACGTCGCTAAAATTAGGTTTCTTTTATGGGAATTCTTTAATTTTCATTTTTATTTTATTATTATTATTTTGTGTTATGGTGACCACAGAGATACATCTTTTATGAAATTTTCAAGTGTAAGTAATGATCCTACGACCACAAATCATCAAAAACGTCGCTAAAATTAGGTTTCTTTTATGGGAATTCTTTATTTTTTAACTTTATTTTATTATTATTATTTGTTGTTATAGCGATCATAGTGATACATTTTTCATAAAAATTTCAAGTTTAAGTAATGATCTTACAACCATCAATCACCAAAAACGTCTGAAAAATTACGTTCCTTGTTTGGGGATTCCTTTAATTTTTAACTTTATTCATGTTTTATTGTTTTGAATATTGGCAATTTCAGTAATACACCTTTCATAAAAATATGAAATATAAGCAACAATCTCTTACTCGCCACCGATCATCAAAAACGTCGGAAAAATTAGGTTTCTTTGAGGGAATTCCTTAATTTTTAACTTTATTTTATTATTATTATTTTATGTTATAGCGATCACAGAGATACATCTTTTATGAAATTTTCAAGTGTAAGTAATGATCCTACAACCACCAATCACCAAAAACGTCGGAAAAATTACGATTATTTAATGGGAATTCCTTAATTTTTAACTTTATTTTATTATTATTATTTTATGTTATAGCGATCACAGAGATACATCTTTTATGAAATTTTCAAGTGTAAGTAATGATCGTACGACCACCAATCACCATAAACGTCGAAAAAATTATGTTTCTTTTATGGGAATTCTTTAATTTTTAACTTAATTTTATTATTATTATTTTATTTTATAGCAATCACTGAGATACATCTTTTATGAAATTTTCAAGTGTAAGTAATGATCCTACGACCACCAATCACCAAAAACGTCGCAAAAATTATGTTTCTTTTATGGGAATTCTTTAATTTTTAACTTAATTTTATTATTATTACTTTATGTTATAGCGATCACTGAGATACATCTTTTATGAAATTTTCAAGTGTAAGTAATGATCCTACAACCACCAATCACCAAAAACGTCGGAAAAATTACGATTATTTTATGGAAATTCCTTAATTTTTAACTTTATTTTATTATTATTATTTTATGTTATAGCGATCAGAGAGATACATCTTTTATGAAATTTTCAAGTGAAAGAAATGATCCTACGACCACAAATCATCAAAAACGTCGCAAAAATTAGGTTTTTTTTATGGGAATTCTTTAATTTTTAACTTTATTTTATTATTATTATTTTTTATTACTGCGATCATAGTGATAAATTTTTTATTAATATTTCAAGTATAAGTAATGATCCTACGACCACCAATCACCAAAAACGTCGCAAAAATTTTGTTTCTTTTATGGGAATTCTTTAATTTTTAACTTTATTTTATTATTATTATTCTCACACATCTCACTCTCGCCACCAATCATCAAAAATCTACAGATCTTGCAGTCCCCGCAACCATCGGTTTCATTGAAAATAAACCTACCCAAATCCGATTTTCACAGATTATTTTATTTTTTATTGATACGAAATCGTGGTTTTGCTACGAAAACGTGGCACTATTCTTTTCAACTATTTAAACTCAGAAATAAATCAATGAAAAAAAATGTATTCGTTTGTTCAACATATTTGAAACATTTAGGTTTTAAACCGCAGCCTCTGATATCCTTAAACGTTTTGAACTCGATAATGAAGCATTCGAACGAATACAGACCGAAAGGCGATGACCGTAATGTTAACAAGTTCCCGATCGTCCACAAAATCTAACATGTGATGTCAAATTTCTTGTTCGATTTCCAACCGATTATCAAAATTTTGGTCTCAAACTGTAGCTAATGATGTCTTCTAACCTTTTGTGTAACACTTTGAAGTGATCAGACGAATAATTTCTGAAATATTGTAACTTATATCTGCAAACACCAGCGATCGACCAAAAAATCTCATCTTTCGGAAATAATTTCTCTTACAATTACTAACCGATTTCCAAAAACATGGTCTCAAACCGTAGCTACGTTAATGGCCGAGATACAATTTTTTTAATTTTCGATATCGGTCCCCGTTCTCAAAATATTTTGGATTTAGTAAAAAAAAAATCCGGAAAAATCACGATTTTTTTTACATTTTCCAATTTTTTTCGAAAACTACTGAAACGATTTCCAAAATTTTGGTGTAATACGACGTGCAACTAAATTATTGATCTTTAAAAACCTTAAAATCTTAGCTAGACCTCATACCCTCGGAGTTATGGCTAAAAATGACGACCGCTTAGCCTAGTGGGTAGCGACCCTGGCTACGAAGCTAGAGGTCCCGGGTTCGAATCCCAGGTCGGGTCAGTATTAACATGATGAATATTGATACTGGTACCGGGTCTTGGTTGTTATATATAAATAAAAAAAAAATTATTATATATGTATATATTATAAAGAATATTTAAGTATGTATATCAGTTGTCTAGTAACCCATAACACAAACATAATACTTGCTTACTTTGGGACTAGATGGCGCTGTGTGGGAAGTCCCATGTATTAATATCATTATTATTATTATTATTATTATTATAAAAATGCGTCTCCCGTGAAATAGATTTGATAGTCATTTTCAATGACAAAACGTCACAAAAATTAGGTTTCTTTTATGGGAATTCTTTAATTTTTAACTTTATTTTATTATTATTATTTCTTATCATAGCGATCATAGTGATACATCTTTCATGAAAATTTCAAGTGTAAGTAATGATCCTACGACCACCAATCACCAAAAACGTCGCAAAAATTACGATTCTTTTATGCAAATTCTTTTATTTTTAACTTTATTTAATTATTATTATTTGTTATTATAGCGATCATAGTGATACATCTTTCATGAACATTTCAAGTGTAAGTAATGATCCTACGACCACCAATCACCAAAAACGTCGCAAAAATTACGATTCTTTTATGCGAATTCTTTAATTTTTAACTTTATTTAATTATTATTATTTGTTATTATAGCGATCATAGTGATACATCTTTCATGAAAATTTCAAGTGTAAGTAATGATCCTACGACCACCAATCACCAAAAACGTCGCAAAAATTACGATTCTTTTATGCGAATTTTTTAATTTTTAACTTTATTTTATTATTATTTTATGTTATAGCGATTACAGAGATACATCTTTTATGAAATTTTCAAGTGTAAGTAATGATCCTACGACTACCAATCATCAAAAACGTCGCAAAAATTACGATTCTTTTATGCGAATTCTTTAATTTTTAACTTTATTTATGTTTTATTGTTTTGAATATGGCCAAGTACAGTATTACACCTTTCATTTTTATGAATTTTTATATGAAGTATAAACAACGACCTCACACTCGCCACCAATCATGAAAAACGTCGGAAAAATTACGATTCTTTTATGCGAATTCTTTAATTTTTAACTTTATTTATGTTTTATTGTTTTGAATATGGCCAAGTACAGTATTACACCTTTCATTTTTATGAATTTTTATATGAAGTATAAACAACGACCTCACACTCGCCACCAATCATGAAAAACGTCGGAAAAATTACGATTCTTTTATGCGAATTCTTTAATTTTTAACTTTATTTATGTTTTATTGTTTTGAATATGGCCAAGTACAGTAGGTATTACACCTTTCATTTTTATGAATTTTTATATGAAGTATAAACAACGACCTAACACTCGCCATCAATCATGAAAAACGTCGGAAAAATTACGATTCTTTTATGGGAATTCTTTAATTTTTAACTTTATTTTATTATTATTATTTTTTAATATAACGATCACAGAGGTACATCTTTTATAAAATTTTCAAATGTAAGTAATAATCCTACGACCACCAATCATCAAAAACGACGCAAAAATTACGATTCTTTTATGGGAATTCTTTAATTTTTAACTTTATTTTATTATTATTATTTAATGTTATAGCAATCACAGAGATACATCTTTCATGAAATTTTCAAGTCTAAGTAATTATCCTACGACCACCAATCATCAAAAACGTCGCTAAAATTAGGTTTCTTTTATGGGAATTCTTCAATTTTTAACTTTATTTTATTATTATTATTTTTTATTATAGCGTTCATAGTAATTCATTTTTCATAAAAAGTTTAAGTGTAAGTAATGATCCTACAACCACAATCACCAAAAACGTCGCAAAAATTAAGTTCCTTGTATGGGAATTCCTCTAATTTTTAACTTTATTTATGTTTTATTGTTTTGAATATTGCCAAGTACAGTAATACACCTTTCATTTTTATGAATTTTTATATGAAGTATAAACAACGACCTAACACTCGCCATCAATCATGAAAAACGTCGGAAAAATTACGATTCTTTTATGGGAATTCTTTAATTTTTAACTTTATTTTCTTATTATTATTTTATGTTATAGCGATCACTGAGATACATCTTTTATAAAATTTTCAAGTGTAAATAATGATCCTACGACCACCAATTACCAAAAACGTCGGAAAAATTACGATTATTTTATGGGAATTCTTCAATTTTTAACTTTATTTTATTATTATTATTTTATGTTATAGCGATCACTGAGATACATCTTTTATGAAATTTTCAAGTGTAAGTAATGATCCTACGACCACCAATCACCAAAAACGTCGCAAAAATTAGGTTTCTTTTATGGGAATTTCTTAATTTTGAACTTTATTTTATTATTATTATTTTATGTTATAGCGATTACAGAGATACATCTTTTATGAAATTTTCAAGTGTAAGTAATGATCCTACGACCATCAATCACCAAAAACGTCGCAAAAATTAGGTTTCTTTCATGGGAATTTTTTAATTTTTAACTTTATTTTATTATTATTTTATGTTATAGCGATTACAGAGATACATCTTTTATGAAATTTTCAAGTGTAAGTAATGATCCTACGACCACCAATCACCAAAAACGTGGGAATTATTTAATTTTTAACTTTATTTTATTATTATTATTTGTTGTTATAGCGATCATAGCTTCCACATAACTATGCCCATCAACATCCTTATAGCTGTATGACTAAGAGATTCTTTCAACTATAGAGTTTCTGTATAATTCTGTATAATCTCTTGAATGTTATAAATACACCCAAAAACGCACTTAGTTAAAAAATTTGTAAATAAACTGGAGAATTTTCAGATTTTATACAATAAAAAATATTTACTTTTCATAATTATATTTATATACACATAAAATATTTCCCATTTTTGAAACTGTGTGCTAAAGGATTTGTTGGAAAATTCGAATTCTCGAATTCTTCCAATCCGTTTCAAAATGGTATTCGCAAGACTACGGGTCAAAGGAAACCTCTGTGTCAAATATCAAAAAAATCGGTTCGAAAATAAGAGAATCCTCGATCTATCAATTAACTTCAATCAGTTTCAAAATGGTATTTGCAAAACTACAGGTCAAAGAGATGTCAACTTTAAAAAAAAATCCGTGAGAAAATAAATCATTTATTTTTTCCACACAATACAACAAAATAATTTATAGTGTCATACTAATTTGATGGGTTCCGTTCAAAATTTTTAACATAATGTTTTTATATTTTTTCCCGAAAATAAGCATCAATTTATACCTTACTCCCGAATTTAAAAAAATTAAGTCTGCTATTTCCTTAGTAATTGTTTTCCTACATTTCATTAACGAAATGTCGCTGTGATGGTATCCGGAAAGATGTTCAATATTTGCATTAAACACGAAACAAAGTCATAACATTTTGATAAATTCAGGAAGATTACTATTTCACTTGACGCAATTTTTAAACTAAATATCTTCTATTTACTTTTTGCTTTTTTTTATGGTGGAAAGCGGAGGAATTAACTAAACTGTCCAGTTGACGTCACAGGGACAATTTCAACGATCTGGCAAATTAGTAAAAATTAAAAAAATATATTTTGAGAGGTTGTTCTGGAACCTTAATCCATTTAGTTTTAATAACTATATCAGAGCAACTTTCAAATTTTGATCCCATCCCACTTGTCTGCAATCCAGAAAGGCACCGCGCTGGGTGGTAAGAGAACCTGGCTCAAGTTACGCCACGCAACTCGTCCAGCACCAATTTTTAAGAAAATACAAGGTGTTGTTTTTCGCTTTTGCCAAATTAAGGCATATAAACGTTCAATAGAAAAACACACACGTTTGACAGCATTTTCTTTTCATTCCGATGAAAACCTTATTAATTACTAGCTTTCCGCTCGCGGCTTCGCCCACGTGCACCACACGGTTGTACCGAGACAGCTAAAGGGACGCGACACTCCAGCAGCGGTGGATGTACCAGCAGGCTGAGTAAATCTGGAGCCTAAGGCGGCAAATTTGAACCAATTTTTTTTTTTATGTCTTAATAAAAAGCATCCTTGGTACCCTGAACCCATCGTCTCTTTAAAATTTTGTCCATTATCATAATTTACATAGTATTTTTTAATTTGTAAATACTTTTAGTTTTACTTAGTTCAATTGTTTTTTTTTTTATTGTAATTGTTTCTAATTAAAATTATGTGAAATTGATTATATTTCAAATCAAAAAGATTCATATTTATTTATGTACGTAAATGTTATTACATCCACACAATCAATTCAATATGAAATAATTACGATGTTACACCACTTAGATATTTTTTTCTACAATTCGCGTAGTGGCAATTCGCATGGCTCTATATAGGTACACCAGCGACAAATTGTTTCGATGAGAGAAGCTTTTTGCTTAAAATGGGTGTAAAATTATTTAAGATCTATCGGCCAAGAAAAGCTAAACACGTTGGCTTTGTGCGTAGATTTAGATATAATAAACAAAATTTCATACGACAATATAGATAATTTGGTGATTTTGCAAATAAAAAAACGCCCAAAATATTTTGTAAAATTTTCATAACTTAAAGAACGTTGTCATCTCCAGCCGGATTGTTACCAGATGATTTAACATATAGTTTTAAAACTGTAAACGCAATGAAAAATATTTGATCAAGTTTATCGAATGTAATTGTGCAAGTGCATCAATGTTTAAGTCGTATTAAGGCATGCCTTAATCCGCCTTATCAGTGATAGGTACATGATCGAGCTTTTAAGTTCAGAAATGTAATATAAAAAAATATGAAAAACGAAGATCAGTGTGATAAATAAAACAATTTACTACACCTAAGGCAGGCTTTAGCTTTTTATTGTTGGTACAAATCGTGCAAACATGACAAGGTTTAGCCAGAACAAATTTCCCGATTTTTCGGACAAAAAGTTGCTTATTTAAAAAACGAAAGCTAATATCGAAAAAAATTAAGAAAAGAAACTCGTGAGGCCGATAAAATGTCTACCGTTTGAAAAGAGAAATTTTGAAATCGGTCAAAAACTGTGGGTTGGGCCGATGCCCTTTTCATTGAATCAACTAGCAATATAGTCGCAGTATGCGCACTTTATTAGAGTGGTAAGGCTTACAGCGCTTTTACAATGTTATTGAACATACTGTCGCTCCCATATTACTCTCAGAAGAGACGGTATGGCCTCTAGAACGTATAATCTTATTATCTAGTCTCGTACATAAATATAAGACATTCACTAAGACTAATTGCACTTGCAAAACGAGCTCTTATATTCACATTTTCTAAGAGAGCTCATTGATTCATCAAATATTGGTGCTCCTAAGAGACGGGGCGAATATTTATCTAAAAATTTTGTATTAGGCGCAGAAACATTAAATTTACTCACAATTTCCGACTTCTCTTGAATTGTTTTAGAATTTGAAACAAAAAGTTCACATTTAGAAAAATTGAGTGAGAGGCCTATGGAATTATATTAAAAAATAAATTCAAAATTAGCTTGCATTTACATTACATTTTGGCGTAGCAGCTGGACGCAGGTAACCAGGTAGATGTAATCTATCTGGACTTGCAAAAAGCATCCGACCGTGTGGATAATGACGTGTGGATGTTGAATTTGGGGACGTCAGGCAGTTGAAACTATTCGTGTTAATTTGCCAGTTACCTCTAGTGGACGATATCAATACACACGGACACACGGACAGTACATATCTGAACCTTATGTAACCCGATCAGGTATTAATCAAGCTCTACTTTCGGACCCTTCCTCTTTGTCATCGTTATTAACGATTTTCCGAATGCCATGGGCTGAGCCTCTGTGCTCCTGTTTGCAGATGACCTTAAACTCATTCGTGTGATGAACTCCCACAGTGACTATGATTCAATATAGATATACAGATATTAATACGGTACTAGAGTGGAATATTCGCAATAGCTTAAGTTTAATGTTAATTTATGGGTCCAACCGGCTAAGATACCTAAGACCTAGGCATACGGGGCTGGTTTGTAGCTGGATGCGTTCAAAATGCCAGGATTACTTTTCAGGCATAGCCTAGTATTACCGACTAGCTAGTACTTGCTCTTCATGACCTGTTTGTTTTAGAGGTGTGACTATGTAGTACTTGAAATTATAAGTACCAATCGTTCCACCTTTTATACGCTATTTTTACATAAAATCTATGTACTCGTTATTTACTGTTTTGTCGCGCTTTCAGCAAATCTTTCGCGCCTTTTTTAGCGGTCCAATCAGCACTATTTAGGCAAAAATTGGCATTTTTCGAGGGCAGTACCATAAAGAAAGCCTTTCTTATTCCCTAGGCACGTCTCCGCGGAACTGCTGTACAGAGAGTCTGTACTATCTATCGAAAGGGTGAACCTTTTTAGTACCCACTAGTTTAGGATGAGTGAAACTATAAGAAGGTTACTCTTTACTTCTATAACACGTTTTGGACCTTATAAACTATATACAAACATTATAAACACAATTTCAAAGTTCATTGTTCTAACACTATTCTATTGCTCTAATTCATAATGTACGTTCGAACACTAAATACATACGTGCTTAACATTCGCAGCTCGGCCTCCTGCTGGCTGACCCGACTTAGCTATTTTGATTAGCCTGAGCCATGCCTGAGCAGTGTAACCCATTCAGCAAGGCTGTGAAGCTAGAGATTTAGGCGTTCTGTTCGATGCGGAAGGCGGAGGACTGTATGTGGTGGCGAGCCTTGGGAAAGGCCTACATCCTGTAGTGGAAAGACACGGGCTGATGATGATAATGATGTTCGATGCTAAACTAAAGTTTACGTTTACGGCCAATAAGGGAACGTACTCGTACTCGGTGAAACATTTTTTACAATATTTTACCCCCTTCATCCTCTCGGTGACCAGCCATAGTATTATGCCAAGACCCTACTCTAGTATTCATGTAGTATTAAAATTCATATTCATAATTTGCGTGCCATAATTTGAATATAGTTCGAAAAAGGGCGAGATTTCTCTACAGGATATCGACTACGTGACGAAGACCTAAGCCCACTGCCATTGTGACCAAGCGCATTTGAATTTTGAAGACCCCCTCCCCCTGAACGGGTCACGTAGTTAGGTGATGGGTACGTCCCCTAACTGGATCGGCCTTCAGTAGAGTTGGTTTGTGCTGCGCACCGTTGCAGGCGGCTGTGGTGGCGGTCGTCTATCATCAGAACTTCTGATTATTCTGATCTGGCATCAGAAGCACCTTTTGATGCCCGAGCATCAGAAGGTACCACACGCGCTTACTGCGGGGCGGTTGTTTGAATTGTTTTCGAAACGAATGCAGTGATATGGGGTCCACATGCGAGTAAATATATTCTTATTTTGGAGCGCATACAAAAAATGTTCTTAACATATCCTACCATGTACCTACACATCTCACACGTTTTTTTTTAAGGTTGTTTGGGGTATGAGTCCTTGCAACTAAGAAGAGACGCACACCTTTTCAAGTTTTTATTAAATTACCAAAAAACGATATCGACTGTATCGATTTACTTTGCATATGCCTTACGAGGCGTACCTATGGCAGATGGAACACGTGCAGGAGGCTCCTGGCGTTGCCTTCTTCGCAGATACAGCGTTGGTAGAACAATAGAGATAGTCAATTCTTTTGGCTTGAGTGCATCCGAGTGGGATATATTTTTATGTGGTATTGTGTGCTTAGTATTCGAATGTAATTTTCGTAATTTATTTTTAAGCTCAAGATGGAATATTTGATTCTGTAAATATATAAGTAAATAAAAGATAGACATATGCCATCGCGGATTTTTCTTTAGACCTATAAAAGACCAACAATGGGGTGGGCCACGCAAAACGTTTGTAGATAGCGCACTCGGCGAAGGTACACTTCCAAACTTTATGGTGGATCCGAACATAGGCAAAAGTCGTGTCGCAGTAACCAGTTTTAGGTGTAGCGGGACGCAGTGGAGCGTGGGGTATACGACTGTACCTGTGCAAGCACGCTTATAGCGTTGTATTCCGATCCGCCATAAAGTTTAACGCGAACTATACCTTCTTTACATAATGTGCATTTGTGTATAAGTTTATAAAAATTCCAACTTTTTTATGAATCTGAAACTGACGGGGCCGGGGACCGAGAATCGAAAGAAAAGGGCAGAGATGCACCCTACCTAGGAATATGTCAACTTTCAAAAAAATCCGTTGGAAAATAATGAAATCAGTACGGAGGCGGACAAAAGGACAGACAAACCAGCGATATTTAATAAATTGGAAGGTTTAAGTGGGATCATAAATACTTATATTTATCTCAGGAATAAATAAGAAAATTAAAATGCAGTTCTTATATTTTACTACACAATATTTCTACTTAAACTTATTACATTATTAATATCTACACATATACAGTTCCTTCAGCTAGCCTTTGAGTCAACTCTTCAAAGTTCGATTCTTCATTTGTTGTCAGTTCCTTCAGCACGTGGATCAGATCTTCAAAGTTGAAGAGACGAGGTACACCATCAGGTTTATTGGTGATGTGTAATTCGTAGCGCGGTGGAGTCTCTAATGATGTTTTCCCACATATGATGATGAAAGGGTAACCGGTTCTGTGAAGAAAAATAAGCCTAGGTTACAATGGCACGCTCTTCAATTATTTTAGATAAGAATAGTGCGTTGCGCTGAATATCGGGTGTTCAGCTGAACGTAGTCCAAACTTATAGAGCATGCACAGCTCACCGAACTTAACAAAACGTTTCAAGTGAACAGATGGCGCAAACTAACGGTTACCGAGAAAAACATGCTCAAAATTTCATTTTCTTTATTTTTTTTAAACATTTTGTTTAGTAAGCTTTACACACTGTATAAGTTTGGGTTACGTTCAGTCGAACATCAAGTACATAAGGAAACGTATTTTTCAATGAGTGATCACTTGCCACTTATATGTGCGGCTCTGTGCGATGCGCATATCCTATTACGCAGGTCCGCCATACTTCTCGCCACAATGCTTATTTATTACATTACTGTGACAGTTTTGTGCCTAACTTCAGAGTTGCACACACCGATGGCATGTACTGTTTAAATCAATTACATTAATCACTCTGTCGTATCACACAAAGCACATTTGTTTCCCCTAATAATATCGCCTGGACAGGCTGCTACACGCAACTGGTCATACGCTGATTTTAGCGATATTACCGATGAGTCATTAGGTATTGCGTGGCACGTTTTCTGGTTTGTATGGACGTATTTACTTCTCGTTATTCGTTATCGTATATCGTTACACTCCCTATTCTGCCGTTACCTTGACCGCTACCGTAGTCAGTAATAGCAGGGCCGCCGAGAACTGGGGGCCATTGTTTGAGTGTACTGTTCATGGAGGGAGGGATTCGTGGGGATTGAATAATGTGCTTTCTCAAAATGGAGATTAATTTTTTGTATCCTTAGTCGCGATACGGTATTGTCAATATTATTACAAGTCTACGACCCGCCAAAGCGTCTGAAAATTACCTGTCTGCGTGTATCATTCTCTTTCCTATTGTCAAGTTATGTCTGTCGTCGACCATTACATCTTGAGCGAAGATCGGGAGCTCTTCTATCAGATTTCTGCACATTCGTTTAGTGACATCGTCGCCCCCCGATAACCATTCCTTGGAACCTCCCTGTAATAAGTCATATTTAAAAACCCTTCATCATCAGGCCTTCGTGTCTTCACTATGAAGTACACCCCTTTTATGAGTGCAGTTCAGAGCGATTAGTCCACCACGCTGGTCTGATACGGATTGGACCTCTTAACTTAAAACCCTTCAAGTGACAATATCGGTAGTTTGTGATATTTATTGGATTAAAGTTTATATAAATTAAAAACCATTGGTTTATTCGCCTGTCGGGAATCGAACCAATTACCTTTGTAACAAAGGCAGGATGCTTCGTCACTTTGCCACCACTATAGCTATTATAAAAAAAAATATAGATATTAAAAAAAAAAAACAAGATACGTCGTTTAAAAAACATAAGCGGAAAAAGTACGCCCAGGGCAACTTCAGATTATTTATGTTTTTCTCGTTTCATTGCGTTATTATGATGTTACTCTATTATGAAGTTGTTTGGAGTGAAAGAGAGATGAAGATAGTGACGTGTTGTTTGTCATCGATCCGGTTTTTTTCATTTAATTTGGAAAACCAATAGTAGTCGCATCGATTAACAATAACAAATATATTAATTAACATTTCGATTTAACAATTTCGATTGTTTCGATTTTATCCAATATATTGCAGTTTTAAAATGGATACTTGTGCTATCACTATAGAAACAGGAATAATGTAATAGTAAAACTAGAACGAGCGCTATTCAACTGAACTATTAGGACGCCGTAAGCTGCAAATGCGGGGGACGGTATGTGGCACAGTGGGGGAGGGGTCTACCCGTACAGCGACAGAAAGTCACGGTAATAAGAAACAAAGCGCCAGTTATTGACATCGTTTTCGATCATTCATCATTAATTAATATTGCACTGGACCTCTAACTAGCGTTGTTGCCAAACACGGCGCGTTAATTACGCTTAATTTAACTGTAGTACCTACCGTTAAGGTAGCGTAAGTGTAGTGTGTTCTAGTATCTACATTACATTATTTCTACTTCTATGGCTATCACTATGAGAGACACTTTAAACATTGGTTAATTATATTTTTGCCCCTCTTTAGACAGTCCAATAAAAAAAAAATGGGCTGATGAAGACACTCCAATATTTTTATAACATTTCCCAATACTATCTAGTTCCTATTCCTGCTGCCACTCCCTTTTTCAGTTCATGATACGGTAGGCTTGGATCACACCGCATTTATGGTATAAAAATACAGCGAGCTGCGCCACCGTAGCTTCGGTCAAGCAATCAAGAGTTAGATGTGCTCGTGGGCTTGTCGCCAGAACATGAGCGCTCTTCACTGACTTAAATAGTTTTCGCGTGGCAAGATCAATGAACATGACTTAGCGTTTTCTAAGTATATTTCTGAACTAGCTTTCCGGCCGCAGCTCCTCTCGCGTGGACTACACAGTCGTACCGGGACCACTTTTTCCGGGATAAAAAGTTGCCTATGTCACTCTTCAGTTTATAAACTATATTTATAAAAAAATATATAGCGGTATCGGTACAACTATTCTACAACGTGTCACTACACTATTCTACAACGAGCAGAGTCACGGTCGGAAAGCTAGTTTCAAAATATTAACTATCACTGGCTCCGTGCCTCGGAGAGCACGTTAAGCAGTCGGTCCCGGACGCTGTCAATAGATGGCAGTTGTTACAATCCCCAACCCGCAGTGGAGTAGCGTGGTGGATTTAAGCTCCAAACCCCCTCCTCACTCTGGGGGAGACCTAAGCCCCTGCAGTGGGGTAAAATGGGCTGATGATGATAGGTAAAAGAATTCAAAAAATTAAGTAGTTTTGAGTTTATCCGTAACAGTTGAACAAAAAATCTAATATTTGCTCTCTATAATATTAGTATAGATAGATTTGTAATTTTTCTAACCAAAAATATTTCGATGAACAATACCTTAGGCCCTATAACGCATACACTGTAAGGAGCTATAGCTCGCGGCCATCGGAGCTTTTCGATTTCTTTTCCTTCGACAGAAGCGGCCACCAATCTCGACAGACCCACGCCATAACAAGACATCAACAGAGGCACAACGTTGCCATTCTGCGAAGTGTAGTTAGCGCCTAACGCCTCACTGTAGCGAGTGCCCAGGATGAACGTGTGTGCTACCTGGTTCAAGAAAACAATAATAATAACACATACAATCACAAAAACAGTAGTTAGGACTGAGACACAAGACGTCAAATTTCTAGTTAGCTTTGAAGTCGACGTGCCTGCGGACGGAGCGGGCCCGCTCTTCACCATCTGATACCCATTTTTAGGGTTCCATACCCCAAGGGTATCAAACGGAACCTTATTACTAAGGCTCCGCTGTCCGTCCGTCCGTCTGTTTGTCACAGGGCTGTATCGTCTGAACCGTGATAGGTGGACGCTTGAAATTTTCACAGAATGTGTATAACTATAACACGCTGTAACAATAAATAATTGAAAAGGGTCCCCATACAAGAAACGCACGGTGCTGAAACATGGACTCTCACAGCAGGACTGGTCCACAAATTTAAAGTCATTCAGCGTGCTATGGAGCGGGCTATGCTCGGTATTTCTTTGATGGATAAAATAAGAAACACTGAAATCCCACGAAGAACTAAAATTACCGACATAGACGAAGCGATCAGCAAGCTGGAGTGGCAATGGTCCGGTCATATTTGTCGTAGAACTGATAACCGATGAGGTAGACTAGTTCTCAAGTGGAGGCCAAATACCGGGAAGCGAAGGGTTGGACGCCCCTTGGCCAGGTGGACTGATGACCTGAAGCTCCGCAACGGGGGTAGTTGGATGCAAAAGACGGAGGACCGCGTGTGGTGGCGAGCCTTGCGAGAGGCCTATATCTTGCAGTGGAGAGACACGGGCTGATGACGATACAAGAAACATGTTTTTCGACGTTTATTGGTGATTTGTGGTTATGAGTTGATAGCATACACTTGATATTTTTATTTAGTATGTCCTACTATGGCCGCTATAACAACAAATAATAAAATAAAGTTCAAAATTAAAGGGGGCTCCAATACAAAAACATATTTTTTCTATTATACAGTGGTATGGAACCCTTCGTGTCCAAGTCGGACTGGCACTTGGCCGGTTTTCTTATTGCGACTCTACTCGCTTACATTTCAGAGCGAACTAGAAGTTTGGCGCGAACTGTGAACACCTCTGTGTTATATAATATGCTGTATCTATTTTGTGAGATTATATTGAAAGAGCTGATAAAATATTGAGCAAATATTTAAAAAAAATATTTAAAAAAAACTACCTATGTATTTTTTCTTAAAAAAACATCTACATTGTTTTCGTATGGCGGGTGGTCACCGGCGCCGCAATAATCAACACCAACAACTATGTTAAAATTTTCCTTTTAAATTACACTTCTTGGTCAGTATTCTATCACCCCAATATAATCCCCTAGTAGAGACAGTGTATATAACAAAAGAGTAATTGTATTCATTATTGTGAAAACGATTAATTATTAATAATAATAATATTTACATCCCACACAGCGCTATCTAGTCCCAAAGTAAGCAAGTATTATGCTTGTATTATGGGGTACTAGACAACTGATATACATACTTAAATATTCTTTTTTTTAAAATAATAATATATACATACTTTTACACCAATTACTTTTAATATTACACTGTCTACAATACAATAAATATTATTTCAACATAAGGGGCCCATACATCGCCAGACACACAATTTAAACAAAGTTTTTCAAACATAACTTCACATTGAATAATTTAGTTATTTCATCTAGTAGATAAATGAATTTATTATTTTATTCACCTTAGCCAAGGTACTAACTGCATTTTAAGTTATCTAAGTGTCTAACTGTGTTGGGACTTGAAAAACTAAAAAATGTTATACAATATCATTTGACCCAGCAATTTATTGGGACAATAGGGTATATTACTAATATTGAACATATTATATTTATCAAATATAAAAATAGACTTTACACCATAACAAAATTTATAAACAAAATTATATTCGGTTGAAGAATATGGAAAATATAAGCTACTAAAATTTTATCTTGATCTCTTTTTAGCAAAACGAAATTTAACGATTGCTGCATTTCAAATTGCTTGATGTCATAGGTAAGTACGCCGCCGTGCGCTATTGCCCTCTCTGTCTAACGGGACATTTTAAAAATTCATCACTTTGTTATTAATGATTTACTTTTAAGACTATTTCACTATTATATTATTTAGAAAACCCTTTCATATAAAATTGAAAAAAAATTGTTCCATTGAATCGGCAAGATATTCAGTACCATGGAATGCCGATTGTGCTCGTCCAGCGCATCTTGAAGTCTAGCTTTGTGTTTTCTATCTCATGCATGCGCTGGATCAACACCACAATATTTTTCAGCAAACGTCAGATAAAATCAGGAGATGCTTTCTTGTTTCATAGAATAAATCAGAACTATTACAAGTCGTAAAATGGAGTTCCTTAAGTTGACACCGACTTTGAATCGCCTTCTTGCAATAGAATCGTTAACCAACCTCTATGCTATTGACAACTTCTGCCTTTTCTCCACATTGGCTGCAGTTTTCACCGGTCATGTCCACTCGTGCCGCTTTGTGACACACGTGACATATAGCTAAGCGATCTTCACCGGCGTCTGCCGTCACATGCCACTCGTGTGACGTTGTGCCACCCATGTCACCGCTGGGTGCGACAACTGGAAATAAAAAATCCTCAAGATATAAATTTCATCAATGCCCAGGAGTATAGTCACTAAATCTGATATTTTTCTCTCATTTTTTATTGTTTTGAAATATAAAACGCTCTATCCTGATTATTATGTAAAATATAATAACTCCTGGGACAACCCACACAGCGCCATCTAATCCCAAAGTAACCAAGTATTGGATTATTATGTTGTCTAGTAATGCTTGTGTTATGGATAAAGAATGTTATGGATTACTAGACAACATAATATGATAATTCCTTTATTTGTTTTATTTTGTGATATGAGATAATTTTTTAACTGTTTATTAATACCTAATTAAAAATAAAAGCTTATACCAAATTGAAAACTGAAAATACCAACAAATAAAAAATATCATCTAAATCAACTGATATACATACTTAAATATAATTTTATAATATATACATATCATGTTCATGCACACAAAGATTTGTCCCGGGCGAGAACCAAACCCGCGATCATTTATTCTGCAGTTAGGGTATCTAACCACTCGGCCAATCGGTCAGTCTATGTAAGACACATACACCATTATCACTGTTTTAAACAAACATTTTATTAATTTACACAACAAATGTAATTCCAGAATTCCTTTTCGTTTCCAATAAAATTCTAAGTCACAATGAATATTTCAGATCACCAAGTGGCGTATATTTGGTCTGGGAAATATATTTTTTTGTTACAACGCTGTATCTCTATTTATATCCATGACAATATGGTTAAATGTGTAATATGTGAAAAGTGTTAAATTAGTTACTTTCCAGCTATATTTTTAATGTAAATGCAAAAGTATACATGTTTATTAATTAGGAATATTAAGTAACCTAGTATATCTAGAACATCTGAGCAATAGCTACATATTGAAGATATCAAAGATAATAATAATAGCCTTTAATTAAGATAAGAGTGCAATTACTGATTTTGTTACATAGCTTACTTATATCTAACAAACTGCTACGTATATATTTATTTATAGTTTCAATATGACTCCACAGCTCCTATCCGTTTGTCATTAGTGACAAAGGCCTCCCCCAAATGTATATCAAATATTATTTCACTGTAATTATTAATTCTTACTCAACATATTTATATCCTCCACTTCCATCAGCCCATTATGCCCGACTGCAGGGGCTTAAGCCTCCCCCCAAGGTAAGGGAGATTTGAGCTTAATCCACCATGCTGCACCAGTGCAGGTTGGTGGATGTTAACGACTGCCATCTGTTGATGGCAACCGGAACCGACAGCTTAACGTGCTCTCCGAGGCACGGAATCAGTGCTAGTTATGTACTTAAGTAAAAAAAACTCATTGGTACAAGCTCGGATTCGAACCACGGCCGCACAGCCTTCTAAACCAAAAATCGGTTTGTTGCGCTCGGGCTATTACGACACTCTAAACCAGAAATAGGTTCGCTGCGCTCGTGCTATTACGATATTCTAAACCGGAAATAGGTTTGCTGCGCTCGAGCTATCACGACACATATTTATATAAACAAAAAAATTCAAAGTTTAAGTGTTACCTCTATGTACAGGCATTTCCAATCGTTGAAATAACTTCTGGTAAGCGGCATTGACTTTACAATAAGTATTTTCAGCACAACTTTCTGTTCCATGGACACCATATGCATCAGCCATGATAAATTCTCTTGACCTCAATAATCCGTGTTTCGGCCTGAACTCATCTCTGTATTTGCTTGTTATCTGTAATGATTAATTTCATTTTGCATCACCTTAACTGATTAGACTAAGCGATTGGTCGAGTGGTCAGACCTTGGCAGCAGCACCAAAGATTGTGGGTTCGATTCCTGCCCAGGAGCATTATTAGTGTGCATGAACATGTCTATTTGTTCCATGTCTGGGTGTACATGGTACAATATGTATGTAAAAATTATTATTAAAGAACCTAAATATGTATATCATTTGTCTAGTACCCATAATACAAACTCTACCTCTTTTGGGACTAGATTGGCATGCGTAAAATGTCCCAGGTACTATTATTATTATAAACCCTATCAACAAACATCAATCATTTCATGCAGAATGATTGGTTGGGTTTTGGTGTTTTAAATTTTGCCCTTTTTTATGATGTTGTTAATTTGCTTAACCTATTTGCTACTCATTAGCCAAATTTGGTCAGATTGAAAGTCAGTAGCCATTTAATTGACAGAGACAATTGATTGATGATTGATGGCTAGTCAAAAGGTTAAAATACGCTTTATAAGGGTGCCCTTTACCAGCCCTTTTCTCCATACACCTGCTCCTTTTTTCACCCTATTATTCACCTTTTCCATGTGATCAACCAACATACCAACGTCCCTTATACCACTCTAGTTACAAACTACATACATTTTTTTCTAATTGCAAATTAGTTACACAATAACTGTTTGATGATTTCAAATAATTTTCATGGCATGATTTTCAAATAATTTTCCCTAAGAAATATTTTTCTATTAAGTAGTGTAATAATTTTTGTTTATAAATACATATCATCAGAAACAACATCCATAACTGGAATATAATTTTGTACCAAAATCTACCCCCCTAAAAAATACTTATAAATAATGTAGTTGAATAACATACTATAATTGTTCCATTCCAATCCATCAGCCCTTTTTATACCCAACTGCAAGGGCTTAGACCTCCTCTCAACATGAGGGGGCTTGGAGTTTAAATCCACCATGCTGCTCCAATGCAGGTTAGCGGATTGTAACAACCGCCATCTATTGATAGCAACCGGGACCGCCTGCTTAACGTGCTCTCCAAGGCAGGGAGTCAGTGATAGTTAATGTACTTAAGTCAGAAAAAACTTCTCGGTACACACCCGGATTCGAACCATAACCACATGGCCTTATAGATTTGAAGCAGGTTCGCTGCGTTAGGGCTATCACAACACTATAATTGTAGTCAGAGAATAAATGAAGTACATACTTTGAAACCAGTATAAACTTTTACCTGATATAATATAAGAGGTAGTTGTTTGTATGACAAAGGTCCCACATCTGCTAGAAGATCTGAAACGGCTTCTTCATGTGTCTGAAATAAAGTTTATATATTTTTTAGTTTCTTCCAACCACAAACTATTATTAGATTCAAACAGACACATGTGATCACATTTGAGGACATGAGTCTAATCGATTGGCCGATTGGTTAGAGACCCTAACTGCGAAGGAAAGGGTAGCGGGTTCGGTTCCCACCGGAACAAATATTTGTGTGCATGAACATGTTTATTTGTTCTGTCTGGGTGTAGAAGTATCTGTAAATGTATATATTCAATATTTAAATTTAAGTAGGTATGTATATCAGTTGTCTAGTAGCTCATAATACAAGCATAATACTTGCTTACTTTGACCAGATTAGACTACTAGATGGCGCTGTGTAGGATATCCCAGATTTTATTACTATTATGAGTTCATGACTATATGAGATTTGTAACCTCTTTTATTTCTATGGCCGAAGGAGGGCTACAAAATAAATTTCCGTTGGTGGCGCCACAAGCAATTCAGGTAATTGTCATTTTTATGTATTTTTTTTTTCAAAATGGCGCACGAAAAAGTCCCTATTAACCGTACAACATTGCCTTTTTTTAGTTATCTACACGTTTAAATCAAAGTATCTTTTAGTGATGTGATATAAAGACTTTTTGTAAATATGAGTGAATAATTTTTTTATTATTAGCAGACCCATAAGAATGCGTAGTGATAGCCCGAACGCAGCGAAACTGTTTTAAATCTATAAGGCCATGTGGCCTTGGTGCGAATCCGGGTGTGCGTTAATGAGTTTTTTCTGACTTAAGTAGATTAACGGTGACTCCGTGCCTCGGAGAGCATGTTAAGCAGTCGGTCCCGGTTGCTGTCAATAGATGGCGGTCGTTACAATCCGCCAACCCGCATTGCAGCAGCGTGGTGGATTTAAGCTCCAAGCCCACATTATCTTGAGGAGCGGCGTAAGCCCCTGCAGTGGGGTATAAAAAAGGACTGATGAAATGGAAAAAAAAGAAACATAATGTTGAGCAAAATTCCACAAAATATCTGTCGCCGAAAAACCAGTTTAATTTAAGATGGATGAAATATACATTAATATTTAGGTAAATAATAAAATACAGAATGTGAATTGTGAAAACTATATAAACAAAAATATAGGCAAAATCTAATTTAAATTAAGTATAAAATATCATACTAACTGGAGACAGGACATATCTTTTTTCATGTCTATCAATAACTTTCAGGAGTTCGGTGGCACATAAATGTAAACGGCCAGTGTTTTCCCACAGTGATGATGCAGTTAATGCTGGCAAAGATATCTTTTGAGCCCCAATTTCTTCCAAGCAAGATGAAACGAGGTTTTCTAATTTATCCAAAACCCTCTTTCCTAGAGGCAAGAGTGCAAATAAGCCAGAACTAGTTGGATGGACAAATCCACACTCCAGGAGTAGCTGAAAGTTTCATCAGAATACATAAAATAACAGCCACAGATAAAAAACGGTACAAATCTGCAAAGAAAACTAGAAAACGATGAAAAAATAGAACTTACTTTTTGACTTTTGGAGGTTATTTCGGTAGATTTAACTTTGGCATTTTTAGGTATAGTAAGCACAGGCTGAAATAATTGTGAGACGTACCGCATTATGCTGTAATTACATATACTAAATATATTATTATACAATAAATAAAACTTCTGTCCCAATGAATCCCAACAGAAACTCAGCACAGCAACTATACTCCTATACTCTATGACAGCAACTTGCAGCAACTCAGCTCAGCTATCACACACAGAGTATATTTTGTACATAAAGGTATATATACTAGCGTAAGAGAGGAACACAGTGTGCGAATGACATCCAGCTCTTTGCGGAAATCCTACATGCGAGAAAGAAATGCAAGAAAATCTGACATAAAACCTCTTTGAACACATTTAGTCTTCTTTACTCACTTGTCAAAATAAGGTCCAGCTTTGTTTTCTATTTTGTGTTATAATCGTTTTGAATTCTACAAAAATTAATTCTTGTGATAAAAATGGTGTAGTGTTCAGTTTTAAATTGCACTGTAACATATGTTAATAATCCAAATAAAGAGACATTTCACCGGTAAGTACTGCCAGTAACATACTGTTATCTTAATGCTTATTTTTATAAAAAGCAATCCTAAATTTACTTGGTTATACATCAGTAGTATACGGTAAATACTTTATTTTGTAAATAATTTGTTATTTTAAACAATTATGTGTACGATACAAAAATATTGTGTAAAATTACAATCAAACAATGAAGCATAGGGATTGCACAAAATGTATCGATATGTCGATATTTTCAAATATAAATATTTTGTAAATTTGATATTACCTAATTGCACCTGTTCCACTGGAATGATGTCGTTAACTGTTTTTAAACATATTGTGAGGTTTATTTAGCCTGGCAGCACATTGTAAGGGAAAGTATGACATCTATACATATATACTACACATAGGGTATATATGTAAATACAAGACTTTTTCAAATGAAAATATAAGATATATACACAATTAATTTTAATCGTTATTTATTTATGATTTAAAATCTGATGCTCTATTCAATTTTAATCGTTATTTATTTATGATTTAAAGTCTGACGTTCTATCTGTTCTCTGATTATGAACGTCGTAAATAATTAAACTTTGAATGACAAAACTACTGTATACAATAGTTTAATCTCATATTACTCCAAGAAACTGCGGTGTTAAAAAATGCTTCCTGATAATGATGACTATTTCATAATATCCAGGTTTCCTGTAAACACGGAAAAATGTTAAATAGAACAGGTGGGACTCCTCGAAAACATTCTTTGGTTTACAGTAGACATTTTACGGATAACTGTTTTGTCTAACTAAATCACCGACGACTTTTGAAGAAAGGATCTATACCTACTGAATTTGTGCCGTTAGGGGTTTCTTTTTTTTCATATGTGCTTACTAAGTAGGTATATTAAGTAATATACTAATAATACTTAATATCTAAAGTCAGAGCATTTATGCCAACTGTAATTTCTGTACAGGTCAATCTGAAGACCAAGCGATCGGTGTCAGCGTACGTTTACCGGGATATATCACCAGGACCTTCAACTTTAGAGCCTAAACCTTTATTTCAGCACTAATATAAAATGGATTTGAAGAAAAGTCCATCACAGTGAAAATATCAATTTTAGGCAAATTATCACTTTGTCTTTTACAAAAACTTGTTCCTTTATATTCAAATAAAACTTAATTACCTATTACACAAAGAAACAAAAGATATTATAGACTAGTCCAAGGCATCCAAGGCATAATTTGTGGTGTAGTGAGACGACGCGACACTCAATCGAGTAGACAATGTGACGTCATGGGCAGTAAGAATCCACCAGTCAAACCGCACGAAAATACATAATAATAATAACGTGCACATTACAACGTCGTGGCCCCAAACTAAGCATTAGCTTGTGTTTTGCGTACCAAGCGAAGACATCACATACATATAACAACCAAGACCCGGTACCAGTATCGATATTCATCATATAAATACTGACCCGACCTGGGATTCGAACCCGGGACCTCCAGCTTCGTAGGCAGGGTCGCTACCCACTAGGCTAAGCGGTCGTCAAATTAATAAATACCAATAATTTATTTCTCAGTCATTTATTGACGAATTTGAAAAAAAACTTTCACTGTTTTATTAGTTTTGGTTTATCTTTCAATTCTATCGAGTTAAATTGTATATTTTGAACATCATGAACTTCTCTATTGTAAATGTTTTTGTTTTGTACATTCTCATTTTTTTGTTTACAAAGAGTTAAAATTTTGTTGTTATGCGTTGCAACGTGACGTATTGTAATTAAAAATAAAAATCGTTTATTTATATTGTTTTATTTATTACTTGGCTTGTATTCAACTAAATATTAACATTTCCATAATGATGTTAACGCTTTCTTTACTTCTGCAAATTTTTTATTATCAACTGTTAACAAAAAAAAAATTTATTGGAGTAAAGGAAATGGCATTTGAATTGACTGATTGATGATTTGTCATTTTAAAAAACTAAAAGTTAGGAAAAGTAACTCAAAACAAAAATTATGTAGTATAGCAGATTCAAAATAATAAATAGGATTGCCGATTTCGACTTATGATATCGCGGTAATTTCAACGACACATTATCATGAAAGTACTACGTGCTATCGATAATATAAAAAACACCCATGCACATCACTAAAACTGGCTCAACCACATGTGAATTTTGCACACATACTCATTTCCGTTTCGGTCATGCGATGTTTAGATGTCAGTTGGTCTCCTACGCTAGTATATATATGTCTATGATTTTGTATTACTAGTTTTACTAGTATTTTAGTAGCTATTCCATCAGCTGTTTAACAGCTGTCTGTCTGTTGCGGTCATCAGTGTGACCGTTTTAAAATTTAGTAACATACAAACAAATGGCTTTACCAGTACTAAAAAGGGATTGAATAATACTAAAATTCTACTAATTATCTTATCACGTATTTTAAGGACTATTTTAAATAAAACACACTTTTGAAAAATAAAATTTATTGGTAAATCAACTGTGTAACCATTATTACTTAAATTATTACATTTTAGTATCTCCAGTGAAAATTCTAATTAAGTGCAACTATAAATTATACCTTGTTTAACATGTATCTGAAGAAATATGATTTGATAAAATAAAATAAAATACAACTATTTCTTTATTTGGATCATATTTATTTGAGAAAAAAATTATACTCACTCATTGAACTACATATTGTAGAACAGACGGCACGAACAAAATCAGTGCGTGCGGCACTGTCACCTTGTTTCTACCATATTGATTTTTCTACCAAGTATAATACACTGTATTTTACATGTCTCATACATGATATGTTTGATTCGTTTTGTCTCTGTCTATCAGGACATTTTAAACATTCATAAATTTGTTAATAATGATTTTTTTTTAAATTATTTCATTGTTATGATATATTTAGAAAACTCGTTCACATAAAATAATTTAAAAAAAAATAATAGTCAAATAGCTTACGTATTGTTATGTAACTTTTGGTCTTACTGCTGCCAGTATTTTATATAACGCCTTACTTTAAAAAAATTCCAAACGGAAAAAAGGGCATATTTTATGATAGGAGGACTTTACAAATCTGCCATACTATGTATGTTCTTAGGCGCGATACAATACATTAGAAAAACCACCTCGGCCAACGGTTAGTTTCCAACGCCAATACATTTACATACAAACAACAATACAAATACAACACTACAACATACAACAATACAAAACAACATACAAATACCAATACAATTAAATTCTAAGTTTGTTATTTTGCGCTATCAAAGGTAAAAAATTTGGATATTGTTACGAACGGAAAGAGTAACGACTGCCATCTAGCGTCAACTGGTAAAACCACTTTGTAGAAGGGTTTACAACAAGGACAACACGAAACCCCTACTCAATACTAGATGGCGTTAGAAAAAAAGAATGTTCTAGGATTATCCAAATTGATCGATTACGTTCGTGCGAGTGGAGTGATTTCTGGAATGTTCTCGAGTTCCTTACGACTCATATAAATAGCCGCAGGAGCGTGAGCGATCTCAGTTCTATTTTGGGCTACAATTAAGCGACTTCGAAGTGAAAACTAGTGATACCAGTGAAACCTACGACTTAGCTACGACCTAATACATCGTGAGTGCTTAGTGTTTGGACCTAGTGTTTGGACCTAGTGTTTGGACCTAGTGTTTGGATCTAGTGCTTGTGTTGGACCTAGTGTTAGTGAATAAAGTCTTCAAAAGAGTCAGCAGGTCTTTCTCTCCGAATTCTTCGAACCTTAACACGTAACAATATTAACTTGTAAACTCACTAAAAAAACGGCCAAGTACGATTTGGACTCTTACACGAAAGGTACCGTACCACCATACTGTATAAAAACCCACGTTACGTTTTTTTGTATGTGAATGTCAATGTTCAATTTAATTTAATTTTTATTATTTCTAGTTATTGCGGCTACAGTTATAGGTAGGCAGATCATGAAAATTTCAATTGTTTACATATTACGGTTCAGACGACACAGCCCTATGACAGACGACGGACGGACTAGCAGCGGAGCCTTACAGCCCGTTTAGACCTCAGTTTAGAGGGCACGGGGATGGGGACAAAATGTATGAAATGTATCGGGACGGTGCATTCATGACCATTGTTTTCATATGTTTTGCCCCTGTTCCCGTGTCATCTAAACAACCCGTCAGTATTATCGTTGCACCCTAAGAAATTATTAATTATTGTAGAGATGTTTTTCCAAAATTGACTTTGCCCCAGATTGTTAGTAAGTAGATCGATGGACTCGATGGTTTGAAAAATGGATGTCGCCAAAACACAAAATCTTTCGAAGCAAAAAAATGGAATTGCTTTACTAAACAATAACGTCCAAGCTTTTAGTAGAGAAAGCGCGTATTTGTGCATATAGTAAGTGAGAATGCAAACAAATGACAAGTAGCGCGTATGCGGAACACGGCGGCCTTTCACTTGACGGTCTTCGAGGGAATATTTAATGGATGCACGAGCCCATTCTAAATCGAATGAAATTGATAAATCAATAGATACACTTCGAATACGTGCCTTACTCTTTCAAGTAAGTAGATATAGGTACTGCCTCGAAGTGTTCAGAGGTGCGTCAAGGATGAAATAGTAGGTACCTACAATGAAATGCGCAATGCAATTCTAATCTTCCAAGTGAGTTCCAACTATAAATGTTCATAGAGATACCGCGTTCTGGCAGCAAAAATATGAGCAAAAAAAAATTTACACAGACCAAATATATACAGTTGATATTTTCAAATATTTGCTGTGAAATAGAATTTATGTACCCACATGTGAAATTCATACTAAAAAAGAAAATTATTATTTTTTGTTTAAAACAATGACAATGACGTATGGTCTGTATGGATTCAGTGATTGAGTCTGACATTTTGTTGATTGTTTCGAAGTATGGGACGCTCCATCCCGGTTATTATGCTATCTATGGTTCCAGTCTAACTATCACCTTTTCCAATTTTACTATTTTAGTATATAATATAAGTAGTATTATTTTCAGTAACAACCATAGATACCTAATAACAAAACCAAAATCACAGGTACGACTTTCAACCCTAAAATGGATGTTATTATGGTATGCGTTTCCTAGGTTTTGAAGGGTGTAAACATGAACTTAGGAATACCCGGATATAGCATCGTGAAATAACTACCGATGCACCCCTAGTAAGTCAGCTTGTTATGTACGCACGCGTCAACTTGAACACACTCATAACATAGTAGGTAAGTCTGCCGACCGCTTGTACGCTATGAAGTTTCACTCACACATACTGATGCGGCCGCCATTGTCTAGAGTCTAGAGTTTTCATTACGCCTGTGGACGAAAAATTCACAAAATGAACGTCAGATGAAATCTTTCATACTTTATGCCAGTTCTGAAAAGGCATCGTCCGAAAACATTACAGCTGTGTATCTATTTGTTATTTGAACTATACTCGACATCACTGGACCGTAAGTAGTAGTACGTGCTCCATGTTGCTGTGTATCCATTTGTTATTTGAACGATGCCCGACAACACTGGTACGTACTGCACTAGCTGAGTTGAATATACAAGGGGAATACTAATTTTTAACTATCTCTATTTAGAAATAACTCTTTTTAACTCCTGATGCAAAAGAGAACTTATAAAAGTTTGAAGCCTTTATCTTTTTATTCGTTTTATAGTGGCTCCCGAACGGATGAGCAGATTACAATGCGATTTTTTTTCGTTTGTGAGCTGGTTTAATCAGTATTTAATTAATTATTTGTTAAAAATTAACTTTTTCTTTGTCAATGAAGGAATGACTGATTGTTTCAAGTCGGAACTTAAAGCTTTAAACACCTATCACACACAAAATAAAACCGTTAAAAAAGTTTGTTCATAAAATTTTAAATTATTTTGGACCTTTGAAAGACCGCTTGGTGGCCGTGGAGGCTCCTCGGCAGCAGAGTCGGTCTCGTGCGCCGGTCTACGGGCGCAGGTTCGTAGTAAGGTAAAAGGAAATCTAACACGGTGCGGTGGCGACAACAGAGCCTCGATACCTTACAACTGAGCTTACAACGTAGCTGATGAAATACTGCGGATGCCCTAGCGGTTTGACCGTAATGTGCTACAGGTCTGCGGCACTCTGTGTGACTCAGAGATGTAAATACTTTTTGTAATAATAAATGTAAACAATTTAGGGTCGCGTGGTGAGTTTCGGATGCTGTTAAATTTTGGTTATAAGTAACAACTGACCGATTCCCTAAATAGTTGACTTCGGCGACCGCTCTTGGCTGACGACGAGGATGTTGATTTTGGTCCGCTAGTTCTAATGGTTCGAGCACAAGAGGCTGAGTTTAGTTCGACCATTGAAAAGGTAACCTAATTTTATTATTTCTGTCGTGAGTACTTTGTGATTAAATGTTATCTATAAAGATCTAATAAAAAAAATAAAAAAACTGATTCTGTACTGTTCTGTACACATATAAGTTTTTTATGAATTTACTAAGCATGTATGTTTGATTCGCCGAAAAAAGAAGCAACCATTTTCATGCCAACAGTTCGACTTTTCTTAACTTTCGTTGGCAAATGTTCATAAGGAAAGACCCGTTCTGCATATTGATTTTTTCTTCCCGTTTCAAAGCAGTACCTACACCACCTACACCCAGGTTTCCTCACCGTCATCATTTCAGAAATGTCTTTCTATTTTTTCTATTGTAAGTGGCCAGTTTCAGAAACTTTAAGTATGCCCTACGTATTTCATGATTATGTTACATGTGAAATAAACATATTTCATTTAATTTCATTTAAATTTAAAAATAAAATAAAGTTAAAAAATCAAAAGAAGTTCCCATGCAAGAAACGTATTTTTGTAGCGTTTCTTGTATAGTATCTGTTTTTTTTATATATTGTTCGGTGGCACGAAACCCTTTGTGTGCGAGTCCGACTCGCACTTGTCCTGTTTTTTTCCTAGTTTGTTGTATCCAAATTAATCGCTAAAAACAGGTTAACAAACGTGCATTTTAGGAAAACCACGCCTAAAAAACGAAGCAGGTATATTAAAGTAGTGTTTTGATCCTTTCGTCCAGTAAAGTAGGCGCTAATATGCGACACAGTTAGCTCATTTCATCAAGAGATATCCACTCCATACGTCTGAGACCGGATTGAAGAAGTAAAGGTCTTCGTACACTACAGAGCGGTCGCTGGCAAGGATTTTATTACGTGAATGTTTTCTACATCAGTTATCGTAGATTTAAGTCACTGGTTCACTGTCCCATCACTAAAATGCGGGCTGTTTCATCAAAAATGAATGCTTGTGCGTTAAATTTGATAGGCCTTGAGACAGCGCTGCCTACGTTAAGCGTCCCAACTTTTTCACACATGAAATACACGAAATATACCCATCTCTTGCTTTCACAAAACGTAGGCAGCGCTATCTCGACAAAAATTTTGTTCATAGTGTCACTGTCCTGGAACAAACTAGAATTAATATTTAGCATTACCTAAATCATGTCATAAAACTGTTACGCAGTTTTAATTTTCAGGAAGTAAAAGGAGTGACAAAGATAACCGCTATCAAGTTTGCAAAAGTTTGACCTGTGTACAATTTATGCACCTACAGAGTCCAAAAATAATCTTTTACTCGCAGTAAAATAATTACAATTCTGTTCAATAAACGATGGTACACAAGTTGGAGTTTAATTATCGTCCAAGAAATCCATGAGCTCCTGACAATATTATACTAAAAGATATACATAGGTACGTATACAGGCCTTCAAAGGGCCGCGTGATGTGAGTCAATTGACTCGCCTTTAGTTGAAGTCGACTGCGAGTTGTACGTAGTTGCCAGTTCGTGCTTTTGCAGATTGAGACAAATATATCTCGATAGCGGAAGAATGACAAAGACAAAAACAATTTGTACCTATAGAATGGGCCAAATAAGAATATAATATTATTGAATATAATATTACGTCTGCTATAAACATCATTAGTTGTTGGCTAATATTCAAGTGTTTTCAAAATAAACCTAACACGAAAAAAAAAACTAGCAATTATTATCGAAAAGATTGCATTGATATCTGAAATTTAAAATCATTTTTTTTTGTTACGATAAATGTAGATATAGCGTTGTGTGTATGATATTGTTTCGGGATAGGGGTCTGATATTGTTGGATGCACGAAAACACCGATTTAAATTGTACTTGTTTTATTACGAAATCACAAACTGTTATCAGACTTTTATTGCAATCGCAGTTGTTCGCTCTTGACTCTTCGAAGAAAAGTGACTCGTTGGCGTCACGCTAGCCCACTGCCTTCTATAGTTACAAGCCATGCTATTAGATTTGGCAACGTCGCATTAACTGTCACTTGTAGTCTGATTTATTTCGTCAGCTGACAAGATGTCATGATTTAATAATTGAAAATATGGGATTTAAATAACGAAATATAAAATTATCGATAGCATTTAACGGAAATTAGAAATAGGAGTATCTGTTAAATTATATTAGCACCCGCCCGCGACTTCGTTTGCGTGTTATAAGTGGATTTTATGAATAGAATAGAATCATCAATAGAATAAAAAGAATGGTTATTATATCTCATTTCGGTTAATGTTACTATGGTTTTGTGCGTTCATCACAGGCTATATCTTAAAAACTAGTTTTATTGTATAATGTTCTACGGGAATGTACCGTTCCCTTGCAGTTTATTCCTCTTCCTGGGTTCTACGTAATCAATCTCGCCGGACCTGCTGGTGGCTAGCATGCGGTTAAAGTGACCATGAAAGGTATAAGTATAGTTCCTCGGGATCCTCCAGATTCCATATCGTCGAACCTATTCGAAAAATGATAAAAATTTATTGTAATTTCCACCTAAACGTGTCAAGATTGTGACGTTAAACGAAAAACGATTATGGTGAAAATGTCAACTTACCTTACTAATTACGAATAAACACGATGCAAAACGTAATTTTTAACACTGATTTATTGTTTTAAATCAACATCTCTGTTTACATAACGTTTAAATGGAAGAAAACGCGAATTAATGGCCTGATTGATACTAAGGCTCGGATTACACGCAACGTTGCAAGATTTCAGTAGCATGGCTTGTAAACTATAGACGGCAGTGGCTAGCCTCATTATATATGCACCGAAATTTTCACCCCGAAGGATCTCCAAGTTCCCTTCATCGAACATTCCATTTTGAAATTTTCGTTAAAATTTATCGTGGGAATATTTCACAGCGCCAGGCGCCACCTTTGAATACGCACGGTTCTGCCTCAAAAAATATAATTTCCAGCGGAGACTATCTTTATGACTTACGCCGCCTCAAAAACAGAATCTCATTTATAATTTATTTTGATCTCGAATTCCTAGTTATTTCTGTATTCGGTCGATGTGTTTGTGAAGCCGTGTGATCATTCCAGTACTTTCTACAACACATCGACGTGCTTCAACGCATATACGTCACAATATCATTTAATCAAATGTGAATGTTTCATTAAAATCTGTTTAGTGAATGAGCGAGTCATGTACTTTTGGCATTTTATAGAAATATGTTACATTTGTTTATTATATTTGTTATATTTGTCACAAAAATGCCGAAGATACAATTTTTTTTTAAATAAATCGTGCAATGATGTCACTCGGTTCCATTACTATTGGGCTAACGTCAATAATTTGTACGCAGCTGCAACGAGTGACGTCACGAGGGGGTCGTAAAAATACTAACTTTGATTTGTCATATCTCCGCCGGTAACAATCGGTATTTTCCCGAAATTCAAAAAGTATAGTAATCTGTTTGTTATACTCTAGCGTGTTAGATAGCGTATTATACCCTGATGATAACCTTGTTGTAAAGAAATTGCTTGTTTAAAGTTTAATGGTAAACAAATTAATGGGGGTGATTCCCGACATAGACTACATCGCATTATAACAACTATGTTAATCTATTCAACCGTTCTCTAGTGTAAAGATACGTAACACCAGTTTAATTTTTTTTTATTTACTTTGCAACGGTCAGTCGTCATCTACGCTTTGGTGAAACTGCTTGGTAACTACGGAGCTACGGACATACAAAATGTAAGTATTTTTATGCAACTACATAATTCTGTATTGTTTTTTTTCTCCTTCATTATTTTATAGTATAAATATATGTTTATATCTTAATAAGATTATGAACATCATTTAGGTACTGTGGAAGAAAATAATTTTTAAAATAAATGAAATTAAAATTTACTTGCATAAACTTTTAATTTATATTTTTGTGTTGACCGTTGTGGTGTGGTAAAAGTTTGAATTGCATTAATAGGATGCTAATATATAATAGAAATAGCAATTATGAAATATTAACGTTGCAGCAAAGTATTTTTTAATAATATTAGCAAACTGGATACCGCAATATACAAATTGGAAAGGCAAAACGCGTTTCTGTCTAGTTTTTCCAAAAAATGACAGATATTCGGGATTAACTGTATACTTTAAGTCCACAGGTTTTAAATAAATAAATTTTAAACTTAGAACTAAATTTAAACAAAATCAAGATATACATATACCTACCTCTGTACCTACCTAGTAGGTACACAAAATATAAATTATTTTATTTCCGATTAATAGATGAATAATTTTATGTCATATAATAAATTATTTGTAAAGCTACAGTGAGTTATTTGAAAGTAATAATACATTACATTACAATACATTTTTATTATACATTATACAATTATAAGTATATAATTATAAAAAATAGTTATAATTAAGTAAGTATTATAATCAAAATATATTGAATGTCTTTGATTATAATAAAAAAATATAATAATATATACTTATGATTCACTATAAATTACCATTTATAGCTCATATAACCATAAAATACGAGGAACACGAGAAGAAAAAATACACGTAAGCAAAAGCAATCTATGTTACAGAGATTCAATCATAGGATATTTATTGGAATTTTATCCTCTGCGTATTTTATGGCGTCGGTTATACACTGTTCTGATAGTGAACACTTTTATCAATATCTCGTTCAACTCTCGGCTTTTTGAATTACAATTGAAGAAATGAGTGGCCAAAGGTCATGTATGCAAAAAATCGAAAACCTGTTTTTTTGGTGTAACAAAGGTGCGCTCAATCTATTCCCAATGCTATAAGAGCGGTTTCTTTTATAATTTTTAATTAAATTTAAAGAACAAGTAGGAAATGCACAACAAGGTTCATATTAAGAGAAACTTTAAACTCTGTTTTCTCAAAATGTCTATTTTATTAGTTACGACCTTTGGCCACTCATGTCTTCAATTATTCCACAGAAACAATTTTATTTGAATTTTGCACCGGTTGCTGTGTATTTAACAAATTCATAACAAATTAATAACAAAAAATAAAATGTTTTGACTCGTACTTGACTTAATGAAAACAGACATAAATTTATGTAATAATGCACTAATTAATAATTATGTAAATAATTAGTATAAATAAATCATCTACAAAAATTTATTCAATAACAAAGGGCTGTTGTACTGGAAAAGATTAGGTATTTATTTGCGTGATAAAGCTGCACCCACCGTCGTAAATTTATTCAGCCAGCACGTGCAGAGAGAATTGTGTGCTGCATATTAAGTGGTTTACATTGAGCTATTAAATGTTCCATATAGCAGGCCATTATGCCCCGCTTCAGAGGCTTAGATCTCCAATCGGGATGAGGGTGTTTGGAGTTTAATCTGTCACTGTGGTAATTTGTGGATTGGTAGGTTTTAACGACTGCCATCTGATGATGGCAAACGGCTTAACGTGCTCTCCAAGGCAAGGAGTCAGTGACAGTTAGGTACGTAAGTATTTAGTCAGAGAAAACTCATTGGTACATGTCCTGAGATTCGAACCTCGACCTTCTAAACAAGAAGCGAGCTCACCACCAACACGACAACATACTTAGAATATGTTCGACAGTCAAACGAAGGTATTTGACTCCATGTTTAACTCATTTGACTCTCAACCGTGACGTTTTATTCATTGTTTTCTGTCACTCATGAGACAGGATTCCGTGCCCATGACAACAATAAAGACTTTATGAGTTTCTTCGACGTTTCTTCAGAGTAGACCTTTGCATTAATTTGATCGGCTATAACTCGTGAACTAGTTGACGCTATATGTATTCGTAATAGTTTTCGTGGGAATTTCACACTTTAGCCAAATATTTTGGAAATGGACGTAATTTTCAAAAACCATCAAAAAAGCTATTCAACTATACGCCCTTCGAGGGGCAAGTAAAATAACTTTTGCTTCTCGATTTGCATGTATGGGAGACATTTTAGAAAAACAATTTTCTTCCAAATATGTATAGGTAACTAACTATGCCAGCTTCATAGAACTAATTTAATGCGAGTGATAAAGCTATGACATACGGACAAACAGACATCGAGAAATCACAATTGTTCCTTAATTGTCCGTCCGATGGAACCCTAACATAATAATAATATCTGGGACGTCCCACACAACGCCATCTAGTTACAAAGTAAGCATTATTATGCTTTGTTATGGGGTACTAGACAACTGATATATATATATATATATATATATACTTTTCAGAATTTCAGAACCTTTGTTTTCATTTTCCAGTACGAATTTTACATGTGGGTGACACAAAATTATGCTCCGCAGCGCATATTTCGAAATAGGTATATATTTGGTCTGTGTGTATATTTTATTGCTCACATTTTTATCACAACGCGGTATCTTTATAAACATATATGGTTGCGACGTGTTTTCTGGGCCTACACAGGTACAGTGTTCATTATATTTCGTAATTTAAGTTTATTTAGATTTGATTAATTATTAATATTAATTTTTGGCGCATTAGGCTGGAGCGACTACCATCCATTTTGCGCATCACCTTGACACTGCCAATCCTTCTTGTTCCTCTACGATAAACTTGACATTGGCTAAGTTCTCAACATTCCAATCTTCGTTGGCTGTCAAGTACACCTACATATTACAAGGTTCAAATATTCTAGCACATTTCAAAACAATCACGTCAAAATTGATCGTTGGCTGTCAAGTTCGCCTAGATAATAATAATATATGGGACTTCCCACACAGCGGATCTAGTCCCAAAGTAGGCAAGTATTATGTTTGTGTTACTAGACAACTGATATACATACTTCATTATTTTTATAATATATACATATAGAAATAATTTACACCCAGGCACGGAACGAAATAAACATGTTCATGCACACAAATAGGTATTTGTCCCGAGCGGGAATCGAACCGGTGACCTTCGGCTCTGCAGTTAGGGTCTCTAACCACTAGGCCATTCGGTCAGTCAAATATATTAGAAAGTTCAAATGTTCTAACGCATTTCAGGACAATCACGCCTAAATTCATCGTCGTCAATTGCAGTCTTATTGACCACATTTGTGGTCCCCAACTTATATTTTTACTAAGTTTTAGTCCCACTTGGACTACACATATAAACAATAATCGTAAAATTAGTTTCAAACTTTGTGTCAAACAACTGTAGTCGCCACGATTTCTGGTATCTTTTCGAATACCCGCTAACTTGTTTCGAATAATTTTTTTAAGTACCTACACGTGAATTTTTGAAAAACTTTAAGTACCAATAAGCCATTAATATTATTCATTATTTTAATAAAATAATTTTGTACGAAATTGTACAATGTTAAGTACACCATCGCATTTCTTCTCATTTTTTCTACTTAATTCTATTTCTTGTAGCGTTTTGTCGTTACATTAAAACGTTACAATCACGTTCCAAAAGGTTGTCTATACCTCTCAGGTTGGTACCTCTTTCGATAAACAATACAAATTCACCCCAGCGCGATTAAAAAAAAATTACAAGATAAATAAAGGTAAATAACTGATCACGAGTATATAAGCCATAAGTTTAAACGGCCTTTTTGATTCGTCGCGTCTATTCAAATCTGTGAACACGCATTGTAATTGCTTAACCGCTTGAAACAATTTCAATGCTATTGAAATACGCCTGCGTGGACATACCTAAATAAAGTCCTTTAACACAGTAGAACTACAGTAGGATGACGCCTTTATTATCCCGAGCAATGCCGACATTGTCTAGACATAGTAAAAAGAGGTCAAAATTGATGCAAAATATTTTACATAATCACATAGAAATGCTGACCTATTGGCCGAGTGGTTAGAGACTCTAACTGAAGAACCAAAGGTGGCGGGTTCGATTCCCACCCGAGACAAAAATCTATGTGCATGAACATGTCTATTTGTTCCGTGTCTGGTTGTAAAAGGATCTATGTATCTATACACTATAAAAAATATTTCAGTATATCAGTTGTCTAGCACCCATAATACAAACATAATACTTGTTTACTTTGGGCCTAAATGGCACTGTTGAGATGTATTATTATAGATAGGTCACGTAGATCTCACTAAAATATTAAGTTTGAATACCAACATGATAGGTTTGTGACTAATAATAGGTAGTAATAGTAGTCGGACATACGGTCTCTTAAAACTGTAGTCACTTAAAGAAGTTTGAGTAATAACGATCTGTAGTAGATCTGTGACTACTATAGATTCTAATTTTTTTAAAATAGATCGCGTGGTAACATAGATCTCGCTTCTTACTCTATCTAGACGCCTTCGTCTATGTGTATAGTTCACCTCAAACTTAATGGCGGATCGGAATACAACGTTATATGCGTGCTTGCACAGGTGCAGTCATATACCCCTCGCTCCACTGCGTCCCGCTACATCTAAAATTGGTTACTGCGACGCGACTTGTGCCTATGTTCACATCCGCCATAAAGTTTGATTGGAACTATACTTCATCTTTTTTTTATGCTATAGCTATGTTTTCTCATCTCGTTCCTGCAGCCTAACTATTCTTCTTTATTCTTCGGATTCTTCTTCCATAACTATTGTACCAACGCGTGTGCATATCATTCATTTGGAATCTTGTTTCAACTTATACGAGTTGTGGGCTTACACATTAGCAGCCGACCGATTTGTACAATTCAATACCCTAATTCACAATCATATTAGTTAATTAAAAATTTTTTGTTAATCAAATTGTAACTTTATGATTTGTGCACTATCGATCGTCTTAATTACCTACACAATGTAATTACACCATTTTTTTCCACAATTATCATGATTGTGAACAAGGGGATCCATGTGTCAGTTTCTCTATGCAGTTTCTAGATTCTTTTACATACTCGTGACTCGTTTTTACATGGTCATGTCATTCGATCCCGCGCCGCAAGCAACAAGCAACCAAACGCCACTACGCAAATAGTAAAATAATCTAAGTGGTAAACGGGACCACTTCATTATGACCACAGAGTAAATTAATTTGACAATTTGGTTTTAATGATGGTTTTAATCTCAGAATTGTTCTGAGGTTTTAATTTTAATCATGGAACATTTTAATAGAGTCATAAATGTCACTTCACAGTATCTAAAATGTCAAATGCGATTTCACGGGGGTGACGGCCTGCGTGCGGGGACCTCGCGCACTGAAACTCGGACTGAAACTCGTCATCTTACACGAGCTAGCTACAGTATGACTGGTCAAACGGTAAACGCAGAAGAGGGCTTGTAGTTAATTCGTACTTTTATGAATATGACATGTAGACATTGTAGACCTAATGACATTTAGGCAAGTACCTATATCATCATCATCATCATCATCATCAGCCTGTGTCTCTCCACTGTAGGATATAGGCCTCTCCCAAGGCTCGCCACCACACACGGTCTGACGGCCTTTCGCATCCAACTACCCCCGGTATGGTGCTTCAGGTCATCTGTCCACCTGGCCGGGGGGCGTCCAACGCTTCGCTTTCCGGTACGTGGCCTCCATTCGAGAACTCGTCTACCCCATCGGTTATCAGTTCTACGACAAATATGACCAGCCCATTGCCACTTCAGCGTGCTGATCGCTTCGGCTATGTCGACAACTTTAGTTCTTTGACGGATTTCAGTGTTTCTGATTTTATCCATCAAAGAAACACCGAGCATAGCCCGCTCCATAGCACGCTGAGAGACTTTGAATTTATGGATCAGTCCTGCCGTGAGAGTACATGTTTCGGCACCGTATGTCATTGTAGGTAGGACGCATTGGTTGAAGACCTTGGTCTTCAGACATTGTGGTAGTGGCGACGAGAACAGATGACGAAGCTCTATATGCTGCCCGGCTATAAGTACCCGATTGCTGTCAATAGATGGCGGTCGTTACAATCCGCCTGATCCGCATTGGAGCAGCGTGGTAGATTTAAGCTCCAAGCCCCTTCATGTTCAGGGGAGACCTAAGCTCCTGCAGTAGGGTGCTAAAAGGGCTGATGGAATGGAATGAAAAGTACCTATATAAATATGAATCTTTTTAATTTCTGTAAGACAACAAAAAATGGGGACCATATACCAAGAAGTTTGCTTCTTGGTATATGGTCCCCATTTTTTACCTTAAAGTACCAATTATCTCACGCACTCCATGCAGCAAATAACAACAATGAAGAAAAATGAAAATAGGTCGTCCTATTTATACATGGAAATGCTCTCTAAACTATGATATTATATCAATGACTTCACAAATTGCGACAAGGAATATTGGAAAAGAACTGCGCAAAACAGAACGACACCAAAAATAATCATGGATTGTCCGTGGTACCATCAGATTGTACCCCTAGTGGTACCACAAGATATTTTTTCTTCCCACTAATAATAAATCAAAGTGTCCAGAAATGGATGCAGAGTCAGTTCCCGAAACTGAATACACCAAGTTAATGACCGCAGCCCCGAAGCAACAAACTCCCACGGCTACAGTAAATACTAACCCATTCTCAATGAGTTATACACCAAATATATTATCTATCTTACCCATGCTGGCTTTATGATGCTGGTATTTGGGTCGACTCAACTTCATATCATTCCTATATCCCGATGGCAGCCTACCTACACTCCGTCCTATAAACTATGGCTCACTGGTATCTCGGACCTCCGCGTCCTTGCAGCAGAACTGATCTGCCGCCTTCGGCTCCAGTCTACTCACCTGTTAATAAATCTACCACTGGCTTATACCTATTCCATCGGAACCTAGCATATGTCGCTCCAATTCTTCAAGAATCGACGTGCAATAAACCATGGCATTGCTTCGCGCCATTACAGCGCCAGCGTGCCTGCAAATAGGCTAGTTGACTTTAAAAAAATATATATGAAAGAGTTTTCTTTATATATAACAGTGAAAGAATTTTCAAAATAAATCTTCATTAGCAAAGTTATGAATGTTTAAAATGTCCTGTTAGACGAAGAGGGCAATACCGCACGGTGTACTTAGCTGTGACGTCAGGCCATTTAAAACAATGTTATATTACAATTTGCAAGAAAGAGACAGATAAAATTTTAATAGCTAATAAGTTTCATATTCTTAAACGTAATATAATTTTGTTTATAAATTTTGTTATGATGTAAAGTCCATTTTTATATTGTTTTGATAAATATAGTACATTTAAAGTAGTCAAATACTCTATTGTACCGTAACTGTTACAAATTTAAAAATAAACATATTATTATCATCTCATAAATAGGACGGTGATAACCACCGACATAATAGAAAACTAGATTGGTCTATTTTCTTTATCAAACTTTGAACTTTGAACACAGTCCACGCAATTAAATTGTTTATATGATTTATTGGCATTATCGAAATTCTAACATTCATATGATTCGATGTTTGAAATATAACCACTTAAATGTTTCGTTGCATCACATATATGTAAATAAATGATTCCTCAGCGCATGTGTGTTGTAGTCCACGTGGACCAACACTTGCGTCAATAAAACCTTACGATTGGCAGTTGCTGAATCTTTAGCGCTTTATAATTAATGGGCTTGGACCTTAATTTTAAAGTTGCACTAATGGTCATTAAAATAAAAAGAAATAAAGTTCTATAATAACCTCTCAAAATGTAGATGTCAAATACTTAGGTCAACAGGTCTCTCGAATCTGTAAAAAAATTAAGCTTCTAAATCAATGCAATAAAAAAACTGGCATTTAAACTGTATTTTTTAAACATATACATATAAATCAAAATCTATAAGATAATAATAATATCAATATATTACTGACTGACCGGTTGGCGGAGTGATTAGAAACCCTAACTGCGGAGCCGAGGGTCGCGGGTTCGATTCCCGCCCGTGACAAATATTTGTGTGCATGAACATGTCTATTTGTTCCGTGTCTGCGTGTAAAAGTATCTATGTATGTATATATTGTAAAAATTATTTATTGTAATGTATTAATGCAAACATACATCACGACGTCTAGGTCCCAAACTAAGCATTAACTTGTATTTTGGGCACCAAGCGAAGACACCACATACATATAACAACCAAGACCCGGCACCAGTATCAATATTCATCATATAAATACTGATCAGACCTGGGATTCGAACCCGGGACCTCCAGCTTCATAGGCAGGGTAGCTACCCACTAGGCTGAGTGTTCGTCAAAAAGTTAAGTATGTATATCAGTTGTCTGGTACCCCATAATTTAATTAATTAATTAAATTATTTAAATGAATAACATATATTAGTGTATGTTTGGGGAGAAATAAACATTTATTATTATACAAGCAAAGTACTTGCTTACTTTAGGACTAGATGGCGCTGTGTAGGATGTCCCACATATTATTATATTATTATGTATTATTATTATTATAATATACTTACCGTTGATCTAAAATCATGAAAGACAAGACGCAAAGTCTCTCAGCCAAACAAAAAAAAAATTCTTTCACTACTACATTTTTTCAGGGTTTCGTACCCAAAGGTACTAACGGAAACCTTATTACAAGTTTCCGCTGTCCGTCTGTCCATCTGTGTGTCACAGGGCAGTATCTTCTGTACTAGGTAGACACTTGTAATTTTCATAGAGGTGTGTTGCTATGATCGCTATGACAACAAATAATAGAAAGTAAATAAAGTCAAGAATTAAAGGAGATCCCAGGAGATCCCCATACTTACAAGAAACGTGTTTTTTAATATTGTAAGTTACTACGGTAGTACGGAACCCTTCGCCTGCGAGTTCGACTCGCCCGTGGCCGGTTTTTTAACGTAGGCTTTACTTTTTCATAACTCAGGAAGTATTTAACCCATAGTCCAACTTTCACACGGGCACAGTCAATGGCTCATATCACATTACATTAATATTACACAACGTGCTTTGCCAATTGGCGTTACTGTCGAGCGTCATGGTTCAAGAGCGACGTTTTGACATAATTTATTTAAACCAGTAGATGCAAGTACGGTAAACTGCATATTATAGTCGAGGTGTTCATAGGTACGAGGCGAAGCCGAGTGCTTAGAATAAACCGATGACTATAATAGCCAGCTTACTCTCTCGCTTAGATTTCAGAGCAAACTAGAAGTTTTGTGCGACCATAGAGTATATTAATTTGACCGCAGCGTTTGGTTTTATTAGAGTCATAAATTCATCAATGTCAATTCACAATATCGAAGAGATATTACGCAATATTGCGGGGGTGAAGACCAGCGCGCGGAGATTTCACGGGCGTAAAGACCGGGGTGCAGGGATCTCGCGCACTGAAACTCGAACTGAAACTCGCTATCTTGCACCAGCTACTTAAAGTATGAGTGGTTAGACGGTAAACGCAGAAGAGGGCTTCTACTCAATTCGTACTTTTGTGGGTGCAAGCTATACAAACTTCAAGGATCGGTCCACGCCGTATTGACAAAAACATTTATGATTTATAAAATTTTATGTCAAATTATATAATTTTTTTTTGTATTTTCTTTTTTGTAATTCATTCATTAGCTATAGTCATAGGTTTTGTGTTCTTTATTATACCATCGGGTGCTCGGCTGAACTTACCTAATCCAAATTTATAAAGCATGTAGAGCTTATCGAACTAAACATAAAGTAAAAAAAAATGACAAAAAATTAAATTTTAAACATGTTTTACTTGGTAACAGTTACTTTACGCCATCTGCTTACTTGGAATTTTTTGGTAAGTTCGGTGAGTTCTACATGCTCTATAAGTTTGGACAACGTTCAGTCAATTAACAAGCCTATGAACTATATTGTAAAAATCTTCATTAGTTTAGAAGTTCTGTGGCTTTAAGCCAACAAGCGCATGGCGACGCGACGTCGAAAAGATCAACTGAAACTTTTTGAATAATATGTCATATTTTAGAAGTTACTCGGCTTAAATTATGAGAAAAATTCTATATTTCGAGTGTAATCTTGATATTTTATTCAATTTATCTTAAATATATTAATTATATAATTTATATAAAATGGGCAAAAATAAAGACTGACCGATTCGCTGAGTGATTAGAGACCCTAACTCCACAACCAAAGGTCGCGGCTCAGGGTCGCGGGTTCGATTCCCACCCGGGATAAATATTTGTGATATGTATTCAATGTCTGGGAGTAAAATATATATTACGTATATATTATAACAAATATTTAAGTATGTGCATGAGTTGCCTAATACCCATAATATGAGCATAATACTTGCTTGCTTTGGAACTATATGGCGCTGTGTGGGATGTCCCAATCATTATTATTAGAATATTTATTTTTGAAATCACTCGCTTTGAAATTATGAAAAAACATATATTTGAAGGATAATCTTGATATTTGATTAATGATGCACTTATGTATATTACAAAAGAATGTACACAACTAATAGAGCTAAAAAAAATAATATTAACATTACAATCAATAGAGCACCAACACAACTTAAAACAATTTACTTTAATCTAGATTTGCAATCAGATATGTGAACATAACATTTTCAGTGTTGCATGAGTATGAGCAAAATAAAACTAAAACATCAACTATATTATATAAATTACATTAATATTTTCCCTTTACAATCAAACAGCAGGGTTTTGCGGATGCACTGCTTAAATCTACAAGTATTAAAATTAAATATATCCACATCACAAGTAGCAACCAACTCATTATATGGACGACACATTCGAGGAACAGGACTATGGAATGACACTAATTTTACTTTTAATTTTTTTTTTACTAATAAATTTTTTATTTTTTTTTAATTTTAATTTAAAAGGAATTTACTAATAAAATATATCATTTAAAAAACTATCTGGGGTCACTATACCCAGAAGACTGGCAGCGTCACCTCTTTGTATAGCCAGGCTTATACATTGACGGAAATAGCTGTCAGCCTTCCGGTCGCCAGACACCTCGACCGAACGCACAGACACTTCCCTGGCGAGCCGCTGAGCCTCCGGACCCCGAGGCCCCAGGGTTTCAACCCCAAACGGCGCAAAAAAGTACTGGTCTCCTACATAATTATTGATTGATTAATTAATTTATGATGTATGTTTTATTACAATTGATAAATATATATTTTCCCTATAGTAAAAGCTACATTGTCGATAGTGATTAAAAGGTTATAGGTGGTTCAGTGCCACATCGATAACGGTGCATGTCGATGCCTTATTTCTCATTTAATAATTTATTTTCTAACCAAAGCGATGTTCACTTACTGCCATTTTATTTCGTAAGAGTTTAAAAATAATGTTGGTGAAATTCTTTTTTAAAAGATTGTGGAATAGAGTGAAAAATGTGAGTATTGGGTAGTATTAGATTAGTACACAAGATGCCGACCTATCTTGTCAACCTTTCATTCTTTTTCCAAGCGAAATATTTATATACACATTACTAAGAAGCGTTAGCACCCTATATTAGGTTCAGGCTATTTTCAATTAAAATTGTTAATTTTTTTTATAATTTGAACAACTTTTTTTTCACATAAATACATTTTTGTGTCAAAAGTTATTATCCAAACGTATATCCAAAACGTATAAATCTCAAGGTATATTTCAACACAAACAAAAGTTTTAATTTTTATTATTGTTTTAATGTGAAATTTTTCATTGGAACTCTTTATTTTATATTTTTATAATTATTTGTATCCAGTTTTTTTTAATTATTCTAATATGATTAGTTTTATTTTTATATATTTAAATTAATTTCACAAATTTAATTAGCGTTACACTTTGGCTCCCAAGTGCTCTAACATTCTAACGAACAGTGTTACGCTATAATAGGGCTAAAGTGTAAACACTGCTTAAGAAGGGGCTTCCCGTTTGATAATAATAACGTATACATAACAACAACGTCTAGGTCCCAAACTAAGCATTAGCTTGTGTTTTGGGTACCAAGCGAAGACACCACATACATATAACAAACGAGACACGGTACCAATATCAAAATTCATGATATAAATATTGACCCGACCTGGTATTCGAACCCTTAATTAACGGTAGGCGCAAAGCTATAATGTTTTTTTTTTTCGTAATCGCAGCTACTAGCTACTTGCAAGGTATCGTACAGTTGTACTTCAAGGTAAACCAGTTAGCGTTCACACCGCCCGTAGCTAGTTCACGATTTCGCTTTTTTTTATGTAATCACATTTTAATGAATAGAAAACGCCTTGGCTGTAACATTTATATAGCCACGACGTTTCTAGCTTGAATTTCAAACGACCAGCTAATGTGTGGTCAAATTTGGTTATTATTAGCTGCGTAAAATGATTGAAATTTGATATGAAATAAACAAAGAAATTAAATTAAAAACATACATATTTATTATAAAAAATCTTCATTTTCATATAAAGAGCACCACCAAAAATATTTTGGTTATTGGTTTGTTTGCCCCCCCTACAACACCATATACCATGGTGCATTATTCAAGCGGTCAAACCAAATTCTATAGAATATAGCTTGTTTTCCGCAGTCGGGTAAGAAGATATAAACTTAATATTAAAAGTAAAATTAATATAACTGTCATCAAAATAAATATATAAATAAATCCATAAACAATTATTAATAATATGCAGATGTGTTAGATTCGTTCACTATTAAAAAAACCGGCCAAGTGCGAATCGAACTCGTACGACGAAGGGTACCGTACCACCATACAATATAAAAAACGAGCGCAACGTTAATCGAACTTAACCATTAATCGTTATTATTATGTAATTTAATTTAATTTCAAAATATATATAAATATATTTTATTTTTATTTCGTTAGTTATTTAGAAGGCACTCGATCCTCTATGGTTAATCCGAAAATTAATAACATGAATGCACTGATAGCTAGATACAATTTTTATTACTTATTTTATTACAGTGAACCTTCGACTTTTCGTATCGATTGTGAAGCGAATAAACTCTGCAAAAGAAAGCGTAAATGTATAGTAACTAGTAATATAATGTAGTTTTCATCATAATTTTTTTTTAAATTATCTTTTACAATAACATTACAAAGATTAAATGCATTTAGTTTTCGCTTATTGGCTAAACGCTATCTGTCGTTTTCTATGGAATTTTTACAAAATTTTTACTTATAATAGTACATTTTATAAGTTAATCTATTACTCGTTAAATAATACAGTCTACTTAGCTGTGATAGTTTTCTTTTTAACTACGTTATATATACCCCTGCCATAAATTTTCCCACATATCCAAAAACAACGGTTTAGTGTTGGGGGGGGGGGGGGGGGGGGCATGACTCTAATAAAAATTAAGAATTTAGGAGTGCATATCTCAACAACTGTTGACTTAAATAAAAAAAATTGTTTGAAACCTTGATATTATTTTTTAAGACCTATCGTTTACAGCCTCTCGCGTTAATATACGATGAATTATTTTTTTTCGTACTTCAGTTACATGTAATGTAACGAAGCCGCGCATCCAAAGGCCGCCGCTATTAACCGGTAGATAGCAAGCAAACGCATATTTCAAATTAAACATATTTTGTTGTGTGATATATGAAAAAATATATTTTTCATCTACCGGTTAATAGCGGTAAATACGTTTACAAGTACGAACCTCTTAGGGCCCGAGGTCAACTAACACTTGGCAAGATTTTGAGATATAATAAATGGATGTAATGAATGAGCTTTTTGAAATTCCGTAAAATCACTACATCGTGTTAGTTTTTTTTTTTTTGCGTCAGTTGACTTCAGATTATTAATAGATTTACTCTCCAAGAAAAAAATCCAACTAAATCGTCGAGTGAATGGTAAAGTCAAAGGTTACAAGAAAGTGGGCCAAACTCATTAGAGACGACACTCTAAACATATTATAAGGGTTCCGTTTCTAAAAACATAAACGAATTACGTAACTACATCTTCTCTAGAAACAGCTGGGCATTTATTATCTACACTTCTTCAGCACTAGTTTTATCCCAGAAAGTGGTCAGAAACATTTATTATAAAAGGCGGGAAACGAGCGTGTGTAGACAACATATTATAGATAGAAGTATAGATAGAAGAACAATACAATAGTGGAAGCACTAACAGCGACGAGTCGCGGGAAGAGGAAGTAGATCGTCAGAGTTATCGACAGTTTTCGATCATTTTACGTAACTGGGGGGTCCCGGCTTGGAATCCCAGGTCCGGTCAGTAATTATATAATGAATATTGATGCCGGCACCGGGTCTTGGTTGTTGTATGTATGTATGTGGTGTCTTTGCTTGATATCCAAAACACAAGCTAATGCTTAGTTTGGGGCCTAGTCGTTGTTGTGATGTGTACGTTGTTATTATTTTTCCTTATTAAAATTAATATTGTACCGGACGGGACTTCTAACAAAAGTTGTTGCCAAACGCGACACGTCTAAAGTTAAAAACAACCTAAAATTGTTATTTTTGCATAACAAAAATCTAATCATACGATAGGTAGGTACCTACCCAAAATTAATGAAAGGTAAAAAAATACAACCAACTGTATAAGGAAATATGACCTGCCACGATACTACGATCAAATATATTTAAGATGCACAACTACAAACTAAATGGTATTTATCAATGAAACGCCATAGATTTTGTACGTTGTCCTTTCTTTAGATGGTGACGGAATAACGAACTGACACGATTATTCGTTCGGAGATCCAAATAAACAGAAAAGTATTTATTGTTTTTACCCACATAAAAATATAAAAGAATGATGCAAAAAGTGTTTAAATAAATAAACCTTTCTTTGTCTTTAGAAGGTCCAAATTATACGGCAACAATGGCAGGTGACCTGGATAGCTAAAAGTAGATCTCGCTTGTGGTGCTGGCCACCCTATCAGGTGTCAAACTCTTGTAGTAGTTTCGGGAACATTTTACAATAATTTGCTAATTCCGAAAATTTTAAATACAATAATTTACTAATTATAAGTATATAGAATAAGAGCTTACTTTTCATATAGGTATTATGTGCCTTTTGTTTGTCGTATTGTAAGTGAGAACTGAAATACTGGCCCCAAATTAAAAAATGCTGCCATGTCGCCAACTTTTGTACGTCCATTGTGTATTTAAAAATTTTCATTCGAAGGCAATCGTCAAATACATTTTTTCTCATAACTTTTTGTCAGGCATACGTTATGTTCTTTTTAAAATAAGGACTTGTTTCCTTTGAAGGTCTCTAACACCAAACGACTGACCAATCGGCTGACTGGGTAGAAACCCTAATTGCGTAGCCAAGGGTTGCGGGTTCGAATCTCGCTCGCGACCAATATTTGTGTGCAAAAACATGCCTACTTATTCAGTGTCAGAGTGTAAAAGTATCTATAAATGTATTTATTATAAAGAATATTTAAGTACCTATATATATCAGTTGCCTAGTATCCCATAACACAAGCATAATACTTGCTTACTTTGGGACAAGATGGCTACTATTACTATTTATCTATATATAGTTTTATTGAAATAGTAATTCTTTTTTTGTGTCTGTACATTCATTATATTAACGGTCTATTGCAAGAAAACGAGTCTGTCAGATGTCAGAGGTGATTAACCTACAATCAACACGTCGACCCCACTCGTTTAGTTGAGGTATTTAAGTACGTATACGCAATTTATTTACTCTATCAGTTGAGGGATCTATTACCATTGGACGTTTCATGATTCGACACTACAAATGTTCGTCTAAAAGACGCCGGATTAGCGAATAAGTCAGATTATTGAAATACCTACCATCCTATTCACCATCACGACACATCTATCCTCGTGTCGTGATAGCCGAATGGTGGCAAGCCCATTTCTTGTTTAGAAGGTCGTGGTCCGAATCCCAGAAACTGGCATGTAACAAAGAGTTTTTCTGACTTAATTAAGTAAATACATTGCCATTTCATTACATTATCCCTTTTTATACCCCACTGCAGGATCTTAGGCCTCCCTTCAAAGAGGCTTGGAGCTTAAATCTACCACTCTGCTACAATGCGGGTTGGCGGATTTTAACGACCGCCATCTATTGACAGCAACCGGGACCGAGTGCTTAATGTGCTCTCCGATGCACAGTGTAATAGTTAATGTACTTAAGTCAGAAAAACTCATTGGAACACGCCCGGATTCGAACCACGGCCACATGGCCTTATAGATTTAAAACAGGTTCGCTACGTTCGGGCTATCACGACACTAGTAGATACATAACTGTTACTGACTCCTTGTCTCGGAGAGCACCCTAAGCCGTCGGTTTCGGTTTCTATTAAAATCCACCAACACGCACTGAAGCAGCGTGGCGGATTAAGCTCCAACCACCCTCATCCCGAGGGGAAGCCTAAACCCTGCAGTGGGACATAATGGGGGTACTAGACAACTGATATACACACTTAAATATTCTTTTTTTATAATATATATACAATATGGATACTTCTAGACCCGGTATATACTTGGTTAAACAAGCTATCGAAATCCCGCCTCTCATATAATATCTAAACTATTGAAAAGCGGAGTAGTGATGGCTCATTACACCATTATTATTGTCTCTCTTTAGCTCTACAGCCACTGCATTAGAAAGAAAGAGAGATACGTACTGAGGAAAACCGGGCAAGTCGAACTCGCCCACGAAAGGTTCCGTTCGACCGTACAATATAAAAAAAACCATGTTTCTCGTATGGGGATCCCTTCAATTTTTTACTTTATTTTATTTTTATTATTTGTTATTATAACGGCCATAGTAGTACATCCTTAAAAATATTGAAAACGCGGGAATTTGTATGTATGGATGTTTGTTACTTTTTCACGCAAAAACTATTGAATGGATTTTAATGAAATTTTTCAATAATATAGCTTATACAATAGATTAACACATAGGCTATTTATAAAGATACTAGCTTTCCGCCCGCGCCTCCACCCGCGTGGACTACACAGTTGTACCGCGACCGCTATAATTTTTTGCATAGATATAGTTTATAAGCTGAAGAGTGACATAGGCTACTATTATCTAGGAAAAAGGGTCCCGGTCAGTCCCGGTACAACTGTGTAGTCCACGCGAGCGGAAAGCTAGTAGTAGTGTCAAGTGTAAACAATGATCTGACAAACACCAATCACCAAAAACGTCGGAAAAAATACGTGTATGGGGATCCCTTCAAATTTTAACTTCACTTTATTATTCTTATTCGTTGTTAAACGGTCACAGTAATACACACACTGTGATAATTACAAGTGTTTGCCTGTTACGCTTCAGACGATACAGCCCTTAGACAGACGGACGGACGAACAGCGGAATAGGGTTCTCGTTAGTACCGTTTACCGTTTAGAGAACCCTAAAAACGTAAAACCTTAATACAGAAATGTGAATTTCGGGTTCAAGGACAACTAAAGGTACCGTATAACGTTGGCCTTCCCTGCGATAGTTGGGTGGTGCAGGAGCAGTGTAAGGCAAAGCGCGAAGTGTAGTCCGGTGAAATGTACCTTTGTTAGTATGTATTAGTATAAATTTTTTTTAAAATATTAAGAATTCAAAGATACTTCGCACCAGTGTGTTTTGTATAGTTTTCTGCATATATTGAATATTTTTGGTTCCAGAAGAAAATGAAGTTAGCGGTGTTGATATTCTGCGGTGTGCTGGTCGGTGTCCTGGCTAAAGCGAAAAAACCAGACGATAAGGTTGGTCATTTTAGCTATACATCAAAAATTTTAAAAAACAATTTTTATTAACGGTGTCTATTGTAGATACTATCATTTTGGTTTACTTTGTTTTCATTTTTGAGCCAAAATTAATACGTACAATCAACATTGTTTAACAGTTTCAAAGGCCTCCAATGTTATCCGCCAGTAAGATGGTGTCTGTCGTCGGCGAATTGTACCTTCTGTATTTTCGTGTAATGCCTTACACAAAATATTGTTTTTTTTTTTTGCTTCTGTCAAATAAATACTTATTGAAATTTTACATAACTTCAATAGAATAACACACGTTTGACAGCATTTCCCATTGAATCGGATGAAAACTATATTTATTGAATTTTGAAAATGTCCAAATTTTTCAGTTGATCACATGCAAGGAGTCTTATCGACGCTATGCAATACCTAAACGTTCAACTAACTTTACTGACCACGAAACGCATTCGGCAACACTTTAAATAGCGGTCAAAATGCGTTAATTTTATAAAAATAAAGATATATTTATTGAATCTGTAAAATAATAATTTCATTTTATTTGGGCTTAGAAGCTGATAGGTATAGGTACTTAGTAATCCCCATCAAGCTGGCAGGAGGTTTAAAAGACACCTGAAACATAGCGGGGTTGAAATGCAGCGCTGACGTGCACTCCGCTTCATTTCATCTTACCCGAAACCCGATTCTCCACTTTCATCACGGCCCATGGCGTCCAGTATCAATTTGCAATGAGTCTAAGTTCATAACAATTTAAGCCAATTTTCTCGAGAATGTCTACTTGTATGAACTGTCTTGCGTCTTTTTCTATCAATTTTTTTATGATTTTACCATTTCTTTAAATGATTTGCCATTTATATTTGACTGACCGATTGGCCGAGTGGACCGACCTGTGCCCTAACTGCGGAACCAAGAATCGCGGATTCGATTCCCGCCTGGGACAAATATTTGTGAGCATAAACATGTCTATTTGTTAAGTGTTTGGGTGTAAAAAGTATCTATCTATCTATATATATATTTTTTTAATTTATTCAGGAAACAAAAACAGTCGTATACATGGATTACACATAAAAAAAAATAATAATAATAAAGTTTAGAACATTGTCACGACCAACAAAATGCTTCCAAATATTTATAATCTATTATCGCTACATTCACACAAGAAAACACACGAGACACACGAGAAAAGAGAAAATTAAACAAAAAATAAATGAACAAAATCACTTAATATAACTAAAACTAATAAAAATAACAAACGAAAACAGTGTTAGCAACAACAATATTAATAAAATTTATATAGAATTTTTGATAGCTTTTTTAAAGGAATTGAAAGAGTGATGGTGTAAGTCGATGTGCGCAAAATTATTATTATAATTATGACTAATTCTGTGCAGTCATATGTCATGTGTCATGTCATAAAGAATATTTAAGTAGTATTCAGTTGTTGAGTACCCCATAATACAAGTATAATACTTGCTTACTTTGGGACTAGATGACGCTGTGAGGCATGACACAGGTATGATTATTATTATTTGTAATACTTCCATTGGAAGTCTATTAATATAGCATTTATAACGAAAACAGTTGCTCATGAAGGGATTGTTTGCTTTTCAAAGTCGGAATCTAGGAATTGCAAGCATACGCTTGCGGCCGTCGACCACTTTAGAGAAAGCTTTTGTTTTTAAGTACCTACATACATAATATTTTTGCGAACGGCACACATAATGTTACTTTCTTTAATGTGTGCTTTTAAACTATCTCTGGACATTATATATTTAGATACCTATGGCCCGAATAGCTTTTGTAAAACGAATATTGTTCGAGAATGTCTTTTATTATGACATTACGTATTTTATCGCTTACGTACACATTACGCTATAGGTACCTACATCAGTTATTTTCCTTGTTTTGTCTGATTACAAAAACCATAGAGCTGAGTATACCAGCCACCCTCCTATCCCATCTTACACCCACAATGCATTGGATATGCGTTTTTCTTAGATCGCGCGAAAACCTTTCCTTTTTCTATCATATTTATCAGATTCTGCTTGTGAGTGCCGCTCGTTATCTTGAATTTAAGAAGAATTAATTTTTGTCAATTAATAACACCCGTTTTTGTTTCTTTAACAAATTAATAATCACCAGGAGTAAAAATTGTAGGAATTATTCTCTACAATTTATGTATCGTAGCCATTTTTAGTTTACGAACCATATTTATAAGTTATGCATAAATGAAAGAGTAAAATTAATAATAATAATACATGGAGCTTCCTAAACAGCGCCATCTAGTCAAAAAGTAAGCAAGTATTATACTTGTGTTATAAGTTACTAGACAACTGATATAAATACACAAATATCCTTTATAACATATACATTTATAAATATTTTATACCCAGTAACGGAACGAAATAAACATGCTCATTCACACAAATATTTCTTCCTGGCGGGAATTGAACCCGCGCCCCTCGGCTTCGCAGTTAGGGTCTCTAACCACTCGGCCATTCGGTCAGTCATCAAATTATTGCCTTAACTCGTTTATTTAATTTAGTTCATTATTGAACATGAACAGACTACTAGGAAATAGAGCATAAAGCTTTTATGCCAGATATTATTTTTTCCAGGTGAAAATCGCGGTATACTACGAATCCCTTTGCCCGGACAGCAAGCAGTTTATAACCTCACAGCTAGCTCCAGTATGGAGGGACTTCCGCGGACAGATCAAAGTAAAACTGGTGCCTTATGGAAAATCTACGGTAAGAACTAATTTCACTTAACATTTTGACCAATACTGTGGTTGTAGGAAGTGGATTTTTCGGGGATCACCTTAGTTTCGAAGCTGCAATGGGGTACCCATGTACACCATATTTAGCCGAACCTAGTCAAAACTTATAGAGCGTGTAGAGCTTACCAAACTGACTATAAAATTTTAAGTAGATGGCACAAATTAATGGTTACCGAAAAAAACATGTTTAAAGTATAATTTTTTATTGCTTTTTATTTTTTGAGACCTTGCTTTTTGCCAAATCTCATGATTCTAGGTTAACGAGTATACCCATAAATGGCCATATTTCTTGATTGGATAGACTTAGAAACATGATTGTTGTACAGTTACAAGGGACCATAAAGCTAAGTACCTATTTGATATAAGCGAAGCGTTGGACACCCCCGGCCCGGTGGACTGACGACCTAAAGCACCATAACGGGGGTAATTGGATGCGGAAGGCGGAGGACCGTGTGTGGACCGCGTGAGCCTTGGGAGAGGCCTATATCCTGCAGTGGAGAGACACGGGCTGATGATGACGATTAATTGTACCTCCATTAAAGTCACGCATTCCTGATAAAAAGGGTTTTGCATAAAAAGACAGACAGATGAAATCATGTTTTCATATTAGATGCTTTTTAAATCTGTTTACAAGGGCAGGTGAATTAATGTACCTACCCAATACTAAGTATTTATAAGCAAGGAGAAAAGTTGCAAATAATGGCTAATAATGGAAATGAAATGCTTTTAATTCAATCCACCACCGACTGACTACTTCCATGGTTCCCTAAGTATTTGTTGACAATTTGACCAGCGGAATGCGTAAACGAAAGACCATTCGCTCTTAGCCACAGATCATTGCTCTTAGCCTACGTACAAACACAAAACAGTTAATTTTTTTATACCTATCACTTAGGATATCATACTCGCTATTCTAATTCCAATATCAATATTGTTATTCTGAATTTTTCAGCACGACAAAATAAACGGCCAGTGGCAGTTTACTTGCCATCATGGACCCAATGAATGTGCTGGTAACAAGGTAAGTCTCATAGACTAGTCAGCCACTTTCTTCTTTTATATACTAGTGGTCACCCAGTGGTAGAAATTCGACCCTAATTCATTACTTTTTTTAAGTTTGAACGTTATTGAAGTTCTTTTGTTAAAGAGTATACCTCTGTAATAATTATATGATGATACGAAATTTTTTTGATTATAGTATGAAAGTAAAACGAACAGAAACTTCCAAATAAAGGCTTAGACTCTACAGTCGAAGCTTTTATTTATTTACGTCGATGGTAGGGGAAAAAACCAAGTGTTTTCATATTTTTTAATGATAACACTAAAGCTCGTTAATAGTTACTAATAAAAAAATAATAATATCGGTTGACAAACAGAGGCGAAAAAGGTATTGAACTGTTTTGTCTTTACCTATTTATATATTAAGAAAAAAGATGGTAGGAGATAGATTCAGAGGCGTGGTAGACTTGACACGGACTCAGAACCGGAACCAGTTATATGACTCGACTAAACAGTAAGCACCAATTTCAGCATGGTTAGTAGGTACCTAATTTCTTCGCGACCAACATTCACAAACGGGTTCATTATTTAAACAAACTTCGTAAACATGAACAGAGCGCCCAATTTAGTCCATAGTAATAAATAATAAATCTTTAATTATGTCCCCGGCACGAGATCGAACTTTGTTCGGAACTGCTCGGGATCACTGACATACTGCTCAGGGTAGTATGAGCCTGATTGTCCAATTCAGAGTCGTTGATTCGTGTGTCGTCTGTACAACTACGCTTCGACACACACACACATAATATATCCTTATAGAGCGTGTAGAGTTTACCAATCCAAACAAAAAGTTCCAAGTAAGCAGATGGCGCAAACTAATGGTTACTGAAAAACATGTTTAAAGTTAAACTATGTTCAGTCGCATATCCCATATGTATCTAATATACCGCGTGTTCGGCTGAACGTAGTCCAAACTTATAGAACGTCTAGAACTTACCGAACAAAACTTACTAAACAAAAAGTTTAAAGAAAGCAGGTAGCGCAAACTTACTGTTACCGAGAAAAATAAATTTACGGTTTCATTTTTTACCTTATATTTGTTAACTTTTTAAAATATATAGCTTGTCTTAATTTACAAATATTAAAATTCACAGATCCAGGCGTGTATTTTGAAAGACAAGCATCTCGGTGATACGGACAAAGTGGAGTTAATAGTTTGTCTTATGGGACAAACCAATCCTGACCAGGCTTTGGACACGGTAAGTGAAAAATGGAGTACTCACCTTATACCAACTCTTTTGTTTTTCTTTTTATTTTTATTATTTTACGTTTATCTAATCTTTTATGAAGCTTCAAAGCCAACATTATCGACTGACAGATTGATCTAGTGGTCGGCGACACCGACTGCACACCCGAATATAATAGTGAAATAATAAAAACAAAAAAAGTTATGAATGGTCGAAATCCTCCAAAATGACCTATTAGACAGAGACGGCAACACCGTACGGTGTGACGTCAGGCCATTTAATATAACGTTAAACTTTTATCAAGAAAGAGACAGAGATTAGGTAAATTTTAATAGCTTATATTCCACACTATTCAAATATAATTTTGTTTATTTTTTTTTAATTGTTTATGGTCTATTTTTATATTTTTTTGAAAAAAAGAATAAATAATAAAAAAAAACCTAAAATAATTAATTAAAAATAATTACCGGCCACGTGCTTGTCGAACTACGCACAGTGAAGGTGTCCGTTAGTCACAACATGTCGGGATGAACGTTCAGTCGAAATTCAAATAATTACCTTAAATTTTTTCCAAATTTTTCACTCATTAATTGTTATGTTATTGGGAAGGCGACCCTTTTTAAGACTTTAGGACAGCATATCTTAACAGTTACTAGCTTGAATAAAAGAGTAATTTTAATTATCTATATAATTTTTAAAGAAGTAAGTATATTAAAATGAAGGTATCCAAACCTCCAGTGCCAATAACCTTCGAGTAAAATTGCTGTAACGGTCGGACAGACAGACAGACAGACAGACGCACAGGATGAAATTATTGATGGTTCTGGTTATATTGTTTGGCTACGGCACCCAAAAAATAAAACGATAAGGTTGCGTCATGTAAAAAAACGGAAATATTAATAAAATGGGCGTAATTTGATACGCGTAAACTATACGCGAATGTAAAAACATACTTGTTTGTATATCTCTTTATATTTTGTTTTCTTGACTCAGCTAATCATATAGTTTTTGTTCAGTGCATGTCTCCAACCCAAAAAACAAAGGAGCTTGAGCAAATAAAGCAGTGCGCGGAGGGACAGACAGGGAACAGCTTGCTGGCACAATATGGCGACAAGACTGACGCCGTGATGAGGCCTTTGTCTTTCGTGCCTACCATTATCATTAATGAGGTAAGAAAGAAGCCTAAAATACATGCGCAGAAAAAGTTATCAATATAAGAGGACGAAAGGGAAATTAGATCTCCCCAGAGAATTATAACATGTCGAACAAATTAAAGCAGTTAAAAATTATGGGGGAATTTCATTGAGGGGGTCCGAATGTTATAAAACATCTCATGTAGTAATTAATAGATGCCCTTTTGTGAGATAGAACACGTTGTTAGGTCAGCGCCGGCCTGCGCATTCCTGGTGTCCTGAACGAAAGACTGAAAGACGCCGCGGCGTCCTTTCAAGAAAATTCGTGACAAAACAATAATGTAAACCTATCAAGTATTAAAGGAGAGTGTATAACCTTTTTCTTGTTTTATGAAAGAATAAAATAAAAAAATAGAAACGCTATGTAAAGCATAATGTTAGGTGAAATTATTTTAAATTATTATTTTTTCTCTTAATTTTGCTAAAAGTGGAAACGATCTCCTTTAAATCAATTGTTTAAATTTTTTTAATTTCTTGTTCTACCTGTTGTTGGACTGAAAATACATAGTCCAAACTTATAAAGCGTGTAGAGCTTACCGAATTAAACAAAAATTTAAAATAAATGATTTAAGCTCTATACGCTCTATAAGTTTGGACTACATTCAAGGAAACACGCGGTACAGATGAAAATTACAACCCTAAGTCTTCCTTGAGTCATTATTGAACGTAGGTACGTTTTGATTAGTTTCAAATTAGAAAAACTGCTTTCACCACTGGACATAAATTGTCACCCTCTTAATACTAGCGCCCTAAATAAACCGTCGCGTCGCGCACTCCGCCTGAACTGGCCGGCTCTGATTAAGTATATCTTACGTGATCGGAGTAGTTTTAGAACTTATTAACATTCTAAATTTTTTTCCAGAAATTTGACCAAGCAACACAGAACGAGGCGTTCACAAACTTGAAAGCTGTCGTGTGTCGTGCCGCCGTAACCAAACCAGCATTATGCAACTAGTGTCCATTCCATCGCATCATTTTTACTTTAAGTTCAGACTTAGTTTGGTCAAAGGTCAGATTTAGACCACACCTTAAAATAATAACTAGGTTGAGAGCATAGGTACACTAACGTTACATAACTGAACGCCCGATCGTATTTTGTTTTCGATTAAACCCACGAAGCGCACACGGTAATCGTTTTTGGTACCGGCGCGCTACGAATACTATATTAAACACTAGCTTTCCGCCCGCGGCTCCACTAGCGTGGACTACACAATTGTACCGGGACCCTTTTTTCTGGGATAAAAAGTAGCCTATGTCACTCTTCAGCTTATAAACTAGATACATCTATGCATCAAATTACAGCGGTCCCGGTACAACTGTGTGGTCTACGCGAGCGCAGTCGCAAGCGGAAAGCTAGTTCGAAAATAAAATAGAACCCATTTTGCTCGCTGAGTGTAGCTTTCTATAAGTGAAAGAATTTTTCTCTTTATAATATTAGTACCTATAGATGATGGCGTATGTAACTAAGCATAAGCTGATTGGAATGAGGTCGGTTATGTGACGTACCTACCTAAGTGTCTCTAGGCGCAGATGAACGGGGGCGAATGGATGCGATTGTCTCACAACCCTGACTCATGACCGAAGCGTTATTTTGTGTTAATTTAAACAAACAAAATATCTTTGTTTAAAACAAATTTTTATAGTAGGTATCCCGTCCCCCAAAAGAATTCCTGTATTCGTGCCTGAGTGTTGCCTATGCAGCTGTTATGTAATCTAATGCCACCACAACGCTTAGCATTTAGACAAATGAGGACCAAACATTCTAATCACCACAAAAATTAGAATACCACAAATGTAGGTGTCACATACATGCACTCAAATGTATGTATTCGATAAAGAGACATTAATACCTTGTGTTGACTGAACGGAGTCCAAACTTATAGAGTATGTAGAACTTACTGAACTAAACCAAAAGTTAATAAAAAAATTATAAGAGATAATTAAAATTTAAACGTTTTTCTCGGTAACCGTTAGTTTGCGTCATCTGCTCACTTGAAACCTTTTGTTTCTCTACATGCTCTATAAGTTTGGACTAGGTACATTCAACCTAACACGCGGTATAATTATCCGGTTTTAAGTTATTAGAGACAACATTTTTGGCTTCATAGGAACGAAATTGAATTCATAGGAAAGGAATTGCTGCGCGCTTGATTCAGTTTGCGTGCATTCTCATTGAACTTTGTATCGAACGCGCAAAGCGGTGTAAGTGAAGGCGGTTGCGCGGGTGTCGGCGGACGATCAACTATTTCGCCTACAAACCGCCAACGCATACATTAGTAAACTAGTTTTTAGGTGATTGAATGGAACTACCGCAATGGTACCACTGCTGCAAGAGGCTGCTGTCAATTTTGTTTTTGGTGTAATTTTGTAACAGTTCAATTTAGTGTGAATTCCGTTTCCATACAAAGCGTCAACATTTTAAGCCTATAAATTCATTGATAGTAACGACAGCATAGTAGAACCCCTAGTTAACATAGCAGCGACGACGTCAGATACTATCGTATCTACTGTACTCTGTGATGGAACCAATTTAATTCGTGAATTTGAAAAAATGCACACTTAACCTTAAACATAATCAGGAACAAAAGTTTATTTTAAAGGAATTTGAAGAATTAGTTGCTCATTTTTTTTTATTAAATAAAACAATAAATAATTCTTAGTAGTGAAAAGATGGCGATAGGAAAAATGTATGTAAAATCTTCGATTAAAGACTTCAGCTAAAAAGAATATAGTAAAAAGAAAAACAAATTGCACGAATTACTTGCGAAATATATTTGAATCTATGGATGATAATTATGTATAATTTTATAGCATAAGAAATAAAATAAGCATTTTAAGACATATCATTGTGTTTCATTTATTTACAAGTTTTTAAATAGATATTTACACTTTATAATAATACAAAATTAGGTACATTTTTTTATGAATTAAATTGAAAATTATAAATAAATATAATTAATAATTTATTTAAAATACTACATATAAAATCAATTGGGTTTATTTCTTTAGTAAAGAATAACAAAAATATAAAAAAAGAGAATCGTCAACAATGGATTACAATTTTTGAAGTGAAACTTCTTTATGTAGGGTGGGAAAACGAAATTCGTTACGGATCTGACGTCATACATACATTTGAATTAGTCACTTATTTGCCAAACCACACTAGTCCACAGTTTACTGCCAGACACTTATGAAGTGGACATATGAGGAATCCCAAAAATCAATCCAGGTTATAAAATAGCACTGAAACTTACACACATTTTACACTTTTGCCCCTCCCCCCCAAATACACAATTATGTTGAAATTAAATCAAATTAATAATACTTTGAATTGTTGCACTACTTGTACTAATGTTGTCTTACGCATGTCTAATTGTTGTCTAAACTGGAAATTGTAAAATTTACCCTCACAGGTCAGACAACGCCTAGTGTAAGGGTCAATAATTTAAGTTTTGTGTACAATTATAATGGCAAGTAAACATATTTCATTTCGTGATCATTCTAGGCTTTGGGTGTACGCAAATAAATTAGTAATGATTTGACTGACCGAATAGGCGAGTGGTTAGAGACTCTAACTGCGGAGCCAAGGGTCGAGGTTCAATTCCCGCCCGGGACAAATATTTATGTGCATGAACATGTTAATTTTTTTCGTGTCTGGGTGTATAAGTATCTATATATGTGTATATTACAAAGAATATTTAAGTATGTATAACAGTTGTCTAGTACCCCATAATACAATCATAATACTTTGAAACTAGATGGCTTTTTGTGGAATGTTCCAGGTATTATTATTTTATCATTAACAAAAATAGTGCACGATTGTAATTACTAGTGTTTTTTTCACTACAATGCATAGGTGCATAGAAAGGACGTAAATAATTGCATTTAATAAAAAAAGTACTACAACAGTTGTAATAAAATGTACAAAGCGCCATCTATTGACAATAAACTGTACTAAAAATTGTTTTCACAACAATGTGAACTGTTTTACCGACGTTTCGCCTTTTTGTATTTGCGTCAAATGCAAATATAAATAAACATACACTAAACGATTGTAGGAATATTTCCATTCCTGAAGTCATAAGGAACATTACAGCAGAATGGCATATTTACACTCCAACTTGATCAATCACTTAAACTTGGTGCACCTAGATCTAACTCGGCCCAACTTGGTCCAACTTGGTTCGGTTACATGTTATATGCATGAATGTATGAGCGTGAAAAACACACCAGTGTGTATATCCCATAGCAATTTCACTTCTTGTTTGTGTACACAATTTCCGACGCACCATTTTTTTTCTTTTACATGAGAGATCTATTAATATTTTAACAAATTTTTCTTGAATATAGTAAAAATTTAACTATCTCATATACCTGCTATAATTTTATTGAAGGGCCATTTTGATGCCGAAAAAAGCCGGCCAAGTGCAGCTGATGCAATATCCGCGGATCGATTTCTGTAGTGCTACTATATCAACATCGATTCATTTTATCGATTATTGGCGTAGTGCATAGCACCGATGAATGATTGTTATGAGAGTTAATAATCGAGTGACTACTATAAATCTACGTTCTAATGTATAAAGGGTCGATGAACGATCTATAAACAATCGACTATCGATCGATCAAATGATCTATAAATGAACGCTTCTCGACCAATCGATTATCTATGAACAATAGACTATCGATCGAGCGACGTTTTATGAACGAAGAACTGTCAAGTGATTATCGATCGATCAGCTATTTATAAACGAGCGACTGTTAATCGATCAATAATTAATGATTTATGAGCGCGCGACTTTCGATCAGTCGACGATTTACGAACTATTGATCGAATTGCAAGCAAATGTTGATCGATCGACGATCTATGAACGATCGACTATCGATCGAGCTATTTTCTATGAACGAACGACTCTTGATAAGTCTACGATCTATGAATAAGCGACTATCGATCGATTATTGAATAAATTTGAAAATACAAACAAATTCCGTTGTTCTACCGACGACTGACAAATTAATTGCATCGATTGCATATCGACGAACCGATGTAATTGAAGCTGTTGTTATATGACGCCTGGTGATCGATATTTCATAGATCAATCCCATCATGATCTATTTAGTGTACTAGAAAAACTTTAAATCTCCACAGAAGCTATATTTTTCGCAGCCTGTGGCCGGCGTTTCCTTTTTCTAGTCGCCGGCCTTTTATTTTGAACACTCCTCGTTCCAACTTTGCTTCTAGTATTATACCTTCCAATTTTTTTCTTATTTCTTTCACACAGTAACTTTAAGATATGGCTCTTGTAATGTTTAGTCATTTCTTTTTCTTTTGTGCAGCGAAATTGACATTTATTACAATATATATATTTATGTGAATTAAGATGTTTAATGTGATGCGGCTTACTAAAAGTAAAAAAAGTGCAATCTCCGCATGTGTACTTTGTCTTTGTCTTTTTCTTTTTCGTTTTCGGATCTTCCAAAGGTAGCTTCATCAGCTTCGCCAAAGGTTCGTCGTCGCTTCCGGCGTCAGACACTTCAATGGTTTCTATGTTTGGTTCTTGCAATATAACGTCATCGTCGTCGCTAGAAGTGAGCAGGCTGACTTCTGCTACTTTATTTGGCGCCACGTATCTGTTAATTAAATTATGTTTAATTCAATAAATTCACAATTCTTTATTTCTATTTAAGGTTCCATTGATTCAGATAGAGTAGCACCTAATACTTATACTGGGTGTTTGACTGAACGTAGTTCAAACTTATAAAGCATAAAGAGCTTACCGAACTAAATAAAAATAAAAAAATACTGTTAAGTATTTAGACTAATTGAAAAAAATAAAAGATTAACAAAGAATGTTTAAAATGTCCTGTTAGGCAGAAAGAGCAATACCGCACGGCGTACTCAGCTGTGACGTCAAGCCATTTAAAATAACGTTAAAGCTTAGGTCTCCCCCCAGGGTGAGAGGAGTTGCAGCTTAAATCCACCACGCTGCTCCAGTGCAGGTTGGTGGATAAAATATTAATAACTGATAATTTTCATATTCTTCAACCGAATATAGTTTTGTTTATAAATTTTGTAACGGTATAGAATCTATTTTTATATTTTCTTGATAAATATAATATAATTCATATTAGTCAAGTACCTATTTCATAAATTTTTTTACACACACATCTAGTGAAAAGTGAAAATAAAATATGATAAAAAACTCACACGTCACTATCGGAATCGTCATCTCCCAAATCGACGATCTGAATATCATCAAGAAGTTCAGGAAAGAACAGACTTGGATCCAAAGATACTTCCAGATTTTCTGTCGGTTCCGATATTATTGGCATGTCATTGTTTATAGTTGGTTCTATTCTGTGAATAGGTATACATAGAAATATATCAATAAGTTTTAGGTGTCTTTGTAAAACGTGACATTTGTTCTATTGAAAACCTTTAGAGATGATTCAGTATATTAAGTTGAAATATACATATTTTTCATTTCTTTATTATCATACCTGGTGTTCAGCTGAATGGAGTCCAAACTTAAACAGCATGTAGATATTACCGAACTAAACAAAAAGTTAAAAAAAGGTAAAAAATTTAAAAATAAATGAAACCATTAATTTGTGCCATCTGCGCACTTGAATCTTTTTGTTCAGTTTGGTAAGCTATACATGTTCTATAAGTTTGGTCTACGTTCATTTGAACACCAGGTATTTGCACATATTTTTTAGTACATCCCTATTACAGAATTATAATATTTATGTACTCCACTATCAGAGACACCACTGATGATAACGATAACTATGTCGCTTCAGTTAAAAAAAATATAAACTATTAAAAGTATAAGAACAAACTTCAATACGAAAACCATAACTGCATCAATTGCATATGGCGTAATGGGTATTGTAATTTGGATGAGCTGAAGTTCTACTTAAGATATAAAGATTATATATCAAACCAAAATGACCAGGCCACGAACAAAAAAAAAACTATTTATATAATTAAAAAAAAACCTTATATTTCAAACCAACTCACCTATATGTGTCAAGATTTAACAAAACTGGTTTACTTCTGAAAGAAAAAAGAAGAAAATATTTCAAACCATACATCAGCTAAGAGTTTACCACAATTACCTACTTCAAAAAAATTCTAAAAAAGTTTTTGGAAGGCAGTAAAACATAAAGAAATAAAATATGGAACAGTGTATGGTCCAATAGAGAGTGTGGTGTGTGTTTGAACCACAGAGCAGAGTATGTTACAGTTGACATGTATGCGGATACGCTGCTAAACAGATTTCATAACCTAAACTCTAAAATACGACAACAAATCACACTAAATATGTAAATAAAAGGGATGAACAACTGAACTGCTTTCTAAAATAATATAAATCTGAGACAAAACTATTTACGTAAGCGTAATATTTTTACTTATATTCTTTGTGTTATTATTTTTGGACCTACTCGATGCTCTGTGGTTTTAACCATGGAACTACAGCGACTTGATTCTGTGGGTGAGCTGTGAGCGCGGGGTTGCATCTCGCGATAAGGTATTGCTATCTTGACTGTGAGTTCCCATATAAAAAGTAAATGTCACGGTATGGTCCTAACTGCTATGCCGTATGAGAACTGCCGTCACCGCTCGTGCCTGTTAAATTATTCATGAAAAATTAATTTTTGTGAGATCCGATAGGTCCGAGCAAGTGATGTGATGCTTCTATCAATGGGCATGACCATAAAGTTCATAATCCTATGCAACAGAAAGAATTTGAAATTTTCCGATTGCAATATTAGCATGTATGAACTGAATCAATCATATTTTGTTTTGTCCTTTAAACAAATGTTTCTGGAACACACTTAATTACCCTAATACTGTAAATGAGATAGAGTGCTGGTTCGCCTTTTCTTCACGTGGTCGCGTCGTGACGAAAAAACGAAACGACGTGGTTTTTGGCACAGAGATAGTCGGGACATAGGTAACATTGCTACTGCTTAATCCGATCAAACAGAGATAGTGAAACTCCTCGCCGCCGCCTCCCCACTAGAGACACGGTGAGGCATTTACTGTATAAGATGAAGCGTTCCATTCAGCGGGGGTGTGAGACGCGTTTGTAGTGAAAAGCGACCACACTATTTCATACTTACACATAAAAACTTACACCACTCAACATTGTTTTTTGTTTTTGGACGTGTTTTAACATTTCACTGGATAATTCGGCGTTTTCGCGATGACATACCTAACTGCTAACGGGCATTTGCAGACTAACGACCGGCAGACACTACTAGCCGGGTGTATGAGCAGTTGCCTGTGCTTCTAGTGGGGAGCGGGGTGGGCGCGTTTCTCTACTTCTATGTTATAGCGGCCATACACGGTCTGTGGTGGAAGTTATCTTCATACCTAAACCGGGTAGAAGTGATTACACAAACGCGAAATCTTACAGACCTATTAGCCTCACGTCGTTTTTACTCAAAACCTTAGAGAGCCTATGTGACAGGGAATTGAGAGACAACGCGTTGAAAAACATACTGCTGCATCAAAATCAACACGCTTATAGCTCCGGTAAATCTACTGAATCAGCGCTACACTCAGTGATAAGTAATATTGAGGAGGCCATCAAAAACAAATCCATATGTCTAGGCACTTTCATTGATATTGAAGGAGCTTTTGACAAAACCAACTTTAGTTGCATAACCGCGGCATTGAGGAAAAATGGAGCGGATGCAGTTATGGTTGAGTGGATTAAAAACATGCTGAGCAAAAGAATTGTCAGGTTTGCAGACAGCAAATTACGGGCCACAGTGGTGAAAGGATGCCCCCAAGGAGGTGTACTCTCGCCACTACTATGGAATATGGTGGTCAACGATTTAATCACCAAACTCAATGAGAATCACTTTTACACGATAGGCTACGCCGATGATCTGGCTATTCTTGTCACTAACAAAACTGCCGTCACGGCTTGTGAAGTGACAGGAGGGGCTTTGCAAATAGTGGAAAGGTGGTGCTCAGAGTTTGAACTAACTGTGAACCCAGTGAAAACGGAACTGGTAATGTTCACAAACAAAAGAAAATTGGGTAATTACCGACTACCTAAATTCTTCAACACAGACCTCCATCTTTCTACAGAAGTCAAATATCTGGGGGTGATTCTTGACAGCAAGTTGAACTGGAGTAGTCATTTAGACAAAAAACTGAACAAAGCATGTATAACCTTCTGGCAATGCCGCAACATGGTAGGTAAAAAATGGGGATTATCTCCATATATTACGTTGTGGCTGTACAAGACGGTGATACGACCAGCATTAAGTTACGGTGCTGTGGTCTGGTGGACTAGAGTCAACCTGACCACGGCAATAGCCAGACTACAAACATTCCAAAGACTGGCCTGCATGGCGACCACAGGGTGCATGAGAACTACCCCTACGGCGGCCCTTGAAGTCATGCTGGACCTGCTGCCGCTTCACCTTTTTATAAAACAAGAAGCGGCCGCTGCAGCAATGCGATTAAAAGCACTGAATCTATGGATTGACAACAGGGTTCCACATTCTAAAATACTCGATGAATACATCGAGTCACAGCCAATGCTCATGGCTGTAAACGATAGGATCCCCAAACAATTTGTCTTCGACAAAAAATATAAGATAGAGCTGCACCCTTATGATGAAGGTTGTGACTCAAAAGAGCTTACGATCTACACGGATGGCTCCAAAACAAGGTCAGGTACTGGAACCGGTGTATCATCCGAGGACTTAAACATCAATATATCTGAGCCGCTGGGAACCTGTAATTCCGTATTCCAGGCGGAATGCACAGGCATTATACTGGCAGCACAAGCAATCGCCGCTAGGGAGGTAAATGAATTTAGCATTCGCATACTCTCGGATAGCAGAGCGGTACTACAAGCCCTGGAAAGTAACACCATTACATCGGGGTTAATATATGACTGTCACCGAGCACTGACAAAGGTATGTAACCATAACACTGTTACACTTCAGTGGACAAAGGGACATAGCGGCTCTCGTGGAAATGACGCGGCGGACCGACTGGCGAGAGAAGGTTCAGAGGCAGTGGCGATGGGCCCTGAACCCATTTTGCCATTGCCATATAGCTGGATTCGGTCAACGCTGCGTCAATTCACGAGACTACAACATGAACAGGTTTGGATGAACCATTTAGAGTGCAGACAGGCCAGGGCAGCCATGCCAAAACTTAATAATAATCTGGCACGTAGGTTGCTTCGACTAAGAAGAGACCAACTACGCTTGGTGGTCGGAGCTCTGACTGGTCATGGTCTTTTTAACAAACACCTGTTTAACATGGGTATTACAGACAGTCCTTTATGCAGGGTCTGCATGGAGGCGGAGGAAACGGCCGCTCACGTGCTCGTTGAGTGCGAAGGAGTGGCCACCTACCGGGCCAAACACCTCAATTCAGTGAGGTCGCTCCCGGAAGCCATCGGCAACGTGAAGAGTCTGCTGGGCTTTCTGGTGGAGCTGGGGTGGCGAGAATGACGCTGCCCACCTACGCAAAATAGGCGCTTTGACGTCGAGTTGCGGAAAAAGAGCCCGTCTTCAAGTATCAAGTACACGGTCTGTGAAAATTTCAGGTGTCTTCAGGTTCTAGGTGTCAGGTGCCTATTACAGTTCAGATGATACAGCTCTGTGACAGAGGGACGGACGAACAGCGGACTAGTAATAGCGGATTAGTAATAGGGTTCCCGTTGGTTTCCCTTGGGCACAGAAATCTAATGAAATATACTTACAAATTAAAACTCGATATCTCAACCTCGAAATCTCTTATGCAGAGATCGTCGTCGTTAAATGAAAAATCAGAATTAGATTTTAGTACAGATTCTTGTTTTTTTACTATGGCGGACCTCTCCCCAGAAGAAACCAATTCGTGACGACTTTTCTTTTTCTTCTTTTTTCTCTTCTTTGACTTTTTAGATTTTCCTCTGAAACTGACAAATAGCAATTTATACACTGTACCTTTTATTGATTGAAACAAATGGTACAATATCTACTACTAATAATTAAAAAATCAAGGTTATTCAAATCGATAGGTAACGTTTTGTCTTACGGTGGTGACCAGCACAATAATCTACATCAAACAAGGTCGACGATACCGAGTTCTATATCACTGTGGTCCCTAATTATAGCGTGTATGAACATGTGTATATAACATATTTAATTTTTTCATTTATCACAATTAATTTACTAACTTAAAACGGAAACTCCATAAATTCTAAACTCTAAACTATCTAGGAATATTTAAAACACGGAACTACGAGGGTTTGTTTACGATTACTGGTCGTGGTCATGAAATATCACACCTCTAAAGAGCTTGGACCAAAATCTTAAAGTTATGCTGATGGTCATTAAAATTAAAAGGAATTAAGTTATAGAATAACCTCTCTGAAATTCAATTTTTTCTATTTACGAATTTCCCTTAAATTCATTTGATGTTGGAATTGTCCCTGTGACGTCATCTGGGCAATTGAGCTTATTGCGCTGCTTTCCATAGTAAAAAATGAACGTTAAAAGTAAATAAAAAATAATGAGGTTGAAGGGTCGAAATATTGTCACTATGTCAAATGAAACTGTAATCCTCATAAAGTCTAAGATAATGCAATTATTAAACATCTATCCAGTTGACGTTAGGGATATTTAATTAATAAATTTGTGGAACAAAATAAATAAGAAAATTAAAGACTTTTCTTTAATTTAAAGGGAAAGTATAAATTGGTCAATATTTTTAAACAAAAAAAAATTGTCTCTTTAGTGGCGCAACCGACGCCACATTCAAACCTCCACATTGTATGAAAGTGAATTTGGTGGTTTATGGATGACAATTGTATTTAGCTAATAGGGGTTATGGAATACACGATTATTTTGATGTGATCAGATTATCACGCTTGGGCGTCATACGTACCACGCTCACATGGTATTTGTATTTTGATTTCTGTGAATAATATTAATCAGGAAACATATGTAATTCTGAGTTACATTGTTCCATTACTAATATGAAAATAATATAATAGATTTACAACTGCCCTGCATATTATACCTTTTATCATCAAATTTTTCTGGCGTATCTGTCAAATCTATTTTGGAACAAACTGGTGCATTATAATTTGAAACATCTAATTCAGATATTTTTTCAATTTCTATATCGGGTTCTAGTAATCCATTTTCTAAATTATTTTCTTCTGTTAAGTCATCAATCTCTATAATTTTTTGTTCTATGGAACAATTTTTCTCTTTTAGACTATTAGTTCCAGAAATTTGTGTAGTTCTTGAGTCCTTTTCTAAGTCATTCTCTTCTTTACGATCATCAGTATCTGGATTCTCTGTTTCTATTGAAAAGTTTTCATCTTTTTTAGGACTATCAGGCTCTAAAACATTTGCTACCCGTAAGTAAATTTGAAAATTTTCTTCTTGTTTTCGACTATTAGCATTGGATATATTTATTTCCTGTGAACTGTCTTTGTTATTTAAATGATCGAAATCATTTTTAATTATTTCTAGTGTGCTCTTTTCATTTCTATTTTCTTTATTCAGATGAGCATGATCTAAAAAATTTCTTTTTACTGAACCTGTTTTTAAGCAATTATCTTCCTTTGAATCATCAGTATTCAAAATGTATTCTTTTTCAATTAAATTCTTTGTAAAAAAATCATCTTTTTTTGAACCATCAGTCTTTAAATTGATTGTTTCTACTGAACCAATTTTTGTATCATATTCATCATTTGTATCATTAGTATTTGAATTGTTTATTTCTAGTGATCCATTTTCTTTATTTGGATCAACTGTTCTTGAGTGTTCTGTGTCTACGGAGTTCCTTGTTAAATAATCATCCTTTTTTGGACCATCAGCATTCAAAACGATTGTTTCTATTGATCCAATTTTCAAACTATAATCATCTTTTGTATCATTAGTAACCAAAATGTTTGTTTTTAGTGACCCATTTTCTTCATTTAAATCGTCTGTTCTTGAATGGTGTGTTTCTAGAGAGCTCTTTCTTAAATATTTATCTTTTTCTGGTTCTTCAGTTTTCAAAACGTTTGCAGTTAGTGAACAGTCTACTAAACTATTTTCTTTTCGCAAACCAGCAGTCTCAAAAACTATTGCATCTATTGAATCATATATTTCTTTTAGATGATCAGTCTGCAAAATGTTTGTTGCCAGTGAGAATTCTTTCAAATTATTTTCTTCTTGCAGACCAGCAGCCTCTAAATTATTTGCATCTATTGAATCACATGTTTCCGTTGCATACTCAACTTCTGAAATTTTTGATTTTACTGAGCTAGGTTGCAAACTATTTTTTTCCTTTGGGTCCTGCGAAATTTCTATGTCTATTGAACCATCTCTGAGGTCATTTCTGTCATTTATAGAACAGATTTCCATTGTCAATTCAAACTGGAAAAGAACAGATTTTTCTTGAGATTAATTTTTGTACTTATCTATCCATAGCTCACAAACAATGCACTTGTACAATATAACGCACGGATCTTTGCAGCTGTGAAGTTATTTACAGAAAGCGCCGCAGTAGCATAATATGTGAACGCGGAACTCAGCGGCAAAAACCGTGCGTTATACTGTAGGAACATTTGTGATGTACGTACCAAGGATATTAATTTCTTACTATACAACATAATCACTTTATATTAATTCCTTTGAATTCATCTTTAAGTGAATGTTTGGGGCCATTTTATAGATATACATTACTACATGTAGATCAGTTGTCATCATAGGCATGGATCAAACATTCAAATAAAATCAAGGAAAGGCTATGAAAAGAACTGAGGACTATGGAGTTTTGTGACGTAAAAATTATGGACAACTTGAAGACTGAGAAAATTAAAAGACTATGTGCAACTGTCATTCATGTAATCACAGAGCATTATTAGAGTAGGATAGAGTTGGAATATAGGTGGATAGACTATTCAAGTACGCAGTATAACACATATCTCACAACCCAAACTCTAAAATGCAACTTCAAATAATACAAAAGACGTAAGAAAAAGGAATGAATAATGTGACCACTTTGTTAAATAAGACAAAACTGAGATAAAACTGTTTAGGTGTATGTAATATTTTTATTTTCATTGTGTGAGTCAATACTTTTGGGAAGCCTGTCTGCGAACAAGTACTATCACATGGTACCTTTAACCTACTTAGTTCTTTGTGCATGTTATAATATATATGCACGCGCAAACCTTTCATTGCAGTTGCAGTGCTCCCCATGATACTACATCACAAATGTATCTAATCGAAATAATTTAAAAAGCATGTTGACTTTCATAAGCATCAGTTTCTAATTTGATTGGTGTTAGAACTTATATATAAATTATAATTTGGTGATTTCGCACTCTCCCTTGGTGATTGCTATATGTACAGACTTAAACTTTCATCGTACAAGAAAGGTGCAAGACACTCTTTTGACATGAACTATTTTGGTGCACTACCAAAATGAATGATAATGACAAGTCTTATAAATTGGATATATAATACTAATAATTTTTGTTGTGATAACAAAACCTTTCATTATAGATGAAAAACAAAATCAACAATATGTTGTATTTAAAAAACATAAGTTTTTGTTCATGTAGGTACTAACAATTTGTCTCAAAGCACTTAACATACCAATGAGGTAAATTTTAATTTAAAATATTGATGTCTTAAAAACCATAGACTTTATAAGAAAGAATTTAATCTAAAATAAACAATATATTCTGTATTTAGATAACTTTTTTCTTGTAACTCCTAACAAAATCAGAGAAGTCGTTTTGAAGATCCCTACCTTGCTATATCATAAGCTAATACGCCAAAGAAAGTGAAATATAATTTAAAACTGCCGTTTTATATAGGTTAACATTAATTAACATAAAACATCATTTTAACTATGAGCATTTTCTACAATTTCTTAGAATAACTTACGTATTGTTGCACTTTAAGCAGTAACACATCTATACAGCTTATTAAAATTTATAGTTTATCTTTGAAATATTAAATTATTACAGCAGGTTCATTTTAATTTAATTACTATATTTAAACAGATAAAAAAATTATTGTAAACGCTCCGCTTGTACAACCATTCCATTCCAACCATCATCAATGATCATCAACCATCATGCTAAATTCAACCCGAATCAATCCAATTCAGTCATTTTAAATATTTTATGACTGATATAGTCAACAGTTGGGTGTGTCCATGGCTCAGGGCATGGAACTATAGTTCCATGGGCTCAAGTCCATGGTGTGTCATGGATATAAATGCATAATTCAACCATGGACGTAATACTAGGTTTCGGCCCAGAACAATTACTAAATTTATAGAAGGAATGTAAATTTTACATATGTTTACATACAAACTGTTTACTTATAGTTAGATATATAAGTTTCATTGTACAAGTTGTTTGTTGTCCTAAATAAATAAAATATGTTTAACTTGTTCTAACATGTAGAATAAAGCTTTAGAAAGAAAAAGATAGCTGATAATTGTCTTGATATTGTTTAATATTTAAATAAACTTTTTGACACGATTGTCAAAGAGACAAACGAAAAATAATGCCGGGAGAACCTACCGTCAGACTGACTTGGACTGACTTTCAATCCACCTTCTAAAGCCTGGCGTACACTATCTTGCGTAAGTCGGCTGTGCATACGAGGGAAGCAGATTATTGAATTATAGTTGTTACACTGCTAACTGGAAGCGGGCTTCCGCTATGTGCGTGGCCGCGTCCACTTCCATTACAATCAAAACACAGATGGAAATCTACCTCAAAATTAATCATATGAGCTCAAACACGTCAAATCAGCTCCAGGTCAATATAATATTTTATTTTCTATATATACAGGATGAGATTTTTATGACCAGCCAAATTTTAATATAATGATCTTTGGTAGAAAACCTATAGCCGTCTTGTTTCCTTTTAGTATCGTTCTATAGAAAAATATTGAGATATGACTACATAAACCTTTCCTGAAAAAACCAAAAACTCTAGTTACCATTCTTGCCCGCCGCATCATTCCGTTTCAAAGGCCTCGGGCGCGTACGTTTACTATAGCGTTAAGAAGGCAACCAAACGTTATAAAATAACACTATAGATAAAATAATTTATTTTGAAAATGTAATTCATATTTTTTATTTACGCAATGAGGTCTATTGGTGATACCTAACACCTAGAAAAATTTTGGCCGGTTAATAAAATCTCACCTTGTATGTATATACAGGATGAGATTTTAGTGATCAGCCAAAATGTTCCTAGATGTTAGGTATCACCAAACACCTCATTACGTAAATAAAAATATAGGTCAAATATTTATAATCAATAAAAATATCCTAAATATTTTTTAATAAAATTTGGCTACCTTCTGCTTACACTCTACCCACACGTGCCGCGCGCCAGCTGATTCCCACCCTTTTCGTAGCGTACCCCCATTCCGCACTCAATGACCTCAGCTCAGTCAGCCACGCGATTCTGTATCGGACGGCGCAAGTCGTCCGCGCTTCAATAATGTATACAAATCGCGAATATTATGAAATGATGAAATGTTACATTTTAAGTGGACAAACTTTACGCGGCGCCCAAAGACTGTATGAAGAAATAAGCCTGCCTCAGCTTCGCAATCAAGGTTTACACAATGCCACGGTACCGAACTGTCAAACTATTTGGAAGTGCGATTCAGTGCAAATGTTTGGGCCGGGGTTATCGGTGATAAAATATTAGGGCCCTATTTCATAGAGAGCAGACTGACCGGAATCACGTATCTTCAAATGTTACGTACAGTAATATCTGATTTTATGGACGACGTTGCGCTCGCAATAATAGCACATCGCGAGTTTTATTTTCAACACGATGGTGCACCATTTGTTAAAGTAGGTAAATTTTTTTATATGGTAAGTGGATTTTAACTCCATTTTTTAATGATTGTACATAAGTTGATTCAATTTTTTTAAATACGCCTGATTGCGAAAGGAAAAAGGACAATTGTTAATAAATTATCGAATGTACGAGTACATTGATCAAAATAGATTAGGTATGTACCTATTCATTTTTTCAATTTCATTTATTTCGATTCGATTTTAATCGCAGATAATAACTAAAACAAGCCTTTTGCAATTTGACGGTCCTAAGCCCGATAAGTATGATGAAGGGAAAATTTGCAACTTAAGGAGCCGTATTTCTGAAACTCATTGATGATGTCATCAATTTGAATCGTTCCCTAGGCCTTGTCAAACCAAAATTTTCAAGAGAGTTTTTTACGACTGAGTAGGAGCCTTCATAAATGAGATCATTCGATAATCATGAATTTTCAAAAATACGACGTGCTAGTATTATCTATGGTGCTATACTGCGAGTGCAGAGCGAAAGGGCGGAGCTTGGGGAATGTGGGCGGGGCGCGTGCACGTGCACTGGCGTCCTCGTGATATAACTAGTAATATTGGTAGTTTTGGGAAAGGTTTACGTGGGCTTAACTGAATATTTTCCCATTGAACGATACTAAAAGGGAACAAGACGGCCAACGGATTTTTATCAAAGGTCATCATATTGAAGTTTGACTGGTCATAAAAACCTCACCTGTATATAATACACTTATGTGCCAAGTTTGATTAAAATCTATTAACTTCAAATTCAAATAAACAAGATTCGTCCTCTAATTTTAGTTTTCAAAAGTGGAATATTTTCTTCAAAATTAAATGGAACTATCGCCACATATATCTTATTTGGCAATTAAATTTAGATTTTTTTTTTTTATATTCTGTTATTTGATAATCGGCTCTTCAATCAATATTAGAATGTTCCCCATTGACGTAATATTAGGTACAGGACAGTGCACTCGGCTCGGCAAAACGAGGAGATGAATTAGCGAGGTCGAAGTCTCTTTGTCTCTTTTCTTCTAGGGTGACAATAATAATATTTTTTTTTTCGTCTCTCATATTGACTTTTGTTCTTTTTAAGTAAACTTGTTATTATAGAGCACCCTATAATAACAAGTTTACTTAAAAAGAACACATTACCGGCACCTTAAAAAACTGCCAAGTAACAACAATTGCGTGTTAAATCACGTGGTTTCGTAGCCATACCAAGAACAAAAATTAATCACAAAATTATCAAAAAGTGCATCAAGTCAAGTCAAGTACGTAATCCAGAAAAGTATCAGAAATCAAACTATGATCAAACTTATGATTTTGGTTCGTCTTAAGTTTTTGTATATAGTATATATGTTATCTTCTATTATTATTAGGAAACTTTATTATATTTTTCAAAACAGTTCATAAAAGCTAGTCACTAAAAGCGGCAACGCGTATTAAAATATGATCCGTCGGCGGAGGATTATCACCTCCAAATTAAATTGTGAAGCAGTTAGGACTATTGAAAATCAAAGCTTCAAAGATACATTAATCACCTTAATAAATTAGCGACAGGCTCCCCTTATATATAATACAGCATTGAATACAAATCTCCGATTCGATCACAGAAATAAAGGTACCTAGATTGTGATTAATGACGCTGACCGGCGTCCGCTTCGTTCACCCCGGCAGTCACCACTCACACCTTCTTGACCCCGACGGTGGCAGGGAAAGGGTTAAGGCGGCAGCGAAGAGGTGAATAAAACACTGGTTCACTCGAAAGAAAACGGGTGCTCAACTCGCCTACCCCAACGCGACCCTAACACGGTACCGTCTTCGTCCGCAGGTCCCGGTGCCGCTCTTCCTCTTCGCTGGGTCTGGCTCCTCTTCTCAGGATCCGGCCGCCTCCTCAGGAGCTGGTTCCGATGCTCAGGTCCTCTTCTCTGGTCCCTGGGTTCCAGTTCTTCTTCCTTTTCTTCTTCTTCTTCTTGCCCGCTGCCGCCGAAGTGATTTGTGTCATCATCGGGTCATCTACATCCCCTGGAGGCGAGCAGGTGCGGGTGTAGGGTCGCCCCTGTACCCGGACATCACCTCGCCGAGGACACGGCCCCAGCGGTCGATGGGTAGTCAGCCTAATCTCTTGGTGATTTGAATCATCATCGGGTCATCTACATCCCCTGGAGAGGGAGCAGGTGCGGGTGTAGGGTCGCCCCTGTACCCGGACATCATCTCGCCGAGGACACGGCCCCAGCGGTCAATGGGTAGTCCGCCTAATCTCGTCGGGCAGGCGGCACGTCGTCCCGCGATGCGCTGGGCGACGTCAACAGTTCACGTGGGAGCGGGCGTCCGGTCGGCGACCGCTCGCGATGCGGAGCAATGTTGTGTAGGTGGGCGAAGGAGCTGTTGTCGGCGCGGTCGAACATGCGACGCGCCAGACGGTGCACGAACTCCTCCACCGACGGGATCCGCAGGTCGCGAGCGATGACGTCATTTCTGACGTACCGCCCAGCTCCCACGATCACACGCAGGGCGACGTTTTGTTGCTGCTGCAGTCTGTGGCGCGACGTTGCCGAACACAGCGCATACTATGCCGGTGCCGCGTACGTCAGCCGCGAGCGGATGTGCGTCTTGTAGACGCCGAGCTTGGCGCGCAGCGGTAAGCGCGACGCTAGTACGGGGCGCAAGAGTGCGCGCGCGGCGCGCGCGGCGCGGGCTTGGCGGATGGCGTGCTCCACCTGCCCGCCCATGCGCAGCGCGCGGTCAATCTCGCACCCGAGGTAGCGCACGCTACGTGCCCACTCGATGGGTGATTTGAATGGAAATCGTGATCAAGTCAATTGAGCGCGGCAATACTGTATAGAGAGTCGCCCCTTGTCGGGTCTCTTTGCCCGTGTTAAGTAACCGAGCCGCACCCAATTTTCATCGTTTATTTACAATATGCACATAACTTACAATAATGTAAAATAATGTAATGTAATACGTTAAAAGAAAGGTCTTAATCATACCTTTCTACACATACATATATCTTCATATATCTTCCCTGTAAGTTATCGCATCCCTATGTTATTAAAGGAAACATGTGAAATTCTACGCGTCGCGCGTGGTTTTCTCCCATTTAATCCCTTATAACTAGACAACGCTCTGTACTATGGCTACGCATTCTACATCATTTTATTCGTAATTCGGAGCCCGTCATAGTTATATAAAAACCATTACATTATCTTTCCCACGTTTCAAACTACACCGCTTTGAAGCGGTTACTCAAAGAGAATTCATACAAAACGAATCTCTACGAAATCTGACAAAATCTCTCTTTCTCTAAAAATGTGTTTAACACATGCCTTTAGGTCCCTAAAACACTAAACTCCTAGAAACGGTTAAAAAAGTACTTTCATAGACATTTGAAATTTCCAAATAAAATCATAAAAACTCTAAAAACAATCGATAGATATTTCCTCACATATTAACAAACTGATATTCGTTTTTCATATTACTATACATATTTTACGTAATTAACGTTCAAAGTTCTGATTTTACGTAACTTTGGCGAGAGAGGGGCATGTGCTGGCGAGAGGGGGGGTGACTCGCCTCGCACCTCGGCGCTGCTGTGCGACGGAGGTGGGGCGGTACCGCGTATGCGCGAAGCATTCTACGATATTACATAACGTCTTTTAATCTATTTATTTAAAACGGCGCCAACAAATTAGATGGCTGACCGCCTCTATTTACCTACAAAGTAGTTAAGTCCCACATGAGTAAGAAGCCAAGCACCACAAGTTACGTATTTTTGCACGCCCGGGTTCCCAGGATCCATTACTTAGGAAATGTCTCATTAAAAGGATTGTGCCTGAATACGCTACACAGAAGATTGGGAATTTTCTAAATATCAATGTTTAAAATATATCACTCATAAATTTGGTCACGCTTTGCTACCTTATGCAAACGCGGGAAACTAAAAATACAACTTTTTACAGGTGACTAGCTTCTTTCCTTTCCAAAAAAAAAACCCAACAATCCCAAAAATCCCCATTGATCTGGCGGATTAAAACCAATTTAAAATACTCAAGCTTCCGAAACAGTATTTCTAGGGTCAAAATGTCTTGAGCGCTGGTGCGGGACTCAGAGATAAGAAATATTTCTTAGGTGAGAAAATAAGTTTCGTGATAAAAGGTAGTCGATGTCACTTCTGACAACGCTGTATTAATGTCTGCAAAGTTTCATTTAAATCGGATCGATCGTTTCGGAGATTAGCCGGAACAGACAGACAGACAGGCAGGCACTACGATTTTATTTATATGGAAGATATATTTATTACTTGTCTTGCATTTAATTAAGGGAGAATACAGTTTCCGTAATAACGTTAAAAATTTCAACAAATCGCAATTTATTATTAAAAACCTGTCAAAAAGTAGTTCTTGGTTCTCTCCTCGGGACTGTTTTCAATTCCACAATATAAGATTTATTACTGACTAGTTTTTTTATACTATATAGTTACTTGTGAAAAAAATTTGCCACAACCGCCCACTGATTCTCTTCCACCGTTTCTTATACAACACTTTTTAACCATTTTTTAATGGAGATATGAAGAATATATTAAAAACTTAAACCAAAAAACCAATGAGGAGGGGGGGGGGCTTGGAGCTTTAAGTCTACCACGCTGCTCCACTGCGGGTTGGGAACTGTAACGACCGCCGTCTATTGACAGCATTGATTTTAGCTTACTAATTAATAAAACCAAAAGTAACACTTTTTAATGCTAGTACTAACGTGATAACGTTTTAGGTCACATTGGGACGGTGAACGTTTTGATCCATCGTCATCATACGATATCAATATAATAAGACGAATCGCATAGGTACTATATATGTAACAACCGTACTCAATTTCGTGATGGGAAACAAGTGGTACTACATGCCGCGATCGGTCGAATGATCATCGTCCTGTTTAAGGTGGGTCATCTATCTATATAATGAATGTTCCTTTTTATTTTTATTATCTATGTGTTTCTATATCATCTTACGCTGAAACATTTGCCTACGCTGGACTGATTCCTGCTGCTGACTCCTTCTCGCACTCATGTAGTTAGTTATTTTAGATTTTCCGTCTGATGCTCCATTAGTATTTTTGTGTGTAAGTACTATGGTATTCTATAAATGTAAACATATTTTTACTATATCAGAATATTTTTGTTTTTAACATAGTGTTTTAAATTTACACTGCAATAAAAACCTAGATATTTTGAACCCATTACCAATTTTTTTTAATTTTCATAAAGAATCACTACTAACTTAAGAAAATATTATGGTCACCTTAGTAATATGACTACAAAAACTTCAACTTTGACAATACATACGTCAAAATTCCCCGAATCCTTGTTTTAGTTGCCAGTATAAAACCATAAATTAAAATATCCTTTTTAAATATAACTGAAAATTTTTATTTTGAATTTTCAAACATATTATTATCATCTGAATACCAAGACATACAAAAAACCAGAAGTGACAGAAAATAGATATTAGAGGAGTATTCATATATGTAAAACTCGATCATGAACCTACTAGATGAAATATTTTTTTCTAACGACAAGTGTTAGAAAGGGACAAACGGACTCTCCGGTAGCTGTCTCCTACAAACTCATTTTGCCTCCTTGCGGATTACAATTTAAGTAAACCTTATGTGTAACGCAAAGGTTTAATTTTTGGATTATACATTTTCGGGAGTGTACAATCCTGAACCTACGTAGTAGGTATATTACGTCAATGATGTTCCCTCATTGTTCCCTCAATAGACGTGTGTATATACACACACACACAGAGTAGAAATTGCACAGCAGAAACAGGATAGAATACACACCCCAGCCTCCTTGTACTCTAAGTACGCCTCGTGTGCACCGCTTGATGCGTCTATTTGGTCAGCCTCTCTGTAGAACGTCTGAAGTTGGGCGCATTACTTCACATGTATACGCTTCCTTTTCGGCCCACTCTATGAAATATGTAAAATTGTCTTTTATTTCTATTAGTAGATTAGCCAGATGGTTAGAGACCGTAACTGCGAATCAAAGATCGCGGGTTCGATTCCCGCCTGGGACAAATGTTTGTATGCATAAACATTGTTGAATAAATGCTTAATTTTAGGTAGATCCAGTAAAAGGAAGGGGGGACTTACGATATTTCCGTAGATCACTTCACTTCACCCTTTTTCTCGTTTATTTTATGTTTTTAACGAATTTCTTTACTGCTTCATTTTATTTCGTGTGCGCGTGCCACTTGTTCGTTTCGTTTTACATATATTTGGTTTGCCGACGCGACCACAGAGGGCGCAGATTATTTGGTGGGAATTTCAAAATGAAGGAAATAGGAATCGGATCAATAACATTTCCCCACACCGAAATCAACAAGATTTCTACATACACATACAAATTGAATAAATAAAATAAGTTCTCACTTTCAGGAACAATAGCTACCTAGTGGACTGTATCTTAAACAAAAAAAAAAAGATACTAAATTAAATAGTAAATCTATTTTAATTGAAATAATTAAAGTAATAAATAAGTATAAATAAATTAGTTTTCACTATCGTCTTGTATCATCCAACCAAACATAGCCACACTAAAATGTCCGGTGTTAACATTCCGTGGCAACATAACTATAAATATTTAGGTATCACGCTTGACAAGCAACTGCACTTTCGCGATCATGTCAAGCGTTTAGTAAACTCGCCAAATTTTACATGGCCCGCCTATCTAGTATGGTAGATAGCCGCAGTAGGTTATCGATGCACAACAAGCGCACACTTTACGTGATGGCCATCAGACCGGTTATGACTTATGCATTCCCGGTCTTCGCTTAAGCCAATAATAATAAATTAAAGTTAAAAATTAAAAAATTCCCATAAAAGATTCGTAATTTTTCCGACGTTTTTGATGATTGGTGGCGAGTGTGAGGTCGTTGTTTATACTTCATATAAAAATTCATAAAAATAAAAGGTGTATTATAGTACTTGGCAATATTCAAAACAATAAAACATAAATAAAGTTAAAAATTAGAGGAATTCCCATACAAGGAACGTAATTTTTGCGACGTTTTTGGTGATTGGTGGTTGTAGGATCATTACTTATACTTGAACTTTTTATAAAAAATGTATCTCTGTGGTCGCTATAACATAAAATAATAATAATAAAATAAAGTTAAAAATTAAAGAATTCCCATAAAAGAAACCTAATTTTTCCGACGTTTTTGGTGATTGGTGGTCGTAGGATCATTACTTACACTTGAAAATTTCATGAAAGATGTATTTCTGTCATCGCTATAACATTAAAGAACAATAATAAAATAAAGTTAAAAATTAAAGAATTCCTATCAAAGAATCGTGATTTTTTGCGACGTTTTTGGTGATTGGTGGTCGTAGGATCATTACTTACACTTGAAATTTTCATGAAAGATGTATCACTATGATCGCTATAATAAGAAATAATAATAATAAAATAAAGTTAAAAATTAAAGAATTCCCATAAAAAAAAACCTAATTTTTGCGACGTTTTTGATGATTGGTGGTCGTAGGATAATTACTTACACTTGAAAATTTTATAAAAGATGTATCTCTGTGATTGCTATAACATAAAATAATAATAATTAAATAAAGTTAAAAATTAAAGAATTCCCATAAAAGAAACCTAATTTTTGCGACGTTTTTGGTGATTGGTGGTCGTAGGATCATTACTTACACTTGAAAATTTCATGAAAGATGTATTTCTGTCATCGCTATAACATTAAAGAATAATAATAAAATAAAGTTAAAAATTAAAGAATTCCTATCAAAGAATCGTGATTTTTTGCGACGTTTTTGGTGATTGGTGGTCGTAGGATCATTACTTACACTTGAAATTTTCATGAAAGATGTATCACTATGATCGCTATAATAAGAAATAATAATAATAAAATAAAGTTAAAAATCAAAGAATTCCCATAAAAAAAAACCTAATTTTTGCGACGTTTTTGATGATTGGTGGTCGTAGGATAATTACTTACACTTGAAAATTTTATAAAAGATGTATCTCTGTGATTGCTATAACATTAAATTATAATAATAAAATAAAGTTAAAAATTAAAAAATTCCCATAAAAGAATCGTAATTATTCCGATGTTTTTGATGATTGGTGGCGAGTGTGAGGTCGTTGTTTATACTTCATATAAAAATTCATAAAAATGAAAGGTGTATTACTGTACTTATCAATATTCAAAACAATAAAACATAAATAAAGTTAAAAATTAAAAAATTCCCATAAGAGAAACCTAATTTTTGCGACGTTTTTGGTGATTGGTGGTTGTAGGATCATTACTTACACTTGAAGTTTTCATGAAAGATGTATCACTATGATCGCTATATTAAAAAATAATAATAATTAAATAAAGTTAAAAATTAAAAAAATCCCATAAAAGAATCGTAATTATTCCGATGTTTTTGATGATTGGTGGCGAGTGTGAGGTCGTTGTTTATACTTCATATAAAAATTCATAAAAATGAAAGGTGTATTACTGTACTTGGCCATATTCAAAACAATAAAACATACATAAAGTTAAAAATTAGAGGAATTCCCATACAAGGAACGTAATTTTTGCGACGTTTTTGGTAATTGGTGGTTGTAGGATCATTACTTACACTTGAAATTTTCATGGAAGATGTATCTCTGTGATTGCTATAACATTAAATTAAAATAATAAAATAAAGTTAAAAATTAAAGAATTCCCATAAAAGAATCGTAATTTTTGCGACGTTTTTGATGATTGGTGGCGAGTGTGAGGTCGTTGTTTATACTTCATATAAAAATTCATAAAAATGAAAGGTGTAACACTGTACTTGGCCATATTCAAAACAATAAAACATAAATAAAGTTATAAATTAGAGGAATTCCCATACAAGGAACGTAATTTTTGCGACGTTTTTGGTGATTGGTGGTCGTAGGATCATTACTTATACTTGAAATTTTAATGAAAAATGTATCACTATGATCGCTATAATAACAAAAAATAATAATAAAATAAAGGTAAAATTAAAGAATTCCCATAAAAAAAACCTAATTTTTGCGACGTTTTTGATGATTGGCGGTCGTAGGATCATTACTTACACATGAAAATTTCATAAAGAATGTATCTCTGTAATCGCTAAAACATAAAATAATAAGAATATAATAAAGTTAAAAATTAAAAAATTCCCATAAAAGAAACCTAATTTTTGCGACATTTTTGGTGATTGGTGAATGTGCAATCGTTGCTTATATTTCATATTTTTATGAAAGGTGTATTACTGTACTTGGCACAATTCAAAACATTAAAACATGAATAAAGTTGAAAATTAGAGGAATTCCCATACAAGGAACGTAATTTTTGCAACGTTTTTGGTGATTGGTGGTTCTAGGATCATTATTTATACTTGAAATTTTAATGAAAAATGTATCACTATGATCGCTATAATAAGAAATAATAATAATAAAATAAAGTTAAAAATTAAAGAATTCCCATAAAAGAAACCTAATTTTTGCGACGTTTTTAGTGATTGGTGGTCGTAGGATCATTACTTACACTTGAAAATTTCATAAAAGATGTATCTCTGTGATCGCTATAACATAAAGTAATAATAATAATAAAATAAAGTTAAAAATTAAAGAATTCCCATTAAAGAATCGTAATTTTTGCGACGTTTTTGGTGATTGGTGGTCGTAGGATTATTACTTACACTTGAAAATTTTATAAAAGATGTATCTCTGTGGTCGCTATAACATAAAATAATAATAATAAAATAAAGTTAAAAATTAAGGAATTCCCATAAAAGAAACCTAATTTTTGCGACGTTTTTGGTGATCGGTGAGTGTGCAATCGTTGCTTATATTTCATATTTTTATGAAAGGTACTTGGCACAATTTAAAACATTAAAACATGAATAAAGTTAAAAATTAGAGGAATTCCCATACAAGGAACGTAATTTTTGCGACGTTTTTGGTGATTGGTGGTTGTAGGATCATTACTTATACTTGAACTTTTTATGAAAAATGTATCTCTGTGGTCGCTATAACATAAAATAATAATAATAAAATAAAGTTAAAAATTAAAGAATTCCCATAAAAGAAACCTAATTTTCCGACGTTTTTGGTGATTGGTGGTCGTAGGATCATTACTTACACTTCAAATTTTCATGAAAGATGTATCACTATGATCGCTATAATAACAAAAAATAATAATAAAATAAAGGTAAAATTAAAGAATTCCCATAAAAAAAACCTAATTTTTGCGACGTTTTTGATGATTGGCGGTCGTAGGATCATTACTTACACATGAAAATTTCATAAAGAATGTATCTCTGTAATCGCTAAAACATAAAATAATAATAATAAAATAAAGTTAAAAATTAAAAAATTCCCATAAAAGAAACCTAATTTTTGCGACATTTTTGGTGATTGGTGAATGTGCAATCGTTGCTTATATTTCATATTTTTATGAAAGGTGTATTACTGTACTTGGCACAATTCAAAACATTAAAACATGAATAAAGTTGAAAATTAGAGGAATTCCCATGCAAGGAACGTAATTTTTGCGACGTTTTTGGTGATTGGTGGTTCTAGGATCATTATTTATACTTGAAATTTTAATGAAAAATGTATCACTATGATCGCTATAATAAGAAATAATAATAATAAAATAAAGTTAAAAATTAAAGAATTCCCATAAAAGAAACCTAATTTTTGCGACGTTTTTAGTGATTGGTGGTCGTAGGATCATTACTTACACTTGAAAATTTCATAAAAGATGTATCTCTGTGATCGCTATAACATAAAGTAATAATAATAATAAAATAAAGTTAAAAATTAAAGAATTCCCATTAAAGAATCGTAATTTTTGCGACGTTTTTGGTGATTGGTGGTCGTAGGATTATTACTTACACTTGAAAATTTTATAAAAGATGTATCTCTGTGGTCGCTATAACATATAATAATAAAATAAAGTTAAAAATTAAAGAATTCCCATTAAAGAATCGTAATTTTTGCGACGTTTTTGGTGATTGGTGGTCGTAGGATTATTACTTACACTTGAAAATTTTATAAAAGATGTATCTCTGTGGTCGCTATAACATAAAATAATAATAATAAAATAAAGTTAAAAATTAAGGAATTCCTATAAAAGAAACCTAATTTTTGCGACGTTTTTGGTGATTGGTGGTCGTAGGATCATTACTTACACTTGAAAATTTCATGAAGGATGTATCTCTGTGATCGCTATAACATAAAATAATAATAATAAAATAAAGTTAAAAATTAAAGAATTCCCATAAAAGAAACCTAATTTTTTTGACGTTTTTGGTGATTAGTGAGTGTCAGATCGTTGCTTACACTTCAAATTTTTATGAATGGTGTATTACCAAGATCGCTTTAAAATTGAATAATAATAAATAAATGAAGTAAAAAATAAAAGGGACTCTTCTACAAGAAACGTATTTTTTTTTGAGTATTCTGTGATTGGTGAATATGAGATCGTTACTGGATGGAACTACACAATCCTTTGGGGCAATGACGATCCTAAAGTGAAAACCTCAAGTTCAGTTCTGAAGTGAAGTGAACTGAAATTAAAATTAATGAAATAACAATAGCTTCGTGAAGATTTTGTGGCAGTATAATGTGCTTATGGAGAAAAACAAGAGAAAAATCAATTTTCGGTTTGTTCGTTTAAGGACAGATTCTGTTTAGGGCAGATTCGCTATAAGACGGATCTTGTACAGGCAAGACAACAGGTTTGGTTTTTTTTCCGTTAAGCACAGAAACGTATACGCTGGTTAAAATTTCGAGATTTTCCTGTTTAGTTATTTATCAATGAAATATTTTTAAATTACCAACCAACGTGATGCAAATACGCGTAGATAACAAAATTCTGCATAGCATGAGCATTGAGTATGAGTTTTCCATAATTTAATTATAATAATAATGGCGATTAGCTTATAAGTAAACCTCTTATTTGTAAACGCGTATTCAGGGGACGATCTTGAGAGGGCATAAGCCCCTGCAGTAGGGTAAAAAAAGGGCTGATGGATTGAAATAGAAAAACCTATTTGATGTTCGTTACAGAAATGAAGCGATTTCTCTTACACAACTACTGAAGAACTTCGTACTCACTGACGAATTTATTCAAGATGCTCAACTAAAACTTCAAATGGGTGACATAACAATAAGTCCGTTTTTGGAAATGGTAAGGCATTAAGCGGTAGGGTCAGCTATCCTACTATGAGCCAAACAGATTCATTGAACCACCGCAATATCCCGACAATCCCGCATTACCATTACCATTCATCTCTATTGAAAAAATGTGTTTTAATTTAAGTCTTCTAATTGATTTGATGCGAAGCCATTTCAAGAAGTAGTCTGAATAATTATGCATCCAATTACAAATCGCAATGAATATTATGTAAGTAAATTATACAAATTTCATATCAATCTATGGGAATCAAGGTTGCATAATTATTATTGTCTGAATTATTCATTTATTTTAAGAAAATAACACTTAATATGTGATTTAATGCGGAGCAAATGACATATCTGATATTTTTTTTGTTAAATTTTTTATTGTAAATTTTATTTGTTCTGGATCGTCATTGTCCCGACGAATTGTTTAGTTCAGTCCTACCTTTCTTACATTTTTCGGTTTCTGGAATTTAGTTCTTCCCAACTGGGCTAAAAGCGCCCTTTTAGCCCATATAACTTTATCATAATGTCTGTAGTTGTAAACATTTTGGTGAGGGCTTTCATCGCCTACAATTCTGTTTTCCTATAATTCGTACCTACACCAGTGGAATTATATTGGCATTCCTTTTGCATATAAACTTTTAACTATTTTAAAATCTCACATTCTTCCATACCCGCAATATACTTTAAAAGGGGTCTAAAGTTTTTCTTCACATATTAATATAGCTATATAATTATTGAATCGAGTAGTTTGTTTCCCTTTTGAGGTAACATATTTTTCAAAAATGTGATTTTGTAGTTTCCGTTTTCTCAAAAATCGAGCTCATGATGCCTTTGAACACTTTTCGCTATTTTTCATAGTTTAGGATTTGGCCATACCTACTGTCCCATCTCAAAAATTCATCCTGTAATAGATTTTAGCTTTCTGCATGCAGTCCAACTCTACATAAACTGTAGACCAGGTAACTATGCCGATATCACACTCCTCCGTGCGCGCATTTTGCTTAAAAAGTGGTCAAAGTGTTTTCTTACAAAACACGCAATTTGTGTGTGAAACTGTACTAAAGTAGGTAAGTATTATTCTATTAAATAACCGTGTACTTTACAAAGTTGGCGAATTGTGATGTATAACTGAAAAGTAAGCATGGTGCGATAGCAAATGCAATTTCAATAATGTTAATGTGTTTCTACTACAAATTCTATGAAAATATTGATTATATCGGGTAAGTGCGATAGTAGGCATCCCGCTACGAAATTATTCTAAATTCTCGTTTAATTTATTTTTAATCGGAATATTTATAGTCGTTACTATTAATTCATTTGGATTGTCTTTAATTTACTGGAGTTATATAGGAATATTTGTCACATGTTCGTCTTATAATTTATTAGCGGCTGCTACATGTCCATCGTATATATAGGTATAGACTTAATATAGAAAACTAGTTGTCTCCCAGTGGTCGACAATTCGACCGTGTCTACTCAGTTTATTGAAATATATGGATTTTAGCTTTTAGCACTCCTTTACGTATAAACTTTAACTATGTCAACTCTCACAATCCTCGTGGACGACGTGATTTAACTGTAATCGAGGAGGCCGAGGCCAGCCAATTGACAGTTATATGTAACCATGGTGTCAAGGACTATGCTTAGGGTTTTTGGATTTTCATAATTTAATTCGAGGAAGTGAGGGTGAAAATTTGTACCTATAATAATTGAATATCTTTATATTTTTGCATAAAACGTGTTCGGCCGAACGTAGTCCAAACATGGTTGCATGGTTGCAAACAGAGCAGGTAGAGCTTATCGAACTAAACAAAAAGTTTCAAGTGAACAGATGGCGCAAACTAACGGTTATCAAGAAAACATGTTTAAAATTAGTTTTTTTAAACTTTTGGCTTAGTTCGGTAAGCTCTACATGCTCTATACAGCCGAACACCAGGAATAAAATACACCTAGACGACGACGAGACGCGGCGCTCTCCTCGCATCATTCGCCATCTCGAGGCGTAGCCGCCTTGGCGCTGCGCTGCCGGAGCTCTCTGGTATGCAGCCTGGGTGCGAATAGACAACGCTACGGGATTCATATCTTCTGTTTCTCTGCTTACTTCTTCTAAACCATGCAACGGATTTTGATACAGTTTTCATTCATTTAAGGAATTTCTTCCGGAATGTTTAAATCTATAATACACTCGCATTTGCTACCAGCATCGTGTGTGTAATTGTAGGTTTTGTATTATTTGCTGAATCGTAATAGGATATTCTTAAACATGTATTTTACTTGATATAAGAACATCTTAGAATTCCCCATGCCCCCGTCCCCGCCCACTTTTCTTGATGAGAGTGGAACCGAAAATGGGATGGGACCGAGGTCAAGAACAAGAACTATAATGGCCTAATGAAAATGGGAAAGAAAATAGCGGGTACAAAACTAAAATGAACAAGTGAATACTACGAATAACCGGTGAGCGGAGCTACGGGCGGGTCGCTAGTAGGTACATAATAATATATAAGATGTTTTACACCCAGACAAAGAACAACCAGACATGTTCATGCACATAAATTAAAATTTGTTCTGGGTGGGATTCGAACCCGCTATCTTAGGTTCACGTCAGTCGAATAGACAAATGAAACGCATAAAACGTGCTAAAATACATTTAATCCACATAGAAATATCTTTGTTTTCTAAATTTGAAACCTTAATCACAATTTATTAACTATATTATAATATACAAAGGCGTTGTTCATAACATTTTTACATGCTAAAGCTATGAAGTCATATTTCGAGAGATCATTCAACAATACATTATTGCCTCCATTGTGAAAATACAACCACAAACATTACTTATAAATTTTATTCACCTTTTTTCGTTTAATTTTAATTGCCATCAGCGCAACTTTAAGCTTTTGGTCCAAGCCCCATTTATTAAAATAACATTTTAAACAAATGAAAATTTTGTAAATCTGCATAATTGATTTTTGTGTATCAAATAAATAAGCATCTGACCTGAGGTGAAACATATTTCAAAATATCACAATTTAGATTCAATCAAGGTAACATATTTCGCTTAAGTTTTTGTAGTTCTTGGCTGTAAAAAGACATTATTATTGGAACAAGAACGAAACTTTTCAAACACGAAAGTGCATTGATCGAAATTAGTGAGTTACTGTAAAAAACTATATCAAGGTCGGCCCAGCCATTTTAGAGAAACACATCTACCGTAGCGCCCCCTGGTACTCCATTATCATGAAACATATCTAATGACTTGTCCTAAATCATGTGTAAATCATGTGTAGTCTTCATGGTACGGCTTTCCAAAACTACCACCCTAGACGTGTTAATAATAATTTAGGACAGAAAACCAACTTTCAGAATTTTCAGAAATGCGGAAATGTAAAAAAAACCAAAAATAAAAACTGAAAACTACGTACTCGTTACCACCGACATGAATTTGCTCTTTGTATTGACATAATCAAAGGATCGACTATTGAAGGAGGGAATAGACTTTGACATTAAAATAAATTGAAAACGGTAAATACGTTAAGAATTTCCTAACCTAACGTTAGTAACAATTGAAAATTCGATTTGCATGGCGCTTGGCGGCCGCTGCCGCGGCACGCTCGTTCGCTCGCTCGCCTTGCACGTTTTTTATGTTCCTAGTGGGTTGGAACCATCGATTGTTGGAACAGTAGTCGGAGTGACCATATATTCGGTTTTATTGTATATTTTTTTAAACTAATCTAACCTACCTACGGTAACCTACGAAATGGCGGGAAAGCAACCTACCTTAACCGAATTTTTTAAAACGTTCTTTTATGTAGGTACTAAATCTAAATAGTTGAGACTTATTAGAAGAGTGGCTGGCCATTTAGTATTAGTTTCAAGTATTTTGAGTTTAAGGGTTATCAAAAATGTCTTAGTAGCAGGTATGTATTACTCATTTTTAATTTCGCCTTTTTTCGTATTTTCGCATTTCTAAAAATTCTAAAATTGGGTTTATTCTTTTAACCTTGCTCCCTTCTTTCTTATTATTAATACCCTAAGGGTGGTAGTTTTGCAAAGCCAACCCGTCTTCATATATTGAATATAGTCAATGCGACGGAACCTTAGAATCTCGTATCAGTAAAAAAATACGGTATAAAAATATAAAACATTTAAAAAAAAAAAAAAATATTGAGCAGCCAACGCTCTGCCCTGCTTTTCCAAAACGTTTATCTTGTCTTTGACGGCACCCGCCTCACGCACGCACGTACAGTCATATATCTTTCGTTCCACTGCGTACCGCTACACCTAAAACTGGTTACTGCGACGCGACTTGTGCCTAGTCTATGTTGGATCCACCATAAAGTTTGAGTGTAACTGTACCTAGCGTGTCTTTCAGTTTCTAATGCAAAAATAATAAAAATAATATTCATTAATTTCGTCTTATGATTTAGTATGTTACTGCGACCCTTTTTGTAACAAATCCGTGCGTAATACTGTACGGGTTGTTTTTTCGTATCGTCGATCTGTGCTTACTACCCTTTAGGTTACTAACAGTTTGAAACATTATTTCGTATTGAACTTCCAAACGCTCAAATATCCCCTAGGAATATCCTCATAGACATTTTTTTGTAGCTTCGCATATATTATGTCAAATCTGTTAGACATACCTAAACTTCTGTGATATTTTAAAACTCACCTTTTTAAAAAAAATTAACTATAATATAATTGTAATAATATAATAACGTATACATCACAACAAAGTGTAGGCCCCAAACTAAGCATAAGCTTATGTTCTGAGTGCCAAGCGAAAACACCACGTACATTTATCAACCAAGACGCGGTATCAGTATCAATATTCATCATATAAATACTGACTCGACCTGGGATTCGAACCCGTTTCCCCCAGCTTCGCTACCCACTAGGCCAAGCGGTCATCAAAAAAAGCTAATTTTTTAATTAACTAAATTTTTTTTGTCTGCTCTCGCGACGCTCGCGGTAGTAATGACCGGGAAAAGTCCTCTGCCCCACCGTACCTCTTCTTCCCACTTGTGTCGCCTATTTATCGCAAAGATGTTCTGCTTATAAAATATTAAACTACATTGTGCCTACACTGCACGTAGTGTTTTTGTATTTCCCTGCTAGATTTCTTCTTCCATATTGGAGACTATTGTGGTTATTTTAGTAGATATTGCAGAGAGAATATTGATTGATGCTTTTTTTTTTAATTAGTAACACTAATTGAAATGTCAATGTTGTGGTTAATGCTCAATGTCAGTAAATTGCAGTCAATGTCAAAATAACATATGGATGTCAAATTCACGTTTCTTTCACATTTTGCAGTTTGACCAATTTGTGTGTATCTCAAAATTGTTCAATAGTGTGTTAATAATTTAAGAAATTTCTGATTAATTTATTTAATATTCACAATATCACTTTCAGTAGACTAAAATGCCGTTAATAAGATCTGCGAACTTTAATTTATTTGTTGAAATAATGGTTCGTGTAATTCTATTGTCCGCGTTTTGGTGAGAATCTTTCTTTCATATGTTATTCAATAATACGATTTCATTTTACGTACATTAAAGAAGACATAGACTAGGTAGCTTTTCAATGTAGCTTGCTGAAAAGTTACAAAATATTTAATCAAGCTTATGGGGGAGGGGTGTAGGAACCTCATGCAGTAAATATTTTTTTCAGGAAATGAAAAAATAAAATAAAAATAAGGCTTATTAGTAGCTCGTCGCTCCGCTCCACTTTGTTTCTCGCATTATTACAAGCAAACCGTAACTTTACCTATTTTTTTTTTGAAATGATGGACCATCAACCTATCTTAGCCAGATTTCAAATTGAATATTTTTTTGAACACAATTTTCATCAGGCAGCATTGGAAAGCCGACCCATAGACTAATTCAAATGAAAATAAATAAATCAATTACCTATATGTCACTTTTGTAATAAGTAAAGCATTTTTTACAATAAAATATTAATACATTTTAAAGTTTGGCAATGTATGAATAATATGTATTAGGTATTAATGTTGTTTTAGCTTATGTAGGTATAATGTTTTAGTGGGTATGGGTTTCCAAAACTGCCACCCTAAAATATTGATAATAAGTTAGGGAGAGGGTAGGGGCGAGGGACTAATTTAGCCCCTCAACAGAATGAATATGTAATCTAGGATTTAGAAAGAAAGGCACAAAACCAATGATCAGAATTTCTAGACATGTGACAAACTAATAATATAAAAATCTGTACCTGTTACAAAGACATTACTGTCATTAGAACACCTAAATTAACAGTAAAATAAATTTACAATGTTCTTCTTCTGGATGGTTTGTTCTACTCCACTCTGCTTCACTTTCGAACCAACATAAAATCTATCAATTGAGAAATGGTGAAATATCAACTTAACTAGGCTGAATTTGCAATGGATGAAAAGCTTCTGGGCTGCTAATTTGTGAAAATCCAACCTTTTTAATGTAAAATATGAAAAATTCTAATTTTTGAAAACATTAATTCTTACAGTTATATGGAAAGTATGACACCCTTCACACGTGTGCTTCATGTGGCTGATCTCCAGTCAGATTACAAATATCCTCGTAAAGATTCTTATGTACCATCATCACTACTATGGTTAATAGTTCTATCGGTACCATGTGTGCTGTCCATACTTGCTTGGGCTGTTTACAATGACTGTAATGATGCACTTGAGGTATGTTATGTTGAGTAATATATAAAATTCATTGTACGTATACATATGTATACAATACAGTATGTGGAGCGGAAGTGTTACCAGCCGATTATTCCGTAACTTAAATTTTTTTTTAAATCAAAGAAATATATCTAGTAGCTAGATGACCTTTTGCTAAAAAAGGTGCATCGAAGAAAAACTTAACAAAAAAAATACCAAAACAAAAGTGAACTTATTCCTTTCGAATAGGTAATTTTTTTAATGTCATTCAAAAATCCTTATTACGCTCTACATAAATATTATAAACTACAAAGTCAAAATGCCAATATCCAGCTGGTCACACTTTTCTGTTCCACACTGTATATGAAAATGTGAGTGTACATCTATTATCATTTTGTGGCTAAATTGCTGAACAAAACTAACAAAATTTGGCATAGAGCTTACATCTTGAAGATAGACATACGCAAGTTATTACAATGGAGAAAATAAAGTTGTATTTTGTAAATTCTCAATTATTTTCTTGACCACTCACCGTCTGTCATTTGCAATTATTGTGGTAGTAGCCCTTTAATATTAAATCTAAGAAGATTTGGTGACATGGTGGTGGCACATTCACTTCCCTACACATAAACACGAATGCACTCACAAACACGCACTCACACGCAAACGCATATATACGCAAATGACATATACACAACATACACATTCATAATTAATTCCCAATTTTTTACACATGTTATTAAAATAAAAAGAGAGTATCTTATATGTTTGTAAATTGCTATTTATTATTTTCTAATCATTCCATCGCCTTGTATGAAATGTAATGTGCGTTAACTTGTAATTGGCTTTATAGATGTATATTCGAAAGACTTTAAGTCTCGATTGTTTAGCTGTAAGTCTACTTTGAATAAATAAATAAAAAATACATTAACGATCTTAAACATCAATAAAATTGGTTCAAAATTAATTTTTGTTATACATTGTCACACTAGGCATATATGTATGTACTTCTCATTTAGTGTGTATATATTTATAAACAGCTCCTTATTACGTGATAGCTAAAATTTTTTATGCAGTGATGCAGTTTAACCATAGGCTGGTCCTGACCATAGTGATAAGTCCGGAGCCAAAGTAATTCCTAAACAAATAGTCCAGGAAGTGTGATTATTCAAAGTTATTTCGGTAATACAATATTAAAGGTTTATTTTGTTTACAGATACTCCTCGCTTGGTCGCTGGCTCTCGGCATAAACGGAGTGTTGACGGATACTGTTAAATTATTAGCAGGTGTGATATCCTATATTAGGTATTAAAATACATGGGGTGTTTTTGATCACAATAATTTGGATGGTAGGGTGGAAAAAGAGTTTCATAACTTTTTAACTTACAGATCCTAGGGATTTGAACATTAAAATTTGGGAAAAAAAATCTTAACGATGAAAATTGATCATAAGTAAATTAGGGTTAAATATCATGTGACTGGTATTTTTGTATGAAATACCTCTGTCTTGTATGAATTTACTCTCAAAAAGTCAACAGATATTTTATTTATTGATTGATCAGTTAGCCGAGCGGTAAGGAAGTCGCTGGTTCGATTCCCGCCCCGGACAAATATTTGTGTGCATGAATATGTCTACTTGTTCCGTGTCTCTAGGTGTAATAGTATCTATATATATATACAATAAAAAAAAGAATCTTTAAGTATGTTTATCAGTTGTCTAGTAATGCTTGTTTTGGGACTAAATGGCGCAGTGTGGGATGTCCCAGATATATTAAAGTAAAGAGGATTACGAAACTGTTCATTATAAAAAATCCATTAATTTTTTCATACTTAATAGTGTAAATCCTCTTGTCCGTCCAAGCTAAGCCGCGGGTAACAGTTATTGAATGCATATTCACATTATGAAATACGGGCTTTTTTAAACTATATATTCTTATGAATTTTTATTTCATTCGAATTTCCCAAAACTAAATTCTCCTTTCCCGTTTCTAGGTCGACCTAGACCGGATTTTTTTTACCGTTGCTTCCCTGATGGAACGATGACCAAAGATCTGCAGTGCACTGGTGACCCTTTTGAAGTGATGGAGGGAAGGAAGTCATTCCCAAGTGGTCATAGTAGCCGTGAGTGAAAATTTAGTACTATGGATGATGAATATATTTTTACGAGTTGACGGTTGATATGTTTGTGAATCCACGAAACACCGACTTAAGTCGTACCTATACTTAATTACTAAACAAAATCACAGACTATTGTCACACTTGTGTACTGTTTGCAGATAGGTTACACAGAAACTTGTATTCGCTCAGACTTTTTGAGTGTAAATTTTTCTTGTACATATTTTAAATTTTTTTATAACAAAGAGTGCAAATCTCAACTATTGAATTAAATGAAAAAGTAATTTTGTAACCTCTCTATCATTTTTAAAGACCTATCTATATGTACCTCACACGTTAATGTCTCCTGAAAATGTTTTTCTTCTCACAGCTATGTATATACCGCGACATTGGCGACCTACTCCAAAAATTTTTTTTTTGCAATTGCACTACACCATTAAACAGCAGTTCTTACATAACACTTACCTTCTAAATTTAATATATATAGTGCCGATTTATAAATGTTGTTTTTTATGCCTTTTGGATACCTAGCCTTGAAGAGTAATAGAAAAATCTATTACTTTTCAGGATTTCATAATTTACCTTATAGCTTATAAAAAAATTTAATTAGGTATTGACTGACCAATTAGCCGACCCTAACTGCGGAGTCAAGGGTCGCGGGTTAGATTCCCGCCCAGAGCAAACATTTGTGTGCATTAACATGTCTATTTGTTCCATGGCTAGGTGTAAAAAATATCTATATATGTATGTATTATGAGAAGAATATTTAGGTATGTTTACCAGTTGTCTAGTAGCCCATAATACAAGCATAATTCTTGCTTACTTTGGGACTAGATGGCGCTTTGTGGGATGTCCCAGGTATTATTATTATTATTATTATTACGCTACTTTTCACCGTGAAAAATGTGTCTGTACGTTTCTTTCATGGCTACACCGGTATGTCGCTTTAGCGGTCCCGGTACAACCAAGATATTTACACAGGGAAAGTTGCGTGTGAAGAGTATAATAATAATAACGTTTATTTCTTAACAACCTAAAAAGTATACACTAAATATGACACAGTTTTTTATAAAATGTTATATAGGCTAAATTACTCTAGGGTTATTCGTTGATGCTAAAATGGGTCGAAACCTGTTCTATACTGTCAACAATTTGTCAAGAGTTTGAAGCCAGCCAGCCAGTCATATTTATTAAGAGTAAAAATTTGAAAAAAACACTATTAATTTTTTTATAAACAAGAGTATATTGTATAAATCCTTTAAAATTCTGTAAAACCCTAAAATGTGTTTTTGTACGTTCCAGTGTCGTTCTGCTCTCTTACTATGTGCAGCGCATGGGTCTGTGGCAGGTTGAAAGTGTTCGGCCCACGACGGGGGAGCTCCCCGCGCGCCTTAGCAGCTCTCGCTCCTATGGTCGGAGCCCTATGTGTGGCTTTGAGCAGAACTTGTGATTACCATCATCATTGGCAGGGTAAGGACCATAGATCATCGGAAGATGATCTAGTTGCGCACACCATCTTGTTTGATAAGCTTATAGCACGCCCCTTCTTTAACGAACTGTTCAGGCTTCACAAACAGTATATTTAATTTCACGTTTAGTGGATCGTTTGAATGACGCATCATTGGTGCTGGTCAGGCTGATACTTTATTAGAGAAAAAAAATAATTAAGTATGTATATCGTTCGTCCAGTACACATAATACAAGCTTTGCTTAGTTTGGGACTAGGTGGGGCTGCGTGGATATATGTATATATTGGAAAGAATTTCTAAGTATATATACTGTCTAGTATTCATAATACAAGCATAATGCTTGTTACTTTGGAATGAGATGGCGCTGTATGGGAAGTCCCAGGATTACTATTAAATATTCGTCCGAAATGGTGTCTGCAATGAAATAGTCATGTTAAAAGTAAATTGTTCAGAAGTGTCCGTTAGATTTTAATGATTGGAATTTAAAGCACTATAAATTAGAAGGCTTCTTCCAAAATTCTTAACATATGGTTTTTATATTTTTTCCGAATATATATCTATCTCTTCAAATAAATAAAAAATTTAGTCTGTATTTTTTTTAGTTATTTATTTCCAAGGTTTTATTTATAAAATATCCCTGTGACATCATCTGGACTGATGTTTACAATTTACATTATAATAAACTAAATATAGTCATAATATTTTTATTGATTCATGTGGATTACAATTTCATTTAACATAGTGACCTCACTTTAAAATTTCCTATTTAAGGACGCAAACACAAAAAGTGACAGCTCGAAAATAGGTTTTACTTGACAGCTTACTTACTACTACACGCGCATCTGCACCAGAGGCAACACATACTTGGCGCTATACCAGAACTAATTAGTCTTGATCTTTATTATTTTTATTTATTTAAGAATTAGTTTTCTTTTATGTCAGGTTTTTAATGTTGCTTTATTTTATATAATAACTAGCGATCCGCCCCGGTTTCGCACGGGTAGCAGAGCCATAATGTTTTTACGGTCGTATAGTGTCGTATCAGTTTTTTGTGTCGAACATGTGGACTGGATTTCATTAGATTTAAATGTAACGCAAGTTCGTCCAACTTGGATTATTTTTAATGTATTTTATTTCGAATTCTATAAATATATGTAAAAGTAAAGAATAAATAACTTAAAACCAACCAAAATATTTCTTTGCATACAACATTGATAACTTCAGCCTAACCACGCGTGTCGCGTCGTCCGGTATGGCTCCAGGTAAATATCGTATTTAATTTGATAAGGATTAATACCATATCCGTATAAATTGTTTTCCAATCACCTCATCATATTACATCATAAAAATAGTATAGTAAGCTATCCATAAAAGATAGATATATGCTATTCTGTACTTTTCTTTAGTCCTATAAAAGAGACACAATTCCTCTATACATTATTTTGTTATATCTCAAAAGGATTAGGCAGCATTTTCGATGAAAGTTCCCAACCGGCTTCATTTTTTTCCGACTTCTTCAACAATAATCGTCATAGTTCAACAAATTTTCTCTTGAATCACTCTGTCCATTGATGTCAATTATATGCCAATCCGTTTGTACTTTTTGAGTTTGTCGCGTTCAGACAGACAGACAGACGCGGCGGGGGACTTTATTTTATAATATGTAGTGATAAAAATAATACCTGGGACATCCTACACAGCGCCATCTAGTCCCAAACTAAGCAAAGCTTGTGTTATGGGTGTGGGTTAAGATGTCTTTTAAAGTTCCATAAAAAAAATAATTATTAGACAATACTATACTGTGCCACAGTTATCGTATGTGGAGTTTTGCAATACGAGTGCATTTTGTTTGTGATACGTGACGATGGTGAAGCCGAGTTCCCATTGAATGAGGTGACCTTTTCATTTCCCATTTCGTCAAATCCTACTATTTTTGATTCTGAACCGATTGCTTTCAAAATCAATTTCTAAGAGCCTGTATGGTCTTCGATTACGAATCTGTGCTCAGAACTAAAAAAATTACTGCCTTTGAATCTGTTTTTGTTTTTGAACTGCTTGCTTTCAAAATCGATATCTATGGGTCCATGTGGTCTCCCTTCACAAATCTGCGGTCAAAACTGAAAATAGTGTCTGCCATTTTGAATTTCCTTCTTTCTGGGCCTAACACTACTAAAATAAAGTCTGTTTCGTATAGATTAAAATTTTATTATTATTGGGTTCACATTACAAAAAAAAAAAACAAGTCTGTATGCGTTATTACAACAACGATTAATACTTTTGTCAATACAGTTACTATTAATACGTTCTTTATGACATCGAAACTTGTACCGTAATGTTGTATTTTACAGTACTAAGTCTTTTTACTTTACACCAATTCTGTTTGCACCGCATGCGTAAACCGCGAAAAGCAACCCGCTCGCGCCCTTAGCTCCCACCATTATTTATTTCTATAAATAGAGGAACCGCGCGAACACCCCTGTTTTGACTAACTTGCCCTTCAAATTTAACGATCATTCAGACCGCCTTCTAAAAACATTATAGTTTAAAAAAACCAAGAAACTTGCGCTTTAATACCAAATCGATCTATAAAGAATAAAATAACTTTAAGAATAAGAATAAATTGTTTAATGAGGAAAAATAATGTTATTGTGACAAAACGTGGGTTGCCCAATATCAGTTGTTTTAAATATTTCATTGCACTCCACGATTTTTCGCAATAATATTAATTTTCTATTATTTTTTTTCTATTTATTTTCTTTTTTAAAGTTTGATCGTCTATCAAAGTGTAATTTATAAAAAAACTTTTAACATATTATTTTTTTTTCTTTTTTTTAGTCTTAATATTTTTTAAACTACATTCCATCAAAATTTACAAACATAAAGGTGGAACTCACAATGACCTATAAAACGATGAAATGATACAGACCGATACAAAGCTTTATGTCGGTGCGAACCTGACCACTGACGAGTTCCCTCGTAAACAAACTATCCTGGTGCATCATCAGTTCATGGTGAAAGTCATGGTTAACTATTAGAATCCAACCTATATACAAAGTTTGTATTCGTGCTATTAACCGTTGAGGAGTATCCTCGAGAGGAAACAATCCTGGCTGCAGCATCAGGTTATGTTTATCCATTTTAGTGTATTGTCATCGAAGTTACATACGTATTTTGAATTTCAGCCCAATATCTTCAGTAGAAGTGGGTGGTAATCGCGTTTAAAGATTCCATTACATACAAACAAACATACAGGTGTAACTTATAAAAGCATATTAAAATAAAAATGTGCAGCGACTTTTTTTTGTGATTTTTTTTTTTTTTAATATATTTTATCTTAAATTTACTCACCTACTTCGCTGTTGCACCATTTGGAAATTTCTAAATTAGATGTTACCATTGACAACGCTTGAAAATTCCAAATTATGGTCATTAATAACATAACTTTCAGCGAGCAAGTTTGGACCCAAGCCTCTTTACCAATGAGGTACGGCGGCTTGGGAACCCGCAAAATTTTAAGTGTCTTTACCGGCTTTCCTATCTTCGATTTATAGTACTTCTGACCTCGCTGATAAAATTCTTGAAGCCCTTGTGGCAATAAACTGCAAGATAGCGTATTTAGATGAAGCTACAAATACCTGGCTAGCTGGACCGAGTCTAAATTTACCGCCCACCCCTAACATTCAAAGGGCCTGCACCGCATCCTTGGCTCCCCTTAATTCATTTATAGAAGCAGCTGGTAGACAGCGCCAAATTGCTGGCAGTGTCTAGGCCTCGGCCAGTGTTTGATCACTAATTTCATTCCTACCCGTTCCCCAAAACAGGCACTTTTATCAACCCTAACACTCTGCGCGTAGCGGTCGGCCTTCGACTCGGGGTTAAGATCTGTACAGATCATCGCTGTGTTGCTGTTGGACGGCCTTGGCCACCATGGACTTCCCTGCTTTTCCGGCGCTGGCCGCCTCTCCCGCTACGCCACACTTAACGACATACTGAGAAGAGCTCTCGTCAGTGCCAATGTCCCGGCGACACTCGAGCCACGTATCATTCGAGACGATGGAGAACGGCCTGATGGTATGTCATTAATACCCTGGGGAACGGGCCGTGCGCTGGTGTGGGACGTTACCTGTGTCGCCACACTAGCTATTTCTCGGCAACCGCTAGGAAAGCAAGTGCGGCGGCGGCGGCGGAGGCTCGTGAGTGTCAGAAAGTGGGTAAATACAGTTGTCTCGGCTCTTCATATGACTTCGTTGCATTTGGCTCTCGGGCTATGGGGCAAGAGCACATGAGCTCTTTGCCGAACCCAGCAGAGATTAAGTTAGGCGATGGGTGTCCCTCGCGCAGACGGTTTTCTTGCGCAAAGGATTTCCATTGTCATTCAGCGCAAAAATGCCATCTGCGTAGTGGGCACCATTCCACGAGGACCCCACTTTTTACATATGTTTTAATTTAATATTTTTATTACTAAAAATGTATTAGTCGTTAATGTATATATACATATACTGTTTAATTGTATATACAGTGTAAGATTTTTATTTTATGTCTAATTGCTAAGCTATCTGCTTGGTAACAAAAATAATTAAAACTAATTTAATTCATAAAATAATATTATAAATTTATTTACAGAAGTCTCAAGATTGATTGGGTTAAACTTTAGCATAAGTATATTATTCGGATGGAAAAGAAAAAAGTTATACACCCGACCTTTCGCTAGCGCTGCTCACAGCGAACTGAAACACGATATCGTTTTCGCTTGTCAATGAACTGTCAGCTCATACAAAATAGTATGGCGAAATTTTGATGAAATCGCATATTATTGATAATTTTTTTCTGCCACTTTTACGTTTATTATCAAAATTTCCTCTAACAGAAAGAAGGAATGAAGTATTAACAATATTTAAATGATTTTTTAATCTCAAAAAAACTTGTGATAATGGTGTAATATGTACCGAAAAATGTTCATTTTCCGAGATTTCGGCAAAAGTGGGTTACACAATAATGTTTTTTCATTGTGAAAGAGTTAAAAATATGCAAATGTTTTCTAACATGATTGTAAATTAAGAACTATTCTTTATTTCAGAATTAGGTTTATAACGATATACCTTTCCAAATTTCCTAAAAATGTACCTAAACATGCCGTTATTTTGTATATGCCCCCTTAATATTAGCTTTGGTTTTTTACTTGGGATCAACGAAATAAGCACGACCGCCCAGATGCCATCACGGGTACTATTTCAACGTCAGATGAATTTTTATAAATATCTGGCAAATTTGTTAGTAGAAGAAATTGATATTTTGAAAGGTTATTCTAGAACCTTATTCCTTTTCATTTTAAATACCGTCAGCACAACTTTAAAAATTTGGTCCAAGTTTATTGCAATTTTCTATAAGCCATATGAAAAATACATAAATAAATTTTCTTTGTTTGCAGATGTACTGGCAGGTTCCATCCTTGGTTATGCTGTGGCAATTGTATGTTACAGACAGTATTACAATTCATTGTCATCAGATTTAGCTGGTATACCGTACATTATATCGAATATCAGTGTAGCAAAATATGTAAATGGCAAACCAGACAGTCCAGAAAGGGACAGCAGTAGCCAAAATTCAGAAAATACCCCACTTTTGGTTGGCACAGTTAAGAAAGAAGACAAATGGATATAATTTTTTAGTGTTCAATATTGAGATCGGTTTTTTGGCATTGTCAAGTTTTTATGGACCGAGAGGTGAGATGGATAGAATTTTTTGGCATTTACAATGGCATGAAAAAGGTATTTAAATACTGTATTATTCTACACAATATGCGTAATTTTCAATTGTTTTTATATAGGGTATTTTTTTTTATCACTGCGCATAATTTTTTACATGATTCAGTAACGTGAATAGAACAAATTACCTTAGAAAAATCGAATTTTTACTTTTCATTATTTTTTCAACCTAACCGATACACTTCATCTTAAAACGTGGACATACACCGTATAGGATGATTGCGGGGGATGAGTGTGTAGGGGCACGGCGACTCGGTCGTACGAGTAGGGTGATACGAATCGCGGCATTTTTATGGATACATTTAATCAATTTTAGTTTTTTATTTTTTTTATTTTTGAATAAATAGATAAATAAATGAAATTATATTTTTAATTTACACTAAAGTATGAAATAATTTTTTATGCGCAGTGATAAAAAAAATCCTATGAACATAACCTATGTAATATATGCAGTTAATGTATTTTTATTAACAACAGCAGGGTTATAAAGTATTTTTGTAAATGTTGACTTTAAAAAAGTATTGTTTTTTGTTATTTGAACAGTTTTTTTGAAAGTTGACTTTCATCTCATAAAGTTTTAGAAATGTTTTTTTTTTGTATTATAAATCATGTATTTACATAATATAGGTATTATTTATGTGTGTTATTCGATGGTATGAAAAAATAATATAGATTTTTCAAATATGACATGCCACATGAACAAAATATTAAATATTTTAACGAGTCGACATAGACTGCGGATCATTTAAGAAACTATTTTAGTGGCTTACAAATCGACATATTAAAAACAGTACTTAACTAAAAATTCTAATTTAAATAAAGTCATGCCAATTTTAAGAAGGCGCATATTGTCCATGTGACGTCATTTGGGCGGTTGAGTTTATTGCTCCACTTTCCACATTAAAGAACCAAAGCTTCATTAAGAAATATTCACGAGTTCAAAAGTCACTATGTCAAATGAAAATGTGATCGTAATTAATTAAAAATAATAATATGACTTTATGTACTCTAAGATAATGCAAATAGTAAACATCTGGTCCAGATGATGTCACAGGAATATTTCATTAATCAATTTTTGGAAAAAAGACTAAGTTTATACTTTTTTTTTTTTTAATTTTAGGAGTATGTATAGATTGGTCTATATTTTTGGACAATAATATAAAAACTATATGTTCAAAATTTCAGTCCAACCCCATTTGGAATAAATATTTTTTTTGGGTCCCATGCATGAGAGTAAATCAAAAATAAAAATAATATTTTATCTAGTCATGTAGGCTGTCATCAAAAGTTGTCTTTTAAATTATTTGAAAAAAAGTAGGCCCTCAGGGCGCCGACAACTATTTAAGACTTTGTCAAAGCCCAAAATTGGGCAGCACCATTTGCTACTTACACTTGGTGGGTTTTTAAATAGGTATTCTTTTGTGAAATTTGTATTCCTTTGTAAAATTTGTATTTTATAGTTCCAAACATATTAGGATCTCAACCAAACCTAGTGTTACATTTGTTTTTGGACATGGCATCAGAACATGCGAGGTTCGATGAAACATACTAAGTTACATTTCTGTAGGTTTATGCAGTGTTTACGAGAGAGCGACCCAGGCCCATACGAATGAGTAGAATGTGTAGTTTTTATGTTTTCATAAAATTATAATAGCGTTTTAAAATTGTGACGTATAATTGATGCATGCTTAAAGAACGTATTTAAGTTAAATACATTTTCAATTTAAACTAATAACATAATATTATAAATGGGAAAAAACAAAAGAGTAACTTCGATAAATGCACTTGTAGTTTGTCAAATTTTCAAATATTTATTTGTTTATTTAATGCTGGAAATGATATATGGGACTCATAAGTTTTTTAAAAGGGCTGGTATTTTGATGTTGTTTTGATGTTTGATTTCACTTTTGTGTTACTTACAAGCAGGTTGTTAAGTATGAGTATGATTTACAGTTTTGGCTACAAAGTGTCGTAATTGATGTATTTTATAAAACGGCTGAGCCGTTTTCGATCCGGTTATTACATAGATATTACTTCAAAGTCAGTCATTAGACATGTCTTGCGGTTAAAGGCCACCACCGTTGCAATAAATGCATTTCTCTTACGGCTGGCCTGATTTAGATGCGGTTTTTCGCATTACATGGGTATCATTTTGTAGCAGGTCCTTGCATTACTGGGTATCAGAACAGGTTCTTATATTAGTTGACCGTTAAGCTTCCAGAAGTGCTGCAGTAGATATGTTTATTGAAAACGGCTTTTTCGTTGTCTATTGGCCACGCGCGACATTATAGTTTAATTGACATCCTATTTTTTTGTTTAATTATAAAATAAAGGATATTTGTTTTTAGTTTACTCTTTTAAAGGATTAAGTTTTTAATATTTGTTTATTTACCAAAGGGCTTTTCGTCGTGTTTTTTTTTTTAATTTTGACAATCATTTTAAAATTGATATAAAATTGTTCTTTGTTATTTTGACTGACGATTTTTGTCATTTTCTGATCTCACTTCACATCAGCGCCAATTGATGGTGAATTCGAGCGCGTTCATCCCCATCGATTATGAAAGATGGTGATTAATTTATTTGTGGCAAACATAGGGTGATCCAAAACGTGTAGTGTTACAAAAAGTGAGCCAGGGGTTCGAAATAACAGAATTTAGATTACGTATTCTATAGATGGTTCCTCACTTGTATCAGTAAAAGAGTGTTATTAATATATTTTTATTAAAAGTGTAAATTATCAAAGAGATTATTATGAAAAAAAAAAAAATCAGGGGAGAATGTATAAAAGCTATTAAAAATACATATCTGATAGGTGATCAATAGAAACTTTTTGGTAGTTTTCGTATAAAATAATTGTTTTATAATGTTAAATTGTTTAAACGAAGAACTAAAGGTTTGAGTTTACAGATTGTAGCAGACATTTTGATTACTCTGTAGTTGACGTGGGTGCGATTTTGCCTAGTGACGAGGTCTGTTATCGCCTTGTTGATACCAATTTTTAGCTACTGTAACGCTATCGTGTTAGCTTCAGAGCGATCAAAATTTTTGGCATGAGCTGTATTCAGTATCGGAGAGGTTGTACTCTGTTCCTAATTGCGTCGCTCATGCAGTCCTCATTCGCATCTCTCGTTCTTGGATACCGTCATCGCAAAGGCAGGGAGCGGTTTCAAAGCAGATCGCTGCACTATGTTCCACTCAGGTGATCATCGGTGTATCATTTTCCACTCCACTATTCCACATTGATGATTTACATGGAGAGGTTTTCTGTATTGTTATAGAAAATCACGATGAAGACTGACGGCACCTCTATTAAATAAATTAATTTAAACATAGCACAAAAATAAACTAACAGGAACGGTTTTGCTTATTTATCGGATTTAAACTTTGGATTCTGAATTAGTATTAAGTGTTATATTTCGGGACTCGGGTCTCATGATGTGGTGACATCGTACTATACAGGATGAGGTTTTAATGACCAGCCAAATTTTAATATAATGATCTTTGGTAGAAAACCGATAGCCGTTTTGTTTCCTTTTAGTATTGTTTTATAGAAAAATATTGAGATATGACTACACAGACCTTTCCCGAAAAAACCAATAACTCTAGTCACCATTTTTGCCCGCCGCTCCATTCTGTTTCAAGGCTTCGGGCGCATACATTTACTATAGCGTTACGAAGGCAACCAAACGTTATAAAATAATACTGTAGAAAAAAAAAATATTATGAAAATGTAACCCATATTTGTTATTTACGGAATGAGGTCTATTGGTGGTACCTAACATCTAGGAAAATTTTGGCCGGTCACTAAAATCTCACCTTGTATACTATATTTCAGGACCTGGGTCCGATGATGTGCCATCGTATCAAGTACAGTAATGACTCTTTGCCGCTGTGAAGTTATATACAGAATACGTCGCAGTAGCATGAAATAGGAGTGCGGAGATGGAGAGGTCGGCTAGCTCGCGCTTCTCACGCCCGCGCGAAGCGTTCCTCTCCTACTACTACCCCTCGCATATTGAGTCATTCGCAGACAAATCAGAATGTCAAAGATCCGTGAGTTATACTGCACTGTAGACATGCGTTGATCATGAATGATGCGATCAAAATGATTGAATCACAGAAAAGTATTGATGATTGCAATCAATATTGTTTTAATCAATCAATCACATAATCATTCAAAATTCGACAATCGGGATTAATAGCGCAATGAATGACTCTCGCTCGACTCGATCGTTCAATGGTACCTACATCCATTCAAATAAGTAAACGAAACGAACCCGCGGAGATGGGTCCAGCTAGCCATTGTGTAACATATTATTTTGTGATGTGTATTGTATATATATTTTCACTCTTTTTTTTGAACTAGACATTTTTTTATTATTTTTCTTAATACAGAAAAGTTTATGATATCTTACAAATAGGTTCTTATCACAAAAAAGTCATAAAATTAAGTAGGTAGGTAATTATTATTACAACCACATTAATATAAATAGGCACCTTCTTACCTAACACTATTAAATTTTTTTATTCCAGTTATATTAATTAGGAATTAGAATTAAAGTTATCTTTACTGAAACCTAACCAACCTAAACAAATACTAATTATAGGTAAATCGTGCGACCGAGATGTGGCTTTTTCATTTTCAATCAATGATCGAATACAAACGAATGATTGACAACAACTCATTAACAAGCACGATTTTGTGTCCGGGCAAGATGATCATAAACTAAAATGATCGAATAGAATGACTGATTCTTTTTTGCAATCAATACTTGAATGATCGAATCATTTCAAATGATCCATTTACACATGTCTACTGTACTGTATCTGAGGACCTGGGTCCCATGATGTTTATCAGATTGTCTCATTATGTTTCAAGAATTTACGTTCAAAAACACGATCTCTACCACGAAACCCAGATAGGACATACAAAATCAGTGGGCCCCACTGATGCTACACCAGCTTCTCCGTTGCTTCATAGTCACGAGGCCAACCAATCCAGTAAATATTATTCTATTCCATAATTTGTACACAGTTTAACATTTTGCACAGAATAAAAAAAACTTCAGAACTAGAAACGTGTAATACTTCTGTGCAAATTTACTGGGGGATCGGACTCTAAGTGATCATTAGTAATATAGAATGATAGTACTTGGGGCTTCTCAGACACGGTCCCCTAGTCCCAAACTAGGTAGAGCTTGTACTATGGGTACTAGCATTGATATACATATTTGTTATCAGTGTGGACAAGTGGAGTTAAAAATGATCCCGTGATGGATATTAGTGAAATAAGCTTGAAATGAATGCAGTCATGCATATCAAATTTTCCCTATAGTTATCGTAACAGCTAGTCACAAATAATGTATGTGATATATTCTATTTGCTGTGGTATTGGTAAAGAAATTATCTTTAATGATTTTAAATCAAATTCAGGTAATTATATTTCTATTTTATGTTAAATTTATATGTTACTCGATTAAAAATCATAGTTTTATTCTTTTATTGTATGTGAAGCTAACGAAATTTGATACCAAACTATTGAATTTGTTAAAGTGTTTCAGCTGCATTTTATAACTTTAATTTATAATTCCAATTTTAAGTATTCTTGTAGTTTACCGCCAGAAACAACGCACTTAATTTTTTTATGTAAATATCTAAAAAATAAGTTACTTGCGCATATTTATTCGCTACAAGAGTGACGTCATAGTACAGACAAAATGGCGGCTCGTGTTTGGTGTCAATTTAAAAAGTAATTTAAATATTTTGTTCTATAAAGCTATTACAATAGAAATAAATTAAAATTGAAAATTAACCATTGACTACCCAGTTACGTTGCTATTAAGATTGGATGTTTGGTAGTTGAGACTGCATCGTTCGCCACAGTGTGATCTCAATATTATTATAAAATTTATCTTATTTATTTCTATCTTCATCTTTCTCATTTCTAGAAATAATGTGCATTATTTCTAGAAGTATATACGTAACTGGGTAGTGGCTGTGACTTTTTGAGTTGAACAGTATAAACAAATGATTATTTTTACTAAATGTGGCACAAGTTTTGAAAGCTGAATTTCACATGTCCAGTGGTTTATTATAAGTCTGTTTGTGATAAACTAAGGCTTCCAACAGAGCGACGCTGATGTCGGTCCCGTACGTCAGCGCTTCCCGTGATATCAAATATAACCACACAGAGCTCCGCTGACGATCAGCAGCGCGTTTCATATGAAGTTCTGTACGTCGCCGACGCACGCGACCGACATCAGCGTCGCTATGTTGGAGGCCTAATGGCTCCTCTGCTTCTCGTATCTCTATGCTTGCCACCAAATATATTATAAATAAACCACTGCACTTGTGAAAGTCGGCTCTCAGAACTCGTGCAGTTATCTTTTTCATAATATTATTTGGAAATGTCATTATTTGGAAAGATCAATTTTGGCTGTCTATGCTCACTAAACTTATTTGTATATTTTATGTAACAATTACCTGTGGAAATATGAAATTTATATTTTGTGAGAAAATGTGTACTTTAGGGTTTGATTGTAAATCAAAGAACTTCCAATTGTTATTAAATGAATTTGATGTTTTTCCGAGTTGGTCTCATTTAGTTGAATTGCATTTAAAAAAATCAGATTTAGTAAATTAAGGCTGAAAATATACTTATCAAAAGTTTAATTCCATGTTATTGTAACCGAGGTGGAATTTATTCGCTCAATGTATGAAATGTTAGATTAATGAAATGATTTAAATTGTAATTTGATCTCTGAATATTTATGTAGTTCTTTTATAGACACAAAGTTTTCCTATTTTAATCATGGAGAAATAAAATGTATCGTATATTACACATTATATTAAACAAATATAATCCTATTTATATATAAAATATTTTTTTACTACATATTTAATACTTACCAATAATTATTTTGGAATTGTGTAAATATTTATTATTATTCCATACTTTTAATGGTTTGCAGTTCCATTCAACAGAAGTTAATATTTTTTATTAAAAGGCTGTGTATGTACTTAATGAAAGATAAGATAATTTTTCTTACATTTATTTAATTATATTGACATTGAGTAAAATACTTGTTTGGCCATTATTGTGATTTGGCTGTGAACAAATATTGATCGATATTGAAATTTATTATATTTCATTAAAAACTATAACATAAAATTTCATTAACACAATTTAAAAAAAATCTGGTTTAAAATATAGAATTTCTTCATTTTAATTATTATAACCTTGTATTGCACTCTGTCTAATAAACAGACTCATAACTTGGTTATAAGTTACATGTTAAAAAAATAGTCTACCATGTGTGTGGATTAAAAAAATATAATGAGTGAGCTATATTGAGTATTTGATCATTCACCAAATCACAATGACTGAACAATACATATTATAGCTAATTTAACTAACAATCAGTCTTCACTGGATAGTTATCCTAAGTGAATGTAAAAAAAATACAAAAAAAAAATCACTATATCAATAAATGTTTATAAAACGTTTCTTATTTTATTATTATTTATGAAAAAATTACCAAATAATCCTTTGGACATCATCAAAATCCTTCCACTTTATTTCTTTAGTGAAAAACAATTGGAAAGTAACAAAATTGATTGCCAAATACCATAGAAATTCTAGAACTACGATCGGCATAGACAGTTTTCCAAATCGCAATCTCAAAATGATGTATGGAATCAAAAAATACCTCACTTCGACCATTTTTTGTAAACTCAATAATACGAAAGTGCATATTGTGTAAGGTAGCAAAAATGTGATGCAGTTTTGGTTCCTCAAATTATCGTACAAACTCACTAGCAGAAAAACGTAAATCGGCACCGTAGCATCAACAGCGAAATCATATTTTCCGTACCACCTATTCCATACGTAAAATGTATAATGTCTATTGTCTGCCAATAAATATGGATGAACAACGGTATTAAAATGTGCTACAATCAAAAATATTATGGTTATACACAATATTTTTATCTTATTCGTGTATATTAAATTGACAGTCGAGAATAACTTTGCTAACACGTATGGCAACCCAAAAACACCGTAGAAAATTAAAAAATAAAACATTTGCGGTATATTTAAAGTTGGTTGATGCGCTTTTTTGTCACCTACCACGATCGAATCGTTCCAAAAGACAAATGCTAAAAAGAGATTCAAAATAATTCCATGGATAGATAATATCAAACAATCTTGCAATGTAAAAAAATTAAAATATGTTGTCATGCCGGTTCGTAAATGGTAGTGTACAGCAGTTAAAAAATCATCAAAACCATAATATCTTTTTATTTTAGATTTATCAATATCCTTAGCTATTGCCGAATTCGGAGCGAATGTGATGTTAGTTAATTTTTTGTTTCCAAACACCCTGGAACTCCTAACAAATATATCTAAGGCTTTGTGACCGAAAACCAAGGCAACCCATACGATATTCGTCTGCCTCATGATAAAATTATAAATGCCTAGAGTCAAAACGGCAAATTTATACTTATGAGTGAAACATAATCTCAAAAAAGCTAGTACGAAAGTCAAAGACAAAGTATCAGTGTAATAAATGTGAGAGAAAAAATACAGAGGAGGCAAAATTGCCAAATTTAACGCTTGCAACACTATTTTAATTTGACTCTCTTTGTGACCATAAATAAATTTCAAAATTGAAGCGAACAGTAGAAGATTTATACACGAAGCTATTAAGTTTATCAATCGTAAATTGTACGTATTGCATTGGAAATACTTTCCAAGAAATAGTGAAGATATTAAGTACAGTCCAGGCAAGGTTGTTATTTTTGGATTCCAGTATGTAAAATTTCCTTGGCAGTAAGCTAAGCCTTGTGGTATGTGGAACAGTTCATCCACAACTACTTGCGTTGTTGAATATACATTATCGAATATGTATTTGGAGATTCCAAAATACGCTCCAGCGGCGATGCTCAGGAGAATGTAATATGTCAGTGTTGCCCTCATCGTGAGCAAATATCAAAATCTGAAAAAAAAAATCTATGAATATGTCAGCCAAGGTTAACAAGCTATTAGGCAGGTGGTATATTATTGATGACATGCATATTTCCAGTGAAAAAAAAAGAGTAAAAAAGAGATACAATAAGCAGGCATGAGTTGTGAGTGTACAATGACAACTGCTTGACCTAGTGGGTAGCGTCTCTGCCTGCCTATGAAGCTGGGGGTACCAGGTTCGAATCCCAGGTCACGTCAGTATTTATATGATGAATATTGATACTGGTACTGGGTCTTGGTTGTTATATGTGGTGTCTTCGCTTGGCACACAAAACACAAGCTAATGGTTAGTTTGGGGCCTAGACATTATTATTATAAAAACTATGTTTGAAATTCACATAATTTCACATTTGTGCTGGTATTACGGATATATGTATTATATTATTGACGACCGCTTAACCTAGTGGGCAGCGACCCTGCCTACGAAGCTGAAGGTCCCGGGTTCGAATCCCAGGTCGGGTCAGTATTTATATGATGAATATTAATACTGGCACCGGGTCTTGGTTGTTATATGTATGTGGTGTCTTCGCTTGGTACCCAAAATACAAGCTAATGCTTAGTTTGGGGCCTAGACGTTGTTGTGATTGTATGTGTTATTATTATTATTATTATTATTAAAAAAATATATCCGAGTATAAGTTACCTAACATCCATAATATAGCCTAGTTTGGGACTAGATGGCTGTGTGGTTGATATCCTTGGCTATTATTATACTTAAGAATAAGAAATAGCCTTCACATGTGCAGTGGGTTTATTTATGTAAAGCTAAAATATCATTTAGTGCTAAATTGGGGAAATAAAAACAACTGGTCCAACTTGGTCAATCAATCTCCACCATTATTGCTTAATGCTAGGCGATAAGGCTAGACCTCATACTGCACTGCATAAGAAACCGTTTCAACGGTACAGGAATTACACTTGGAAACCATTTGCCACCCTATGTAGTTTTTGAACTTGGTCCCTACCAACTACTATTTTGTCTGCAATATGAACAATTTTCTCTACGGAAAAAAGTTTCAATCTCGGGAAACAATACAAACTGCCTTCACAATCTTTGTTGAGACCTGCTCCCCAGAGTTCTACTTCTTTTTTTAGTATTAATAGTTCCTAAATAGTTCCGAAATTGTCGTGATAGCCCAGAGCGCAACAAACCTGTCTCAAATTTATAAGACTGGAACCATAGGACTGTGGTTCGAATCCGGGCGTGTACTAATGAGTTTTTCTGACTTAAGTACACAATATCACTGACACCATGCTTCGGAGGGCACGCTAAGCAGTCGGTCCCGGACGCTGTCAATAGATGGCGGTCGTTACAGTTCCCAACCCGCAGTGGAGCAGCGTGGTGGACTTAAGCTCCAAGACCCCTCCTCACCTTGGGGGAGGCCTAAGCCCCTGCAGTGGGGTAAAAATGGGCTGATGATGAATAGCTCCTAGCAATGAATGAGATATTCTATCAGTGTCAGAGTTAATCAGAGTATGAGCAAGACATAGATTAATATGTAGCTGGGTAAGTTCACATATGTGAGACCAGTTTTTTACCAATTTATAACTTTGTCCAATGACACTAATTTATAATTTTGTCTGTCGGTCGGTTTGGGATATAGAAAACAGAAAATAAATGCAGTTGGTTGATTTACCCATTGGTTTACCTGAGATTGAGCAGTCTAGGTCTCCCTGTAAGGTGGTTAAACCAGGTGGATAAATTATTATGTACTCTAATACTTACAAACCATATCTACACAAGTCATAATCTAATATTATCATACAAGTATTTATATATTGCTATTAGAAAAGTTCGGTTCATTTCATGTAATAGAGTTCTTATTAGATAGGACGGAGTATGAAAGATGGGGGATGATTGTATAAAGATTGGCAAAGGCATTCATGATCTATTGATTGCAGAGATGCGTAGAGAATATGGGTAATAATATTGATCACATAAATAGGTACTTTTTTCTTAGTAATTTTTAGTTATATTTATTGGTTCAAAAGATATCTTAATACAAATTATGGAACATCGTATCTAGTACTTAAACAAATGTTGAACGTGGTTTTTAAATAAAATGCTACTGAATATAACCTACGTTTGTTTTGATACGTGCCGGAATCTTAATTTTATTAAATGTAATAATTTCACCACTATACTTTTAGAAACATTGTTTTAAACAATTTCCATCGTTCATTTTAACGAACGAAGCACAACATTTTCTGTAAAACCGCAAACAACAAACGACACAAACGATAAGCTGCGTTGGTTGCGCGGGTTTTTTTTTGCAATGTCAATTGTCAATGTAGATCAATGGGCTAATTTTCAAGTTTTCTTCAATCCCTATCTACAACCTACGCTACGTCGTCTACGTACTACACGTACCTAGTGTCCGTGTATTTAGAATTGAGTGCGTTCTGTCAAATCATTTATAATTCGTTTTTCCATGTATTTTCGTGAGTATATACACTCATCAAACAAAAAGGGGAGAAAAACGGTGGCTGCAATGAAAAAAAAAAAAAACGTATTTAGAAAAAAAAGATCGTATTGAAAGGTACGTAAATAATTTTATTGTTTTTAATTTATTGTAGGGCATTGGAAGCTCCATCAGCCCAAATATTGTACAAAAAATAGATACATATATAAATTAATTGAATTAAAACATTTAACACATTTTAAAACCAATTGTTTTACGAATGAAATATCTCATAGCACATGGAACATTACTTGCATTACTTGTTGATTGATTGACATTAGCGACGGTTTCATTGAATTTAGTACATTTTGAATTTGAATGTATGTAAAACTGAATAAAACATTGTATTACAACGAAGGTGTGACGAAGGTTTTGACGGAAAACAAAGTTTATTTTAATAAGCTTATTTTATTTCCTAATTATCATGTTATGAACGACTGAAAATGGAAGTTACTAGTTTTATTAATAAACTAAAAGCTAACGGATCTGCAACGGATGTATATAATTTTGAAGATTCCATCAAAGAATATAAAGATATCATTGATAAGCTAACACGTGACGACAAGATATTGTTTGCGTTGAACCTGTTGTGTATGTTGTGCAGGTAAAAAATCGTGACTTTCTATCTAGTTATAAAAATTTAAATCTATTGGCGTGCCTAACGTATTTCCTAATCATCTTTGATCTTATTTTACTTTTGGTCCCAACCCTCGCCTCGTAAGACTTAAAAGAAAAATCATAGATAATAATAATAAATGTCTTATATTTTGTTTATGTTGATTATAAACAAAACATTAAGTAGGAACGATGACTGAGGGTTGGGATGTTGCGAGGAATGTTTTCTGCAGGGGAATGCTTCTGCAGACTTCTGTGGCTTTTGTTGGTTTTTGGTAGTGAATTGGTACCCATTTTCTATAATCTATTCTTATTTAGGTATGAGAAAATGCATATTGATAAGTATTACTCATTTACAGAAATCTGGATAAAGTTCCAAAATGGAGCCAAAAAGTGGAATACAAATCTTTATTGACATTAAGCATTTTATGCATACGAGATACAGTTGATTCTGAACGTGCCCAAAGAATAAAAACCTTGGCCTGTGTGTTTCACTTACATAAACATGCTACTAAACAGGTAAATTCAAACGTGGGAGAGGTAGAGTGAGGGGAGGAAAGGCCCCATGTGAAACCTGGGCGGGATGCTATAGAATATGTGTGAAATGGTAATTAGACTGGGAATGAGAGTAGGAAAGAATTGGTAAATATAACAGAGCGATAGAAGCAGAAGTTAGATGAGAGTAAAAGTGTGAGAGGGAGTGAGAACAGTGGTGAGAGCGGAAAACGAATACAAGGGCATAATGTCTGTCCGTGGGGGCGAAGCTGCGAATGGAAACTAGTTTATAATTAATACAATTTTAATATTATGTATTACAGTGAAAATCATATCGGTTATAACGACCAAATATGGCGATGCCGTCTAAACTCCATATAAGTACCTGTTAAAAATAGTCACATATAACGATATTGCTTGTAACGACATATCGGATATACCGACGTATTTCTGTTAATTTATTAGAAATAATATCGGATATAATGTCCAGCGCAATTATGACTCAAAAATCCCTCGCTCTTTATACAAAAATCTCTCACTGTCATTGTAGGTCTATGTAGTATTATCACATCTTTGTTTGTTTAGTGTGCTTAGCAACACGTTATGAAGTGGATGTATAGTATGTGGTGTAGGTTTTTAGGTGGATGCAGATTTTTTTAATAGAGAATATTGTGAACACATAATATGTTCTTTTGATGTCTACATTTGTTTCTTCTTTATTTCATTACATATATCAAATTTTTTTTTAGTATGACAAATTTATTATTGCTTATAACGGCTATCGGTTATAAAGACGAAATTTGACGGTCCCTAGGAATGTCGTTATAACCGATTTACACTGTATATATATGTAGGTACTATATATTAGACATAAACTGGCTTGCCTTTAAAACTATGCGAATGGCAAAATGTTGACAATTATTTTCTTTTATTTCCAGAGAGGTTTTGCTGAATTGGTTTTTAAATTATCTTATACACCATTCGAAGATGCAAATGAGATGCCAAAGGAATATTGCAAAACTTATTGGGCTATTTTAGCTGACAGATTAACTTATGTAGAAAAATTGAAAACTAACAGACTAAATATTAGAAAATACCAAGAAAAAATGGTTGAACACATCTGCATAGTAATAGAACTTTATGATACAGTAATATTTTGCAAAGAGATTCTACCGATTTTTGTGAAAAAAATGTATTCTTTATTCAGTGAAAAAGGTGTTCCAGAATTAAACATGTTATTTGGAAAAATATTCGAAAGTTTATCAAATAAAAATGATTTCAAGGGGAAAAATATTCATGGACCTACATTAATAGATTTATATAAAAAAATGCTTGATTGTTTTAATGTCATATTTGAAGATGCATTGAAAAATGATTCGAAAAGTTGTGCACTTTTGACAGCTGTCAAATTTGCTTTGTATTTGCTACGAAATTCGACTGAGATATGTCATTGTATAAAGACTTTTTATTGGACCTCGTGTTGCCATATTTTGAGTGACTTGAGATCTGAATTCGTAATCACAATTTTGAGACAGATTGTAGAAGATTGTGAGAGTGCAGTGAAATTGAAATATGAAACACATATAAATATAACGTACCCATATTTGAGCCACATTTTTAGGGTGTATGTGGAATATATTTTTTCGAATACCGATAAAGTAGAAAATAAATTTTTCGTTGATTTCCAAAACCAAAGTCTTTTGTTGATAAAATTTTTTATGGATAAATTGAATAGAACCGAGCAGTTAGTCAAATGCGAAAATTGTAAAGTAAAATCTGGTATCCATGATGCAATCAGGGTATCTTTTTTAGTCAAAAATTTTATCTCGATATCACTGGACCGAAAAGTTTGTATACAAGAGTCATCTCAAAATATCTATGAAATATTCAAAAAACAACAGCATTTGTTGTTAGAATTAAAAAATTGTTTTAACCATGAAAAATGTTTAGTTAAATCACAGACTGATATTCACAATTCAGCGATTACATTATACAAATCTGGATATTATGAGTTATCAAATAATTTATTTGATTTGTATTTGAAACGAGAAACTCAAGATTTAATCAGAAATGGTTATAAAAATAAGAAAAGCATAAGTCGTGGATTTTACAATAAAGCTATATGCGAATCGGATATGAAATTATTTAGTCACGCATTAAAAAGTGCTTTTTTGGCTACAGTATTTTCTGAAGTTTTTGATGAGAAAAATTTAGATTTAGTCATAGATGTGAAATCAAAAGCTCTGAATGACGTAGAACAGAATTTGGATAATGAACCAGAAAAATTACAAGCCATGACAATATTAGATATTTGTAGAATGTATCATGAAAATGGAGAATATGGTACTCTAAGACACTACTTTGCCACATTAGAATTCAGGTAAAGAAAATATATTATTTTATTTTTTCCTTTATATACATTCCATATTGACCCATTGTGTCCCACTACAGGGTCTTAAGCCTCTCCCCGAAATAAGGGTGCTTGTAGCTTAATCCATTGTGCTGGTTCAGTGAGGGTTAGTGGATTTTAACAATTTAAAAGTAGTGTTTATAATTGCTAAACATGCTATCTGAGGCACGGAGTCAGTGACAGTTATGTACTTAAGTCCGAAAAACTCTTTGGTACCTACATGCCCATATTTCTGGGATTCGAACTACGACCTTATAAACAAGAAGCGGGCTTGCCACCACTTGGCTATCACAACTATCCATACACATATAAATGTGTATGGAATTGTAACCACATAACCACTCGCGTTATATTCTGTTTTAAATAGAATGGTCTTTCTTGCTTTTATACAATATAATAATAGAATGCCTGTAGGTTCAACTATTTTATTAAAATTTTCCAATGACAATATTATTGTGGAAATGGTGGATTCCCTAGGATGAAAAGAAGTACATGTTACTATCCATCCCTTCCTACTGTCTCCATGCAAAAATCATGTTTTCTGAATACTATTGTCAGATCCTAGCATAATAATGACCCTGAAACACAGACAAGTCAACCTTATGGACCACGCTTTGACAGGGAGTAGCATTCGCCAAGGCTATGTAGTGACACTACATAACTACGTCACTAGTGAGCCGTCAGTTGGAGGCACGTCGGAAGCCATTAAATTGTCAATTTTGAACGAGCCAAAGAAAACTAGCCGACCTCTCCCCGCACCCCGCCACTTTTTGGCGATTTCGTTTTCGTACTGACGTTTATTAAAGCATGGTCTAAAGGTTGACTGGTCTGTGCCCTGAAAGCAGCATTAATTGGGGCAGGCAGCAGCTTGCTGACTGGGGTTCACTTACCCATGTACTCCTATACAAAGTAATTTGTCACTGAGATATTCTGTGACAATTTCATTGTAGATTTAGGATTTTGGTACCTACTTAAGGTGGTGTTGCATTATAGCCAATTTTCTAATGTTATAATGGTTGGTGAATGTCTAATATACAACGTATTTATTCATATTCATATATCTTTATTGAAAGTAGGTAAATAAAATTTACATTTTTTCATGTCAATAATCAGTAAATTTACAACATTTTTAATACCTAATTCAAAAATTAAATTAAAAAAAAATCAACACTTAAATGCATTGCTAAACAAAATTTAAACACTATAATAGATGACTATAATAGGTATAATTTATACCTTAACTAATTTCAAAGGATCAGTATTTTATAATTTTTTTTGTCAAATTAAAGATGCCAGAGTTGTTCTCTGTTGTCTTTTGGCTCAACGTGAATTCACTAAAACATTATTCAAGACTTCTGCAGGATTAGAAACACAATATGACTACCTGTCAGAACCTTTGATCAACATACTATTACAAACACAATATCTCAGTGACTGCACCAAACTTCATTTAAGATATTGAGACAAACACTAATGGCTACCTTTGGTCAGGTACAAATTCTTCAAAATACAGTTGGTGTCAATAACATGAAACTTTTTATCATAACATTTCAAAGTATACAATGACATGTTTAAAAATAAAAATTAAACAGTAGTATACTTAAATAAAAACAAATGTCAAAGCCAAACTAATCCAGGTCAAACTTAATATAAGTGATAAATAAATGTAATGTCATCAGCTGGAACAAATCCATTCACTAGTATCACTTAAATAATCCTTTAATTTATAATATGCCTTCTTACATAATATGAATTTTGAAACTTTTTTCAGTAAGACTCAATACATCGTCAGGCAATCTATTATAACACCGGACACACATACCCATAAATTAATTATTCACCTTTGACAGTCTAAACTGTGGCTGGGTAATTTTATTTTTGTTCCGTGTATTAAAATTATTGCTATCATTGTTTTTGACAAAGTTAGCCTTGTTCCTGCGTACAAACATAATATTTTCATAAATGTATTGATACGGTACAGTCATTATGTTTATTTCTTTAAGAACCCCTCTCAACGAGTCTCAACTCCCAAGATTCTAAATTGCTCTTATGGCTCTCTTCTGTAAAATAAATATTGATTCTATATCTGCTGCCCGACCCCACAAAAAATGCAGTACAACAAGATGCTGTGAAAGTAACTAAAACAGACCAGACGAGCGGTTGCAACATCAGGGAGTTACCTAATCTTTCTCACAGCATAAGCGGCTGAGCTAAGTCTTCCAGATAAAAGAGCCACGTGAGGACTCCATTGTAATTTTGAATCTAGGGTTATACCCAAGAACACAGTATTGTCTACAAAATCTAATGCTTTACTATTAATGATGGCTTTCTTATCAAGGACACTATTATTTGACAAAGAAAAATTTATGCATTTAGTTTTTTTTTGGGTTAAGAATCAGGTTGTTTGCCACCAGTCCACCACCAAACCAGTCATGAACTAATTTTAATTTACTGTTTACTTCGACAATTTTTTAGCCAACCCATTCGCGATGTATTTTCTACGTGCTAAATTTGATAACAAAAAAATTTAATCGCTGAAACAGATGGGTGATGGTCGTTGTTAATTTCGGATCTTAGACTATAAAAATATTAAAAATAAAATTAACTATTTTATTTCTCCCTTTCTTTTTATGTGCCGCTAATTCTGCCGGAGTGTGTATTTGTCCCGGGCGGGAATCGAATCCGTGGTCCGTGGCTCTGCAGTTAGGGTCTCTGTCCAACATATTAAAATATGAATTAATCTTTATTTTCAGCGTGCTATTAAAACACGAATTTCGGAAATACACTAAAGCGTGGCCCTCGATCATTCCAATTGGGGGTGTGTGGAATTCATATATGGATTTACTGTATAGGACAGACAACGATTGGGTGACAGGTAATTTTGTTAAACATAGTTTTATCAATGACATTATATAATTGTTTGCTTTTGAAAGTCTGAATCTAGAAATGCAAGCAAATACTTATCTACTTCTAGTATTAATATTGTGGCCATCACCCACCTGAAAGAGTTTTGCTTTTATGTACATACGTAATATTTCCGCAAATACGGGATCTTCGACTGAACGTACTTCAAATTTATAGAGCGTGTAAAGCTTACCGAATTGAACAAAAAGTTTTAAGTGAGCAGATGGCGTAAACTAACGGTTACCGAGAAAATATGTTTAAAGTTTAATTTTTTTATCATTAATTTCTTTTGAAACTTTTTGTTCAGATCGGTACGCTCTGCGCGCTCTATAAGTTTGGACTACGTTCATTCAAACACCCCGTATTCGACATAGGTCCGTAAGAATGTTCTTTCTTTGAAGTGTGCCCTTCGATTAAATCTAGATTTTAATTTATATTAGCTTTCTGCCCGCGGCTTTGCCTGCGTGGATCTAACGTTTGTAAAGGGACGCGAAAGCATAACAAACATACAAGAAGTAAAATCTGTAGTAAAGCATATAGTAAATTTTTTCACTAGTCGCAAACTGGGTCATAAATCATAACAGGGGTAGCGATATTGCGCTCTGTCTCACACTTGCCAGGGTACGAGCAGGTACGGGTAAAGGCAGCCACGCACAGAAGCATCCTCAATGCGTCCGGTCGTCGTTCATTTCAAATCCTATGACACTGCGAAGTATAGGTTGAGGATGTCGTTTAGCTGGTCGGGGCTGCACCTTCTATGTTGTCTTCCCAACCCGGCGCTATCTGCGCGGTAGGTCGGGTGCGCAGATATCTGTATAAAGATTCGCGCCTCACTGAAAAAAAAACGAGTTTGTGCTCGCGCCGTATACACCCAACACTTAATAAGTGAGAGAGGGAGCCCAATATGTTCTTCGATTGTTTATGATTGAATTCGTAAGGCGCCAAAAATTTACTATAATATCATTCCTCAGTGTCCAAGCTATCCCAAATCAAATATCAAAATAAGTTCTGCGGTTTAACCGTGAAAGGATAACAAACATACAGATATATTTCCTCAGTAAAAAGGAACTTAAGTCCTTTCCCAGGGTTACTTTACAGATAAATTCAAAGAGATTAATATAATGCCAATGCAAAGTCAGTTATTTATGAATGAAAATACATTGCATGTTAAAACACAAAACAATAAATCTTCTCTCCTATACAAAAGCTTAATTAGAATGTTGTGTACATACAATATTACATATTAACTAATAAATTGATTTGTATCAAAATCCGTTGTTTGGTTTAGAAGAACTAAGCATAAAAACAGAATTGAGGAAAGACACATTGTTTTAATCATGATATAAATACGATGCCGTACGTTTTTTTAGTGCTCGTGTGCCGAACAACTCGCAAGCATATAAATTTGATTGCAGCGTTTGGTTCTAATTGAGTCATAAATGCCACTTCACAGTATCGAAAATGTCAAACGCAATTTCGAAGGGGTGATGGTGATAATAAACAAGAAGAATGTCGTCGCGGATTAAACTAGGACTGAAACTCGCCATTTATAGCAAACGGGTGTACACTAGCTAGCTAGGCTATGAGTGGATAGACGGTAAACGCAGAAGAGGGCTTTTAGCATTGACATGCTTCCAATCAATTTGTACTGAAGTCTTGCTCGCATTGTATACGTAATTGTTTCTAGTTCTGGTTCGTATGTATGTAGGTACTTATATACGTACAAATATTGTGTACGTAATTTTCTGACGCATCTATTCGTATTCATATACATATTGTAAAAGACTATTGTTTTTAGGGTTCCGTTACTCAAAAAGGAAAAACGGGTCCGTCTGTCCGTCTGTATTTCAAGACCTTTTAACTTGGGAACGCGTTGAAATTAAAACCATATACTCAAGTCTATAGTCCTTTGAAGCTGTGAAAAAAAAAACTAAGGCCGTCGAAAAAAAAAAGAGATTGTCGAAATATAAGTTTTTTATTATTATTATGTATATTTCGACACTCTCAAGGGAAACAAAATTTTTAAAATACTTTCCTTTGACCTAGAAGTATGAAATTTGGCAAGTAAAACCGTCTTATACTATAAGTGCTTATAGGGAAAAATAATATATGTTCCTTATTTAAAGTACGTAATCAATCACCACAAAACAACTTCAATCATCAAGGTTAAGAAACAGTATGCGTGGTTAATATGTACCTACTTTGTACGGAATCCATGGTGAGCGGTTCCGACTCGATCTTGTCGGGTTTTTATGTATTGTATATGTTAAATGACTTTATATAAATAAAGATTACCGCTAACGTTATTTTACTTCACCCCTCTTGACCTGTTTCTGTATGGAGCGTAGGGGGGCAGCGCTTCATCGTAGGCAGCTATGTACGGCGTCGCACGGCAATATAAGTAGAACGTCGTCGGCAGACAGCGATGAAGACAAAACGGAAACAGGCGGGGCGGTGAAGTGAAAAGTGCATTTAGTGGAAAGGAACATCAAACCAGCGGTTTAATTCATACTCCACTCAATAGTCTGCCGGGTTTTCGAGAGTCGAAGACGTCAATTTCGTGCCAGAGGCTAATAGACAGACTTTGTTTTATTCAAATTAGAGATATGGCTCGTTAGGCCGAGCTGCGAGTGTTAAGCGCATACATACTTAGTGTTCCAACTTATGGTGGGAAATAGAGCATTTGTGTATAGTTTGTAAAGTCCAAAATCCTTACTAATATTATAAATGCGAAAGTTTGTATGTGTGGAAGTTTGTTATTCTCGCTAGTCAGTGGGAAACTATGCATGAAAAATGATACTGGCATTTTGAATCGTTCCTGGCAACGACCAGCCCTTACAAAGGTCCTCCGCCACGCTACCCTGGCCGGCATGGCCCGTACAATGTTATGCTACGAAAGTAGCTAAAATAAACCAGCTTCATAGTAGACACATCAATTCTTCTTTTTGATCAATATCCTATGGTGACTATTAGGATGTTCAGGTTCCTAGCCACCACATGTGACCACGGCTCGTTTTTAATTAGTCATCGTTAAAATGATTTTATATGTTTTTCAGTTGAACAAGAGGAATATTTACTATGGACAATTTGCGAAGTTGTAATGGAAACAGCTTGTGTGGTCAGGACAATACACTGCGATCTTTATATGCCAGTCATCGAAAAGTTGATTTGTGGTTTTGATGCTAATATGGTAAGTAAAAAATAAAAAAAAAAACGACGGAAGTGTCATCATGCAAGGACTAAAATACTTCAGAATCTGTGATAAGAAATGGTATTGATAAAATATCTGAGGTTTCGTAATATTATTTAAATTTATAGACCAACCGATTGGTTACTATAACCCTAAGACCCTAAGAGATCCTAACTGCAGAACCAAGGTCGTGGGTTCAATTCCGGCCCGGGATAAATATTTGTGTGTATAAACATGTTTATTTCTACTGGGTCTGCATGTAAAAATATCTATCTATTTATGTATTACTAGCGACCGCCCGCAGCTTCGCTTGCGTAGACTACAAATTCCTGTTATAGGTACTATTAACGTTCGAGATGGTTTATACGTACTTTTTGCTGGTACCAATTTTGGTTACACCCATTCAAACTTTCAATCTTCCTTAAAATCTGTTTAGCCGTTTTGGAGATTAGCTCAAATAGACAGATACACGTACAAACAGACAGACAAAAGTAACATTTGTTAGTGTTGACGACCTTCTTTTCATACTTGGGATGTTTCATTAAAATCGGTTTAGACAAATGGACGTACAGGCAGACATCCAAAAAGTTCTGCATGTCACTTTTGATTACATCCTTTCCATATGTGTAAAGTTTCATCAAAATCAGTTATGCCGTTTTGGCCGAAGCCGACGTGCTCGAGTATACAGGCAGTTCGTTTTCATATATATATAGCCTATAACCCTCCGCTAGATTCAGGCTATCAAAGGCAAAAAGAATTTTTCCAATCCGACTGGTAGTTTTAGTGATTAGCGCATTCAAACAAACAAACTCTTCAGCTTTATAATAAGTATAATAATCTATTATATTGATTATAAGATAATAAAAAAATAAGATATTACTGAAAACCGTATCAAAGTCTATTGCATGGATTGGAAGTAAAAAGTTAACGAACAGAGGCAGACAGCGAATTTATTTTCTCCCGCTATAGTTTTCATATTTCGATATATTTGGTTAGAACATTTAACGGGGAACAATTCCGTAATACATGATTTTTGTTTAACATTAACCGTTTACGCAGCGCGCGCGACGGAAGCTCTCAAAAGGAATAATTTTTCCCGTTTTGCAACATTTTTCATTGCTGCTCCACTCCTATTGGTCGTAGCGTGGTGTAGTATAGCCTATAGCCTTTCTCGATATATGGACTATCCAACACAACTATAATTTTTCAATTTGAACCAGTAGTTCCTGAGATTCGCGCGTTTAAGCAAACAAACAAACAAACTCTTCAGCTTTATAATATTATTAGTATAGATAAATAATATTTGAGTAAGTATATCAGTTGTCCAGTATGTATAATACAAGTATATTATTTTTCTATTTTGGAACTAGATGGCGCTGTGTGGGATGTCCTAGGTATTATTATTTATATTATTTACAAACATAATGTTTAAAATATAAAATACGAAATTATGCTAATGAAATATCCGACTTTATTTAAGCAATGTAATTAAAATGTTTATTTTATGAACAGTGTCATAACTAAATATTATAAAACAAAGTCCGACCATCGCGTCTGTCTGTCTGTCTGTCAGAACGCGATAAACTCAAAAAGTACGGATTCAAACTCACGTACGTACGTACTCAAAAACGGATTGTCATACGGTGGTCACCAATGGACGGAGTGCTTCAAAAGGAAGGTTAATGTGTATGATTCGTTGATATTTTATGTAAATTGGTTGAAATATGACTATGATTGTTAAAGATGTCGGAAAAAATCAAGCCGACCGAGAGCTTTCATCGGAAACGCCGCCTAATCCTTTTGAGATATAACAAAACAATGTATGGAGGAATTGTGCCAATTTTATAGGTCTAAAGAAAAGTCCGCGATGACTTATGCCTATTAAGCATAGCTAACGTAACTAATTAACATAACATAGCTATTTTAATGTTACAATTAAAACAATCAATAAAATAAAAGCAATAAAATAATCAGTTAGCTCTTTTTTGGACTTCATAAATGTCCGAATCTAGCCCTATTTTTGATTTCTATACTTCCTAACCATAAAATAGTTGTGTCAACACCACCCCTCAACACGATGAGATTTCTAATTAAATTTAAAAATTGAATATGTTTTGATTTTGTTAGTCTATTTTGATGAAACAAACACTAAATGTTCCTCAGAATAAAGTTTCATATTTTACAGTAATTAGATTTTGAATCCAATGAGTTACTTTTACGTGACACGTGTACAAACGAACAAACAAACAAACCGACAAACATTTCAAAATTTTTTTTAAATTTCTTATTTCTCCTTTTACCAGTAATTTTTTTGCAAAAGTTGTTAATATACAGACACGAAAATTCTACAATTTATTGCCTATATGTATGTATGTATGTAGACTTTTTGATATTCCAAAAAATATTGATAATTCAAGGCTTGTTTTAAAATTTTCAACATGTATGGGTAATAAATATTATTCATCTATCATTAAATTGACCGGTGATAACCAGTTAGCCGAGTGTTGGAGACCCTAACTACGGAGCCAAGGGTCGCGGGTTCGATTCCCGTCCGGAACAAATATTTGTGTGCATGAACATGTCTATTTGTTCCGTGTCTGGGTGTAAAATATCTATACATGTATATATTATTTTAAAAAATATTTTTTTTTGTGTATTTATATTATTTGTCTGGTATCCATAGTACAAGCTTTACTTAGTTTGGAATTAGATGGCGCTGTGTGGGATGTCCGAGGTATTATTATTCTTATGATAATTTTTCAGCCACGACCACTGAAATTTAAAGTTATGTATGCGATTCTACTTTTCCTGAAGTCGGAATATGATATCGAAGAAGCAACTCAAAATTACGAGTGGAAAAACAATGCTGACAATGTGAGTTATTTATTTCAATTATATATAATCTACGTTTCTTTTCCAAAAGAAGTTGACAGAGACTGAAATTGTCAAGCGGAGTTGTGCAGTGCATATTGCGTTTCTCCGCTTCGAGGGCTCTTGGAATAATGGGTGGCGAACCTCGTGTCGTGATAGCCCGAGCGCAGCGAACCTGTTTCAAATCTGTAAGGCCATGTGGCCGTGGTTCGAATCCGGACGTGTACCAATGAGTTTTTTCTAACTTAAGTACATTAACTATCACTGACTTCGTGCCTCAGAAAGCACGTTAAACAGTTGGTCCCGGTTGTTGTCAATAGGTGGCGGTCGTTACAATCCGCCAAACCGCATTGGAGCAGCGTGGTGAATGTAAGCTCCAAGCCCTCTCATGTTGGGGGAGGCCTAAGCCCATGCAGGGGGCATAAAAAAGGGCTGATGGAATGGAATGGAACCTCGTAATCGCAATCGACTCTATTGTTCCTTCTCCACAGTCGTATTTGTAGTTCTCTATTGTCCTTTTCCAGAGACCTTAGAAAGGAAAATAGTAGAAAAGATACTGCTGTTTTAGAAAGGAGCAATGGACAGCCAATAGCTAGAAGGCTCTGGAAATATATTTAACAATATCAGACCGACCGGTTAGTCGTGTCGCGATCGCGAGTTCGATCCCCGCCCGTGACATATATTCGTGACATATGAACGTTTGTTCGGTCGGCGTAGCTCGTCTTATACGACATTCTGTGCAACTTTTGACTATCATTTTTACTATAGGGCGCAATCTCAGTATTAAGTAGTGTGGCGCGTCTCGTTGACCACTGTTTCTATGTCTCCGTCCATCATTTGTCTATGTAAATGCGCTATATATAACTTCGTATATGCGTGATTTCCGTCCAACACAGCGGGTTCTCGTAGCTCTGATGTTATTCTCTCGGTGGCGGCGATCCGCGATGTAATTCTGATTATAGATTTTTCATCGACATAAACGGCCAACTGTTTCAATCTGCTATCTCGTACTGGCGTTTGACGAGCTCTCAGTACTATTATTTCCTCGTGAAACGAGTTTTCTTGCGTAGCTCGTACCCATAAATTTTCGGCCATTCTCATGTGTTTGGCTTCTATCGCTATGAAATTCACTTGTGCTATATTATTGTACCGCTGCTTTATTCCTTTCTCTTTCTTATTTTTATTAATTTTTCTCCATGCAAGATCAGTTTCTCTATTTCGCGCCATCCTCTTATAAATGATTGATTCGGTTTTCGATTTTCGTAGCACCTCTACGAACTGTGCTATGCGCCGTAGACCTTATTAATTTGAGCCACGAAGAGAACCTATTTACATCTGGTAGTGCCTCCCTCGTCTTCGTGACATTTTCTATGACGACGTTTGTGCGCTCTTCTCCTGTCGCTTCTATATCTTCAATTTTTTCGGTGGACCAGTTCGTCGAATTTTCGTAGAGGAAAGCTGGCCCGATAAACCATCTATGTTTCGTGTTGAAATTGCTCGGGGTGTCTCGGGTCGCGTCGTCAGCGACGTTGCTCTTAGTGGGTAGCCAGTGCCATTCGTTTACTCCTGTGTCTTCCTCTATTTCGGCTGTTCTGTGTGCTACGAACTGCTTAAAAGTGCGTGGACCAGCGCGTAGCCATGAAATCACCGTCTTCAAATCTTACCAGTAGAACTTTTTATCGGGTTTAATCTGACATTCCTCAGCGGCCGCTTTCGCTAGTCTGCACCCCAATAGAGCCGCTTGAAGTTCTAGTCTGGGAATCGACGTCATTTTAAAGGGGCTACGCGGGCCTTCGCCGTAGCTAGCGATACATGTATCTGGCCGCTCGAGTCTATTGTTCACCAGTATATAGCGGCGCAGTATGCTCTTTCGCTCGCATCTACGAATGTGTGCATATGAAGCGTCGCTCAGATGCTGTTGACAGCGTGGTAAGTAGATGTCTTTCAAATTGTTGAGGTCTATTATCCACATCTGCCACGTGGCCGCCATATTTTCGGGTAGTGGTTCATCCCATCCGGTCCCGGCTCTCCATGTTTCTCGTAAAATATATTTGGCTTGTATCGTGACCGGCGATACAAATCCGAGCGGGTTGAACAAGGACATTACTGTTCTGAGTGCTTCTCTCTTGGTCGGTGTGCGGCTTCCATCTATTATATCGCCTGGTACTCTCGAAAAATTCAAATTAAAACCCAAACTATCGGTACTGGGTCTCCATAGGAGGCCTAATATTTTATCCTTTTTAACGCCTCCGTCGTTCAACTTAATTTCCGCTCTATTTTCTATATTCGATCCTATAGCGGTATTTTCTATATTCAATTCTATACTATTTCGCTTCTATTGGACGTCCATTTTCTTAAATGAAAATTCGCTTTCTCGTGTACTTTCTGGACGTCTTTGGCTATGTGTATCGCTTCTTCTATACTTTTAAAACTTTGCAGATAATCGTCCATATAGTGGTGGGCGATTATTGCGTCGGCTGTCTCGGGGTATGGCTCGCGGTGCTTTTCTGCATTATAATTTTTGATTTACAGGACGATGCACGCCGAACACGCTGCTCCGAAAATTACTGATTTCATTTTATACTGTAAGGGCGGTCCCTCCCGCCGGTCTTGTCGCCACAGCCACAGGAATCGTAGAGCAACGCGGTCGTGCTCTTTGATGCCCATTCTTAGGAACATTTCTTGTACGTTGGCCGCCACCGCTATCTGGTGTTATCGAAATCTCATCAGTACTTCTGGCAACGATTCTAGAAGATCTGGGCCCGTCAATAAGTGGTGGTTGAGTGACGTCCCTCTACATTGGGCGGCGGCATCAAAAACGACTCTCACTTTTCCCGGCTTCGCGGGACGCGTGACGGCGAAGTGCGGCAGGTACCAAGTTTTGTTCGTAGCGGGTCGCGTAGCGGCTATCTCAGCGTAGTTTTTCTCTAATAAAGTTTCTATTTGTTTTTCGTACTCTATCTTCAAGGTCGGCTCTCTATCTAATTTTCTCTCTGTGCTATAGAGCCTCTTGAGTGCGCTATCATAATTATTTGGCAATTCGTTCTCGTTCGATTTCCATAAAAAGCCGGTTTCGTGGCCGCCCGTAGCACGCTCAACTGTGTTCTCTTCTAATAATTGCATAGCTCGCCTTTCGGGATCATCTCTCGTTTGCTTCCGCTGTACGCTCAGTGACTCTAATTGAAAATATCGTCGAACCATTTCATCTATGTTGTCCTCTTGTATATGGTTGACGTATTGAACTCGATGTCCGAGGCTTCTCGTGTGCGTGCCGTGTAGAACCCAGCCCAGTTCGGTGTGTGAGGCGATTGGCTGAGTGATCGTTCCTTTTCTTGTTTCGTCGGCGACTAATAAGTGCCAATTATCTTGACCGATCAGTATACGCGGCTCCACTTTTTCGTACGTCAAGCTGCTCTCTATATCTCGTAGGTGCCGGCAGTTTTTTATATCTTTATTTGTAATGAACTGCGGCGCTAGCTTGAGACTATTCATGATTCTCGCTTTTATCTCGAATCGTCTATTATCTCCTTGGATATATAGCGATACTCGGCGCGACGACTCGGCGTTCAATTTTGTTCCGGCGATAGCTTCCACTCGTAGCAGGTCGACCGGGCCTTTTGCCCCTATATGTGTAGCTGTAGCGTCATCATCTAGCAGAGCAAATGTGTCTATATGCCCTCTAGGTCCGCTTAAATGCACCAGTACGATTTTCAAAAATGCATACGACGATCTGCGTGCGAAAGTAAAGGCGACTGTTTCTGTCTCTTTCTGTTCTATAGGGCGCCTCGGGTAATGCAACAGCGGGTGATGCGTTTTCTCGCAATTTTCTATATTGCATTTTCTCGTGTGGCATCGATGCGTCGACGATTTAGATTGAAGACGTCTGAAGCAAAGTCTATATTGTTTTGCTGCGTCCCATCTCGCTTCTGTGTCTGCGTTACGTATCACGGCGCAGTCGCTCGGTTTATGTCTGGCCGTGTTGCATACTTTGTAGTTGAATTCTCGGCGCTCCGGTCTAGTATTCGTGTTGAAAGTTTGATGGCTTCTATTTTGATTCATCGGCGGCGGCGGCCGCGAATCTTTGCTTACTATATGTTGGTGGTGCAAATTTTCCGCAGCGGTCCACTTCGCTTTCTATAAACTTGTCAAACTTCAACAAATCGGGCGTTTCTTGGGCTTGTTCGTATGCAAAGTCGAACCAGCGAAATCGTAACGTAGGCGTCAATTTCTCAACCTGATGCTTCACTAATTTTGGATTATACAAGTAATGTATTCGATTCAGTACTTGTAACGTAGCGACGCTATTTTTCAAACTATTGGCGAAGGCGCATATGTCGCGCGGCGAGTCCGTAACCCGTGACAAATTTCTCATTCTATCTATTTCCGCCAGTGCTATAGAGTCGGGTCTTCCAAATCTCGCTTCTAATGTTTTTATAATCTCAGGCGGGCCGGCGTTCGCTATCAACAGTCAGTTGACTGCTTCCTTGGCTTTTCCGATTAGCGCTTTTCTCAGGCGCGCTGTGTTTTCTACATTCGTAAAATAACTCACTGTCTCGACGAATACAGATTTAAATGCGAGCCAATCGAAATGTAAACCGTTAAATACTGGTAACTCGCAAAAATACTTCGACGACATTCGCGGTCGTCCCGCGCGAGCTGCTTCTGTTATCGTTGACGCTAATTCTTCGAGGTCTATTATATTATTCTCCTCGTGCTTGATCTCCGGCGCATGCGTGGTCGGACGTGCTTCTATCTTCTCTTCTTCTATTTCGCCACTTTCAATGCATATTGGAACAGGATTCGGCCTCGGAGGGGCTATATCAGAGCATACGGTCGGCAGCGCCGCTAACGCTTCGATTTCTATAGGCTGCGGCTCTCGTTGCGGCAGCCTATGACTCCAGCCATGATTCAACCCTGTTGTTCTTCTTCGTCAGCTTCTCTTCTTTGGAGTTCGAACTATTGCTCTCGTCGTCTCATTCCTCAGCTTCTATCGACTGCAGACGAGCTTGAGCGACTTCTAACTTCAATTTGGCTACATCGTCTCTTGCGTTTGCTAGCCGGCGGGCGCGGTCGGATCTTCTCGTGGCGTGGGCCGACGCTTTGCGTGAAGTAGGTGCTCGTATCTTTTCAGGCTGCTGCGTCGTGTCCTCGGATGGCGATTGCGGCGGCTCGTCATGGTGAACGATGTTCTCGTCAGTTCTTCTATTTTCTATTTCGACGGCCGGCGCTTTCCTACACTGTAAACTGCGAACATCTTGAATCTTCTGTTCTTCGACTATGACGGACTGTATTTTGGTTCTTCTATGGATTCGGCTCGAAGTCGACCAAAAAATGTACGCGTCGAACCGGCCACTATGGATCGGCACGGTGTGCGTCGTTGTACCGGGTCTGGTTGGGTGAAGATTCAAAACACCAGTTTCGATTTGGGCAGAGCTTCCCGCCAACTAGTGCTAGTACTTGCTATCTATGACGTGTATGGTCTTGACTCGTGTAGTACTGAAGTATCGAAGCGAAGTGACAATATTGCAGATCGTGCCCCCTTTTATACACGATTTGTATAGAATTTCTATGTGCTCTCTATTTACTAATTTCCCGCGGTTATTTGCCGCGTTTTCAGAGATTTTCGCGCCTGTTTTCAGTGACCAATCAGAGCTCTTTCAGCAAAATTTGGCATCCTCCGAGGGCAATACCAAAATGAAAGCCACTAGAAACGAGGCACCCTCCGAGGGCAGTACCACAAAAAGAGCCCCGATTGGCCGCTTGGCACGTCTCCGCAGCAGTAACTTTATGGACAGCCGCGTTCTATTGATGGGCGAACTATCCTCGATTTTCCCTATTTTTGTCCCTATTAAGTGGGAGAGAAGGAAAACACTATAGAAGCCCATCTTTATTCAGTTTTTACAAATTGAACCTTATAATCTGTATAACTCGTCTATTATTTGATTGCAAAGTTTTCGATTCTAAACGCTATAACTATCGCTTATTACGTCTATCTGTCTTCGTCGGCCGCAGCTCGGCCTTCGGCTCGCTTTTGCCAACAGTAGGCATTGAACAAATCTATATTGTTAAATTGGTCTGTATGTATCAGTGTTGCCAGAATTTTTTTTGGCAAATCGGGATTATTATACGTAAATAAAAAAAAATGTTGGATTTCGTTGAAGAATTCAGGACCAAAAAAAAAGTTATTACAAACCATTTATTATTTGCTTGTTAGTTTTATAAAATTATAAATATGACAATAAATTCTTTGGTAACCAAAAAATACAAACATACCTATCACACAAATTAAACAAAAAAAAAAAAACATAATATTCTTATGTTGTTTGATATTTTTCAGAGGATATTACTTGTAATATATCTTTCTTGTCTTTCAAAACGTTATAAAAGTCCATACATCATGACTAGAAATCAAAATTGAGTTTCGATTCAGTTTACGTTGTGTTCAGTGAACAGACCAGCTGTAAACTACTAGATTTTTGTCAGGTTCCGATTCGATTTACTTTCACGTTATAATCGGGACAACTGGCATCCCGTGCGGGACATTCAATTAGAACCCTAAACTCTGGACGTCCTGCAAAAATCAGGACGTCTAGGAACACTGGTATGTATACCCAAAACACAGGTTTTACCTAATTTAGGAGTAGATTGAAGTGTGTGAATTATCTCATATGTTATTATGTTTAGTTTTATCATTGTCTGTTATCAGAGCTTTGCTGTTCTTATTAATTCACATAATATTTGTTAAACAACAATGTATAGATACACAACTCGCCGGTTGAGTGATTTCATTTAACCTCGATTTGTCATCTCTTCTCCTTTGTGCAGTAATATTAGAGTAAATGAATTGATTGTGTCATCAACCTGTACCTCTATTGAAATGTTGCTCCTGTTTAGCTAATCTTTTTTTTGTTCTGTCAGAAAGATCCTGATGCGATTTCTTCGACTCGTACTATACCTCAAGAATTTGAAGCTATCAGAAAGGCTGTGCGCGCTGTTCAAATTTTGACGGAAATATTACCCCAGTTAAAAAATGGTACATATCTTTTTTTTAAATGTCCTTAAAGTTTTTTTTTTTTATAGCAATGTTTGTGTTACCACTATATTTAAATTATTCAATTAAAACCTTTTGTAATTAATTTTATGTTTTATGTAATTTTAAATTACAATTCTAATGATCCGCAATAATTTATTTTGATATTTTTTAGCGTGTCAAAAGATACATTAATTCATTTTAGAGATTTGAAAAGTGATATTTATTATTATGAAGAATTTTCAAGATTTTTTTTTAAGTTTGTTGATTAACTCTCCATAAATTTAAAAAAAAATTCATAATTAAACAAATTAAATTATGAATTAAATATAAAATAAATATATTGAAAAATTCATTAACTATTTTTATTATTTTTCCAATTTTATATTTTACATGATCTAAATTTCATCACAGTACTAGAAATCGATTGACAAGTAAACATAGACATTGGTTCATTATTAATAACATTTTATTATTATTGCTATTTAAAAGTATATGTTTTAAAAGAATATTAAAGCATGTATATCAGTTGCTTGCTTTGGGATTTGATGGCGCTGTGTAAGATGTAGGTATTATTATCATTATTATTTTTCAGAAAACCTACAAGGAGAATGGCTTGATAATGCATTAAAAATAATCCAAGTTTCTTGTTTACAATTGTTACATTTGGACAGATTGGAGTATGGTCTACAACTTTGTCATATACTCTGTGAGATATCAAAAATCACGAATGACTCGTAAGTAAATAAATTTTTTTATTGTGAGAGAACAATTGTTAAAGAGTTAAAATTATTAAAAGTTCTTTTTTACCAGTTCAGAATATTTTAGCAATACCAAAGTGACAAGGGAAGACAAAATAATTAGCAACAAACTTTTTGTAACATAACAAGCAACATACGGGATAGTAAAAACTAAATACAGACTTTACATTTTATGTATTTAATAGAATTTCGGCGATATCGTTTCTAGAGCTTTCTTTGGAGAAAGCTCCGTCTATCCTATCTTTAACATTGTTGTTCACTGCCACGCCATGCTCGCGACAACATAGATATTAACGAGACCTCACGATCAGGCGTTTCCTTAATCTTCAGGCAAGACTGGAGGTGTGAGTACGCGCTAACGACGTACATTCAGCATTCCAGTATGATTCCAGTCCATCCTCTTTATTCCCGTAGTAGTTAAATCGTCTGTTTTGTTTATGTTTTTGTTTACTTCATAAATTTCAGATCCCGTCATCAAATCAACCTAGGTTTAATACTATATCATGCTAAATCAGAAATGAAAGATGTTAACAAATGTTTGCAAGATTTAAAGATATTATTGGGAAATATTAAAGAAAATAAAGAATCGACATTGATTTTCGTCTGTCGACTAGCGGTATGTAAAAGAAGTTATATTACAGTTATTTGTGAGATATGTAGTTATTTCATTTTTAAATTAGTAATTTCAATCACTTATTTTTTTTTTAGATTTACTTATTGAGATGCAAAGACGTCGCTTTAGCAGCTAAATTGATCCACTTTGTTCAATTACATATACTAAAAAATAAAAACGACGAATCAAGTAAGTATGCGATTTTGCAAATCCCATCATCTAACGTTTAAACGCCAGCGAGTACCCAATGATTCCTGAGTTCTGAGCTGTGCGTACGCAATACTGTTGGTGTGTCAAGTTATAGTTGTTTGTGGCCGCGGTGATACTGCACTGCCGCAATACAGTTTTAACTAGTGCAGTGGGTAGTTGTCATTGCTTACCTGTTAAGTCTGGCATTCATTACACGAACGCGAACCCGACTTGCGACAATGGCACGACCGCAGACCGATCCGCCTCTGCCCATACACTATACGAACCCTCAGTCGTTTACCAACTATATTGTGCATCGTACACGTCAACTACTATGCCTCCTATATCAAGAAAATCAAAAATTGTTAATACAGTCGGTGCAATTATTTTATTATGTAAGAAAAAAAAAGAAAGGTGTCTGGGTAAAGGAGTGGTTAAGAAAAAGGATACACACAAATGCATTTATTAAAGTGTATACAATCCTGCAAACCACCTGATTTTGTTAATTATCTCACGATTAATTATGATTCACTAAAAGAATTATTGAAATTAGTAACACCTTTGATTTGGAAAAAAGTGTAGCTACCTCGAGAGACAATACGCTCGAATGAAGTTCGCGCTCCCGGTTCCGCGAACGCAATACACTAGGCAGACAGGTCGGATTCAACCGGACTCACGACTGAACCGCGACTCACGCGCGACCCGTCTGTTGCTACCATACACATCCTGATCGGTCGCGAAATAAGTGCGAAAGGACTTGTCCGGCAGACCGGTCCGCCTGTGTATGGTAGGCTTTATATTGAAACAATATTGCTGGCAGTTCACGCTCGCCGAGCGAAGGCGTGCGCCGAGACAGCGCTATGCGGGCAAAAGAGAAGGAGGAGATGCCTAGATGCCTTCTGTTTTATCCGTATAGCGCTGTCTCTGGCGCTCCCCTCTGCTCGGCGAGTGTGAAGAGCCAGCGTAATATACGATAGTAATTGTATTTAGTAATTTAAGAACAATATGTAACGGTACCTTTGTTATTATGCCAAAATAAAAATATTATATAATATCTTGGACATCCAACACAGCGCCACCTAGTCCGAAAGTAAGTTTTATGTTTGTATTTTGGAGTACTAGGTAACTGGTACACATACTTAAATATTCTTTTTTTAAATATAATATATACATATATAGATATTTGTTACACCCAGACACGGAACAAATGGACATGTTCATGTACACAAGTATTTGTCACAGGCGTGAATCGAACCTGCGACCCTTGGCTCCGCAGTTAGGGTCTCTAGCCACTCGCCAATCGGTCGGTCATCAATTCTTAAAGTTATTCTTATTAATCTAACTACGGCAACCATAGATTGTTGGATAAGGGAGATAAGATAAACTTTGTACTGAAGACTTTTGGTGGTACTATGTCTACACGATAATTGTGCCTCATGATGAATCGCAGCAAGACGATTTCAAATTATATTGCTCATTGCGCCATATGTAATCGACCAAAGCTCTTATTATTTGATAAAAAGTTGTCTCAAATTAAAAACATAAGTCACCGAGTCTTTTTTCCATTTTGATGTATTTAAAATATTTTCAAGAAACCGGAGTTTTTGAGATAAATGTGAAAATATATACATATGGCTCCATTTTTATTTCTCTACATTGGCACTGTAATTTGGCAGTTTCACAGAACGTCACCAGTTGGCGCTAGTGTAGATGTAGACCTCTGCTGTAATTTACTTGTTTTCTATAACTTTTTGGAAGTTGGAAGCGAATTTACGTACTTTCCAATACAAATATAGCACAAATGTTAAAAATCCGTAGAAATTCAGTTAAGTATTGTAAACCTTTTTTATCCTGTTGTATTTTGTTGTAAACCTATTTTGTTTAGGAGCGTAACTTGGAGTGCTGAAATTGAAAAGTGTTAAATTCAAAGATAGTGTTAGTATATTTTGTAATAACACTTTATGAACACCACGATTTATCTATACAACATGAACTCTCACATTAATCTATTTAAAAAAAACCGAGTATTTCCAGCTCCTGTCTCTAACACATACAGTACAGTACCCGGCGATAAATATTGCACATCGACCTTTGGAAATAGACAATCGGCTAATTTTGGCTTCTTAGAGCGCTATCCCTGCACACTGCCTATAAGACGTTTGTTAGTCATGGTTCAAATGTGATGGAGTGCGGCCGCGTCCAGTTAAAAATATATATATAGAGTTGAAAAAACTCCAAACTATAAATCATTTTAAGTTGTACGATGACATCTATAGGAAAAAAAGGGAAACCTTTACGAGGCCAGCACGCGAAATTATCTACAATGTTTATAAATATTTTGTAACCGAAGCCAACAGATTAAAAAAAAATGAGGATGACAATGTAAGTAATTATTTTAAGAAGCTTCAATAGAGAGTTGCAAATGCCACTGATATTTCAAGAAGAACTTTGAATAGTATATTAAACGAAGTAAGTACTGAAACACATTCCAGTGCAATTAAGTTTAGATCTCCGAAAAAAGGGAGACCAAAAAAAAAAAAAACAATTTAGTTTAGATATGGATGATTTTGATTATGATGTTGTTCGAAGAATGGTGTACGATTTTCATTTGCATTTTAAGAAACTGCCGACAATAAAATCATTAAAAGCTAAATTATCTGAGGCTATTTATTATAATGGGTCTGAAAAGACGTTCAGAAAAATACTACATGAGATGGGACTTCAGTTCACTAAAATGAGAGATAATCGAAAAGTTCTTATGGAAAAGCACGATGTACAACTCAAACGAATTGAATACCTAGATAAAATACGCAAACTTGGCGAAGAAAGAAAAAATATAATATAAATAGATGAGTCCTACACGTACATCCTACACTAAAAGCAAAACTTGGAGTAATGATAAGGAAAAAGGAGTAAAAAAGCCGATTCAAAAGGTCAACGTATGATAATAGGTCATGCAGGAAACGAAACGAAAAAGGAAAAGGCTCAAGGTACAAAGCCTTTTTCGTTTCCTGCATGAACTATTACCATACGTTGACCTTTTGAAATCTGCTTTTTTACTCGTTTTTCCTTAATAAATTAATGCCAAATATACCCAGTGATTCTGTTCTGGTTGTCGAAAACGCACCCTATCACAATAAATATGTTGAAAGACCCCCCGATTCCAACACCATTAAATAGGAAATGGTCAACTGGTTACAAAGACACGACGTTCCAGTTGATCCAAAATTGACGAGACCCTAGATATACGCTATTATATGCCAGCACAAGGAAAGGTTTACAGAGTTTTCCGTGGACAAGATACTTGCCGAACATTGGTACACTGTGTTGCGATGGCCACCATACCATCCGGATTTTAATCGCATTGAAAATATATGGTCTCAACTGAAAGGCTATGGCTAGAAACGTGGATATGAATATAACTTCAATAAAAAAATTATTAACTGAAAAAGTAAACATGATCGGGGCTGAAGAGTGGAAAAAGGTTTGCGAGCATGCAATAAAATGTGAGAATGAATATCGAAAAAACAACACAATGTAAACACCAATTCTATATTTTGCTGTATCTCATGGAATGTCTGTAATGTTTCTTGATGAAACTGAAGTCTGGATTGTATTTGTTCGTCTGGTAGAGTTTCTATAGAGTTTACGTAATTTTATATTCTAGTTGTTAACCCCCGTAATAAGGATCGCGTTTTCTTCAGTTTATTTGTTTTATTCGATATCCTCGTCGGCAGTTATTGTGTACATATCTTTATTGAATATTTAGTTATTTTACAATCAGTATAATCATATTTTTACATAGACTTCACAATGACACATTTCCTATAGTGGCCAGTATATGACAGGTACACTCGGCGTGTCAAGTAAAGAACGACGTCACCACGTGGACAAAAGAGCGCTGCGGATGCTGCGGTCGACCTGCGTCCGCACCGGCGACTACAACAGAAAGCAAGCTGGCCCGCTCTGGTGCGAGGCGGTCGAAGCGTCGCCACCGAGTTCTGGCAGCGCAATAAAATGGCTGCGCACCCTCGAACGAAAAATGGACGCGGACATGACGTTCAAGAAGCCTACGCCACACGGATGCAGCGACCGATCGACGCCAGCTATGCGTCATCTACTGCAACGACCAACGAGATACTCAGAATACGTAAATCAGAAGACACCAGTAACGGAGACATTGATGGTGAACATTCTGCGCAGTGGAGGGAATGGTTTCGGCCCCTGCGACACGCGGGCATGCTGCTCGCCTCGCTGCTACTGTACTAGCGCGGACAAAACCACCGTTGAGCTACACATGTCCTGTGATGCAAATGAAAACGCCCACGCGGCGGTTTGCGCCTACAGGTTCATTATGCCGAGCGACACCGTCCATGTACCACCGGTGAAAGGTAAATCCCGCGTCGCCCACCTGAAACCGGTGTTAATCCCCGCCTCGAGCTACAAGCTGCTTTGCTCGCCTCCACTATTCGCAAGGAGCACACGTTGCAACCGACAATGTTCGTACTGGACCAACTCACGCACCGTCCTGGCACGGTGATCCACGTAACTACAAACCGTTTGTTTCACACCGTCTCGGCAAGCTCAACGAACCGACCAACATGGCCGGCTGGAGGTGGATTTCAACTGTCGACAACGTGGCGGACGACGCCACAAGGGCGCCGCTCGCGTATTTACCGCCGAACGTCGTTGGTTTCGCGACCCTGTCTTCCTATCACGACCTGAAGATGAATAGCCGACGCACCCGAGTGCCACCGCCGCCAGATGATGAGCTACGCGCATCACATTCTGGTAGTAAGACTACCGCGACGACTGTTAAGACCACCGCACGAGCGACACACCTGGCCGACGTAGCACGGTTCCCGCGCTGGACGAGGTTCGTCAGAGCGACCGCTTACTTGATATTGATTTTTGAGAAATGCCGACGTCAACACGCTGGAGAGATGCAGCGATCTGAACCGGGCCGAGCTACTGTGGGTGAAACAAACCTAGGCCGACGCCTTCACCACCGAGCTTTATTGCCTGCGCGTGGGCGCCTCCATCGCGCAACAGCCGCCCGCAACATCTGTCGCTGTACATAGACGAGAGTGAGGTGTTACGTCACGCCAACGTCGCACGACACACCCGATCATTCTGTGCGGCCAGTATGCGTGTTGCACGATGAATCACGACTGGGGGGAAAATGTGAACGACGGACCTATATTTGTGAACTAATAAACAGTAAAACGTTATTGTGAATAGTGCAGTGTCATACGTCTCGTTACTTGTGTACCTAACAGTAAGCCGCGTGTGTTTTCGGTGGTATTTTAATACGAAAATGTTCGACACTTCGTTTTGTACCGACACGGCCATTCTATGTGTGATTTTTGCATGTATTTGGAAATGTTTATATACTGTTTGTTTAAATATTGTTTAGGGCTATTTTTGTAAATGAAGGAAATCCGTAATGGTTTTTTCTTCACCCTCCCCAACCTGTTTCTTTATGAAAGAGATAAATAGACTGCACTCTTCTAAGAGCAAGGCGCGCGGGCTATGCTCTAGCGGGGTGTAGATGATATAACGCAGTCTTCTACGACGTCGCGCAGGGCATTTAAGTATACTAAAGTGCATTTTAGTCGGCGGGCTGCCACCGAAGAAAAGAAACAAAGGCAGCGCCGGACAGTGAAGAACATTTAGCGGCCTTTTATTCGTACAGTCCATCTAAGAAGGTAGTATGCTTTATGTTCGATAGGCTGCAGCTCGACTAGAGCTTTTTCCATCACATTTTATTATTATTATTATTGATAAGCTAACAGCTTCCGCTGACACGCTTATATCATTTCCTCTTCTTATGCTGGTCATGTACTTATTCAGGCGGCTTCTAATTTGGTTTAAGTTGTAAACGTTCACGACTTCTATGGGCAACCCGTTCCATTCTCCAACCATCCTGTTAGTTAAATTGTGTTGAAAAGGGTTAGGCGTAGCGATCTCTCGTTGCAGCTTTGTATCATGCCCACCCAAGTTGGTGTATTTTTGTCTTGTAATTTTTGACTCCAGCAGTAGTACATTGTACCAATTTTGTTTTACTTTTTGCATTTCGATCTTTAATTCGTTCACTGTGCAGCTTCCATCAACCATTTTTATATATTAAACAGAAAAAAAGTTAAGGTAAACTACATATGACATGTCTCCATCTACAGCAGTGCCACCAAGCGGGATAAATTTTCTGCCATTCTGTCGTTGTATGACGCACATCTGCCTGTGTGATTCCATCAGAATCGATGGAAGGATAGCGGCAATATGAACCTGAGACAGGCAGGCAGACATAAAGTTAAAGGGTTTCTTGTCATTTGGTTATGGAACCCTAAACGTGTAAACAATGACCGGGTGGCAGAGTGGTTAAAGAACCTAACTGCGAAGCCGAGGGTCGGGGATTCGATTCCCGCCCGGGACAAATATTTGTGTACATGAATATGTCTACTTGTTCCGTGGCTGGGTGTAGAAGTTTCTATATATGTATATATTATAAAAAAAAGAATATTGAAATATGTATACCAGTAGTCTAGTAACAAGCATAATACTTGCTTATTTTGGGAGTAGATGGCGCTATATGGGATTATTGTTATAATGACTGTTAAAACGAAAAAAAAAAATATATTTCGTAGTTTGTTTTCTTCACCAAAAGGGTCTAAAAATATACCATACCATGAGCCCATTAATGCCCCCCTGCAGGGGTCTAGGCCTTCCTTCGGGATGAGGGGGTTTGGAGCTTAATCCACTACACCGCTCCAGTACGGGTTGGTGGATACAAAAATATACATTCTTAATTTTTATTGTTTGTTTTAGTGGAATTGGTGATAGCACATCTATTGGAAGCTCAGGCAGAAATTTTCAAACAGGAGCCGAGCAAATATCTTTCTTTAATATCAACTGCATACAAACAATATCTGTCTATCAGAAGCAATGGTGAGTAATTAAACGACTGCGGTAACTCTGGATAGCTTGAATATCATTGATCATATAAAGTCTGGATAGAGAGTCGACTTAAAAAACGTAGATTAAACATTATGGGGAGAATTTCTCGTTAGGGTTTTAATTCATTCATCTCACTCACGTCTTCATGTTTATTATAAACGAGCAAAAGGACAATCGTTAACGTTTTGTTGTTAGCTAAAAACAAAACAGGACCAGGCGTTCGGCTATGTAATGTCATTGTCGTCTCTACGTAGTTATTACCTATTCTTGTAGAAGAGTTCTGCTTTTAAATTCATATGCACGGATCTTTGATTTATAACGTATGGATGGACCCTCTCAATACAATGCGAAAAAATATGATAGGCCTACGTTTAAATACTTGTGTGTGTGACTCAACAGACCACATACTCTCGCAGCGCCATACTAACCATATACGAACTATCTCTGTGTGCGTGATTATAACCAAACAGGTGATGTTTTTATCTACGTTCTGTACCTTAAAATGTATGAAAATCGTTCTTTTTGTAACAGGTACGTCCTGGGCATCCCGCCGGCATCACAGTTTGATGATATCGTATTTGAGCGGCGGCGCCGTGCTCGAATGCGTTCGCACGTGTGAGTGTACTTAACAAATCTTTGATCAAACATCATTGTGTAGTATCTAAATAAATTGCATAAAAGTACGAATTGACTGGAAGCACTCTTTTGCGTTTATCGTCTAACCACTCATACTCTAGCCAGCTGGTGTAAGATAGGGAGTTTAAGTCCGAGTTTCAGTGCTGAAGGCGCGCCGCTCTTCAGCCGCTCTTCACTTCCGAGAAATGCGCCGGTTTCACCCCCCCACCCCCTCCCAAATTGCGTAATGTCACTTCGATAGTGTGAAATGACATTGATGACTCTATTAAAACCAAACGCTGCTGTCAAATTAATTTACTCTATGATAAATAGACAATGTAGTGAAAGTAAAAGACGAGAGTTGGAGGGAAAGTACAAATACATGGTAGCAAATTTGATGGAAAGGAAATATTTTTTATTTAAAAAATAATTAAAACTGCATTCCTATTCATAAATGACTTTATTTTTGTGAATAGAGACAATAAAAGTTGTTAGCGGGCAGCGTTCCGGCTGCCTCGCCGGCCGGTTCATATAAAAGCATTTGTCTCTCGCACAGCTCCGACCACTTGACCCTAGACTTGGTTTGTATTTGCACCAAGTACTTATATGCTGATGTCATGTGTGAGTATATGAATTTTGTTCTCCAGGCCGTCACCTCCAATTGTGGCGCCGAGCCCGCAGCGCCGCTCCAGGCTCTCTGGTCCGGGGCTCCGGTCCTTTGCTAGCGCGCACGCACGCCGCGCTCACAAACACGCATCTCGGTGACAATGCCCAGGTACGATGGTTACTACTCAAAATTGTATAATCTCGGATGGCGGCAATATCGTCCCGTTCATTATTCTTGAACGGCTGATCTGAGAAATCTAAAGAAAATAGTAACACGAGGGCTGCTATTTATGAATTCGGAACTGGCCACTTACAAAAAAAAAAAACGCTTAAATAGTCATTACAACATTTAAAAATGGAACTCGTTGGCTGTAGAATACAGTTTGTTTCATATAACTGTCAATTGTTTTTCCATTGTGGCGTCATTTTGAAAATTGCGTGTCTTCATCACCCTGGATTTGACTCGTGAACATTTTCGTGGGATGATTTATTACGATTTTCGACGTGAGCATATAAAAAACGGGGATGAAGCACCATCGTCGTACCACAAAATATCGATGCTGTACGGGAATTAATAACACAAGATCGTCATGTTACATATCCCCAGATAGAAGCGTCCCTGGGCATAAGTATGCCGAGCATACATAAGCCATTACCAGAACGTTTGGCTGTAAAAAAAATTTGTTCGCGTTGGATTCCGCACTACTTGACAAATGATCAAAAAACAGGCTCGTGTCGATTGGTGCGAAAAAATGTTAAAAAAATACGACCGATGTGCATCAAAAGCTGTTTATTATATCCACACAGGTGATAAATCTTACATATACGCGTGTGACCCTGAAACTAAACAGTATCATCAGTAATAGTACGAAAATGTTCACGAGTCAAATGAAAAACGATTGACAGTTATATGAAACAAACTGTATTCTACAGCCAAGGAGTTTGATTTTCTAAATCTTATAATTATTTTTTTATTACTCATACGCGGAAAGTACGCTTAAAGTTACCTGATTAGAGGAATGAAAGCAGTACTTTTAGTCCCTGGGAAACGATTTTTCCTGCTGTCAAAAAAATTAAAAAAGAAAAAAAAACTATGCAAGCCATGTCCCAATTTTTTATACAGCACGTCTCTTAAATCGCAGCGTAAAATTGTAATTAAACAATATTATCAACAATTTTTTAACATGACTTTATACTCATAATTTACTTTTAAATAAATAATCATTTAATTTACATAGATTTAAGCTAAATATTTACCATCATCAATGATAAAAAATACTGGCTGATAGAATGCCACAGTAAAAGAAACACAAAAAAGGCAAGAAAGCGGCAATTCGATCTTCAGTTGTTTTGTCAAGTGCTAATTATTTACGTATATAGGCACTGCCTTCTATAGTTACAAGCCATGCTATTACATTTGGCAACGTCGCATTAACTGTGTCTTAGTCTGATTTATTTCGTCAGCTGACAAGATGTCATGATTTAATAATTAAAAATATGAGATTTAAATAACTAAATATGAAATTATCGGTAGCATTTAACAGAAAATAGAAATAGGATTATCTATTAAATTATATTAGCACCCGCCCGCGACTTCGTTTGCGTGTAATAAGTGGATTTTACGAATAGAATAGAATCATCAATAGAATAAAAAGAATGGTTATTATATCTCACTAGGGACCGCCCGCAGCTTCGCTTGCGTAGACTACACATTTCTGTTTTAGGTAGTATTAACATTCGAAACGGTTTATACGTACTTTTTGTTGAAACTAATATTGGGTACACCCATTCAAACTTTCAGTCTTCATTCTCCCCACTCCTTTAAGAAAACCGATACTCGCATACTTTTCACCTCCCGTTTCCCACCCTTAAAATGTTGAAATCCAAAAACCCTGAAACACGTCATTATTTATTTATGTTAAAATTTTTATGTTTCTAACTTTAAAGAACAAAGACTCTCATACAAAGCCCTTCCATCCCTTCCTCCTTAAATTTGAAATTTTCAAATATTCCTTTCTTAAAAAATTAATACCTACGTTATAAAATAAACCTCTGTTTCAAATTTCAGCTTCCTAGACTTAGTAGTTTCGGCTTTATCTACGTTGATAGATCAGTGAAGACAAACGACAGACAGACACAAAAAGTAGCTGATGTCACTCTTGACAACCTTCTTTCACGTCTGCAAAATTTCATTAAAATCTGTTTAGCCATTTTGGAAATTAGCTCGAATAGACACATAGCCGTACAGATAGACAGACGGACAAAAAGTAGCGTATGTCACTTTTGACTACTTCCTTTTCATACCCGTGAAATTCCGTGAGATTTCATTAAAATCGGTTTAACCGTTTTGGAGATAAGCTCGAATAGACAGATGGACGGACATACAGACATACAAAAAGTAATGTATGTCACTTTTGACCACTTTTTTCCATATCTGTGAAGTTTCATCAAAATCAGTTTAGCCGTTTTGGAGATTTGCTCGAATAGACAGACAGACATATAGTATTATTTTATACATATAGCCTATAGCCTTCCTCAATAAATAGACTATCCAACACAAAAAGAATTTTTCAATTCGAACCAGTAGTTCCTGAGATTTGCGCGTTCAAACAAACAAACAAACAAACAAACTCTTCAGCTTTATAATATTAGTATAGATTTCTGTTAGTGTTACTATGATTTTGTGCGTTTATCACAGGCTATATCTTAAAAACTAGTTTTATTGTATAATGTTCTACGGGAATGTACCGTTCCCTTGCAGTTTATTCCTGTTCCTGGGTTCTACGTAATCAATCTCACCGGACCTGCTGGTGGCTAGCATGCGGTTAAAGTGACCATGAAAGGTATAAGTATAGTTCCCCGAGATCTTCCAAATTCCATATCCTCGAACCTATTCGAAAAATGATAAAAATTTACTGTAATTTCCACCCAAACGTGACGTGCAACAAAAGACGATTATGGTGAAAATATCAACTTACCTTACTAATTACGAATAAACACGATGCAAAACGTAATTTTTAATACTGATTTATTATTTTAAATCAATATCTCTGTTTACATAACGTTTAAATGGAAGAAAATGCGAATTAATGACCTGATTCATACTAAGGCTCGGATTACACGCAACGTTGCCAGATTTCAGTAGCATGGCTTGTAAACTATAGATGGCAGTGATATAGGTATTCGTATAAAATGAGTTCGTCAGATTCAAATATGGATTGAACGTGTTTTTTTATTTTACTTTCCTCATATTCGTAACGAAAAGCAGAATGTTTACCTCGGGTGAAAGACCTATTTAGGCACTCGAACTATTAGCGCCCTTGCTACGCTCGTGCGCCAAACCGTTTCGTGCCTAAATAGGTCCCTTTCACTCCTTGTGCAACAATCTACTATTTGTGTCATGATAACCCGAGAGCAGCGAACCTGTTTCAAATGTATAAGGCCGTGAGGCCGCGATTCGAATCCGGGTGTGTACCAATGAGCTTTCTGATTTAAGTAAATAACTGTCATTGACTCCGTGCCTCGGAGAGCACGTTAAGCAGTCGGTCTCGGTTGCTGTTAGTAGATAGCGGTCGTTACAATCCACCGACCCGCATTGGAGCAGCGTGGTGGTTTTGAGCTCCAAGCCCCTCGCCCTGGGGGGAGGCCTAAGCACATAATGGGTTGACGGAAAAAAATACTTTTTAAATTTTGTTTTTGTAAATGATCCGTTCCTAATTCATAAATAGCAGCCCTTGTATTAGCACATAAAACGAACTTACAATGAAAATAATCGCGACTGTCTAGATTCTCTTGTAATGACTTGTATGGTCTATTATAAGTAAACGCATATTTACATCATTATTGACTAACCGATTGGCCGAGTTTAGGGACCCTAATTGTGGAGCTAAGGGTCGCGGGTTTGATTCCCGCCCGGGACAAATATTTGTGTGCATAAACACGTCTATTTGTTCCGTGCCTGTATGTAAAATATCTATATATGTATATATTTTAAAGAATAGTTGTTTAGTACCCAAAATACAAGCATAATATTTGCTTTCCAAAGATATCCTGAACTTATATCTCCCACCCTGCATCACTGTAAAATATTGTGTGGTCAAAAAACACCTCTTAAACTTTATTTCCTCTCATTTCGTTAACTTTCTCTTTAAAAAGGTTTAAACTTTTTTATTCGAAGTCTGGCATAATCGCTTTTCCATCATTCAAATTTTTATTTCAAAATTGCGTCGCATTATAAACTCTATATAAATAGATACCATGTCGTAAATTATCACGTTAACGAAATGAACAAAAACTGGGCAAAAATGGTATGTGCTTTATATCTATTTATTTTACTATGACAGCTTAGCACATTGCGTGACATATTTTTAAGTCGTCTATCCAGGGATGTTAATAGTGCAACAAAAATGTAAATGATGGAAACAAGGTTATGCCAAAAGGTTAAAATCCGTTTTATTATTTAATTTCCTATATCTTTTTCCACAGGTCAAAATAGACAACCGTTTAAAGCACATTCTCGGACTGCAGCCAACGAACGAACTTCAAGATTTTACAGACAAAGCGAATTCCAAAAAAAATATGAGCAAAGATGACACTCCGGTCATAAAAACTGAAATTTTAGAATCGGTAATGGACGCTAGGCATTTTAAAAGAAATCAAGCCAGCCCGTCTTCCCCTATCACAGATGTACGTGGCTTGAAAATTCCAGGATTCCTCTTCCATAAGAACTGTTCATGCTATGCCTGCGAAATGCCTGCATGCAGTTTCATATTTTTACAAACTTGTGGTTTAGAAGCTTCAATGTATTTCAGAAACAATGAATTCGATATAGCTCAGAACTATTTTAATGTGACGCTTAAAATGTTCAATCAAGTCGAAGTGATACTTAACAGAATTATTGGTAAGTATGAAGAAAAGGGTTTCCAAAAATATATCATTGATCTGATAAAAGATAGATACTTAAAAGAAACGTATGAAATTCAAACTGATATTTTAATTGAGAATGCCTTCTTTGAGTTGTCAAAAGGGAGTTATAACAAAGTAGATGAAATAGTTTTTGAAATTCAAGAAAAATTGAATAATATACAAAATTCACATTTGAGTTCTGAATTTATGAACCTGTTAGCGACTTCGGCACATTTAAGAAGAGAAACCAGAAAAGTTAAAAATGAAGAAGATGTAGCATTAGAAACGGAAATGGCGAATTTAAAATTGAATTCAAGAAGTGAAACTTCAGAACCAGCGAAAACTCCCGAGAATAAGGTATCGAAAATACCAATCAGTAAAGCTACCAGTAAAGATTTGAAAGAAGAAGACATACCTATACTAAAGAAAAGACTCAAAAAGCTAAATCTAGAAGAAACTAGTCCGGAAAAAAGGAAAGAGATAAAAGAAGTAAAAAAAGAGAAATCCTTCAAAATTCCAGTACCTAAAGTATCCAAAGCCATACCAGAAACCATAACTCCTAGACCTAGTAGATCGAAACCTGCTATAGTTGTTTCTGAAGCTGATACCCCAAAAACGAAAGAAAAGGGAGATTTTACAATTTTCTCAACCCCTCTAACTAAACTTGAAAATTCTATATACCAAACGCCGAGTTCCGAACAATTCTTCACTCCGATGACATCGGTAAAAACCTATCAGAATAAAAAGACTTTAAGGCACCAAATCGCTAAGAATTTGGAAGGCGAATTCCAAACACCGAAAGAGAAAACAGAGAAAAATCTAACGAAACCGAAAGACAAGAGAAGTTTAAAAAGAGCGACTAGTCCAGGAAAACTGGAAAAGAAGGAGATTAAGAGTGTAGTAAATACCAGAAGACTTAGGACTCAAATAAATTTTAGTCCCGAAGTTGATGTTAAAAATACTAAAAACAAGTAATTAGTACAAAACATTTATAATTTACTTTAATTTTAAACTCTGTGTCCATATGACACTAGTTACTAAAGTTGTGGAAAAATCGTTTTTCGTGATCCCAGGTTTAATTCAAGAGGAACACTTGATAGCTTTTTCTTGTGCTCAACGTACTTTGACAGTGTATCTACACGCTTATGATTATTAATCTAAGAGTAGGTACAAGAATACTTTGTCCTGTTGCTGTCACGGATAAATTAAATATTTCATGTAAGTCCGTCTCGCTAGAGTCTCATCCCGAGTCTCACTAATTTTCTAAAATATAGTCATTGTATATAATTTAATCTCAATTACTTGTCAGTTTTATCGATCATTGATACGATAATTAGGTCATATGTCGACTACGGCGTTGACATAGATTATTGTGCCAGTCGCCTCCACGCCAAGACGCTCACGCGCCCTACAGAATTGATATTGACTATAAATAGTCGTTACTGCGTTAGAAAAATATTTCGATTTTTAAACGATCAGGCGCCAGAGGTCTACTTATCAAATAGCCTATTTCTCATTTTGACTACTTCTCTAGGTGACTACTTCGCTATCGGCCCACTTAGCAAACGGTCTATTTAGCATTCTGTCCAATTCTCAATGTGTCTACTTCGTAAACCGTCTACTTGTCAAATAACGACTAAAGTACAATCAATCGAAAAACTGTTTATGAGTCTATCTATCCCAGTTGTGATCCCAGTACAGCGAGGATTTTAGGTGGGTAGGTTTTGTTAGCTTCAAACTTTATGGCGGATCTGAATACAACACTTTAAGCGTGCTTGCGCAGGTACAGTCATATGCCCCTCGCTCCACTGCCTCCCGCTACACCTAAAACTACTGCGACGCGACTTGCGCTTATGTTCACATCCACCATAAAGTATGATTGGAACTGTACTGAACTTTTATCATTGATAGGTACGCAGTTAATTAAAAAAAAATGTAGCATCCAACTATTTTAATACAGTTATTTAAATGCAACATTTAAAAAATCATTCTTCTGAACATATTAAAAAAACTAATAAAATACGTTTTAATAAGAAATTGAACTAAAAAAAAGAAAATAACTTTTAGTATAAGAATAAATTTAACGAGAAAATTATTGTCATTGTGAAAAGTATATATTATATATGGTTTCCTATTATTTTCATTTTTGTCTTAAATTTTTTTAAACTATTGTACATTCTATCAAAATTTACAAACATACAAACAAGTGGAATTCAGAATTATTTCTAAAATGATGAACTTATATACAAAATTTCGTGTTTGTGCTGTCAACCGTTGATGAGTGTCCCCATGAGGAGATAATCTTGACTTCAGCACTAATTCGTGGTGGTTTATTTTATCAAAATGCAACTATATACAAAGTTTCGTGTTCGTGCTCTTAACCTTTGAGGAGTGTCCTCATAAGGAGACAATCCTGGCTGCAGCATCAGGTTATGTTTATCATTTTAGTTTATTGTCATCAAAGTTACATATGTCTCCCAAATCTCTGCCCAATATTTTCAGTGAAAGTGGGTGAAAATTGCGTTATGATTTTTGACTTAATTGACCCCTCTTAGCCTGTTCTCTGTTTTTAACTTTATTTGCATTGATTTTTGATGCATGCTTCTTAGTATTCTTCGATTTTGGGTGCGCCATAGCTATTAGCGAAATTTAATTAAGGAAATTATAACTATTTTTCGCTATCAGTTTTCCTCTCCCACTGAAGTTTTATTATTAGTATTTTACTTATCTATTTAACTGTCCGCTAATGACGTTACAGAAAAAAGTAGACGGTTTACGAAGTAGACACATTGAGAATTGGACATAATGCTAAATAGACCGTTTGCTAAGTGGGCCGATAGCGAAGTAGTCACCTAGAGAAGTAGTCAAAATGAGAAATAGGCTATTTGATAAGTAGACCTCTGGCGCCTGATCGTTTTTAAATAGTATGGTTCCACAATAAAATAAATATCTTGTATAGTTTACGAAGTCTATCTATACTATCAAAACTGTGTTTATATTTATGTCGACTACTTATGCGACTTTTTACTTTACTTATGCGTACTTTATGCGAAATACTTGAAAGTGATTTTTGTACTGTATCTAATTAAATAATTTTGTTCAATTGAAATCTGTTTTAATTTCTTTAATTGATGGTTTGCGGTGTCCATTATAATGTATAATGTTCGTATTGACGTTTTAAAAATCTATCGCGATGTTTAAACCTTAGGTAGACGACCTTTTCATTTCAGTCGCGCCACCCACACGAATTACTTTCTAATATTTATGCGTCTAATTGACAACCATGGCAATAATAGAAGGTATAAACAAAGCGTTATTAAATACGTTTTGCTATTTTTTACTGGCGTTTTGCTGATGACATAATCATGGCGGAATCGCTGGAGGGGCTCAGCGGAATGGTAAACGGCCTCAATATCGCCTCTCGGCGGGTGAATTTGGACAAGACGAAAGTCATGTTCAACGAACATATTCTTGCGAGACCGGTAACCGTAGAGGGTGCGACTCTTGAAGTTATGCAAGACTATGTCTACTTAGGACAGACTGTCCAGTTAGGCAAACACAACTTCAATAAAGAGGCCGATCGAAGAATTCAGCGGGGCTGGGCTGCTTTTGGGAAGCTTCGTCATCTGTTCTCGTCGCCACTACCACAATGTCTGAAGACCAAGGTCTTCAACCAATGCGTCCTACCTACAATGACGTACGGTGCCGAAACATGGATTCTCACTGTAGGACTGATCCACAAATTTATAGTCGCTCAGCGTGCTATGGAGCGGGCTATGCTCGGTATTTCTTTGATGGATAAATTCAGAAACACTGAAATCGAAGAACCAAAGTTGTCGACATAGCCGAATGGCAATGGGCCGGTCATATTTGCCGTAGAACCGATATCCGATGGGGTAGACGAGTTCTCGAGTGGAGGCCACGTACCGGGGAGAGAAGCGTTGGACGCCCCCGGCCAGGTGGACAGATGACCTGAAGCACCATACCAGGGGTAGTTGGATGCGAAAGGCGGAGGACCGTGTGTGGTGGCAAGCCTTGGGAGAGGCCTATATCTTGCAGTGGAGAGACACGGACTGATGATGATGATTATTTTTTACTAATAAAATGCCGAATAATTTGAAATATTACGATTCAAATAAATATTGTTCTGTAGGTACTAGAAGTGTGCGCCGATGAATTTTGAATCGGCGGCGGCGGCGTGGTCGGCGTCAATAAAACAAAAATGAAGTCTCGTAGTTTTTATAGTACACAAAACTAAGTATGATATACCTTCTGTAATCCCAGACCAAAGTATAATTATAAAAAAAACTATAAAAACGCAAAAAAAAAATATCACAATCGAATGTTTGCTTAAAAATATAAAAAATAGGCAAAAGAGAAATGAAAATTAATGAAGAAAAACTCGTAAATCCAATGAATTATGACTTGCGCGAGGAAATTTGAGATTTGCATATATCATAATTATCGTGAATAAAAACTATTTTGTCCACATTGCTAGGGCGAAGCCTAGATCGTTTAGCTGTTAACGTGAGACCTGCAACCGAAAACACTCTTTCACTAGGAGTGCTCGTTGCAGGAACACACATTGTTGCTTTGACAAGAGTATACAGCCAAAGGTGAGAATTTATCTTTTCTTGCCAATAAAGAAGTAGATTTCCGTTGTTAACTAAGTCCTTAGGATCACATCCTCCAAAATACTTTCAGCATTCATATTCTATAGGATCATCAACAGAACCACTATCACCTGCATCTGCGAAAGAATACTTCTGTGACAGCATTAGCAGTAAGTCTGAAGCAGGCTTTGTTTTGCTGGTTTCCGGTTGCTCATAGTCAGATTGCTTACATTTACTAGCACTCTGTGGGAGATCTGATTCCTTAATCATCCTCTTACATATGAAGACAAAAATGAAACTCAGCAGCTTCGAGATATTTATCGATTTCCCGAAGTCCTAGGAATCGGCAATCCAGTAGAGCAGTTGCGATAATCAATTTGTTGATAGGGAATCGATGATCTAACAGCTCCAGCATATTGTGTTTCATGCGCAACATAACAAGGTTTCTTGATCGGCATGCTGGGGTAAATACATCTTGTATGTCACATCTGAAGATAAGTGCGACATTTATTGTGATTAACTTAGAAGGTACCTACTAGGTACCTCAATGTAATGACAATCCGCTCCAGCATTGCATGTGCGTAAACAGTTCTCAATTGGATTGTTTTTTTTAACAAAGAAATATTAATTTCGTGAGGTTTATCATGTAAATCACTAGTTTTTAAGCAAAGGGCAAAAACATGGCTACGGTTCACTGTTTTCGATTTAACACCGCATAGGGTTACATATTGGCATTAGACATTAAAAACGTTTTCGCCTTCGATCAGAGGTCTCTACGAAATACCACAATAGTTTAAAATGTCAATAATTATGACTGGATTTTATTTGCAAATAATTATGGAAATCAGTAGATTTCCATAATTATTTGCAAATAAAATCCAGTTAGAAAGTTCGTTATATTCCTATACCAATTTGACATATTGCAGCATATTGTCAATATTTATACCTTCTAAGCAGTCATGACGATCGACCCGCCATGTATATTCACTTGATGTTCCCAATTTCGGTAGGCAGGTTACGTTGCGCGGTAATTATAGTTCTTCGTAATGTGGTGGTGCGTCTGGGGGTAAGTTGTAGTGCCAGATACAAAATATGATTATGTCTCGCGTGCAAACGAGATGGGAAAACCAATTGGTCGTTAACGTAAACGACCAATTGGTTTTCAATTTATTTTAATAATATATAATAATAATATTCTTTATTGTACCCCAAAAGTTTTTAGAACAAGAATAAATAACATAAGTATCTCTTATAACTAAGTTTGATACAATGGGCGGTCTTATCGCTAAAAGCAAAAGCTGTTCCAGACAACCTTTGGATGGATTGGTAGAAGCTTGAGACAACAAAAATGGTTATGATGTACTGACTGAGAATAAATTAAGCTACCTAAACAAGATACATATAGCTATACCACAACAATACATTTCAGAACAATACACAAATATGACACTTAAAACTTATTATAACATCTAAACACTAAACACACACATACCACACAATCAGATAAACTAAGAAGGGCACGATAAATTAATTTTCACCATTCCCTTGAATTCTGATATAGATTGTGCGCATCTTATAACTATAGGGAGTCCATTCCACAGCCGAAAAGCTTGCACAGTGAAAGATTCATCAAAAAACAACTGGAGGAGTGCCTAGGTATCTCCAGTCATAAGTTCTCGGACGATCTCAGATGTCGCAAGTTTGTGTCATGAAGGAACTTAAAATAAATAATTATTATTAATAATATAATATTTGGGACATTCAACACAGCGCCATTTAGTCCCAAAGTAAGCAAGTATTATGCTTGTATAATGGGGACTAGACAACTGGTATAAATACATAAATATATACTTTTACTTATACCAGACACAGAACAAATAGACATGTTTATGCACACAAATATTTGTCCCGGGCAGGGATCTAACCCACAATCCTTGGCTCCGCAGTTAGGGTCTCTAACCACTCGACAAACGGTCTGTCGATTTGATTTTATTATAAGTATAATTTTAATCAAAAACAGCCAACGAATAAATGCGGAATCTATTTGTAAGAATAGATAACTCTATTTACTATTTTTTTGGCATGATTATTTGCTAAAAAGTCTATACCATATCAACACCTTATGACCCACTGCAGAGGCTTAGACCTCCCCTCGAGAGGGGCTGTTTGGAGCTTAATTCAGCACGCTGCTCCAGTACGGGTTAATAACTGCTATCTGATGATGGAAACCGGAACCGACGGCTTAACGTGCTCTCCGAGGCACGGAGTCAGTGATAATTATGTATTTAAGTCAGAAAAAAAGTCATTGGTGGTACATACACTGGGATTCGGACCACGACGTTGTCGACAAAAAGCGGGCGAGCGCCACCACTCGGCTGTCATGACCCTTGGAAAGTCTCTATGTGTGTTGATTATTTATGATTCTTGGTTACATTAGATTAGATCAGCATCGCACATGTACGAACATCAGAATTTTTCAGATTAAAGTAGCCTGTTTGGTAGCCAAATCTATCTTAAGTACACCTACTAAATAATCATTTAAAATTTTTATAAAGAAGAAATTTTTTTAAATTTAATTTCAGGCACAGAACATATTCTTATTCTGCATACTTTTGATTAAGGCTATCGGAAAGACCATGTAAAACATACGGGGCGTTCTAATGAACGTAGTCCAAACTTATAGAGCGTGTACAGCTTACCGAACTAAAAACGTAAATGGTAATGTTTTTCTCGGTAACCGTTAGTTTGCGCCATCTGCTCACCTTAAACTTTTTGTTCAGTTTGGTAAGCTCTATACGCTGTAAAAGTTTGGAATACTGTAACGGTATAAAATTGAAAGTTGAAGTAAAAATAACGAAAAGGTTTAGGGTCTAAGAAAAGGGTTGCTGAGATGACTTAGCAGCGGAACAAAGGACTTGGATCAATTTAAGGACAAACCTGTGGTTCTGTACTGTTGAGGTGCGAGAGATGAATAAATATGAACTGTTTAACGATAATTACAATATTCTTATACAAAATTACATAAAAATTATTACTATACACTTCAACAATGTGACGGAACCTGAAGGGTTCTCGCGTTCATGAGCAGTCCCTAATTGCGGACGCGGCGGTACTGGTCTTCAGATGACCTTTATCTCTATTCGGTGGCGATCGTCCTGTGTTATTGGCTGACACGGACGCGGCGGCGGCGGGCCTTGGTCGCGCACAGTTCGTGTGGACGAGTTGCTGGTCACAGGCCCGCTGGCTGGAGAGTCTGCCGGCGGCAGGGTCGGTCTCGTACACCGGTCAGCAGGCACGAGCTCGTCGGTTGATGCGGTGGCGTATGCTTAGAGATAAGCAGAATGAAGTGTGGTGGCGATTAGCCGGCGAGATATTGCGGATGTGCTGTCGAACTGAGCGTACTTCGCGTACGGGTTCTATGGCAATCTGCCTGATTCGAAAATAAGAATGAATTAATAATTTTGTATCGCAGGATGGGTATTCGACCTTATTGAATTTTGACTTTAGGCAAAGTACTTGGAGCGTGCGCCCTGAGTAAGTATAAGTCGTCTTCGGTACAAACGCCGGTTTACGTATATTTAGCGAGAGACACACGTGTAGGGATGTCCATGTCCACATCGTATACCTACGAAAAAATATCTTTTTTTTCGTAGCTTTGCATACCTATTAAATCTATTACACACACGTAAACTTCTGTGACATGTGCACACCTTTTTTTTAAAATTAACCGAACTTTTTGTCTGCTCTCCCAACGCTCGCGGTAGCGATGGCCGGAAAGCGTCCTCTGCCCCACCGCACCGCTTCTTACCACTTGTGTCGCCTATTTATCGCGAAGATGTTACGTTACCTACTTCTTAGTTTATGGCGTTCTCTGCTTAAAGCAATTTCGCCAATGTTACGTTACTTTGCCTTAGGTGGCCGCTGACTAGATCTCCTAGATATCTGCCTTCGGCGACCGCTCTTGGCTGACGACGGCGACGTCGATTTTCGTCTGCTATATTTGATAGTTCGAGCACAAAAGACCGAGCCTAGTTCGACCATCGAAAAGGAAACCAAATTTTAGTATTTGTGTCTTGGTACTTTACAATCATGTATCTATACTATAATCTAATAAAAAAGACTGCTTCTATCCATATATAAAAATTTTATGATTTTTTTAGCACGGGTGCTACCCTACGTGCATCCCTACACCCATTTGGTTTTTTGTTGCCGACTTTCTCTACGCTCTTTCTCGAAACAAAGTTTTTTAAAAGATAAACACTTTTTTGAGGAGAATTTAATGACTTGCAATTTTCAAATAACCCACATTGCTCGCCACAGTTGCTCGCTGAGCTATTGGAATGAAGATATTTGTGAAAACCCGTTTTTGGAACATTCGACCTTTCATATCTCATAGTCATGGCAATAGCAATTATTTCATTACCCATTTATTAAAACATCCAAATGTAGGTAGGTGTGTACAAAAATTTAGATAACTGGGCTTTTTAAACCAAAGTATTATTTTTATGTCTAAAATAAGTGGATCGTTTTTCAATACGCGAAAAAGGTTAAATTTCTGAAATTATATATAAGTATAACCTCCCACACCAAATATACACACACACTCATGCCATTTTTTTTTAAGGAATAGCACTTAACCCATGGATGTAGGTTTATGGATACCGCATTGTGATTACGAAATTGTGTACAAAAAATATACACCACAGGCCAAATATATGCCACTTGATGTTTTGATTTTGTTAGGTAAAGGATATTGAGGAATGATTTGAATATACCCAGACGGGCAAGGATATTAAGTTTACTTTTGTTTTGTTATTTTACCGTGCATGAGGACATGCACGAGGGATGGACGAATGTTAGATACATTAGGTATCAGTTAGGTACCTACTTAAAACAAAGTTAAAAATTAAAGGGGGTCCCCCATACAACAAACGTGTTTTTTCATATTTTTATTTGTTGTTATAGCGGTTATAGTAATACACACCTACGTCATAAAAATTTCAACTGTAGGTAAGCAATTATCTCACAACCACCAATCACCAAAAACGTCGGAAAAAAAACCGTTTCTTGGCAGCGCTTTCCAATGTAGCCTGCTGGAAAATTACAAAATATTTAATCAGGCTTATGGGGGAGGGGTGTAGGAACCTCATGCAGTAAATATTTTTTTCAGGAAATGAAAAAAATATTAGGCTTAGGGCTTATTAGTGGCTCGTCACTCCGCTCCGCTTCGCTTCTTGCATTATCACAAGCAAACCATAACCTAATCTATTTTTTTGAAATGATAGACCATCAACATATCTTAGCCAGATTTCAAATTGATTGTTTTTATGAACACAATTTTCATCAGGCAGCAGTGGAAAGCCGACTCCGTTTCTTGTATGGGGAGTGACCCCTTTAATTTTTAACTTTATTTTATTTTCATTATATGTTGTTAATTATAACAATTATCTATATTAATAAAATTGGAGTGTCTGTCTGTCTGTCTGTCTGTTCCGGCTAATCTCCGAAACGGCTGAACCGGTTTCAATGAAACTTTGCAGACGTACAGAGGGCATTACCGCGGGTGACATAGGCTACTTTTTGTCTGTCTGTCTGTCCATCTGTCTGTCTGTTTGAGCTGATCTCAGAAACGGCTGAACCGATTTCAATGAAACTTGGCAGACGTGCAGAGGGTACCTATTATCAGGAGTGACATAAGCTGCTTTTTGTTTGTCTGTCTGTCCGTCTGTTTGTTTGTTCGAGCTGATCTTCGAAACGGCTGAACCGATTTCAATGAAACTTGGTAGACGTGCAGAGGGCATTATCGAGGGTGACATAAGCTGTTTTTTGGTTGTCTGCCTGTCGATCTGTCTGTCTATCTGTTCCGGCTAATCTCCAAAAAGGCTGAACCGATTTCAGTAAAACTTTGCAGACATGCAGAGGGCATTATCGGGGGTGACATAGGTTATCGTGTTAGTACTCAAACTTAATGTTTTGACGAGATATATGTGACCACGTGACCAAATTTTTAAAAGCTTATATTTTCGAACCTATCAATCGCAGACCTATCATGTTGGTACTCAAACTTAATGTTTTGACGAGATCTATGTGACCACGTGACCAAATTTTTAAAAGCTTATATTTTCGAATCTATCAATCGCAGACCTATCATGTTGGTACTCCAACTTGATGTTTTGACGAGATCTATGTGACCACGTGACCACATTTTTAAATGCTTATATTTTAGAAACCGTCAATCGCAGACCTATCGTGTTAGTACTCAAACTTGATGTTTTGACGAGATCCATGTGACCACGTGACCAAACTTTTAAAAGCTTATATTTTCCAACTATCAATCGCAGAACTATCGTGTTGGTACTCAAACTTGATGTTTTGACGAGATCTATGTGACCACGTGACCACATTTTTAAATGCTTATATTTTCGAAACCATCAATCGCAGACCTATCGTGTTTGGACTCAAACTTGATGTTTTGACAAGACCTATGTGACCACGTGACCACATTTTAAAATGCTTATATTTTCGAAACCATCAATCGCAGACCTATCGTATTGGTACTCAAACTTGATGTTTTGACGAGATCTATGTGACCACGTGACCATATATTTAAATGCTTATATTTTCGAAACCATCAATCGCAGACCTATCGTGTTGATACTCAAACTTGATGTTTTGAGGAGGTCTATGTGACCACGTGACCAGATTTTAAATGCATATATTTTCGAAATCATCAATTGCAGACTTATCGTGTTGGTACTCAAACTTGATGTTTTGACGAGATCTATGTGACCACGTGACCAAATTTTTTTATGTGTCTGTCCGTTTAATCGAGCTAATCTCCTAAACGGCTAAACCGATTTCAATGAAACTTTCAAAGTTGTGATTAAAAGATCGTCTGGAGTGACATACAATACTTTTTGATTGTCTGTCTGGCCGTCTCTCTGTCTTTTGAGCTGAACTCTGAAACATTTAAACCAATTTTCATGAAACTTCGCAGACGTGAAAAGATGTGTGAGTGATATACGCTACTTTTTGTTTGTATGTTTGTTTGTTCGTTTGTTCGTTCGTTCGTTCGTTTGTCTGTCTGTCTGTCTGTCTCTCTATGTAGTTCAAGCTGATCTTTTGAAGATTTTAATGCAACTATGCAGACATAAAAAGGTGATTATCAGGAGTGATACGAGTTGGTTTTTGTCTGTGTGTTTGTCTGTATGTTTGTTAGGCCTAATTGTCGAAACAGCTGATCCGATTTTACTGAAATTTCGCAAATATAAAGAAAACGTTGTAAAGAGTGAAAAGAAATTCTGTTAGTCTGTCTGTCTGTTCCAGTTAATCTCCAAAACGTCTGACTAATTTTGCGACCGACTTATGGGATAGCTATTCTTCATGCTAAAATGGCTAAATGGATTTTTATGAAATTAGGTATAGAGATTTCTTAGGCAGTTAAGTTTCAGAATGTTCTGGAAAGTGTTACAATGTTCTGCAGCGTCGCATTTCTTTAACTGTCTCTGTACAACTGTGGTCAACGCGAGCGAAGCCCGCGGGCGGAAAGCTAGTATAACAATATATCTATATTAATAAAATTGGAGTGTCTGTCTGTTCCGGCTAATCTCCGAAACGGCTAAACCGATTTCAATGAAACTTTGTAGACGTGCAGAGAGCATTACCGCGGGTGACATAGGCTACTTTTTGTTTATCTGTCTGTCTGTTTGAGCTGATCTCAGAAACGGCTTAACCAATTTCAATGAAACTTTGCAGACGTGCAGAGGGCATTATTGCGAGTAACATAGGCTACTTTTTGTCGGTCTGTCTGTCTGTTTGAGTTGATCTCCGAAACGGCTGAACCGATTTCAATGAAACTTGGCAGACGTGCAGAGGGTATTGTCAGGAGTGACAAAGGTTGCTTTTTTGTCTGTCAGTTTGAGCTGATCTCAGAAACGGCTTAACCGATTTCAATGAAACTTGGCATACGTGCATAGGGTATTATCAGGGGTGACATAGGCTGCTTTTTGTTTGTCTGTCAGTGAGAAAATGAGGTAGGAAGCATTATACCACAGAGGAAATACATACAGAGGTTCGGCGAAGGCCTCTAGACAGAGCAATCGTGAGGTAAGCGCGGGAGGGGAGACGTACCTACCTTTTAAGCCATGGTTTAAAAAGTCCTTGCCAAACAAGACTGTCGCGTTGCACTCGAGTGAATTAATTTATTTATTTATAAAAAAAATATTGATTATTGTTTTGTCACTATAGTGCCGCCATTACAAAATTTCTTCTTTATTTGCACGACTAATATTATACTAATATAATATTCAAGTTACTACCTATCTCCGAACTTACGAGTCACAGAAATATATTGTCCACAATCTGAAATTTAAGTGAGCACGTTATCAAATTTTTAAAAGCTTATATTTTCGAAACAATAAATCGTAGACCTATCGTGTTGGTACTCAAACTTGATGTTTTGACGAGCTCTTTGTGACCACGTGACCACATTTTTAAATGCTTATATTTTCGAAACCACCAATCGTAGACCTATCATGTTGGTACTCAAACTTGATGCTTTGACGAGATCTATGCGACCACATGACTAAATTTTTTTATCTGTCTGTCTGTCCGTCCGTTTGTTTGTTCGAACTGATCTCCGAAAGGGCTGAACTTATTTCAATGAAACTTTCAAAGATGTGATTAAAAGATTGTCAGGAGTGACATACAATACTTTTTGATTGTCTGTCTGGCCGTCTCTCTGTTTGTTTGAGCTAAACTCTAAAACATTTACGGGTAAAACAAAAGACGGGTGTGAAGAGTGACATACGCTACTTTTTGTTTGTTTGTATGTCTGTCTAGATAATTCAAGCTAAACTTTTGAAGATATTAATGAAACTATGCAGAAATTAAAAATAGGTTGTCAAAAGTGATATAGGTAACTTTTTGTCGGTGTGGTTGTCTGTCTGTCTTTTTGCTCCGGCTCATCTCCAAAACGACTAAACCATTTCTATGAATCTTCGCAGACGTAAAAAGCAGGTTATCAGGAGTGAGGTTGGTTTTTGTCTGTGTGTTTGTCTGTTTGTTAGGACTAATAATCGAAATAGCTGATTCGATTTTACTGAAATTTTTCAAATATAAAGAGGGCGTTGTCAAGAGTGAAAAGCAATTTTTTTATATACCTACATATAGAAAATCGTAGTGCCTGTTAGTCTGTTTGTCTGTTCCAGTTGATCTCCAAAACGTCTGACTGATTTTGGGACCTTGGGAACTTGTGGGATAGCTATTCTTCATGCTAAAATGGCTAAATGGATTTTTATGAAATTAAGTATAGAGATTTCTTAGGTAGTTGAGTTTCAGAATGTTCTAGAAAGTGTTACAATGTTCTGGAGCGTTGCGTTCCTTTAACTGTCCCAGTACAACTGTGGTCAACGCGAGCGAAGCCCGCGGACGGAAAGCTAGTATATATGTATATAACTTGATGTTTTATATGTGATGTGATATATATATAACAATAGGTATTAACCTACACACTCTGTAAAAATTTCAAGTGTCTACCTATTACGGTCCAGACGATATAGCTCTGTGACAGAAGGACGGATGGACGGACAGCGAACTGTTGTAATAGGGTTCCCGTTGGATAATATCCTGTATCTACCATAGGTTTAGACAGCAAGTAAAATTAAATATTGGAAAGTTGTGTTTAACTAGAGGGTTACGTTTAAATTTTTTCTCTATTATTTATATATGACTTTATCAAAATGTAACTTTTAATTTAACCAGAATAAGGTTTAAATAACATAATATTTTTTGGAGGATATTTGATTGATTGTACGCTAATAATAATACAGTGTAGGTATACGAAAAGTTAAGAATTTCTGGTGATCTTAAAAATAAACATGAAAGGAAAGACACAGTGTCTAACATCAGTTTTATTACATCCAATAAATTATAATTATAGACAATATTATCTCAATATAAAACCGTAGTCTTTTTCATACACATAATAGATTTCATCTGAGTTTATGCTATTTTACAAGAAAATAATTAATTAGTGAATATATCAATAAAATTTCATAATTTAAAATAATTATATTTATGTTATGACACTGTTAATATAATTTTTAAAATTACCTATTTTATTTGAATACGCTAAATTAATATTATACATAAAACGGATCTAAAATAGGTAGCACATGAAAAAAATTTAAAATGGCATAAGTATTGTAAAATTTACTATATATCTATGAAAAAGACTAGACAAGCGGCTGCAGCAAGGTACAAATCACTTAAGCTATACATCCATTATCTACCTAACACAATGAGATTTTACAGGAAAATTCTATTCAAATGAGGAACTACACTAACGTATAATGCCGCTAATTATAGCAATAATTGTGTGCTTGCGCCTTAACAAAATGCAAGCGGAGCCAGACAACCATACCATATAATAAGCCCATTAATACCCCACTACAGGTGCTTAGGCCTACCTTCTGGCTTAACGTGCTCTCCGAGGCACAGTCAGTGATAGTTATGTGCATAAGTTAGAACTCAGTAATACATACCCTGGAATTCGAACCACGGCCTTCTAGACTAGAAGTGGGCTCGCTGCCACTCGGCTATCACGACACCAGCCAGACAAATTACTCGATAATCAATGGACATTACACGTTAATGTGGCTCTGTCATGACCAAAAGAGGTTTCAAATAAAGCCCGGCATTTCAAATTACCGTTATTAAAATCGACCATAGACTATAAAAAATAAGAACGCGTATATTAACTCACAGTTCGGCGATGCCTTGCCGGCCCTATTAAAATGCGTTTTACCTGCAGGTTTCAAAGTAATTTTTCCAAAAAGAAATGAGGTATCTTACATGCATCTCATCGGTCAGTGGCACGAAATCTAGAAACGTCAACGGCCGTGTTGACCTAGATTATTGTCTCAGTTACTTATGTACCCACGCGACGTATAAATACAGTAGGAGGTATAGTAACCAATACAGTCGCTAGTTCAATAAAAAACATCGGACATATACTCTATGGTCGATTAACTCGAAAAAGATTTTTTTTTTGTTTCGTTTAGGATAAAATCAGTTCATCGTATTGCTGTAGTTATATGGTTTTCTTGGTAAATCTCATCGCGATATTATATATTTTTAATACTGATGATATTCTATACTTTAGGTCGATAAATGCGTTGTTTAATTATACGTTACTTTAAACTGTGATTAAAAAAAATCAATTCAAAAAAGTTAGGTTTCAGCAGAAAAATATATCCCGGCACGGAATTCGAACGGAATGCTTATTTTTAAGTAAACTCATTAAAAACCTTTTCTACACTATAAAGCCATAGGTATAGACACAATCCGTATTACTTGCATTGTTTCAAAGCTCAATTTTACATCTAATTAATTTACATTTCATAATTTAAAAATTAATATTAACAACAAATGTTTCGCAATAAATATTTTTATACAGCGCAAAAAAAAAATCTAAACGATTTTTTCATATGGCAACATTATATGATATGTTATAACTAAGAGAGCTGGCAAGTATTATTAACTTGAAAAACGAGTGCTCTAAATATTGTAAAAGTTATGCTAGAATCATTATACATAGAATATTCTTACTTGAAAGTATGTATCCATACGTTTGAATTTTTAAGAGATTTCAAAAATGTTTGCATTTATCACAACAGACGTAGAAATGCTACAGCAATTACATTTTTTGTGTTAATTACTAATAATTTTCAAGACCGTTTGAAACATGTATTGTTGTTTGTTATTAAAATATAAATATCAAAAGAAAAATATATGGTGACTTTTTAATTACCATCCAATTTTAATATTAGGTACGTTCTTGATGAAAACAATAAAATACGTGTTATTTTCTTTTATTGTCACTTAGTACCTACTAAAATATTGAGATAAAACGTCATAAAGTTATCGTGTTCGGGCGACTGACGATTGTATCGGTCGGCGGCCGCCCACTGGATGACCTTTCCTTTATATCCACGTTCACCATTTTCTGATGCGTAGTATTTACTTTTGGTATAGAAATCACGCTATACTGATAATTGTTTCGGAATAATTATTTTACTATAATTATACGTGTTTTTTTTCCAAAAATTAAGTTTTTGATACCTAATGCCTGGAAAAAAAATTGATGGTCATTTAAAAGTCTTCCTGATAGACAGACCTGAGATAGCAGTTATAGACAAACGCAACTATTTATAAATCTAGTACTTACCGTAGATTTACATAACTTTTACAAAATTAAGAGCCATTACACCTTTTTAACCTACAAAACTTCTTTGCCTTAAATGTACATAAATTAAAAAATATATATAACTTTTATGTAGGCCTTAAATTAAAATTATGCCTAAAAACATAATAAATACGAGTTTAAATTGAACACATATCTCCCGCCAAAACTGAACTATCAAATACATGGCAGTTCTTAGATTTTATATAAATTATAATTTAAAGTGACACCGATTATGCTTTTTATTTTAAGTAATAAACTTTTATTTTTATATTTACGCTCTAAATTCACTATACTAACGCTGGTATAAAATACATACAAAAAGTGAGGTTAATTATGTTATCCTTATTAAATAAACCAAAGCTTATGAACAGGCAATCACAAATTAAAATTGTAAATTTTTTTTTAATAAAAAATATGCGACAAAGTGTGACCGTTGTGAGTTTATATGATCTCCAGAACTTCTGCACCTATTTGAAAAACTCACCATTTCAAAGTTTCAAATGGGCATAAGCTACTATACATAATTCTTAAACCCGAGTGAAGTCGGGGCGAGTCGTTAGTGATTAATAAATTGTTATATACGAACGGATTAGAGGTATTTTGGTGAAAACAAAAGTTTATGAGTTAGGTGCGAATAATATCTATCATTTTAAGAGGATTGTGCGGCAAATTTTCATACAAACGACGTTAACGGTTGGTGGTTGTACCCATTAAACCTTAACCGATAGGCGCAAAAAAATATGGTATTCAGATTGGCAAAAAGTAGGTTTGCACGTTTTTAATTTTTGAGATATTTTGATAGCTACACCATAAGAAAAAAAAAAAAACTGAAATACGCGGGATTATTCATCGATTCTTTTTAATTTTTCAAATGATCAACATGAAACTAAGAGGATTTTCACATAATGTGAAAAATAAAAAAACGTACGAACCTAGTTTTTACTGATCTTAATACCATATAATTTTTTGTGCCAATCGGTTAAGTTTTAATGGGTTTAATCGTTTAAGGTTTAACGCCATTTATATGAAAATTTCCCAATACCACTTTCCTTTTAAGTGACACACACCAATTCATATATAATTTATTCATAGTAAATAAAAGCTGCTTTAAACTCAAAATTAAATCATGAAAATGCTTATTTTATAGGTGAGTGATTTTATATATACCTATTTATATTTATGAATCTATCCTGGCATTGATTTATACGATGACGGAACCAAAGCTCATTCTCTACAATCAGCTTCACGTTTTGTTCCCATTACCGTATTAAATGTGTGGCAACACTCTCATATTACAAGCGGAACCTGTGCCGCTACCGCAATTCGTAGGTATTTCAGGCAGCCTTTGATTTTATAACGTCTGGATGGATTCTGGCAATGCAATTTTAATAAAAAATGACAGGCCGACTTTAACATGCCTGTGTGTGTGATTCAACATCCGTGTGCATGAATTATAACCGAACAGTTAGGTGATATATTCGGTGATCGCCGAATCTCGGCCGACACTAAGACATTATATAATAAAAAGAGGCAGCATAAAACTTTGTGTAAAACTTGTTTAGCTCTGTCTAAACATAAAATTGAAGACCCGAGTGAAGAGTGATGACCTGTTATCAACCCTTGTTTTCTTTTTTAAAGAAAATGCTCTTTTATAAATATGCTTCGCTTCGGGATGAGGGTGCGTGGAGCTTAATCAATTGGGATCGACGCCTTAACGTGCTCTCCGAGGCATGGAGTCAGCGATCGTTATTTACTTACTTAAGTCAGAAAAAACTTAAAATAAAAAAAATATATTCAATATAAAATTTTACATACACTAATTGAGAGTCAAAATGAATTTATTAGATAATATAAGACGATACTCATTGATACATGCCAGTTTTTGAGATTTTATTTAATTTTTTTATATTATTTTATATATTTAGGACAACAAACAACTTGTACAATGAAACTTATATATCTAACAATAAGTAAACAGTTTCGATTCGAACAGGATTCGAACAACGCACTTCTAAACAAAAAGCCAGCTCGCCACCACTCGGCTATCGTGACACTTAAGTTAACAACATCCTATTTGAACCGCCTTAATTATTTTCTGTTTTATTGTAGGTATATTAAATTAAAATATATTAAAAAATTTAAATGCTTCAAGCATAAATATTCAAAAAAAGAACTTAAAATATTCAAGGGTTGACAATGGGCCAGCACCCTTCAGCCTTCAGCTCAGTCTTCAATTTTATATTTAGACATCGCTAAACAAGTTTTACATCAAGTTTCATGTTGCCTTAGAGTGCGTTCCATTCGCATCAAATAACAGCTACAAATGACACTTTTGGCAGTTTTTTTGCTTTCCAGATAGAACATTTTTGCCAAAATCGTTCACGTGTGGCGTTTGTAGCTGCTCCGTCAGACCCACCTCGGCAGGTGGGTCGTTCGTGTTCATTTTGACATTTGACATTTAATACCGTTCCAGACACAATATACGTATTTGTGGCTTTGATAGTGAAGTAATCGTTCGTAACAGATTAGAACGTAAAAAAAAAACTTTTGTAGCGTTCGTGGCTGTTATTGTATGCGTATGGAACGTAGGTTTAAACACCTACTAATATTAACTCTGAGATTAACAGCATTACACGTCGATTGACATACGAACATTTCAACTATTAAAATTATTGTCAATGACATCGTTGATTTATGACCTGTTTGTCTATAATAAGGTATATATTCATTTGACAGAATATGGTATAGATGTAATATTAAAAATACTAACTATTGTTTTTAATTTCGTAACTATACTATTGTGTGTGTTAAATAATCTGACGCGATCAATAATGTTGGTGGTTGGATCAGAACAGAAATGTCAAAATGGATTAAAAAAATTACGCCCTGCTAGTAACTAATCTATCCTTGGATATAGTAAGAAGCTATGTCTATGGAATATGACCCTATTCCGCGCGAAATACAAAAATAAAAAGTCATCCAATAAGTCTGATCGCGCGTCATTGATTTAGTTACGTGACTACCCATGTTCTGTACTGCGGTTGGCTGGTGTTATTTAAAAAAAAAAAAAAAACGTACAGGACATCACCATTTTTTTGCCCCCTTATTTTTTAAATGTATTTAGCTTCTTTAAAGTCTTAATACAATTTTAATTTTGTGTACGAAACTATGAATACAGTATAGACATAAATTAACTGTTTTGTTTTTGTAAAACGAATAATATGGCAGCTATCATAGGGACAGGGGGTCACTTAATTTATGAGAATGTCAGACAAAAACATGACCATAAAATGAAGACGCCAGAAGAAAGAAGCAAAACAGGGATGTATTATTTATGATATTTTTAAGCTCTCTTAGACAATATCCTACGATACGAGGTCTTATTATCAGGCTTATTGTAAGCGTTTTTATACCTACATTATTTATAAGACTGTACTGAAGATATAATAAGGTATGGGTGCCATTACAAGATATCATTAGAGAACCTATTTTAGAACATGATCACGGCCTGTTGTAGGACATGATCACGACCAGCTTAGGACATAGACATGTTCTGTTTTATGGCATGATCAGTACTTGTTTCGGAATAATAAAGTGTTCAATGTAAGAATGGCGATGTCCTGGCGCACTTGCGGCCGCAAGCGCACTTCCTCACGATTTCGATGTCTTTGGTGTAACGAGTGCCGTCCGCGCACACCAGACGGATCTGTGGAAAACCATACAGAAAATTAATCCATTTTAATATTATAAACGCAAAAGTGTGTTGTCCTTTCTTCATGCCGTTACGAGCAACGAAACCACGTGCTTTTTTGTACAGAGATACTTGAAGGGATGGAGAGTGACATAGGTTTCTGTTTTACTGTTATTTATTTATATATTTGATATAAAAAAATCGACATTAACAACAAGCAAAGCTTCAAGTTATTAAATTGAGTATTAGGGAGAACAGCACTCAGGAATTAAAATACAAAATTGGTAAAAACGAAAAAAAAACCGAGGGTTTCGTGCTGTTATATAACGCATTTATTGCTATTCACCGCCAGATGGCACATAAAGTAATGTGGTGTAAAGTAACTACGAATCAACGATTTACGGATTTTTCACTTATGCTGTGAAACCTTGTTTCCTGTCAGATCTAATTCCAGGTCAAGAGAAAGTAGGTACCCTAGTATGGGTTTTGATTTATTTGTGCATGTCAAAGTTGTCGGCACAAAGGACCGTACTTTTTGAATGCGTTTACCCTGAAACTTAACTTACAGTAAGTTTCAGATATTAATTTTACCTTGATATCTAAAAGTGATTTGACAGACAGACAGACTGACAATGAAGTGATCCTAAAAGATCCTTTTCTCCTCATGAGATTCCATTCCATCAGCCCTTTTTATACCCCACTGCAAGAGCTTAGACCCTCCCTCGACGAGGGGGCTTGGAGCTTAAATCCACCACGCTGCCCCAATGCCGGTTGGCGGTTTTTAACGACTGCCATCTGATGATGGCATCCGGGACCGACTGCTTAGCGTACTCTCCGAGGCACGGAGTCAGTGATAGTTATGTACTTAAGTCAGAAAGAACTCATTGGTACATGCCCGTTTCTGGGATTCGAACTACGACCTTTTAAATAAGAAGGAGGCTCGTCACCACTTTGCAATCACGGTTGACTGCCTTAAGGAAATATTGATTCCCGGTATGGAGCCGATGTGGCAGGAGTATGACTAACAATGACAAGCTCACTCTCCTGCTGTGAGAAGAATGAATGAATCTGATAGTCTTACCTTTCTCTTCTTAGTCTTCCGTGGTGCACAACACTGTCCCTTGCCGCAAGCGCTGCGAGCTGACACAGCGCAGCGTGCTGAGCGCACTTGGCGACGGCTGCGACATGTACCCTCCGTGACGTATTCTCGGGTCGCTTCCTATAAACGCATAAGAAAATATTGACACTTTCTTGAGTTTCTGACGTTTCTTGACTTGGGTGACCTGTTGGCCGAAGACCCCAACTGCGGAGCCAAGGGTCGCGGGTTCGATTCCCGGCCGAGACAAATATTTATATGCACGAACATGTCTATTTTCATTTCTCATACTCAGCAAATACGCTTGTACTATACTACCTGATCAGAGGGACGAAAACAGTACTTTTCGTCCCTAAGAAACGACTTTCTCTGCTGTCAAAAAAATTAAAAACTGTGCAGGCCATGTCCCAACTTTTTATACAGCCAAGTATCAACAATTTCGTAACATGACTTAAGATTTATGCAAAATATTTACCATCATCAATGTTAAAAAATTCTGGCTGGTAGAACGCCACAGAAAAATCGACATAAAAAAGGCGGGAAAGTGGCAATTTGATGTTCAGTTGTTTTGTCGAGTGTTAACTATTTGCGTACACAAATTCGTATAAAATGAGTTCATCAGATTCAGATATTATTATAGATTTAACGTGATTTTACTGGATACAAAAATATCCAACATCATCATCATCATCATCAGTCCATTTTTAACACACAGGCTTAGGCCTCCTCCAGGGTGAGGAGGGGGGCTTGGAGCTTAAGTCGCCACGCTGCTCCACTGCAAGTTGGGAACTGTAACGACCGCCATCTATTGACAGCGTCCGGGACCGACTGCTTAACATGCCCTCCGAAGCGCGGTGTCAGTGATATTGTGTACTTAAGTGAGAAAAATTCATTGGTACACGCCCGGATTCGAACCATGGCCCTATGGGGCCTTATAAATTTGAGACAGGTTCGTTGCGCTCTGGGCTATCACGACATATAAATATATCCATATAAATATATTATAAAGAATATTTAAATGTGTAGATCAGCTGTCTAGTGAACCCATAATAGAAGCATAATGCTTGCTTACTTTGAGACTAGATGGCGCTGTGTGGGATGTCCCTGATACTATTTAAACTTCCTTGCGTTGCTTGGTTTGGAAAATGTTGACGATCAACTTTATCGATCGTGAATTCGGTATGATCACTTTTTCTGTCCCATTTTAATATTTTCTATCGAAATTAGGGTTCAAAATAAAAAAAACTAATTTCCTAATTTTAATTTAAAAAATATGGCATTTTAAAAATAGGTTCAAAAAAATGCTAAAAGACGTTCGATAGCACTTATTTCGTGCTGTTGTTTAATAAAGCGATGTACGGTTTTTCTGCATATTTTGTATTCAAAATTGAGTCTTGTGCGTAAGACAATACGGTTTAAATTACTGGACTGTAAAACGAATATATATTTTTTCCAATCCATTTTTTTTTACCTTTGTGTTTTGGTAACTAAAGGCTACATTTGTGATATTATTTATATTTAAAATTGAGTCTTGTGCGTACAATAATACGATTGATATTACTAGACTGTAAATGGAATATATTCTTTCATTATTTTGTGGCAGTGTAACTAAATGGAGATAGGACTGTATTTTACCATAGCAACTGTGTATCTTCCCTAATTAATACATCGATGATTCACAGTCATTTGTTTTAATTGAATATTCCGTCATTTTAGTGAAGAGAAAGTAGAGTGACGGGAAACGTCGACGCTATTGTCGAGAATGTATCCACCCGTAACAGTTAAAAAAATACGATTAGATTAGGTACCTTGCGACAACCGTTGGCAGCGGTCGTTCCAGGCGAAGCCGGCGCAGCGGGTAGTTGTTCCACATCAATCTGTTTGTATGGCGACATAACTGAAATACGTAAAATGTGGTCTTGTACATAAAATTACAACATACCTACATAAGGATACGTTGACAGCCAAGTGACTAAGTAAAATTTTTTGTGGAATTGAATTAGATTTTTTTATGCTGACGAGGTCAATCCTGTGTACATAAGATATTTTTCCAAAAAATTATTATGTGTTATGTAGACGACATGATTTCATAAATTTTTTTTTTTGGATTTTTTGTCTGTTTCTTTGTTTGTATGAATACGATAAATTCAAACACTACAACACCGTTTCGATGAAATATTTTGTAACTTATTAGTTGTAAACCAAAGTCAAATCAAAAAAAACTAAACAGGGTTTTTTTTCAGGGCAGGGAAGTGTACAAAAACTAGATAGTAAATCCTGCACATAGTTCGCACAGCCGAAGCTGCTGCCCACTGCTTAGAATTTAGAACGAACAAAACTGATTCTTGTTAACGCGTTTTGCGTGATATATCGAAAATTTTAAAATATTACAGTTTCCAAGATATCCATATTATGAACTGAAATGACATTAGAATCCAACTAAGTGTTCTTTTTTTAAAAAATAACAGCTTATAAATAGTCTATATTGAATACTTAATGATTTTGCGTAAATATGAGCTTTCCATGATCGATTTACTTGCTCTAACTTCGCGTTCATCTAAAAGTACAAACAGATAAAATAATAATTGATATTAGTATTTTGGTTTTAGTGACGAATAACAGAGATTTCATTTCCAAACAGTATCCTCCATGTACAGACATCACAAGACTTAAAGCTATCTTACACCTCGTTCCCACCTAGTATAATACACTGTATGATACAGTGACACAGTATGGAAATGACAGTATAATACAGTGTATTATACTTGGTGGATACGAGGTGTTAGAGCATTACAGATATGACTTAGGGCCGGTTTTTCAACTGTCACTCTGCCTAGGAATAAATTTCAAGTGTAACTTAAATTTACACTTAAATGTAAGCTACACTTAAAACTCAAGTGATAGTTGAAATACTGGCCCTTATTGTCGTTTTCTTTGAAAGGGTGATTCACCTGGCGATAAATTCACGCTGGTCGTGCCCGATTGTTTTTTGGGAGGTGTTTTGACCGCCTGCGTTATGACCGGTGCGCCACCTGCGTACGTAAATGCATGTTAGAATGCAGTTTCTACGAAAATACAACGCGTTTATTTGGGTACCTTTATCTATGTTCTAATAAACTTGGTAGTTAAGCATTTGTAAGCGTTTTGCATATAATTTAAAATTTCATCTTTATTCAAATAAACCGGAATGACCGATTGGCCGAGTTGTTAGAGACCCCAACTACGGAGCCAAGGGGCGTGTATTCGATTCCCGCCTGGAGCAATTATGTGCATGAAGGAACATGTCTACTGGGTGTAAAAATATCTATATTGTTATATGCTCATTATAAAGAATATTTAAGTATGTATATCAGTTGTCTAGTACCCATTATACAAGCATAACACTTGCTTACTTTGGGGCTAGATGACGCTGTGAGGGATGTTGCAGATATTTATTTATTTATTTATTTATTTATTTATTAGGAGAAAAAACAGTTACAGGTGTGGTTTAAAATATGCTACAGTACAGTATGAGAAATAAAAATGTTACAACTATAACCTAATAAATTTCTCAATGGAAAATTAAATTTAGAATTAAAAACAATGAAACTAAAGTAAACGTGCACCACGCACATAAAGCTGCAGAAATAACAATATTAACACAAAAGACTAACAATAATAATAACTTGAATTTACCTATTATACATACTTAATTGCCTTTTTTAAGCGACTTCAAAAAAGAAGGAGGTTACTCAATTCGACCGTATATATGTTTTTTATTTTTTTTATTTTTTTTTATGTGTGTTCAGGGATAACTTCGTTGTTTATGAACCGAATTGGATGATTTTTTTTTGTGAAAGGGAGATATCTCCGAAATGGTACCATGATAAGGAAACCAGGATCTGATGATGGCATCCCAGAGAAATCGAGGGCAACCTTCGAAAATCGTATTTTAAAGTATCGTATTTTAAGTATTTTGATAAAGTACTACTACTAGTACTATTTAATGAAGGTCGGGAGTCGATCTGATGATGGAGCTGAAAGACAGTCGAGGGAACTCCTCAACGACTTACAGCAGTTACCTGGTGTTTGGACTTGATTCATTTCTATTGATGAGATCTTTGCACCCATATGGATTATAAGTGCCATTACAGGTCTGATGATGGAGACCATACACAATCGAGGGAACTCCTCAACGATTTACAGCAATTACCTGGTGTTTGGACTTAATTCATTTCTATTAATGAGAACTTTGCACCCACATCGGTTATAAGTACCATTACAGGTCTGATGATGGAGACCATACACAGTCCAAGGAACTCCTTAACGATTTATAGCAATTACCTGGTGTTTGGACTTGATTCATTTCTATTGATGAGATCTTTGCACCCATAAAGGTTATAAGTACCATTACAGGTCTGATGATGGAGACCATACACAGTCGAAGGAACTCCTTAACGATTTATAGCAATTACCTGGTGTTTGGACTTGATTCATTTCTATTGATGAGATCTTTGCACCCACATGGATTATAAGTGCCATTACAGGTCTGATGATAGAGACCATACACAATCGAGGGAACTCCTCAACCATTTACAGCAATTACCTGGTGTTTGGACTTAATTCATTTCTATTAACGAGAACTTTGCACCCATATGGGTTATAAGTACCATTACAGATCTGATGATGGAGACCATACACAATCGAGGGAACTCCTTAACGATTTACAGCAATTACCTGGTGTTTGGACTTAATTCATTTCTATTGAAGAGAACTTTGCACTCATATGGGTTATAAGTGCCATTAAAGGTCTGATGATGAAGACCATAAACAGTCGAGGGAATTCCTCAACGATTTACAGCAGTTACTTTTTGTTGGGCTTCCTTCATACGGTTGAATGTGCCAAAATGTTCAGTTCGCACAAAAATAATAATTACGATTGAAGTTTTACATAGGAATACCACTGCCTACTAGGCATGCTGATGCGTCAATTTGACACTGAATTTACGTTGCGTAATCGTGGTTCTGTTTCATTAGAGTAGCGCGTTTAGTAGCCCCATTTATACTCAATACAAATAAGTTACAGATGCGTTCAACTAAAAATTGAAAAATAAAATAATTTTCAAAAAAAAAAATAAAAACCAACTTCAAAAACATAAACTAAAAAGTTAAAAATAAAATTTTAACTTTATAGAAAGGAGCATTAACAGGCGGCATATAGTTAATGAAGTCGGTGCCGACTCAGACACTTTAAATGGGTACTTACCAGGTTATAACAATTACAACAATGATATATTTATAACTATAACAAATATAGAACACAATTTAAAGTGTCTGAGTGAGTAGGCACCGACTTCATTAACTATATGCCGCCTGTTAATGCTCTATAAAGTTCTATAAAGTTAAAATTTTATTTTTAACTTTTTAGTTTATGTTTTTGAAGTCGGTTTTTATTTTTTTTTTGAAAATTATTTTTTAACTCACGCTTAAATGATTCCTTGTTAGTATTGAACAAATCCATATTGTTAAAATTACTATCGAAATCTTTGCACATTCTATAGAGAGGAGCCCTAGTATATTATTAGTATTATTATGTCGGTTATACATTTATTAGGTTAATTTAACTGTAATATAAATTTATAAATATTTGTGATGTGAATAAGTTAGCCGGCATATCTTCAATTTCAAAGCCAAGCTCCACTTAATAAGAAGTTATCTCTGAAACTTACCAATACTAGCGAGGAGTTCGCATTGCGCGCCTCTAGTGCCTGGCCTGCAGCGACATGTGTAGTCCGAGCTGGAGCCCTCTTCCCGTACGCATCGGCCGCCGCGCTTGCAAGGGTTAGGCACGCAAGGGTCCTGCTGAAATATCACCATCGCCAGGCTTCATTCCACTACTGGAATAAAGCTATTTTCGATATTGATTTTTGGAGTTTCAACCATAATGTTGAAATATCCTCCACGTCGAATATCGAGAACTTGCCATTGCTAGTTTCATTCCAGAAAGTAAAGCAAATTTAAGAAAACTTAATGCCACAAGTCTAAATCGGCTGCTTCTATTTTATGGGGGAAAGCATTATTATATAGTACATTGACTGTTCGATTGGCGAAGTGGTTGTAGACCCTAACTGGGGTGCCAACGGTCGCGGGTTCGATTCCCGCTCGGGACAAATTTTCATGTACATGAACATGTCTATTTGTTCCGTGTCCGGGTGTAAAAGTATCTACAATATGTATATATTATAAAGGATATATAAGTATATATATCAGTTGTGTAGTACCCATAATACAACATACAAATTACATTCTTTGGGACTAGATGGTGCTGTATGGGATGTCACAGGTATTATTATTATTAAAAGTAAATTATCGGTAAATCAGTGCCTTTAAACGAGCCGATAATTATATCGACGTTAGAACCGCTAGAATTGTAAGACTATACTCGAAGTTATTTTTTCTTAAAAACGCTAGAACGTCTGAACCATCTAATACATAAGGCGGGTATACTTGACAACATCGAATGTCAGTAACAGTCGAGTCGGATTGAAGATTCAGAGTGGAATGAGAAAAAGATAAGGAAAGACGGTATAGATCATTAGTCAATGTCAAAACGATGTGAAAATTTTGTATGACTCGACATAGATTCAGAGGATATATGTCGCTGCAAAGTGTTAGAAAGCGGAATAAAGGAAGCAAGCATATGGCGTACTTTCTTATGAAAATTTTATTTCGAACAATATTTACATAGAAACGATTGTTCTCCCATCTGACATCATAAACTTACTTGGTGCTGTTTAGCTGCATCATCGAGCATTGCGTGATGCGGTCTGAAAGCCATCGGTTCTTCTTCCCCACACCCTGGGCTGACGCGCGATTGTCTTGCGGCGTTCACGAAATCCACTCTCTTATGGTTTACCCATGCTTCTTTCAAGCAACCTGATGGAAAGGGTATTTCGGTACAGTAGGTACAGCGTCACTCAGACCTTTTTTAGTGTTTTGAGCCCAAAAGGTACCAACGGAAACTCTATTACTAAGGCTCCATTGGCCGTCTGTCTGTCTGTCCGTCTGTCTGTCACGGGGTGTATCACCTAGTAATACACCGTAATAGGTAGATAATTGATTTTTTCATGGATTGTGTGCCTACTACTGTGGCCGCTATAACAACAAATAATAAAAATGAAATAATTAAAAAATAAAGGGGGTCCCTATATAAAAAACATATTTTTTTTATATTGTACAGTGTTACGGAACCCTTCAAGTGCAAGTCTTGACCGCATTTAGCCTGTTATTGAAATATAGATTTGATACAAATTTAATTACTACGTATGTTTTGGCAGGCGCTTTATCACGACTAACTTTTGTGATAAACGAAGTAATATTGTTTTTTGTGTCCCAAATAAATTACTAACTGAAGTTATTCGGTCTTGGTTAATTTCCATCGGGTTATATTTAACTAGCGACCGCCCCCGGCTTCGCCCGCGTGGGCTACATTTTTATGTCATTTCTGCTTATAGAAAAAGAAATGCTACAGGTACGACATCACATTAGAAACCTCTAAAATTATGAGTGTTTCTCTACTATATTATGCATGTTATACACATATAAACCTTCCTCTTGAATCACTATCTATTAAAACACCTGCATCCAAATCCGTTGCGTAGTTTTAAAGATCTAAGCATATATCGGAACAGACAGACGGGAAGCGACTTTGTTTTATACGTAACTTTATGTTTTTAACTGTTGATAACTAAGAAGCACAGATAGCGAAGCTTCCCACCGCGACGAAAAATATCAATTTATTTGCTAACGGGTATTTGCAAACTAACGACCAGTGGTGGGCATAGGTAGACTACCTACTAGCGGGAGTTGTAGAGTAAATCAATTTGACAGCAGTGTTTGGTTTTAATAGAGACATGCCATTTCACGGTATCGAAGTGACATTATGCCAATTTTGGGGGGTTGAAACCGGGGCGCGGGGATTTCTCGGGGGTGAAGAGCGGCTGAAGAGTGGTGCGCGGGGACCTTGCGCACTGAAACTTGGACTAAAACTCCCCATCTTACACCAGCTAGATAAAGTATGGGTGTAAGACGGTAAACGCAGAAGAGGGCTTCTAGTCTATTATACTTTTATGGCGGTCGCCTTGTCTATTGCGTGCTGTGGTTCTAGTGGGGAGCGGGCGCGTTTGGCTATTTCTATTCTAAAAACCATTTTACGCTCACCTTTAAAACTTGTTATATTTCTGAGATGCCATTTACTGAAAGCTTCTCTAGCGACATCTTCTGGCACGCCGCCGATGAACATAGGCGTCTCCAGACGTAGGTATTCTTTGCTACCTGCGATTCCATACATAACTAATTACAATAAATACAAGTAAACATTAGTAGTCATAAGTATAGTTCGCCTCAAACTTTATGGCGGATCGGAATACAAAGCTATAAGAGTGCTTGTGCAGATTCCGTCATATACCCTTCGCTCCACTGCGTCCCGCTACACCTAAAACTGGTTACAGCGACGCGACTTGTGCCTATGTTCACATCCGCCATAAAGTTTGATTGGAACTGTAACTGACAAATATGGCCTAAGTTGACCTTTTTGTTACTAACGCGTATAGAATGGTAGTCATAAATTCGTTCAAATGTCATGTTATTTTTTAACTCTGTTCTGTTCTGTGCATATGATCCTTTATATTAAGAACTAGCTTTCCGCCCGCGGGCTTCGCTCGCGTGGACTACACAGTTGTACCAGGACAGGTACAGAAACGCGACGCTCCAGAACATTGTAGCACTTTCTAGAATATTCTGAAACTTAACTACCTAAGAAATCTCTATATCTAATATCGTAAAAATCCATTTAGCTATTTTAGCATGAAGAATAGTTATCCCCAAAGTCGGTCCCAAAATCAGTCAGCCGTTTTGAAGATTAATGATAACAGACAGACATACTAACAAACACTACAGTTTTTTATATATATATATATGCTTTTTACTCTTGACAACGCGCTCTATAAGTTTGGAAAATTTCAGTAAAATATGATTAGCCGTTTTGACGATTAGCCCGAACAAACAGATAGATAAACACACATACAAAAACCAACTTATGTCACTCCTGATAACCTTTTTATGTCTGCAAAGATTCATAGAAATGATTTAGTCGTTTTGGAGATTAGCTGGAAGAAAAAGACAGACAGACAACCACACGGACGAAAAGTTACCTATATCACTCCTGACAATATATTTTTAATGTCTGCATCGTTTCATTTAAATCTTTAAAAGTTTAGCTCGAACATACATATAGATAGACAGACAGACAAACAAAAAGTAGCCTGTGTCTCACCCCCGGTAATGACCTCTGTACCTCTGCAAAGTTTCATTTAAATCGGTTCAGCCGTTTAGGGGATTAGCCGGAACAGACAAACAGACAAAAAACTTGTTGGCAGTTATAGGGCCTACCGATAGAAGTGAAAACTTAGAACTCATCAAAACATCAAGTTTGAGTACCAACACGATAGGTCTGCGATTGATAGTTTTGATAATATAAGTCTTTTTAAAATTTGGTCACGTGGTCACATAGATCTCGTCAAAACATCAAGTTTGAGTACCAACACGACAGGTCTGCGATTGATGGTTTCGAAAATATAAGCAATTAAAAATGTGGTCACGTGGTCATATAGATCTCATCCAAACATCAAGTTTGAGGACCAACACTATACGTCTGCGATTGATGGTTTCGAAAATATTAGCATTTAAAAATATGGTCACGTGGTCACATAGATCTCGTCAAAACATCAAGTTTGAGTACTAATACGATAGGCCTGCAATTGATGGTTTCGAAAATATAAGCTTTTAAAAATTTGGTCACGTGGTCACATAGATCACGTCAAAACATCAAGTTTGAGTACCAATACGATAGGTCGGCGATTGATGGTTTCGAAAATATAAGCATTTAAAAATGTGGTCACGTGGTCACATAGATCTCGTCAAAACATCAAGTTTGCGTACCAACACGATAGGTCTGCGATTGATGGTTTCGAAAATATGAGCATTTAAAAATGTGGTCAGGTGGTTACATAGATCTCGTCAAAACATCAAGTTTGAGTACCAACACGATAGGTCTGCGATTGATGGTTTCGAAAATATAAGCATTTAAAAATATGGTCACGTGGTCACATAGATCGTGTCAAAACATCAAGTTTGAGTACCAACACGATAGGTCTGCGATTGATGGTTTCGAAAATATAAGCATTTAAAAATATGGTCACGTGGTCACATAGATCGTGTCAAAACATCAAGTTTGAGTACCAACACGATAGGTCTGCGATTGAAAGTTTCGAAAATATAAGCTTTTGAAAATTTGGTCACGTGGTCACATAGATCTTGCCAAAAAATCAAGTTTGAGTACTAACACGATAGGCCTGCAATTGATGGTTTCGAAAATATAAGCATTTAAATATGTGATCACGTGGTCACATAGATCACGTCAAAACATCAAGTTTGAGTACCAATACGATAGGTCGGCGATTGATGGTTTCGAAAATATAAGCATTTTAAAATGTGGTCACGTGGTCACATAGATCTCGTCAAAACATCAAGTTTGCGTACCATCACGATAGGTCTGCGATTGATGGTTTCGAAAATATGAGCATTTAAAAATGTGGTCAGGTGGTTACATAGATCTCGTCAAAACATCAAGTTTGAGTACCAACACGATAGGTCTGCGATTGATGGTTTCGAAAATATAAGCATTTAAAAATATGGTCACGTGGTCACATAGATCGTGTCAAAACATCAAGTTTGAATACCAACACGATAGGTCTGCGATTGAAAGTTTCGAAAATATAAGCTTTTGAAAATTTGGTCACGTGGTCACATAGATCTTGCCAAAACATCAAGTTTGAGTACCAACACGATAACCTATGTCATCCCTGGTAATGCCCTCTGTACGTCTGCAAAGTTTCATTGAAATCACGATAGCCGTTTCGGAGATTAGCCGGAACAGATAGACAGATTGGCAGACAGACATACAAAAAACAGCTTATGTCACCCCCGATTATGCCCTTTGCATGTCTGCCAAGTTTCCTTGAAATCGGTTTAGCCGTTTCGGAGATTAGCTCGAACAGACAGACAGACGGACAGACAGACAAACAAAAATCATCCTATGTCACCCCTGATAATAACCTCTGCACGTCTGCCAAGTTTCATTGAAATCGGTTTAGCCGTGTCTGAGATCAGCTCAAACAGACAGACAGATGGACAGACAGACAAACAAAAAGTAGCCTATGTCACCCCTAGTAATGCCTTCTGTACGTCTGCAAAGTTTCATTGCAATCGGTTCAGCCGTTTCGGAGATTAGCCGGAACAGACAGACAGACAGACAGACAGACAGACAGACACTTCAATTTTATTAATATAGATATAGATCAAGCGATTTGTGTGCAGTTAAAAACGTATAGATTATCTATAAGTTATACGTGTATACATCGTGTTCGGCTGAACGTAGTCCAAACTTATAGAGCGTCGCGTAGAGCTGGTAAGCTTACCAAGCTAATCACAAAGAGTTTCAAATAAATAGGGGCAAACTAACAGTTACCGAGAAAAACATGTTCAAAATCTCTTTTTAGTAGCATATCTCTTTTTTCTGTAGCAAACAATAAAAACACTAATACAGAATTACAATATGATAGTAATACATTTTTATTTAATCAGGTTTACTAGCAAACTCGACAAAACACCACGAGACTGTCTCACGAATTGCGAGTGGTTAGAAACCCTAATTGCAGAACCAAAGGTCGCCGATTCGAATCTCACCTGGGACAAATATTTGTGTGCATGAACATGTCTATTTGTTCCTTGTCTATATATGTTTATATTGTAAAGAATATTTTATTATGTATATCGATTGTCTTAGTACCCATAACACAAGCTTCGCTTATTTTGGGACTCGATGGCGCTATGTGGGATGTCCCATGTATTATTATTATTTTACCTTCATTTATAATAGATCGGGCCGGTCCGTCATCCACTCGCAGAGTGAAGTTTTTCTTTATCGCGAGAAGTTCCGCCTTGTGATACGCGCCATCGGACACCATTTCAAAACTAAAAAAATGATCAAAACAGTAGTTACTGAACAAAAATGACGCTCCTGCAAGGAAAGTAAGGCTGGTGATGTAAATTATGAGCGAGGAGGGAAAGTAGCACGCATATTTTAATAAAAAAAAGTACGTTTCACTACTGAAGAAAATTGTATTAAACAAAATTATTATAAATAATTAAATTTTTCAGAACCTGTAGCAAACAATAAAACGGAAACGGATTCGTAAATTTGATGTCTCTATTTATTATTTGTCTGTCAAAAAATATTATTAGCAGAGTCAAGATATCTTTTTCCCTTCCTTTTCAGTTCCCACGACAGAATTATTTTCATCAGTATGTAAGGACATACTGTTCGGCAACTTTATATTTTGCACACTATTGCCAAACAACACTCTTTGTCATCTTATAATCCTAATACTTTACTAAAACGACGGAAACATACTTGTGTATGATTCAGTGCCTTGCTCTCACTTTTCGCAGAGATCTTTTTGAGAGAGCAGCAAGCTTTAGAAAATACATAATATTCGTGACGCAACTTTTTGTAAACGATTACCCATCTGAGCTGAAAGCTGTTCATCAAATTTGCTCAAATGTAGAAGTATCTCAAAAACGGCGAGATTTTTAACTAATTCGTGATCACTGTGTCTACAGTACACATTTTGTCTAATCATGACAACGTGTGCTTAATAAAAAAAAATAGCTGTGTGTAATCTGTACACTATCGTAGTTTTTTGTGTGAAAACATTTTTAGTGATCTCAAGTATAATTTAAGACGAACATTCGACAGTTTTTTTCTGCTCGACCCACTTTTTAAAGCATCTCGATATCTATATGATGCCGCACAAATATCTTGCCTATAACCCTTTCCGTTGCGAAGTTATAACTGATTATTTGGTCGCAAGGTATGTATTTTGAGTCCCTTCTTCGACCCTCTTCCCCGGCTCGATGACGTGAATATTCTTACAGGTCTATACCTGTTGTTTTCAAAATATGTACGTATATCACTTGGCGATATCAACCTTGAGTCACGGGATATATTAACGTAAATGGCGACAACAAAAACGTTTCACCAAGTCTGGCAGGACTTCAGTACGGATGCCTTTTTACAAACGTTTTCACGTTAAAAAAGCGGTGAGATTTTTTACGAATTTGTAAGCACTGCGTCTACACAAAATATTTTGTCTAACAGTGACAATGTAATGTGTACTTATAAAAAACAATATCGACCGGTCGGTTCAGAGGCTGGAGGCCCTAATTGTAGAAACAAAGATCACGGGTTAGGTTCCCGCCCAGGGCAAATATTTGTGTACATGAACACATTTATTTGTTCTGTGCGGACTTAAAATATCAATAGGTGTATTACAACAATTTTTAAGGCACTACTTAGTTTGGGACTAGATGACCGCGTGTGACACACAACAATTATTATTATTACCTATACATGGTTGAGGTAGGATGGTTTCCGACATCATAACTTATTCTGATCCTGCCGTTGAAAAGCTCGACAGCTAAATGCTCCTGCTCCCCGTAGTACATTAACACTCCGTGGGTTTGTTTAGTACTGAAGACCAAAGTGACGTTGGCTTCTGGCCTAGTTCTTAAAGGTTCCAATTCGACTAAAGAATCGTTGTGGCTGAACGTTAAAGATGTTAGATATTCGCAGAGGCGTCCTGGAAAAATAATTTTTAATTACTCATGCAGAATATCTGCCATCTAACACACACTTTTTAGGTCGTTAAATAACTGTTTTTCTAGTATACATTTTGTTATGGTCTGTGGAGAAATCTGATTAACGTACGCAAAGGACTTAACGTACGAATTTTTGCATGACTCTAAGCTTCGTTGCGTCAAATTGTATTTAACACTAGCGACCGCCCGCAGCTTCGCTTGCGTAGACTACAAATTCCTGTTATAGGTACAATTAACGTTCGAGATGGTTTATACGTACTTTTTGCCGGAACCAATTTTGGTCACACCCATTCAAACTTTCAATCTTCATTCCCCTTCCACCTTTTAAAAAACCGATACAATTTTTAATCTCCCGTTTCCCACCCTTGAAATGTGCAAATCTAAAAACCCTGAAACACGTCATTATTTAAGTCCCTCCATTCACATCCTTAAGTTTGAAATTTCTAAAAAAGGCTTTCTTAACTTAATGCTCACGTTATAAAATAACCTTATGTTCCAAATTTAAGCTTCCTAGACTTAGTACTTTCGGTTGTACGTTGCTAGATCAGTGAGGACTAACGACAGACAGATAGACAGACAGACAAACACAAAAAGTAGCTTATGACACTCTTGACAACCTTCGTTTACGTCTGCAGTTTCATTAAAATCTGTTCAGCTGTATTGGAAATTAGCTCGAATAAATAAAATTGAATTGAATAGACACATAGACGTACAGACAAACAGACGGACAAAAAGTAGCTAATGTCAAATCTATTGACAACCTTCTTTCCCGTCTGCAAAGTTTCCTTAAAATCTGTTTAGCCGTTTTAGAGATTAGCTCAAATAGACAGATACACGTACAGACAGACAGACGGACAAAAAGTAACATTTGTTAGTTTTAACGACCTTCTTTTCATACTTGTGATGTTTCATTAAGATCGGTTTAGACAGATGGACGTACAGACGGACATACAAAAAGTTCTGTATGTCACATATGGAATTATATATGTAAAGTTTCATCAAAATCGGTTAAGCCGTTTTGGCCGAAGCCGATTTGCTCGAATAGACAGACAGTTCGTTTTCATGTATATAGCCTATAACCCTCAGCTAGAATCAGGCTATCAAAGGCAAAAAGAATTTTTTAAATCCCACTGGTAGTTTCAGAGATTAGCGCATTCAAACAAACAAACAAACTCTTCAGCTTTATAATAACAAAATAAGATATTACTGAAAACCGTATCAAAGTCTATTGCGTGGTTTGGAAGTAAAAAGTTAACGAACAGAGGCAGACAGCGAATTTATTTTCTCCCGCTATAGTTTTCATATTTCGATAAAAACTGCTAAGATATTAGTTTAAATTGTATGGTGTAAAGGGAAATTATAATATGCATGAAATGCTTAAGACAACTAACGTATTTAATTTGATAAGGATTAATATCACGTTTAAAAAACATCTTCACAAATAGTACATCATGTTAGAACAAATTTGATTGTCATAAAAAAGGTTATAGTAAGCTAACCTTAGAAGATACACATATGCTGTCGGGGACTTTTGGTTAGAACTTTTAAAGAGGAACAATCCCGTAATACATGATTTTTGCTTAACATTAACCGTTTACGCAGCGCGCGCGACGGAAGCTCTCAAAAGGAATAATTTTTCCCGTTTTTGCAACATTTTTTATTGATGCTCCACTCCTATTGGTCGTAGCGTGGTGTAGTATAACCTATAGCTTTCCTCGATAAATGGACTATCCAACACAATAATTATTATTCAATTTGAACCAGTAGTTCCTGAGATTTGCGCGTTCAAACAAACAAACAAACAAACAAACAAACAAACAAACAAACAAATAAACAAACTCTTCAGCTTTATAATATTAGTATAGATATGTCATTGAAAAGCTCGTTTTTTTCGGAGATTAGTAAAATATATATTTTCAAGAAAACGTACGTATTTTTTCACCATTGCGTATAATTTTTATATGATTCAGTAACGTAAATGTGTTCTACATTACTTAAGAAAAATCGAATTTTTATTTTTCATTATATTTTAAACCTAACCGATACAATTCATCTTAAAACGTGGACATACACCGTATAGGATGATTGCGGGGGATGGGCGCGCAGGGGCATGGCGACTCGGTAGTACGAGTAAGGTGATACGCCTAATTACGCCTTGCGGCGTTTTTATGGATTTTTTCCATTCCATTTCATAAGCCCTTTTTATACCCCTCTGCAGGGGCTTAGGCCTCCTCTCAAGATGGCTTGGAGCTTAAATCCACCACGCTGCTACAATGAGGGTTGGCGGATTGTAACGACCGCCACTTATTGACAGCAACCGAGACCGACTGCGTAACGTGCTCTCTGAGGCACGGAATCGGTGATAGTTAATGTACTTAAGTCAAAAAAACTCATTGGTACACACCCGGATTCGAACCACGGCCACATGGCCTTATAGATTTGAAACAGGTTCGCTGCGTTCGGGCTATCACGACACGGGAGGTCCATGGCTACTCGGTAAGCCGGTATTGGCGAGGGGCCGCTTCAATTCCTTGCCATCAGATATGTTGAAGCGCATTTTCATGGATACATTTATTCAATTTTAATTATTTTATTTTTGAATAAATAGATAAATAAGTGAATTTTTATTTTTTATTTTTACTTAAGTACGAAATACATTTTTGTGCGCAGTGATAAAAAAAACTATCGTGTATATGTGGCGCCATTTTTGTACGATACATAGTTGCATTTTAATGTTTTTGTTTCAAGCAATATGTGTTTGAAAGTTTATTAATATTATTATAGGTACTACTGAAGGCAGCCTGATCAGGCGTATATGGTTTCACTCCCGGTGAGTCTACGGAAATTTTGTGTCAATATAGCCACGAGATTCCTAGACCAAGTACAACTACGTAGTGACGAGGTATCTATGCTAGTATTTATTCAACTAAGAATAATAAGTACCTAGTTACTAACCCAAAATACACGAAATTTTTGGACAAAATCTTTCAGTTACAGCTTTAATGCTTTGTTCAGTAGTAAAATGTTTTAGAATTCATTACGAGTAATATACTAACCAGAGTAGCCAGGCGCGCATTTGCACAGGTAGTCGTTGTTCCCGCCCAGCAGAGGGCGCTCCATCATAATATCATCCTGAAAAAAATCAACTAACTCTTTGTTATACTACTGTGAAATACCTTATTGAAATGGGAGATCATATTTATATCTGATCGGTTGGCTGAATGGTTAAAGACCCTAACTGCGGAGCCAAGGGTCGCGGATTCGATTCCCGCCCAGAACAAATAATTGTGTGCATTAATATGTCTATTTGTTTAGTGTCTGGGTGTAAAAGTATCTATATCTGTATATATTACGAGTATATAAAAAAATATTGTATATTTAAGTGTATTTGCCAGTTTTCTAGTACCCCATAATGCAAGCATAACACTTGCTTACTTTGGGACTAGGTGGCGCTGTGTGAGATGTTCTAAATATTATTATTATATCTTTTTTAAAGCAAAAAACATAAAAAAACGGTCAATCGCGAAGGCATCCTAGTAAATTGTTTTTTCAAGATGAACTTGATAGCATAATAGTTTGCACGGACATGAAGAAATTATAAAAGTTCCTTATCGAACTGCAGAACCCTAAAAATTTATAAAATGTTCATCATGACTTGACCTCTAAAATATCAGAGTTTGACAACGTTCACTTTATTTCGTGTCTTAATCGTAAATCGTTGAATAAAATGTTGAATATAAAAACAAGTAATTTCTAAGTGGAAGTACAGAAGTGTTAGGCATGGTTTGCTTCTCACGTTCAAAATTTATCCCTACAGATGCGGACCTCACTGGCGCGGCGGCGGTGCTGAGTAAATCGGTCACTGTAAGCTTGACTAATCTTAGTATCATACGCGTTGGCAGGGTGTCGCCAGTACATGCGAGGTTCAATGAAACACGAGAGCTTTTTGTTGACTTTTAGATTTAATTTAGCTCATGCGGCAAGACCAATTGCAGTGGTCTTCTCGTTTTATACATTTGTGTAGGTCCGTACGTCTTTACTCAGAAGTGAACCAAACCTCGTAACACCTAAAGATCTTTACAAATATCCACCGTACCTGCATAATGACTTTTGGTAAATAGCACACCCCGTGCACACAATCATGGTGAGCGCATGGTGAGGTGCCGAGAGCGGCGTGGGGCGCAGCTTCACAGTATCTGCCCGCGTAACCGGTTGTGCATGAACACGTGTATTCGTCCAGGCCATCTATGCACGTCGCACCGTTCTGTGGACAGAAATTATGTTTGTAGGACCGAAAATTTGTGTTATGCCCTATGAGTAATTATAATTGTGTAGAGACAACGTCACATAGTGTCGTGATAGCCCAGAGCGCAACGAACCTGTCTCAAATTTATAAGGCCATAGGGCCCGTGGTTCGAATCCGGGCGTGTACCAATGAGATTTTCTGACTTAAATAAATTAAATATCACTGACTCCGTGGCTCGGAGAGCACGTTAAGCAGTTGGTCCCGGACGCTGTCAATAGATGGCGGTCGTTACAATCCACAACCCGCAGTGAAGTAGCGTGGTGGATTTAAGCTCCAAACCCCCTCCTTACCCTGGGGGAGGCCTAAGCCCCTGCAGTGGGGTAAAATGGGCTGATGATGATGATGAAGAAGGGTATATTTACCTGACACATATGATTGACACAATCGTCAGCGTTGATAGTACAATTTTCTCCGGAGTATCCTCGGGGACAAGAACACGTATAGTGGCTGTAATGATCGGTGCAGACCCCTCCATTCTTGCACGGATTGAATTCCACCGTACAATATGGGATTTTCTTCTCGCAAAATTCACCTGTACAAAAAAACAATACGGTAATAACATTGTGGATTCGAAATTAGAATTATAAAAATAAAATCTTAATTTTAGTAATGCGAATAACAATAGCCACTTCTTTGTGAGCAATTGAAAACTCATTGCACTTATTCTTTCCAGAGGAATCTTTCACTGGTAACAACTGCTATTTTGAATAAAAATTGTAATGCCATGATCAAAATTGAAATAAACTTTTTTGTTACAGCAAAGCCGCTAAACAACACAACGTGCCTAACAAAATAGCGGTGGCATATCTACCCTTAATTTTAAAATCTGTGATCACCTTCCTTTCGTTCAAGCGTAAACGTAATAATAGCCTTTGTGAACCATGGTGCTCAAGAGAATCAGGTGACATATAAATATTCCTAAAATCATCATCATCGTGATCACCAATTTAGCTTATCAACTTCGACTGCTGGACTTATAACTCTCCTAATAAACTTAGCCCCCAACAATCCTGAGCTTTAATCATCCAACGGTTTTCCGACATGCGATGTGATCGACATAATATGGTTACCAACTGCCACTTCAACTCGCTAATCGTTTCTATTATGATATGACGATCAATTCAGTTCCAGTCCTTCCAAACTTGCTTGGTGACCTCGAGGTTCTCTTTCTCACTTAAAAAATACATAATCACCCATAAATCCGTCAGCGCAACGGCACGAATATCCTTCTAACTTGTCCACACAGCTAGCGTTGTTTTGACATCGGTGGTTCAAACAATCGTCGATATTGGCTTCGCAACGCAAACCCGTGTATCCAGGAAGACAAGCGCAACTAAAAACAGAAAATTAACTCTCTTGGGACAAATAGATACGATTGTAACAGAGTGTCTTTACCATGGTAAAGATACCCTGTTCTCGGGATGAGGGGACTTGAAGCTTTATCCACCATGCTGCTCTAGTGCACCTTGGTAGATTTTAATCAATTGATGGCAACCGAGACCGACGGCTAACGTGCTCTCCGAGGCACAGTCAATGATAGTTATGTATATAAGTTAGAAAAAATTCATTGGTACATAGCCTGGGATTCGAACCAAGGTGTCTTTGTAGTTTATTGTTGTAACAAGGTGTTTTAGGTACTGTTGCAATAGGGACGCTTTCGGTCAGAGTACAGATATATAAAGGTATCTATGTACGGTACGGTTGTGACATATTATGGTTGTTATAGGGTAGCTTTGTAAACCAATTCTAGTGGTACAAATGTTTGTGGGTATGTGATCGGAGTCTGCGAGGTTCGATGAAACATAGTCGTGCCAAAAGTATATCTCTAGATATTTACTAAGGAGAAAGCCAAGTCGGAAGAGACTACAACACTTTCGTTGTACTCACTCAAATCTTCCCTCCTCCAGCACTCTACACTTGCCGTTGGCACATGGACTTCCGTAACAAGCGTCTATTTGATGTTGGCAAGTCTCGCCGTGGTATCTGTAATTAAAATTTATTCAAAAATCATCAAACGAACGTTGTCTAATTGGAACAGTTTATGGAACAATTCATCAAATTACCGTTGTCTAATGCATCGAGCTTTTAATTAGTTTAATAGAGGAGTAGTGGTGGTCGTTTAGTTCGAGAGTATTCGATAAGGAATCTTTAAAAAATTAACATACCCTCTTGCGCATACGCATGCAAATCCTCCACTGGTAGTGGGTATACATGTTCCTCCGTTGTTACAAGGCGATGTGTAGCAACGATCACATTTCGATATTATGTCTGAGGGGACTTTGCCTAGAAAAAAAAAACAATTTATTAAACAAAAATAACATGCAGTTTTGAAATTCCAAAAAAGTCAATACATGTTTGCATTAAATATGTATTGGGAATACATCCCGACTAGTAGAAAGGTGTTATCACAAAAACTCAAGTATATAATAAGAAAAAAGTAAGGTCTAACAGCAAAAATATCCCTTAAGCAAGTAATTATACTATTTTATATAAACGTTATGTCAAGTTTGACGACCGCTTAGCCTAGTGGGTAGCGACCCTGCCTACGAAGCTGGAGGTCCCGGGTTCGAATCCCAGGTCGGGTCAGTATTTATATGATGAATAGCGATACTGATACCGGGTCTTGGTTGTTGTATGTATGTGGTGTCTTCGCTTGATACCCAAAACACAAGCTAATGCTTAGTTTGGGGCCAAGACGTTGTTGTGATTTATACGTTAAGTATACTCAGACCAATAAAACCATTACAGACCGATTTTACTCTATATAAGTGTTTAAAGTTTCTCTCTTACATCTCATTTGGGCAATAAAGCTTCTAAAATAACTGTTATAGGCCTTTAAGCTATAATGGAGTAGGAAAGTCCACAAAAGGACGATTTCGTGATATTGAGGATCCACAAAAGGACGATCTCGTATATCTTTGATACGGCAAGGCATACCTACACCTTCCTAACGCATACCTAATACTTTTGTGACCGGTTTTTAAATCTATCTGTATAATATATAAAATAAATTAATTTACAGCAGCGTTTGGTTTCTTAATGGAGTCATAAATGTCAATTTACAACATCGAAGGGGCATTACGCAATTTTGAGGGGGTGAAAGGTTAGGCTTCATGTGTTTTCAAGAATATTTTTACATAGCACAGTTACTTAGGTACCTTTACAAATAAAAGCGCTGGATTGCGTAGACAAGATTAACTTGTCCCTCATGTTGGATGGTTCCGTACACCTAGCTATGCCAGGTTCCACATATTCGCCAGCGTTCTTCACCCATTCCGATAACCAACGGGCTGAGCAATCGCAGTACAGAGGATTGGAGCCCAAGGCACTGAAAAAAGTTATAATATTAATAGCACCTACTAAAGATATCAACAAATGTATCAACTTGAACCGTATAGTCGCTTTATCCTTGAAGATGGTTTGATGGTAGATGAAGCCATATACAATAAAATAATTTTAAAAAAATCGATGATATTTTTTTAAAAGTAAAACTCTTTAATGTTTTCAAATCATACTATTTATCGCTTCAATGGAATGGAGACATGTTTCGAAAAACTTTGTTTTCCATGAAAGTTTTTCGACATTTTATGTGCCTCAAAACTATTAAAACATTAATGTTAGTTAAAAATAATACAGAGGATATATTTTTTAATTACCTCATAATGTATTATCAACGAAAACGATGAGAATAAATGAGTTACAGATATTGTCAAACCGTTTTCAAAGCACAATACACCATAAGCACCGAACTTTGAATGTGCAGACTAGAAGGCGCACGCTTGCTAAACTCAGCGACTTTGTCAGCTTTATCAATTTAGAAATTTTTTTACCGATACCTGCCTTTTAATCAATAGTATGTAACTAGTTGTGACGGGTTATACGCAAAAACCTAGATATAACACAACATCTAGGTAACCAATCGCATGGACCATACGCGTGTCCCTCCCGTTTCCCACCTCATTCTATAGCTCAAAGGTGATAACTTTGGTTCTTGAACTCAACGCCCAGCACTATCTACTTTTCAATTGAACTGATTCAGAGTTGGTAACCATAAGGTATTCCAGCAAGCTACAAAATATGAAGTCAAACGTCCATAAAGGTAATACGTACGGAAAGCCAGGTTCAAGATTCGAGAGTGCCCAGATGTGCAAATAAAGGTGCACTAGCTTTCCGCCCGCGGCTTTGCCCACGTAGATAGTGTACCGGAACCGGTAGTATTTGATAAGTAATGGATTAAACAATATTGAAAGGTGAATTTGGTGATATGTTTGGATTCATAAGGTTTCTTATGTGAGATATCTAAAAAAGTATTAAAAAAAATTTTTGTTGAAAAATTTAAAAACCAAATTCTAAATCTTGCCTACAGCGCCACCTATTGGGTCCAACTATAGCTAAGAACTCTCCAAGTGTGTACCTAAGTACAAGAAAAAATTCATCAAAATCGGTCCAGTCCTTTACAAGGAGAATTATGAACACATGCAAACCGGAATTTCATTTATAAAGATGTTTAACATTTATTTCTATTATCAATACATACTTAAAATGTAATTCACTATATACTAATTTATTGACAAGCAATATTAGTACTTACACGTGTGAAATTGAGTCCAAATCCCGAAAAACACCGTCGGCCAACATCGATATATTATTACCATGCAGAGACAGCACTCGAAGTTGCGACAATCCTTTTAATGCGTCCCTCTGTGAAAAAACCAAAGACTAATATGTAAACTTTACTGTTCGTCAATATTTATTTGTATGTGGCTTTTGAACCTATTGGCGTAGTCCCTGATCGTTAGGTTGATTTATTATTCAAAATGGCGTTGCACTGTTAAATTATTGAATGTGTGTACGGGTCGTGTAGAATATAAAATTGTAGTCTGTGACTTTATGTACGTGTCTTGTAAATAAACGTTTATCTTTAAAAAACCAGTAGTTATTGCTCAATAGAAACATCGACTGACCGATTGGCCGAGCTAACTGCGGAGCCAATGCTACGGGTTCGATTCCCGCCGAGGACAAATATTTGTGTATGAACATGTATTATTATTCCGTGTCTGAATGTAATAGTACATTATGATGCAAGTACGGTAAGCTGCATATTATAGTCGAGGTATTTATAGGCACGAAGCGAAACCGAGTGCTTATAATAAACCGATGACTATAATAGCCAGCTTACTGAGTACGAGCATTATTCGACGTTTTTCAGTACATTTGTGATTAAAATTAGGTAGGTTCCTTCAAATGTAATAATGTCGGAAACGCGCTGCTTTTCGCGGTTTACTCATGCATTACAAACAAAACGCTCGTTTCTGATTGGTATAAGAAAATTAAAAAGGTCTAGTACTGTAAAATACAACATTACGGTACAAATTTCGATGTCATAAATACCGTATTAATAGCAAGTGTACTGAAAAGAATATTGAAGTATGTATATCAGTTGTCTAGTACCCCATAATACAAGCATAATACTTGCTTATTTTGGGACTAGATGGCACTGTGTGAGATATCCCAGGTATTATTATTATCCTAGACTACACGGTTCAGTTTTTGGGCGGTCCAGTGTACGATCTTTGTACTCGACGATAGGCCGAAGAATGTGAATCGAGATTCTTCAATATTTTCAACCTTGTTTCCTCTCCAACTAGTGCTTACTCTTGTTTGTACCTGAGGTAACATCGTGAAAACTTCTTGTCAAGAAGTGCTTTTGTGGCGATTTGTTCCCTCTTTTATGTGTATTTCGTAAATAAAACTATGGAATAACAATCACACATAACAGAGTTTGTTGGTTTGAAAATTGGGGATATCACGCCAGCTCACGTACAGCTCACGCCAAATTTCTTGTTCGCTCTGTCGGAACGAGTGGCGCCGCAGTATCCGCAAGATGGGTGTCAGTGGGGCGAGAGCGCGCAAAACCACATCAATTCATTATATCACGCGATTGTTTTTGTTATAACTCCTAAGATATTAATTAAAATTGTATGGTGTGAAGGGCAATCACAATGTGCATGAAATGCTGAAGATAAATAACGTATTTAATTCGATAAGGATTAATATCGTATCCGTGTATAGGTATCGTAGCTTTCCAATTACCACACTATATGTGACTATATTTTAAAACATAAAAGAAAAACATTTATTCCATACATTATTTTGTTATGTCTCAAAAAAATTATATTATGGCGTTTTGATTTTTTCCGACATCTTTATTTCAACTAATTTGCACAAAACATTTATGAATTACACACTTGAACCTTTCTCTTGAATCACTCCTGACAAAATCCGTTCGGTATTTTTTGAGTTTATCGGGGGGCCTTTATTTTTTTAATATGTATGAATTATATTTACCTGTACACAACGTAGTTTGTTATAGCTGACAATGAGTGTGGATAATTTGGATAGACCTTCGAATGTATTGTTCGCCAGCACTGAAATTTGATTGTTAGACAGATCCAAACGAGTCAGTTGGGTGAGATGGCGTATTTTTTCTGGTGCAATACTCGTGATTTCATTTGACTCCAGATATCTGAAAGTAAATTATTTTATTAATGAAAGTAATAATACGGCTGAGGGTTCATATTAAAAAAAAAACATACCATGTAAACTGTGACAGTCCGCTACGCTCCGCGACCGCCACAGCCTCCTAACCACTCCTAACCTATCTGGGTCTATTAGGATTTGTCCAAGTAATAACAACTGATCGAATATTAATATAATAATAACCGATTGACTGACCGATTGGCCGAATGGTTAGAAGCTCTACCTGCGGAACTAAGGGTCATGGATTCGATTCCCGCCCGGGAGAAATATTTGTGTGCATGAGCATGTGTATTTGTTGCGTGTCAAAAAGTTAATGTTTAAGTATATATTATAAAAAATATTTAAGTATGTATATCAGTTGTCTAGTACCCATAATACAAGCTTTGCTTAGTTTGGGGTTAGATGGCGCTGTGTGGGATGTCCCAGGTATTGTTATATATAACGATAATAAATATTCTTTATTGCATATCCAAGAGTACAAAATAAAAATAAAATACAATGTATGTATATAGGCATACAATGGCGTAGGTACAATAGGCGAGCTTATCCTTAAGCAAGGATCTTTTCAAGACAACCTTTGGGTGAAAAGAAATGAATTAACGTTAAGAGGATCAGTGCACTAAGTAATAATAATACATTATAAAGATCATCATCATCATCATTCCGTGTCTCTCCACTGCAGGATATAGGCCTCTCCTAAGGCTCGCCACCACACACCGCACCGCACACATTATAAAGATACATAATTAAATATTATAAACATAACTACACATAAATAAATACATAAACATCATAATATCTAATAAGAATAACAGGAGCGAAATGAGCAAAAAGAAAGGATCACGGGAAAAGATAGTGTGCTCTGATTTGTCTTTCAAAAGAAGGTATGGAAGGAGTTAGTCGGATAGAAGTAGGTAAGGAGTTCCACAGCCATATATTTTTTTCTGAATAAGAATGTTCTGTAAGAACAATCAGCCATTTTAAGTGTCGCGATAGCCCAAGCGCAGCGAACCTGTTTCAAATCTATGAGGCCTTGTGGCCGTGGTTCGAATCCGGGCGTGTATCAATCAGTTTTTTCTGATTTAAGTACATCAACTATCAATGACTCCGTGCCTCGGAGATCACGTTAAGCAGTCGGTCCTGGTCGCTGTCAATGGCGGTCGTTACAATTCGCCAACCCGCATCGGAGCAGCGTGGTAGATTTAAGCTCCAAACCCTCTCATCTTGAGGATAGGCCTAAGCCCCTGTAGCGGAGTATAAAAAGGGCTTATGGAAATGCAATCAGCCATTTATACGGAGCCGGTTTGTATACCGAGCCTACCACCCGGTATATTTCAGGATCAACAGAATATCAGCGATGATTATGTTCGCCACCTGCTGGCCATCATTAGGCTGAGTCGATTCTGTTTGCCATTTATATTGTAAGCTTGGAATTAAGGATTCATGTAAAAAACTTTTTTGGAAATAATGATTTTATTATCATATTATGTTACCCAATGCCAATTTTATTGGGAGAATCTACTGTGTTAAACGGATGTGAATAAACGGATTAGATAAAAATTCTAAGCTAGCTTTTGTTTTTTTTTTAACGTAGCTTTGAACTTCTGAAGTTTTACTTTACATTTGACTTTACTCAATCAAAATTAAAATAAAATATTCAGTACTAGATATCTATACATACTTACTGAAAGTCAAAATCAATTGATTAGGTACCAAGTTCGAAAAAATTGAAGGAGAAGAACTATCAAGATACTCCTCCCTGTTTATTTTATTTAAGAATATATGTTTTACTTAATTCTTTTTTTTTAACTTAAAATGCTTACAACAATTACAATGATGTTCATAGGCACTTATCATTACAATATACTGGAATCCAGGATATGTTTTAAAACTTATCTATGTTTAGTTCTTCGTAATTTGTTTTTAGTACCCTTATTAAACAAATAAATAATAATAAATAATAAAATAAAATGACCCACGTGTATGTGAATTATTATTGATTGGCGTCATCTTGTAAAATTCGGCCATTGCTACCGTTTTCCTTCTTTGTTCCGTTCATATTTCGGCCGATGGGTTGTTATAATTGATGCTTTATCAACAAATAAAATAAATAACAACACTTACAGTTCAGTAGTTTGTCGGGGTATGTTTGGGGGCAGTGTCGTGAGTTGTGCTCGCGAGCATCTGACAACAGTTCCCGTACAAGTACACGGTGCAGGGCAATAGTCTGATGCCAGGCAGCCTTTGTCCTCAGCTATTAACAAAATTAATACAACAATTACATGACACATATCATTGAGCTATCACATTAATACACACGATAGAGAATCGAACAACAAATAAACAGCTTGCATGCTGACAATGTAAGAATCCACGTAACTAACCGTGATCTGTGCCATGAATGACTGCTGCCATTTTATTTGTCACGCGTCAAAGTTAAACAAAATATAGATGATGTTACTGATTTTATTTCTATTAATTTTTATGTTCTTTTATAATAAGTACGATTTTAATATTATGTATGGGTACTATGCATCGCATATATATAAACTGGCTTATACCTATTATTACACGAATGAAACGGCAGCCGGTATATGGCAAATAGGTTAAAGTGTGTTATGTCAATGAAAATTAAATTGAAATAAATATACCTACCTGTACACTTAAAATCCCCAGCTTCTAGATCATGTATAGTCGCGCGATCCAGAGGAGGTGGTCCTGCGCATGACGCTCCCCTGGCTAGACCGCGCGTGCGCAGCCAGTTCGCCAACCAAGCCACGTGACAAGTGCATTGGAGGGGATTGTGGTCCAGGGATCTGATTAGAAATAAAAAATCAATATTACGAACAATCGTTATCATATGGAAATCGGAAATGGTATTTGTTTAAATACCATAAAAAATAGGGGTGAACTTATTTCTACCTCTGGTACATATCAAGTTGAAACATTTATTTTAAATTAATAGATAAGGCCTCATATTCCTGTAAATCCTTCAAATTTCTAATGCAAAACAGCATCTATATATGTACAAGACGCGCCACCTATGTAAAAGGTCAAAGGCTGTACACAGTCGCCTATGCGGGTAAAAGAGAAGTGTATAGCTGGCTGCCTTTTACATTGATGGCGCGTATTGTATATATTATAAAACTATTTAAGTATGAATGCCAGTTGTATAGTACCCATAATACAAGCTCTGCTTAGTTTGGGACTACATGGCGCTGTGTGGGATATCCCAGATATTATTATTATTAATATAATAAAAAAATACAGGCTGATTATCAATTGAAACATATAGACTTATAGAGTATTTTCGGTTAACCTAGGATTTGCAAATTTGGCACGATAATCGCATATTACAATTAAAGGAAATAAAACACAAAAACGCAATAGTTGTTTAAGTCATAGAAAAGGCAATGAAGTGTTAAATTCGTACCAAATTAATACTACCCTTTATAGTAGTAAGTATATAAACACATCAATGTAAGTCACAAATGAGATTCAACACATGATTAGGAAATGGCTATATGTAGGCATGCGTCAACTTGAACACACCCATACCATAGTAAGTCAACGACAGTCTGTAAAGTACCATCTATACTTTATTATACTTTAGGTTATTATTACATCATGCCACGACCAATAGGAGTGGAGCATCAATGAAAAATTTTGCAAAAACGGGAAAAAATATTCCTTTTGAGAGCTTCCGTCAAGCGCGCTGCGTAAACGGTTGATGTTAAGCAAAAATCACGTACTACGGAATTGTTCCCCTTTAAAAGTTCTAACCAAAAGTCCGCAACAGCATATGTGTATCTTTTAAGGTTATCTTACTATAACCTTTTTAATGACTATGAAATTTATTCTAACATAATGTACTATTTGCGAAGATGTTTTTTAAACGTGATATTAATCCTTATCAAATTAAATACGTTAGTTGTCTTAAGCATTTCATGCATATTATAATTGCCCTTTACACCATACAATTTAAATTATTATTTTAGCCGTTATCAAAATATTAAAACTATAGCGGGAGGAAATAAATTCGCTGTCTGCCTCTGTTCCTTATCTTCTTACTTTCAAACCACGCAATGGACTTTGATACGGTTTTCAGTAATATCTTATTTTACTTATTATCTTATAATCCATTAATCTATATAATAGAAATAATTATTATAAAACTGAAGAATTTGTTTGTTTGTTTGAACGCGTTAATCTCTGAAACTACCAGTTGGATTTGAAAAATTCTTTTTGCCTTTGATAGCTTAAATCTAGCGGAGGGTTATAGGCTATATATATATATATAATCGGACTGTCTGTCCATTCGAGCAAATCTCCAAAATGGCTAAACCGATTTTGATGAAACTTTATACATATGGAAAGGATGTAGTCAAAAGTGACATACACAACTTTTTGAATGTCTGTCTGTACGTCCATCTGTCTAAACTGATTTTAATGAAACATCACAAGCATGAAAAGAAGGTGGTCAAAACTAACATACGTTACTTTTTGTCCGTCTGTCTGTCTGTACGTGTATCTGTCTATTTGAGCTAATCTACAAAACAGCTAAACAGATTTTGAGGAAACTTTGCAGAAGGGAAAGAAGGTTATCAAGAGATTTGACATAAGCTACTTTTTGTCCGTCTGTCTGTCTGTACGTCTATGTGTCTATTCGATTCAATTCAATTTTATCTATTCGAGCTAATTTCCAAAAAGGCTGCACAGATTCTAATGAAACATTGCAGACGTGAAAGACGGTTGTCAAGAATGTCATAAGCTACTTTTTGTGTTTGTCTGTCTGTCTATCTGTCTGTCGTTTGTCCTCACTGATCTATCAACGTACAGCCGAGAGTACTAAGTCTAGAAAGCTTAAATTTGGAACAAAGGTTTATTTTATATTATATTTAGAATATTATATATAGGCTTTTTTAGCAATTTCAAACTTAAGGGTAGGAATGGAGGGACTTAAATAATGACGTGTTTCAGGTTTTTAGATTTCCACATTTTAAGGGTGGGAAAAGCGGGGTGAAAAATTGTATCGGTTTTTAAAAGAGTGGGAGGAAAATGAAGGTTGAAAGTTTGAATGAGTGTAACCAAAGTTAGTTCCAGCAAGAAGTACGTATAAACCATCTCGAACGAAGCTGCAGGCGGTCGCTAGTTCATATATATATACGCAGCCGCCATTGCAGTGTTTCATTGGTCGTTCAGGACTTTTTATTACGTCGTCTGTGACTCATATGAAAAAAAAACGTAATAATACAATACGATGCAAGTACGGTAAGCTGCATATTTTAGTCGAGGTGTTTATAGGCACGAGGCGAAGCCGAGTGTAAAATATTGAGTGAGTATTGATGTAAAGTAAAAAGGCCTAGTACTGTAAGATATAACATGACAGTTCAAGTTTCGATGTCATAAAAGATCTTGTTAATAGCAATAGTATAAGGGGTATTTTTAACGGATGGGGTTTGTACTTCCTAGGAAAATTGACATCTGTCTGACTCTATTACTTGTAGAAAGAAGGGATGGTTGACGTGTCTTCAGCCGCGCCTCGCCGACCTGTAAATTTTGCAGTACAACAAAAATAATAATAATAATAATACATAGGACTTTCCACACAGCGTCATCTAGTCTCAAAGTAAGCAAGTATTATGCTTGTGTTATGGGTTACTAGACAACTGATATATATATATACTTAAATATTCTTTATAATATATACATACATAAATATTTTTTTTTTCGAAGACACCACATACATATAACAACCAAGACCCGGTACCAGTATCAATATTCATCATATTAATACTGACCCGACCTGGGATTCGAACCCGGGACCTCCAGCTTTGCATCAGGGTCGCTGCCCACTAGGCTAACCGGTCGTCAAAATTAATTTACTAACAAAATAAATTTAATGAACTTTATACAAAAATTATTCACCGTATTATAGAACACAAGTCTATAGGATGACTTGCGTACCTGAGTGCGGTGGTGGTACTGGTAACAAGTTCTTTGATTGGCATAACGTGTTTTGACAATTTTGTATTTTGGCCAATCAAAAAACGTTTGGTGCCATCCGAGAGTCCAAATTATCCAATTATCCAAGAGAATCCAAAGCAGTAATATTGTTTTTCAATAAAAATACATGGCGGTGAAATATGATCGGAAAATGTTGCGACATTGGGGTCACCGATTCGGACTTTAGTATAAGGGGTCAATACCCTTATAATAGTATTGAAAAATGGGTTTAAGACACACCTTTTAACACCTTTCCTTATAGCTCCTCTTCACCATCACCCATCATGGCCCATCGCTGAATGCGCGATTTACGGTGCGATAACTCGCTATATTGATAACACCTCTATAGAAAGGACAATACGACTCCGTATACGTCTACCTTTTCTTCTTTAGCACTTCTTTTTAAGTAATCTAAGACGGTGCACGTTTTTACATAATGTCTATATGTATTAAAAAGATAAATGGCGACTGCCGCAACCACCTCGACATCTAATAATGATTGCAGTCACAAGTCATGACCGGTGGTGAAAAGGGGCCATAGATTCAATACTCACAGCGTATTAAGAACAGCCAGATGATCGAACGATCCCGGGGTGATGCAGGATATCTTGTTGTCTGCTAAAGATCTGAAATTGGAATTTTCTGATTATTAAAGTTATCTATTTTTTTTTTAAATGTTTTTACAATTCATATACTCTGAAAGTTTCACTAGTCTTATCTTTGGTGTCACTTTCTGTGCCTAAGCTTAGTTACAGGAAGCGACTTTTTTCAAGCGACTTTTGCCCAAAAAACAACTTAGTGTGCACGAATTATACTGCGCGCGCAAGTGGCTCTGATTGGTCGAATTGACGTCATCTTGAAAACCCGTCTATTCATTTTTATCCCATGTTTTTATCTGAATTACTTTTGTGCGCTCACTTGAATATTAAATGAAAAACTGATGTCTTATGTTTTACAAGTGATTAATTATTAGATTAAACGCCAAATGACAAGAAGCACAAGTTACAAATGACCATCTTACTTTATAAAAGTAAATATAAAAATTTTCTTCAACGGAAGAAAAAAGTTCCATTAGTTTTTTCCTATTTTCACGTATAATGTACAGTACCTACCCGGCGGTAGATATTGCACATTGACCTTTGAAAAAAGACAGTGGGCTAATTTCGGCTTCTTAGAGCGTTATCTCTATTGCACACTACACAACAATAAAGTATTTAGTTCTTAATTCAAATTCTGATACAATAAATCTAATAATTGATGGATATGGATATTGACATTCGTTTGTATTCTGAAATGCGATTATTGCCGACGTGCAATATTTATTGCCGGGTACCGTATCTATTGTAAAACGTTGTATGATGTACATGATTCCCCACTTCTGTCTTAAAAACACTCGTGTCAAACTTATAACTATCATCTGTTTACGTTTAGTGTTAAAAACTACTAAAGTACGTCATCTAAAATGGAGATAACGTCAAGAAAGTGCGCAAAATATGAAACGACAGTAAGATTTTAAACAGAGTAGATTTCAATGAGTAGGTAGGTACTGTGTATGTGTAAGTCACGTTGGTGGGTCAGACTTTTTTTTAAATATTGCCACTGGCAGCACTGCCTCCAATTATACCACACGCATCTCAACGGTCAGCGTTAAAAAGTATTATAACATTGATTCGGGTAAGTATTCACTTACAAAACACTCAAGCTATGAAGTCCCAAGAACATCTTATCGGTGACAGTCACTATCTGGTTTCCATCAAGAAGCAACTCTTGGATCCCCGCTGCACCATCGAAAGCGTTGTCTTCTATTTCGATTATGCCGTTGTTTCTCAAGTCCAATTTCGTGAGATCCGGCAGTCTACCGAAGAATCCGTCTGATTTGACCTTCCCAAGGTTGTTGTCTGGCATTATTCTGTAAAAAAATTAAGAGTAATGAAAGAAAAAAAAGAAAGAAGTAAAGCATGGAAAGAGGTTGGATTTGTACAATCAAAGGATATTGCATCTGAATACATTTTGAGTGCTTTAAAAATTACTCCTGAGAATAGCTGCTATAAATTTTTTTCTGGTGGTTTACATATTTTCTTTATAATTCTTACTCATTATTCCCTCCCCTCACACTTTTTCTTACTTTGATGTGTTTATAGAAACGCACTTCAAAAATGGGTGATTAGGTTTAGGTGCGAGTACGTACTGGACGAATAGATTAGGCACTCCAGTGAGTCGTTTCCCTTGAAATCGATGTTAAACTCGTCATATTTTGTTATAATTGTACTTACAGCAGTGGCTGCTTTGCGAATGAGGCGAATGAAGCTGAGCCTCAATAAAAGTAATTGTCAACAATAAAATGATAATAAATATTTTGTATTAAAATTATTTCTAATTAAATCTATTATTGCAAAAAAAAACAGTTTTGGAATCATTTTCAAGACCAATTGCTGTAATCTTCTGATTTACGCAGCGTTTATACATTGATTCTGACGTTGGTCCCCACATAGTGTGACAGTCTTCTAACACACATGTGATTAGAGGGTACCACACTATGTCTGGGTCAACGTTGGAGCCAAAGTGTAAATGAAGCGCAGCCTTTCACGCCTCATCCGCAGAACCGCCAATAACTTACAAGGTTTCAGTGTTCAGAGGTAGGTCCCTTGGAACGTCTTGCATTCGGGCCCTAGGACAGGATACCGCGACTGTTCGTGTTCCGTACTCGCAGCTGCAGGCAGTTGGACATGCTCCGCCGCCACCGCACGCGCCGCCGGCCTCTTCACCAGCTTTTACGAAAAATGTATAGTTAAAATCACAGAAAAACCAAAACGTTTTGTACTCCAGCACTATACAACAGGCGACGCGTCATTAAATGGACCGTTTCCACCATGCAACGTTAACGTTTCATGCGGTCTTTATTCTTTCATAATACCACGTGATAAGCTCGGAGATTTCTAACAAGCCAGAACAAAATCGTCATATTACATATAAAGATCTTCTACAATAACATATCATGTCCTACCCTTCCAAATTTCACTTACAGTATGCGTAATTATACCTATCTTTATAAATAATTTTTCATATTGTAAATTTTGTACTGCCCCATACTATAGTGTCCCGGCATTGGTATCGCCATATTTGTTGGTCAATTAATTAATTGTTTTTTGGAGGAGCCGACTCAGTCCAAATGGAAGTAAAAAAAGAATCTATATGTGCAATAATTATAAAAAGAATATTTATGTATGTTTACCAGTTGTCTAGTAACCCATAATACAAGCATAATACTTGCTTACTTTGAAACTAGATGGCACTGTGTAGGATGTCCCAAGTATTATTATTATTAAAATCACGTCAGAAGGCTGTCTTCGTAACCGCCTCAGACTTCGTGGTATTTTTGTTTTAAATATTACGGAGTGTCATTTCGGTATTTCCTTAGTGTAAGGCTAATGTGTTTTTTTTTGAGAAGGAAAAAAACGCCAAAAATGAAACCTATATACCATGAGTATAATGAGAATGTACGCATCTGCATTTTATTTCGACGTAAACGCGAGACTATACGCCAAAGTGCATTTTTAAGTGCTTTTTTTGTGTGCTTTTTTGGTGAGGAATAAGAACGTACCCATTGTGGCCTTGCACTTACCTACTTTTTTTAGAAAACAGTATTTTGGTGAAGACTTAGCATTTTTGGTACTAAAAAATAAGTGGTTTAATTGAGTAAGAATACTATTTACACCATCAAAAATGTAATATTTCTAGTGATGATGGGTAGGGTAGATAACAAGCTTCGTTACAAAGTTGATCAAACTAGTGATGATCGAACTTACGTTTACATTTGAAATTTTCTTCACGCAAAGCGTCAATCCTTTTTCTGGCGAGTCGTTTTGGTGCGTCGCATTTTGCTCCAGAAGTTTCTATCGGATTCCTTCTAAGGTAAGCCGCGAGCCAACGCAACGCGCAGTCGCACACGAACGGATTCCGACCTAAATGTCTGAAATTAGTACAAAATTATGAGTAAGTTCTACATATTAGGATACCTAGTGATGAGTGCGTAAGCAATATAGAAACTAGGGTACCCAAATGGTACCCAATGATTATTAACTCCTACAAATTGGGTCTCAAATGATAATGACGTCCTGCAAGATATGGTAGCCAAAGCTAATTTAGTCCTATAAACTCGGTAAAAAAAGATTTCTCGAACCAAGGAAATTAGTTTCATATATACGGAAGAGGATATTCTTTTAAAATAAGAAAATATGTTATTGTTGCAACACATTTTTGTTGGTATGAGTATGAATAAATTTAGAAGAAAAGAGATTTACTTATTTTGAGAGAATATTCTCTTCCGTATATATGAAACAATATTCTCTTGATTCGAAAATTTTTTTTTCCCGTGAGGGTACCAGTGATCATTTAGTCCTATAACATAGGGTATCTAATGATTATTAAGGCGTACATAATAGGACCCCAAATAATAATTAAGTCCTATAGAATAGGGTATCCATTGATAATTAAATCCTACAACATAGGGTCCCAAATGATAATTAAGTTCTATAAAACAGGGTATGTAATGATTATTAAGTCCTACATAATAGGACCCCAATAACAACTAAGTAAGTCCTATAAAATAGGATACACGACGATAAACATATACAATGTATAAACTATTAATTACTAATCTGAGGTCTGTAACCTAGTGGTTGTGGATAAAACTGGAATATACCAAAAGCGGACACATTCACAAAAACATACTTACAAAGTTTGTATACCGGTGAGCGAATCAAAAGTCCCATTTGGTAAAGATCTTATGTTGTTGTCGTACAAAGATCTGAAAAAAATAATGAATAAACTAATTAGCAGTATCAAATATTATCTGTCTTATTCACAAACGTTTAGTGACAATGTTTTAACTAGTGTTTGGTCTTTTTCCGCCCATTTCCGTATCTTTTATGAGAGACAAAGGCAAACCATATTTTTAGTGAAAACACTGTTATTTAACGTTTATGAATAAGGCAGTTTATGTTCAGTACGCATCTTCACAATTAAATATATTTATACTTTTAGACTAATTAAATAAATAACTCACAATAATTTCAAACTCTGGAGGTCCCTAAAAGTATCTTTCCTGACGCAAGTGATCTCATTCGAGTTCAACAACCTGAAACAAACCAAATTAGTTCAAGTGAAATCGGTCTGATAATTAGGATTATTAAAAAAAAAAATGTGTAAACACATCACATCCGTACCGCATCCGTACAAAACGCAACATTAATTTGGTGAAAATTACAAGTGACGAACTTTGTCTAAAAAACTAGAATAGTAAGAGTTTTGTAATATCGAAACACACATACATGTTCGAAATAATTTTTATTTTCATCGTAAAATTACATGAAAATGCCCAATACAGATTTCATCTTTCAAAAGCTGCAGTCGAGTATTAATTATGAAATTATCCCTTCCAATAGAAATTGATATACGTTTAAGCGTCAATTTTTCTTTTCGTGTTTTTATTGATGGCACCATTCCACGCTTCAGAAATATTGTTTGTTTATATGCCTTTCATTAGTAACACAACACTCGCGTTCTGATGACTCCTCTTTCAAATATTATTATTATTTTTTTTAATAAACAACAAACTCTTTGAGCTTTAAGTCATTGGTAGAATGTGACTCTATATAAAGCCAACCTTTTGCTATTAAATCTAATGGTAGAAGTAGTAAAGAAGTACACAAACTTACTAAGTATGCATTTATATAAATAAAATTATTCTTATGGTACAGATAGCGTCAAACTTTATGGTGGATCTGAATACAACGCTTTATGGGTGCTTGCGCAGGTACTGTTATATACGCCTCGCTCAACTGCGTCCCGCTCCACATAAAACTAATTACTGCGAAGCCACTTGTGCCTACTTTCGGATCCGCCATAAACTTTGATTGTAGCTATACCACAAAGTAAACTATTTTCAAACTAAGAAAAAGGACTATCATGCTTGACTTAGAAATCACACTGTATCGATACATGTATTGGGCAAAATAATTGAACATGAAAGGTATTACCTACTTCTTTTAAAGAATGAAGTGTTTAGATGATATCGAATGCGTACGAAAAATTCGCCTTGTAGCTATCCCGTAATTGTATTTTATACTAGCTTCCATCTGTTATCCCGTCCTCTTGGTATACTTTTCTTCAAATAAACAGGACGAAAAATAATGGTTACCAAGAAAAGAAAATTTACAACACGGACAATCCGAATACTTGGTCACCTTACTCTTAGGATATACTATTTCGATAAGTAAAGCTGGTCTACCGTCAACCAAAAATTATTATATAACCAAGAATTTCACTAATATTTCAATGCAAATGCAATAATAAATGTAATAAATAATAAATGTTTAATAAGTCTGTCATTGACTTTACTGGCCTTGTAAAATTCTCAGACTAATTATCAATTCCATGGCATAATATTTGACAGAATTACTTACAATAACTGCAGCGATGTTAGACCGTGAAATATTCCCGAAGGTAAATCTTTGATTTTGTTGCCGTATAATACCCTGAAAAAAAAAAATCAACAATATATTGTTACTGGAACGGTAATAATGTAGAAACAGTTATGATATTTTATTTTTAATTGCTATATACAGATAGAGATCGCGCATTTATTCGAGTAAGTAATGCAGTAGAAAAAAATGGCGACAATCCCTTATTATTTGATTACTGAAATAGTGATATTGAGTGATTGATCACTTTTAGGCATTAATGAATAGATAACGTACACATAGAAATGGTGGTGAGTGTTTCCTCTGCTTATTTTTGGTATGTGGAACAGGGGAGTTCCTTGTAATCTACGCAGGCAAAGTCGCGAGCTGTACCTAGTTAAAAAAAAGTACTAACAACGACGTAAGATGTGTGAGTCCGGTAAAAGCGTCGGCGGCCATCTTGGTGATCTTGTTATTTGACAAATCGATGCGCGCCACGCGCTTTTGAGCAGCAAAAGCGCCTGCGCCGATCTCAGTTATTTCGTTCTGTTCTAGTCGTCTGGAAAAAATATTTTAATATATTGCTGTAGGTATTTTGTGTCGTGATAGCCCGAACGCAGCTAACTTCTTTTAAATCATAAGGCCATGTGGCCGTGGTTCGAATCCGGGCATGTACTAATGAGTTTTTTCTGACTTAAGTACATTAACTATCACGGACTCCGTGCCTTAGAGAGCACGTTACGCAGTTGATCCCGGTCGCTATCAATATATGGCGGTCGTTACAATCCGCCAACACGCATTGGAGCAGCATGGTGGATTTAAGCTCCCTCATCTTGAGGTAAGGCTCAAACCCCCGCAGTGCGGTATAAAAAGGGTTGATGAAAAAAAAAGGACATCTATTCCTTAAAGTACAAATATTTCTGAATCGTGTTGCAAAATTTTTAACATTGCTCAGTAATTGACTAATCGAATACATAAGCTACCCAGAAACATGTTTCCCATTACATAATATTTATTTTAAACTGATTTTAAATAGGTGATTCGAAAACGTGCAATTTGGAGGGACCTGACTTTAAGGAACAGTACAACAATAATTTTATTGACGCAATGTTTATGGTTGTTGAAGAATTTGGACACAATATATTTACCAATTTTTCTATCTAATAAAAAAAAAACTCTACATCACTTTGCTGCTGAAATTGAGTACCTATTGTATTAATATAATAGCTTACATCTCAGTGGCTTTATGTGGTATTGAAGCTGGCAAGTCCGCTAAGGCTTTTTCCCTGCAATCTACGGTGCCTTCAGGTGTGCACCTGCAAGGCACTGGACATCGAGGCTCTGCTGTACATTCTGTGTTGCTCACCGGTGCCGGACCTGGAACAAAATCGTTATATCGATTGATTTACATTGAATTTGCGATAATATTGCAGATCGTGTACTGACTACACCCAAAGGAAGAAAAACAACACTGGCTGCACGACTAAAGAAGATAGAAGCATAGAGGAAAATATTTGAAGAAAGTCGGTCGACGATCGCCCGTAAATTGATAGATACATCTTCTTCTGGTGCACGTACAAAAGTTATAAAAAAGAATATATTTTAATTTAAATGCTCATAAATTGGGTAGTATTGCATAATTATTGTTTGTCTTATTGATTAACCAAATATTGTTCTTACTGATGTAAAAACGAAACAGAAAGCGAACAACTTAAGAGGATTGTGTAGTGGCAAATTTCCATACAAACGGCGTTAACAGTTGCACCCCATTAAACCTTAACCGACTGGCGCAAAAAAATGGTATTCAGATCAGCAAAAACTAGGTTTATACGTTTTTAATTCTATAATAAAAACGTTTAAGCCTAGTTCTTGCTGATCTGAATACCGTTTCTATTACGCCTATCGGTTAAGGTTTAATGAGGTGCAACCGTTGACACAATCCTTTAAAGCTACTGAGCGACATGCGTCCTGGGTAACAGCACCCATGGGTGTTGCCGCTGGCAAAAATTAGTATTATTATCATATCATATCATTATAAAGAATCACACGACTGTAAAAATATAACTTCACTATCGACGGAATTGTTGACTGTGCGAACTTCACTCTAATCGACATATGTGACTTGAGTGTGGTAAGAGAGCGACTGTGGCCGTCACCGAACTTTGAATGTAGCAGATTACGTAAAAGGCGTACGCTTGGTGAACTCAACGACTCAAACCAATTCTGTCAACTTTATTTACACTAACAAATTATTAACGGTATTTGCGTTCCATTCAATAGTATGTAACCAGTTGTGACGGGTGACATACAAAAACTTAGACACACAAAAACACCTATAGGTAACCAATCGCGTGAGCGATACGAGCCTCCCGAGCGTCTCCGTTCCACACGCTATGGCTCAAAATGTGATAACTTTGGCACTCAAACGAAACAACCAGCATTATTCCTCTATAGAATTAATTCAAAACTCGGTTGTGGCCGTACTTTCTGTACCAACTGAAGTTGTCGACTGAATGGAATCTGCGAATTTCTGCGAATTCGATTGGTTTATGTTGCTCACCGTTGCATATAAGATCTTGTGGCTCCAATTCAGCCATCAGATTTCCTCTCAGAGCGACCGGGGCCTGGCATCTCGCTCCCAATCCGACCACGGCGGAGCTTTTTAGTGCTAAAACCAGCCTCGAAATCCTACAATCGCAGACTATAGGATTCTCGGATAAACGTAGAGTCCTCAATCGAGTGATTGTCGACGTTTCCAAAGTCAAATACGTCAAGTTGTTGTTATTTAGAGTTCTGAAAAAGAAACGATACGATAATTAGCTTGAAAGAGTTTTATGTAGGTACTTCTTTGTTGCCACTACTTACTAATATGATAATGAAGTTTACTAAATTACAATCCTCTCACAATTGCAAAGCCTTAAGAAGAGGCTGTACGCGTAAACGTCCATACAAACACTCTTAAACGATTGCGACGTTAATACGCATTTTAAACTTGTTATGTTTAGAATTACAGTCTCATTTGAGTTAGAACTAGGTTTCTATAGAGCCATAACTTCGAAACTTCCATAAACATTTTAGTTACAGAAATTTCGAATATTTATATAACACATATTCCGTTCAGGAGCTATCTAAGAGCTGTATATAGATTAGGCTGCTTCCGATGAATATGCATCAATATATTACTTTTTATTTCACTTTTTTTAGAGGACCACCTTTTGATTGTAGATCTAATCATTTTTTTTATTTACTATCAAAGTACCAGCCGTTTCATAGAAATCATATACTGCAGCACCCGTTAGTGACCAAATTCCGTAATGTCTAGAAACTGGCTTTGAGGTAATATGTATGTATTATGTAATGCAAAAAATCATATCAAAATCGGCCCAGTCGTTTTATAAAACACATAGACTACAGCGCTATCTGGTAGCCAAAACTGTAAAACATGTTTAAACTAAATAATGACGTGATTCAACAATATTAAGTACTATTTTAGACCTACAACTTACAGCAAACGAGGGTACGTACTTATTGCTTATATATTCTTAACCAGCCTAGTTTACTCCGCACTTAAAATGTACAAAAATACACGTAAAGCGATGGAATTCGCAGGTGTGGCCCAGTTCAGTCGGTTGCCGAACTCAACCAATCCTAGCGTTAAACCCGCGACCTTAGTCAATCCTAAAGTTTTATAGATTTTAACCAGGGAGTGAATCAGGGCTATCTATCGTAGGTATCCAGCAGAAAATTTACTTCATTATTACACTTACAGTACATCCAAACTCTTCAGTTGTTCCAGTGCTTTCTCGTCGATGCATTTCAATTTGTTTCCGTCTAGGTGTAAACTCTTTAGTCCGCTTAGACCTCTAAATGCGCGTCGACTGACTGCAGTCAACTCGTTGCGACTTAAATCTCTGAAAAAAAAAGTTATAATCGTCACCATAGCGCTAGTGGTTTTCATGCTTTTTATATTATAAAACACAGCATCTTCAGAGTACTACAGAGGTATCAAAATGTAAAGAAACAGTTGCACCCAGATGCACTGACTGTGCTAAAAATATATTTATTTCGGTAAAAGCTCTTGTAATATTTATAATGATACATTTAGTGATATAACATTTGTTTAATAATGGCCTTAAAAAATTTAAACAGTTAAATTAATTTTAATTTTAATAAATATTTATAAGTGACGTTTTGTTTCAGCATACGTTTAAACTATTTGAATGGACACAAATTATACCTTCTAATACCTAAATTACATGTAGTTATATTTTTTTTTGTTATAACTGTTGGTTTTCAAAATAAAATAAATGAAAAATAACAAGTAATTAATCTGAGTTGGTCATAATTTTCATCCGTTTCGCTAATACTATGGTTGTGTCGAATGCAGCGTCACTTTACTTTTCTCGACAGTTTAATACCTCTACTGAGTACCTACTGCGTGGTAATGCAACACCAACAGTGAGTACCTACTAAGTACATTATTGCTAATATAACTACTACAATAACACAAAAATCTGTAGACATATAAATATAAATCAGTAACATGTATAAGAGAAACACTTAAAACGACATTCAATTTCTGAATAATTCAAAATTAGTGTTGTTTCGTGTTCATCACAGTGTGAAAAGATGTGAGAAAGGGGACCACGGTTAAGGCATTGAACGTAAAAAACTATAGAAGCATTGCTTGTACTATCTACACCAATGAAACAATGTAGTCCCAAAACTAAAATATAAACAGAAACGGTACATTGGATTTTGGAAAACATTAATGTTAACTAGTTTTCGATATGCGAATCGAATCTTAATACTCAATAGAAATAAATTATTTGTCACGTCATTTGTCAAATTGACGGCATTCAGGAAAAGATTACGAACTGTACTAATTTTTCATTTCCTTCCATCAGCCTATTATACCCCACTGCAGGAGCTTAGACCTCTTCCCAGGCTGAGGGGGCTTGGAGCTTAACCTACTACGCCATTCCAGTGCGGGGAAGTGGAGCTGCTCCACTGTTTGTTGGTACATTGTAACGATCGCCATCTATTGACAGTAACCGGGACCGACTAATTAACGTGCTCTCCGAGGCACCGAGTCAGTGATACTTATGAACTTAGAAAAGATTCATTGGTATACGTCCGGATTCCAACCACGGCCTCACGGCCTTATAAATTTGAAACAGGTTCTCTGCGCTCGGGCTATCACGACTACTAATTTTAATGGGAACAAATTTAACGTCAATTCAATCAATCAATTCTATGTTTTTTTCGTTCGCTGGTTCACGGTAACAAACATCTTATGAACTTTGCGCGACTAAGGTCACAGCTTGCTCCCGTTCCCATTGCTCTTCACTCAAGTGCAATAATGAACAAAATATGGGATCGAATATCCTACCGCAACTGAATGAGACATTTTTACGTTTGCGATGTATTATAAGACCAGATGTTTTAATGTTAAAATGTTATTTTGGTTTATACATACACCAGAAATCTACATAAAAATACAGCGTCGTAACCTCTAAAATAGAAGCCAAGACAATATACGCCGCAGACTAAATATACGCCATTTGATGTTTTGACATAGCACTGTGAAGTAGCAATAAAGATTCTGCAATTACATTTCATGTGTAATTTAACCTTTAACAGATTGTGACGTATGGCTATCTATGCCGAGTCTGTCATTTTCCTCAAGTTTGAGATCGTTTCGAAATACCTCTATCTAAGACATGTTTACGAACCTCACGTCTATTTCTATGACCTCACGCCTGTACTAAAAAATATTGACATCGAGAAGAATTAACAATTCACATACAAATGTTTTACGGCATCGATATATCGAGTAAACGACTTTAAACTCATAGTAAAAGTGTGGGTCAGTTTATTTAGGGTGTTTAGTGATAGAGGTACCTACCGTTACAATTAAAGTTTATGACGGATCCGAAAGTAGGCACAAATCGCGTCGCAATAATCAGTGTTAGGTGTAGCGGGACGCAGTGGAGCGAAGTACCTGCGCAATCCCGCTCTAAGTGTTGTATTATGATCCAACGCATAAAGTTTGACGCGATTTGTACCAACAATGGAACAAAAGTTTAAATACCACTTTAAAAAAAAGTTGTTCCTATTTTGGCCTATGAATTTCATTTTAGGGCGGTTCTTACCAACCCTTCCATCACATACTATAGATTCCTCTCCTCAGTTCACTTTCACTCATCTTATGGTGTAATCAATTCAAAATATTTTATTTCAATCCAGTCACGTAGATTTTTGTTGAAAATAATAAAATATCACTCAGTATTAAAGTATTAAAATATTAAAATATGACGCTGTCTGATAAATGTGTCGGTTGGCGGCCGCGGGCAGGACACCTTACCCTACCCGCGGTCACTATTATGTAACATTTATGTTTGGCTCAGTAACCATGCTGTACCGTTTGTTCTTTTAGGAAAAATATTTTATTCTGAAAAGACCTACGTATTTCTTTTTTTAATGGATTCTTTGGTATCTAATGTATACATAGAAAAAATTTGCATGGTAATGAAAAAAATCTACAGATTTCGTGCTTTTCGCAACTATCGGAGGACATTGAAACATCAAAAATAAAAACTTATAACACATTTTCATCAAACAATTTAATTAAATTTTTCAAAAAAAGTTATGAAGTAATTTTTGTCAATTTGGCGCCATACGATGCCCCTCGAGCTCCTGCCTATATTGACACTACTGCCTTTTGTCTACCTTTATAACTTTCTGAAATATAACCGAATCTCATTCTCCGAGGTGGGTAACTGATCTGATAATCATTCAATGAAAACGATACATGCACAGCGCACAGTTTCAATTTCAAAATCTCTTCTTTCAAACGGTAGTATCTATCTGTCTCGGGAGATTTTTTTTCATCGCTCCGATATTGGCTTTAGTTTTCGAAATAATCAACAAATCAAATCATCATCATCAAATCATCAATCAAAGTTTTGTCCAAAAAACCGGAAGTTTTTTCTTTTTTTCACAAATTTTGATTTTCCAAAAAAAGTTACGGACCGGTTTTAGAAAATTTGGTACCATACGATGCCCCATGAGCTCTGGCATCTTTTGACACCACTGCCTTTCGTCTCCCATCATAAATTTCGGAAATATAGCCAAATTACACTCCCTCACGAAAACGACCTGATAAACGATTTCGATATTAAAATCTCTACAAATCGTGTCGTTGCTGTTTTTCACATCAAGATACGGTTACTAACTGGTTCAACTCGCACTAAACTTTATGTTCGCCCAGCCGAAGCAACTAACGTGGTAGAAGGGAAAATGGGTATCAAAAGGGCTAGAGCGGACCTATGCACAACCACACCCGTGTCAACTTCAGAGAGGACAACATGTTTGACACGATCTATACCCTCTTTGCAAACAAAAAAAATACCACGCGATGTGGGCTATCCATTACGAGTTCAACCATTCTGTAAACTAGGTATGTCGATCAGTATATGTCGGACTTAAAGTACATTATCATGATACAGGTTCAATTGTTGTCCTCTTTTTTTAAAGTCGGTCATTTCGGTACTCATTTTAAAAAAATCAATAAAAACACGGCCAGGTATATAAGTGTGGTTTTATCAATTTACATTCAAATATTCATTAACATCCTTGCTCATAAAATGGTGGTTCCCATAATAAGAATAAGAAACAAGTACTCATTTGAATTGAGAAGGCATTTTTCATTGTTATAATTCTAGAGTTCTGTAGTCGTTGGGAAAATTGAAAGCTTTGAAGACAAGTGCTTACTTAAACTATGCTTCGGAACGTATCTTGCTCATTCCGTTATCTGCGGACGTAATAGTATTGCGCTTGCGTCGTCTCTTTCGCTTACACTCTTGACGTCCGTTTCGGTCTGTCTACGTCACAAAACCACGAAACATTTTCTTATCTATACTAATATTATAAAGCTGAAGAGTTTGTTTGTTTGTTTGTTTGTTTGAACGCGCAAATCTCAGGAACTACTGGTTCGAATTGAAAAATTATTTTTTTGTTGGATAGTCCATTTATCGAGGAAGGCTATAGGCTATACTACATCACGCTACGACCAATAAGAGTGGCGCATCAATGAAAAATGTTGCAAAAACGGGAAAAATTATTCCTTTTGAGAGCTTCCGTCGCGCGCGCTGCGTAAACGGTTGATGTTAAGCAAAAATCATGTATTACGGAATTGTACCCCTTTAAAAGTTCTAACCAAAAGTCTGCGACAGCATATGTGTATCTTTTAAGGTTAACTTACTATAACTTTTTTTATGACAATCAAATTTGTTCAACATAATGTACTATTTGCGAAGATGTTTTTTAAACGTGATATTAATCCTTATCAAATTAAATACGTCAGTTGTCTTAAGCATTTCATGCATATTATAATTGCCCTTTACATCATACAATTTAAATTAATATCTTAACAGTTTTTATTGAAATTTAAAAACTATAGCGGGAGAAAATAAATTCGCTGTCTGCCTCTGTTCGTTAACTTTTTACTTCCAAACCACGCAATAGACATTGATACAGTTTTCAGTAATATCTTATTTTCTTATTATCTTATAATCTATTAATCTATATAATAGAAATACTTATTATAAAGCTGAAGAGTTTGTTTGTTTGTTTGTTTGATTGATTGATTAATGGATTGATTGATTGATGGATTGATGGATTAATGGATTGATTGATTGCTTGATTGGTTGGTTGATTGATTGATTGGTTGGTTGATTGATTGGTTGGTTGATTTGTTGATTGATTGATTGATTGATTTATGGATTGATGGATTAATGGATTGATTAATTTATGGATTGATGGATTGATTGATTGCTTGATGAATTGATTGATTGATTTGTTGATTGATTGATTGATTGTTTGATTTATGGATTGATGGATTGATTGATTGACTGATTGATTGATTGATTGATTGATTGTTTGTTTGTTTGTTGGTTCGTTTGTTCGTTCGTTCATTCGTTCGTTCGTTCGTTCGTTTGTTTGTTTAAATGCGCAAATCTCAGGAACTACTGGTTCAAATTGAAAAAATATTTTTGTGTTGGATAGTCCATTTATCGAGGAAGGCTATAGGCTATACTACATCACGCTACGACCAATAGGAGTGGAGCATCAATGAAAAATGTTGCAAAAACGGGAAAAATTATTCCTTTTGAGAGCTCCCGTCGCGCATGCTGATTGATTTGATGATTGAATAATTGATTGAATGATTGATTGATTGATTGATTAATTGATTATTTGATTATTTGATTAATTGATTAATTGATTGACTGATTGTTTGTTTGTTGGTTGGTTAGTTGGTTGGTTGGTTGGTTGGTTGGTTGGTTGGTTGGTTCGTTCGTTCGTTCGTTCGTTCGTTCGTTTGTTTGTTTGAATTTGTTAATCTCTGAAATTACCAGTCGAATTTGAAAAATTCTTTTTGCCTTTGATAGCCTGATTCTAGCGGAGAGTTATAGGCTATACACATGAAAACGAACTGTCTGTCTATTCGAGCAAATCGGCTTCGGCCAAAACGGCTTAACCGATTTTGATGAAACTTTACACATATAACAGGATGTAATCTTTTGACTACACCCTTTCCATATGTGACATACAGAACTTTTTGTATGTCTGTCTGTACGTCCATATGTCTAAACCTATTTAAATGAAACATCAATGAATATGAAAAGAAGGTCATTAAAACTAACAAATGTTGCTTTTTGTCCGTCTGTCTGTCTGTACGTGTATCTGTCTATTTGAGCTAATCTCCAAAACGGCTAAACAGATTTTAAGGAAACTTTGCAGACGGGAAAGAAGGTTGTCAAGATATTTGACATTAGCTACTTTTTGTCCGTCTGTTTGTCTGTACGTCTATTCAATTCAATTTTATCTATTCGAGCTAATTTCCAATACGGCTGAACTGATTTTAATGAAACTTTGCAGACGTGAAAGAAGGTTGTCAAGAGTGTCATAAGCTACTTTTTGTGTTTGTCTGTCTGTCTATCTGTCTGTCGTTTGTCCTCACTGATCTAACAACGTACAGCCGAAAGTACTAAGTCTAGGAAGCTTAAATTTGGAACATAAGTTTATTTTATAACGTGAGCATTATAAAGTTAAGAAAGGCTTTTTTAGAAATTTCAAACTTAAGGATGGGAATGGAGGGACTTAAATAATGACGTGTTTCAGGGTTTTTAGATTTTCACATTTTAAGAGTGGGAAACGGGAGATGAAAAATTGTATCGGTTTTTTAAAGGGTGGAAGGGGAATGAAGATTGAAAGTTTGAATGGGTGTGACCAAAATTGGTTCCAGCAAAAAGTACGTATAAACCATCTCGAATGTTAATAGTACCTATAACAGGAATTTGTAGTCTACGCAAGCGAAGCTGCGGGCGGTCGCTAGTAAAGATGGTATAAAAGTTAAGTTACGAGATATTCGGATCTGCTTGTATGGCTACATGTCAAGGTGGAAGACCCATTTCTAGTAGGTACCAATGAGATAGGTCTGAACGTTTCCTAAGGTTTCGTAGCCAAATGGCAAAAAAACAACAATATCATAATTTCGTCCTTTTGTTTGTTTATTTTTTATAATTTTATAATTGGAATACTTCTGGTGGTTATTTTCTTTCTAAGTATGTTTTATGAGATAATAGAGTATTAAGTTTTTTTTTTTAAATTTGTTTGATTTTAAACGCTTAAATCACAACCACTGTAAAAATGTCTTAATTTGAACATAGAAATTTTTTAAATAGGAAGTAGATTCCAAAATATACATAGTGTGTTGATACATCAAGAAAATGTGCAAAAAATTGACGACAGTAATTTTAAATAAAATAGTACATCCTCAATGTTTCCCGAGTAAGTATATGTGAATGTTAGAATCATAGATTTTTTTCGGCATTTACTCTATGAGAAATTATTTCTGATCGTCAACTAAAACGCTCACGAACAAAACCACCACCTTCATTAAAGCAAACTTCGCTTTTACGCTTACCGTTCCACCACCAAGGTATCCAATTTCAGAAGGGTATTAATTATTCAGACCAAACGGAGAATAGTATTCCGCGAGCTTTTTGAATATACGAAACGATGGTTGAAATATGGATATTCTTTAAAATTTATTATGGTCTTTAAATAGGTTGTATTGCATGAAAACTTAATTTGAAATAGATAGAATCTACTCATTCTGCTATTTAGGCACACACACATAATAATAACTCTAGACTCCCTGTCGTTAAACAACCAATGAAGCCCTGCAATGGCGGTCACGTATGTATGTATGATGTATGAGTGGAACTTTGTGGGGTACCGCCGGTCGGCGAGCGGCGGCGGACTTACTACGGTATGAGTGTGTTCAAGTTGACGCATGCGCACTGCGCATATAGCCAACTGATTTTTACAATTCTTACATAATAGTACAAGTACAGAAGTTTAACTTCGCAAAAACATTTAAATAAACAGCGAATCTTGGCTCGACGCAATAAAGTGCAACTTAGCTCGCACAACGATCCACCTACAAGTGCCCACAAGCCTTTTCTCTTTGTATCGCGTCATTTCTTTCTGCGCCATTAAATGGCCCTGCTGGGTGGGCCCGCCGATGTGCTTGTTTGTAGCGTCTTCGCTAAGGTGCGGAGTGTGCTACACCCGATTTAGGCTAGGAAATATCTACAGAGGTAAAGCTCAGTTGAGTGGGTTGCCGCAATCTCAACCAACCCTAGCGTTACGCGTGTGCATAGACTTGTCACAAGAACATGCGAGGGGAAACGAAAAGCGAGCGGTTTCCGTTAACGGTCAAATTCAGTCTGGGTCGTGTGGCACCACTTCTTGTTTTATAGAAACACTAGCTTCTGCCTACTAGTGCCCGTGCCCCGTATGCTTGGTGAAATTAATTTACAATAAACTGTAGAACTATGTAAAGTGGCGACTTATATCTAAAGCATATTATAATTTAAAAGAATATATGAATAATAAAAATGCTTGGGATTTAATTGCTGTAATCCACTTAGTTTTTAAGACAATTTTTTGTAGTGCCGTCATTTAAAAAAAAAAACTCTCGAAGCTTTTTGCAGTGTTCTTCTTGTGGTCGTCAGTGGGTATGCTATTTGAAAATAAATAAAATTTTATTAAATGTCGATTTTTTTATTTAATTATTAACCTACAAAAATATTAACGCGTATGTTTTACACTTTAAGCTTAAGATAAACTTTTTTTATATATATCAGAGCTGTTTTGTGAAATCCCATTCTAGGTAAAAAATATACCGCGATCGCTACCTCTAACGACACTTAGCAGATCACTTTGTACTCCAGATACAAAGAGTAGGTTAGAATTGGTAAGTAAGTGGATACGCTGTCTCCTTCATGTATGCAGTGTGTTGCATACTTAAGACAGATCTCATGACCTAAACTCTAAAATGCGACATCAAATCATACCAAGTGGTGGATGAAAGGGATGAACGACTTGACCGCTTCCTAAAATGATATAAATCTGCGACAAAACTGTTGTGCGTAATATTTTTACTTTATATCCGTTGTGTGGGTAATTATTTTTGGGACACGTGTCTCTGAACAATCATATGGCACCTCTAACCTACTCGTTCCTGTGCTCAGATTACCACCTGTAACCCAGTGCATCCATAATATCCTAACGCCCCCTTTCCAGGAGGGGTGAGCAGAATTCATTACGGTTTCATAACGCAAGGAGGGAATCGCGTGCAAATGTTCGCGTGCCAACTTCTGACTGGTTTATTAAACTTTTTGTTTGTCTAATAGATACTCTACTAAATTAATTTGGTGTAACATTCGAGGCCGTCTGTGTTTTTAGGGTTGCGTACTATTAAAACTATAAGAACCTTCCACAAGTTGTTAGACGGCTCTACAGCAGCCATTGTACAGCTATTAGGAGTTTCTGGGCTTAAATAAAGTTCATGTAGTAAACTTAGCATAACAATTAAAATGGTGCGTCTCATATTTCGAAACGAACAAAAACGTGACCAAAATGTCAGACTCAGTGCTTAGAATTAGATATTATTAATACCTTGGACATCGCACACAGCGCCATCTAGTCCCAAGTTAAGAAAAGCTTGAGTTATGCCTGCCAGACGACTGATATACATACTTAAATATTCTTTATAATATATACGTAGGTATATAAATATTTTGCACCCAGAGATACTGAACAAATAAACTTGTTCAAGCACACAAATATTTCTCTCGGGTGGGAATTGAATTCGCGGCCATTGATTTTGCAGTTAGTCTCTAACCACTCGGCTATGGGTCATCTATAGCTCATTATCATTGTTTTAAACAAACTTTTTGTTAAATTAGATATGAAATGTAATTAAAAATCTTTATTTTCTTATCCAGTACGAATTTTACATGTGGATCACACAAAATTCGACTCCACATCGAATATTTCAAAACATCCACTGGGTGTATATTTGGTTTACGGCGTATATTTTTGCTTTCATTTTTTTGGGTCACAACGCGGTATCTCCGTGAAGATCCATGGTAGCAAAACACCAACAAAAGTTGCTCAGTTTTTGTTTTTCTTATTGTTATTGTTTCAACTCAGTTTCTATGTCACGCAATTCATTTGGACACCAACGACTTTATTGCTTTTACAGACACAATAATAACTCTAGAGTTCCTGTCACTGAACAACCAATGAAGCACTGCAATGGCGGCCGCGCAAGTATATGTGAGTGGAACTTCACAGCTTACTAACGGTCGCTAGATTTGCAGGTATGAGTGTCCTCAAGTGAGTACACACACACACATATCACACAGTAAGCTGACTTACTAGGGGGGCGTCGGCAGTTAAGTAGTTCGCAATGATTGAAATCTGTCACGTCGCCTGTCTATTGCGTCTTTTATATGCGAGAAGACACTTCCAGAAAACTTAGTCTATTTTTCACTGTTCATCATAGAGTAAATAAATTTGGCAGTAGCTTTTGGTTTCTGTTCATTTATTAATTTTTTTTGGACAGTAGATAAATATATATATATATATATACTAGCGGCCCGTCCCGGCTTCGCACGGGTAGTATTCGTTTCTCATAAGAATCACTTTTTTTATCTCAGTCTTGTCTCATTCCCGTTCTTCCTTTCATTTTTTCGTTCCCATCGCAAAAATACTTTATTATTTCTGTTCTTATCCCTAGTGTAGCTTCGTTTTCGTTTCCATTCTCATCAAAAATAACTTTTTTATCTCCGTCTTAACTCATTCCCGTTCTTCCCTTTCCCGTTTTTGTTCCCATCGCATAAATATTTTATCGTTTCGGTTCCTGGCCCTGGTCTCATTTCCTTTTTGTTTCCATTCTCATCAAGTACAACTTTTTTATTTCAGTCTTAACTCTTTCCCGTTCTTCCCTTTCCCGTTTTCGTTCCCGTAACACAAATATTTATCGTTTCAACAATTTCTGTCAGTCTTAATTAAATAAATTAAACTTTTGCGAAATAATATTTAGTTATGCAATTATTAAATTACTAAAATGGCTATTAAAAAATAAGGGTTGATCGTAGAAGGGTGAAAATTGAGGATTTTATGTATTTTTGTATGTTGTATCATAAAAAAATAGAAATTAAAAATTTTGTCTAAAAAAAAAAAAAATTTAGGGGTGGACTACCCCTAACATTTAGGGGGATGAAAAATAGATGTTGGCCGATTCTCATAGATACCGGATAAGCACAAAAAATTTCATCGAAATCGGTCAAGCCGTTTCGGAGGAGTATGGCAACGAAAACTGTGACACGAGAATTTTATATATTAGATATATATATATATATATACTTTTCTTGTCTGAAACGTACTAATGTCTGAAATTTATAAGGCCCCATAGGGCCATGGTTCGAATCCGGGCGTGTACCAATGAGTTTTTCTGACTTAAGTACACAATATCACTGACACCGTGCTTCGGAGGGCAAGTTAAGCAGTCGGTCCCGGACGCTGTCAATAGATGGCGGTCGTTACAGTTCCCAACCCGCAGTGGAGCAGCGTGGTGGACTTAAGCTCCAAGCCCCCCTCCTCACCCTGGAGGAGGCCTAAGCCTCTGCAGTGGGGTAAAAATGGTTGATGATGATGATGATATACTTTTCTTAAGTGCATCACGTGAAATATCCAATATAAATCTAAATCTAAAAAGCAAATCTATTTTTTCTTTAATATTTTGTTCAAAAGATCAGTCTAGCCATTCAGCGTGGAAATGCTGGTAGCGTTCTCGGCACTCTGTGCTTGTCATGAATAAATTATTTTCTTTATAAGCAGTATGTTCAGTAAACTACAAAAATAATTATAAATAAGTAATTTATTTTTTATTTTAAAAATGCATAGTTAAAAAGATATTACAAAATATAAACGAAAACTGACTATTACCCTCTCTTATTGCCTAAACTACTGAGCTAACAATAAAAAAAAAATCTTGCTAAAAAATATTTTACAGGAAAACCTAAACGATAAACGAATTCTCGTTTTAGGTGTTGAGTTTCGGGGAAAACAGAAAGTTAAAAAGAAAAAGTTTTCCCAAGCGTATCTTGTGACTTTACAAATGAAAGCTCTTTTTGTTAAAAACAAATATTTTTTTATAATCTGAGGATGCATATTTTAAACAAAATATACGAGATTTGACCACTCCTTTCCACTTGTCTCCAAAACTATAGAGTCTAAAATTTAGAACAAAATATGTAATATAGGACTCAACTAGTTTTCAGGAAAACTCTAAATATTCGTGAAAACAAAATCATCATCATCATCATCAGCCCGTGTCTCTCCGCTGCAGGATATAGGCCTCTCCCAAGGCTCGCCACCACACACGGTCCTCCACCTTCCGCACCCAATTACCCCCGGTATGGTGCTTCAGGTCATCAGTTCACCTGGCCGGGGGGCGTCCAACGCTTCGCTTCCCAATACGTGGCCTCCACTCGAGAACCCGTCTACCCCATCTGTTGTCGGTTCTACGGCAAATGTGACCGGCCCATTGCCACTTCAGCTTGCTAATCACTTCGGCTATGTCGACAACTTTAGTTCTTCGACGGATTTCAGTATTCCTGATTTTGTCCATCAAGGAAATACCGAGCATAGCCCGCTCCATAGCGCGCTGAGCGACTCTAAATTTGTGGACCAGTCCTGCCGTGAGAGTCCATGTTTTGGCACCGTATGTAATTGTAAGCAGTACGCATTGGTTGAAGACCTTGGTCTTCAGATATTGTGGTAGTGGCGACGAGAACAGACGACGAAGCTTCCCGAAAGTAGCCCAGCCCAGCTTAATTCTACGGTCGGCCTTTTTGTTGAAGTTGTGTTTGCCTAACTGGACAGTCTGTCCCAGATAGAAAACTAAATGCGTATGAAAAAAGGTGTTCCTTCATTTCACTGAGAATTAATACTTTGAATTGGTTTAGTGGTTACAATGGTACCCTAATTATAAGAAGGAGTCGGGTTCAAATCTCAGCCTAAAAATTCACATTGAAAAATTATATTATTATAGTTAGTAGATAATGTGATGATTTTGATGTCGTGCTGGCCATGTGGCCGCGAGCGCCTCTTGTTTAGAAGGTCGTGGTTGAAATCCTTGATATGGGCATCTACCAATATTATCACTGACTCTGTGCCTCGCAGAGTACGTTAAGCCGTCGGTTCTGGTTGTCATCATCAGAGGGCAGTCATTGAAATCCACCAACCCGTACTGAAGCAGCGTTGATGATTTATAGTACTGATCCTTCTCTGTGCGTGGCCCACTCGGGCTTTTTTATATAGTTTTTTATATCAAATGTTTAAAGATATTTGGAACAGTAGTGTTATCCTGTGTTATTATAAATACATAGGTAGAACAAATATCTTTAAAGTATTTTAGCGTTCAGGTATTTATATGATTATATATTACTAGCTTTCCGCCCGCGGTTCGGCACGCATGGAGTACACTGTTGTATTGGGACCTTTTTTCCGGGATAAAAAGTAGCCTATGTTAATACAGTAAATTGACAGCAGACCTACACCACTATTCAGCTTTTATAAACTATATCTATGGAAAAAATTATAGCGGTCTCGGTACAACTGTGTAGACCACGCGAGCGGAGCCGTGGGCGGAAAGCTAGTTTAAAAATAAAATTCAGCCTATGTTACTCGCTAATAATGTAGCTTTCTATAAGTGAAGTAATTCAAAAAATCAGTTAAGTAGTTTTTTAGTTTATCCGTAACAAACGAAAAATTGAATCTTTTCTGTTTATAATATTATAATATAAATTATTAGACCAAAAATGAAATAACTCATTTAGTGACTTTTATACTTCAAATTCAAATTCAAATTCAAAAAGTTTTTATTCAATATAAGATGTTTGCACACACTTATTGAAAGTCGTAAAAATTGATTAGGTACCGGTTCAAAAACTAGGAGGAGAAGAACCGGCAAGAAACTCCTCCCTATTTATTTTATTTAAATATATGTTTTTCTTAATTGTTTTTTTTTTTTTAATTTAAAGTTTTACAACTATTACAATGATGTCCATGCGCACTTATCATTTAAATACTCGGTAATACAATAGTAAGCTTTTTTCATGAGTTGGACTTTAACTCGCTTTATAAATTGATTAGAATTCAAGTCTAACATTTCTTTTGGAATTTTATTATAAAAACGGATACAATTTCCCATGAAAGAATTATTAACTTTTGAGAGCCTGAACCTGGGAATTGATAACATATGCTTATGTCTTGTATTTAAGTTGTGGCCATCACCCACCCTAGAGAAAGCATTTAAGTTTTTATGTACATAAATTATATTTTCATAAATATACTGACAAGGGACTGTCAAAATATTACCTTCTCTAAAATGAGCCTTTACACTATCTCTAGATTTTAATTTATATATAGCTCGAATAGCCCTTTTCACCCGAATAACCCTTCAAATTCAAAAGTCCAATTTTATGTTATTGTGGCCGTGAGGTAATCTGGTTTGGATGACGCGCATTATTTTTATATTAAACCCATTTCATGAGTTCGAAATATGGCTTAAATCCTTTGCAAACACGCAACACCAATCTAAGTAATTATATGAACAGCGATAAGCCTTTCTGGGCTATCAATTTATCGCTATTTTTTGGCCCAACACAATCTTAGCTAACCCCACGAAAACCTCTTTTTGTCTTTAAGAAAAAAAGCACCACTAGTGAAACTCGACTTTATTTCGAATCGATCCCGTTTTGTATCATCGTCGATACTAAACACTTTAGATACAAAATCTTCCATCTTTTTATCCATAACCTATCTATATAGGAGATCGATTTCATTCCAATACACTATCTGTTTAACCCAGCTTTTCTCAGATATAGGATCCATACCTGATAGTATTACTATGTTGATTGTTCGCTTGGGTATATTATTTGAAAACACATAACAGTTTTCATAGATGCTTTGGCAGTCATGGAAATGGACTGTCTAAATCTGTTCAATGACTTATGTCAATAAAACTAATATAACAGCAATTCCTGAGTTTCGATTTTGTAATGTGTATACGCAGTTTAACAAATCCACTTCTTGGTCATGGTACAATGCTTGGCTTTCGAAGTCACCTAAACGGATTTGCAGAATCGTAGCGACGGAACGTTTCTACAGCTGCAGTGTACCTATTGTTTAACTCTTAGATATTTCTAAAGCTAATGTGCTAGTTGGGATATAAAAACCAGAGAATCAAACAATACTATTACAATTAAAGTGTAATCTGCGTAAATAATTCAACTTTGAAAATATACCAACCAAGTAGGTATCGATTTGAGATAGACTAAGTTGAGAGTTGTGCCGCAGGGGCGCGTACAAAATCGACTACCCTAAAAACGAATTCCATGTTCTAGAGAGAGAATAAAACGAAATGTTTCGTTACTCCACCCGAGGCTATAACGAAAAGCGATAAGTGCGTACACATGGGAGGGTTCCGTGTTACTTGAAGTACTAGGTTTAAATAACCAGCGTAATCTGTTGGCTGCCATGATACTGACGTTGCTTTATAAAATAAAAAAAAAACCGGTGTGGGTAGTATTGTAAAATTAACGTAATTTTTTGCATGAAAACGTTTTTCGTGATCCCAGGTATAATTTAAAAGAAACACTTGACAGCTTCTTTTTTCTGCTCGACCTACTTTTTAGACCACCTCAATATCTACACGATGACGCACAAGTATCCTGTTTAATCCTTTTTGTTGCGGAGTTCTGACTAATTCTTTGGTCGCATGAAGTGTATTTCGAAGCCTTTCTTGTATCCTTTTCCCCCGCTCAATGACGTCCTGTTTATTTTTAAGAGAAATATGGCGTGCGGACAAATCATTTTTGAAAAACAATTGAAAGAAGTTCAAAACTATGTACTCCTGGCTTTTATATCCCTCTATAAGCAGACCCAGTTCATTCTTTAGTTACTTACGAAAATATATTTACTTACTGATCATAAACTTGCTACCGTCCTACTAATCTTAGAGTCACATGTATCTGTGGGCGTGTCGCCAAAACATGAAAAATTCAATGAATTATGACTCTCAGCTGAGTAATTTAAAGATTTAAGACATAAAAACAATGGCGCGTCTGCTCTTGTACATTTACGAAAGTATTTGCAGTATTTTGCTTACAGAGTAAATCAATGAATCAATTGTGATACTAGTTTTTACTAGACTTTCAGGTCTTCCTCGAAAAGCTCAACAATTTATATGAATATGGTACATTTTGGTACATGAAAGAATCCCAACTGAATACCACCCAGATTAACAAAAAAGTATAGAAAAGGACCTTATTGTTACTTACAAATCCATTGGACAGACTTTAGATTAATAGAAAAGTTAAGACAAAACGCCATGACACAACAAATTGAATCTGCGCACGTATAAATGTGCAATTGACCGTTGACAGTTTGAAAAATGATTTAATTTCTTTTAAAAAGTATTTTCATTTTCTTTTTTTAACACGCTTTTATTAGCTTACCCGGTATGTACGTGTACCTATGTAACTATTTAATGGAATCCTTCAACGCAATTTTCACCCACTTCAAGACGACTGAACTTGAAAATTTGCACCTCATTAAGGACCGATGACAATGCATCTTTATCCCAATGTCCTGGCCAGAATCATCAGGATTAAGAGCCATTTTCGCCCGGAGAGGTACCCTAAAAAACAAATACCACATCCAAGGAAGTCAGCAGGCGAAGAAATTACCCACTCCCAGAGAGTACGTACGATAAAATATAATTATACATTAAAAAAATTACTATGGAAATACTTTTCAAAAGAAAATAACTAATTTTTCAAAGCCTCAACTCAATGGTCACTTAAACATTTGCGTGTGCGGCTTCAATTTCTTGTATCGTGGCGTCTTGTCTTCACTTTCATGTTAGTCTGAAATCTACCCATTGCATTATAAATATATATGTTTAAACTGACCGATTGGCCGAGTGCTTAGAGATCCTTACTGCGGAGCCAAGGGTCGCGTGTTCGAGTCCCATCGAAGATAAATATTTGGTGGAAAAAATTTATATATGTATATATTACAAAGAATATTTAAGTATGTATATCCGTTGTGTAGTAACCCATAATACAAGCATAGTACTTGCTTACTTTGGAACTAGAGGGCGCTCTGTGAGATGTCCCAGCTTTTATTATAATACGTTAATTTTTAGGAATTTCAAATACCGATATAACCTGGAGAATATTTGTGTGCATGAACGTGTCTAGTTGTCCCGTGATGTAAAATAACTATATAAGTATGCATTACTTTAATAAAAATATATTTAGGTATACTCATAATTTAGTTGTCTAGTACCCATAGTACATGCTCTACTTAATTTTGGACTAGGCGATATATATTTAAATATAATTCAACATTTTCTTTTTCTTTTAAAGTTCAAAGCTCTAACAATGAGTACGTATTTTCCGTTTCAAAAATTGGCTCGAACGTCGAAAAACAAGTTTATTTGAATACGTACGACTTTTACGCAGGCGAAGCCGCAGGAAAGTCTAGTTGATACTAATAGCATTTAGAGCAGTTGTGTTTGATCCGAAAGTTCCCAAGCTTGAAAACAGCTTTTTTTCCAAAAGCTTAAGCGAAGTAAAAAGGCCATTTCGTTTGTGATTTTAAAGATGCCTGCGAAATCAAATATTTACGTTCATTAAATGCACTCAAGTTCTTATAAATCTAACGAAAATATTTTTAAGATACTGCGATTTTTCTTGGCGCCCTGGTTATTACAACTTTTGGGTCTCGTAGCACATTTCAAAATTGCCTATATTATCTCCAAATCAGGGTCGTTAGGATGGGCGAATGAACGGCTTGTGCATAGTTGCTCGTTAAGTGTGATAACAAAATACCGTCTTGTGTAATGCGTAAAAGTGTGATTATATAAATTGCCTTAAAAACTGTATCGAAACCTATGAAAATGTACAAAGTTTGAAATCCAGTGAGACTTATCGATTGGTCAAGGGGTTAGAGACTCTAACTGTACAACCAAAAGTCGCGGGATCAATTCCCGCGTGGGACAAGTATTTGTGAGCATGAAGATGTTTATTCGTTCCGTGCCTGGGTGTAAAATATCTATATATATCTATATATGTATTATAACGAATATTTAAGTATATCAGTTGTGTAGTACCCTTAACACAAGCATAATACTTGCTTACTTTGGGACTAGATGGCTCTGTATGGGATTATTATTACAGTGTAATTCGGTTATATTTCCGTTTATGATGGTAGACGAAAGGCAGTGGTGTCAAAAGCTGCAGGGGCTTGTGGGTTATCGTATTACACAAAATTTTCTAAAATCGGCCCGTTACTCTTTTCGGGTAGTCGAAAATGGTGAAAAAAAGACGACATTTCCTAATTTTCCGGACAAAAAAGATTACAACTTTGGTTCTTCGACGGATTTCAGTGTTTCTGATTTCATCCATCAAATAAATACCGAGCATAGCCCGCTCCATAGCACGCTGAGCAACTTTAAATTTGTGGATCAGTCCTGCCGTGAGAGTCTATGTTTCGGCACCGTGCGTCATTGTAGGTAGGACGCATTGCTTGAAGACCTATATGATCCTATGTAGGAAATATACGTTAACATTATCTGAAGTAGCACATAATACACATCTGAACATACCTGAAGTGCCAGGCCGGTTACCGTGAGCTGAACCAATCCTATCGTTACTCATGTTCTTGCAAAAGCTTATTATAAAGTATCAGACTACTTAGATGATAAAAATCCATGGGTGTAAGCCGCTCACCTATCAGTTTGTTTCAATAATATTATTCTTTAAGCACTTATTGTTAAAATTTATTTTTAATAATTTTGTTAAAAAGAGCGTCCCTCAGTTTCTTGCGCATTCTTCTGAGAGGAACCAGCATTTTTGAATGCGCCTTTGTGGTCACGTTCTTCCACAAAGTAATAAAATTCACTCTTATGACGTATTTCAAGATTATGTTACATAACTACGAAATAAAGATATTTTGATTTGATTTGATTTGATTTGGACGTGTCACCAAGACATGAAAAGTTAAATATAGGCCTAGGCCGTGCTATTGAAATTTGGCAACGTTGCGTTTAGTCCAAGCCTTGGTATTAGTCAGGCTATTAGTTGGCGTTTTCTTCCATTTAAACGTTATGTAAACATATTTTATTTATTTTTATTTTAAACATATAGATATTTATTGAAAATAATAAATCAGTGTGAAAAACTACTTGTTGCATCGTGTTCATTCGTAATTAGCAAGGTAAGCTGATATTTTCACCATGATTTTTTGATTTTTTGTTTCACGTCACAATCTTGACACGTTTGGGTGGAATGTGGGTGGAAATCACAGTAATTTTTATCATTTTTCGAGTAGGTTCCAGGATATGGAGTCTGGAGGATCCCGGGGAACCATACTTATACTATACCTGTCATAGTCACTTTAACCGCATGCTAGCCACCAGTAGGTCCGGTGAGATTGATTACGTAGACCCCATACAGGGAGAGGAAGAAACTGCATGGGAACGGTACATCCCCGTAGAACAAAACTAGCTTGTAAGAAATAAGTAGCCTGTGTTAAATGCACAAAACCATAATAACACTAACCGAAATGAGATATAATAAACTTTCATTCTATTCTATTCATAAAATCCACTTAACACGCGAACGAAGTCGCGGGCAGGTGCTAGTATCATATAATAGGTACTCTCATTTCTATTTTTTACTAAATACTATCTATAATTTAATATTTAGTGATTTAAACCCCATATTTTCAATTATTAAATCATGACATTTTGTTAGCTGACGAATAAGTAAATCGGACTACATGTGACAGATAATTCGACGTTACCAAATCTAACAAACAGCACGGTTTGTGACTATAGAAGGTAGTGGCTCATCTGACTAAGAAGCGAATCAGGCCTAATAAGGTCTCCCCTTTAACGATTGAAATTCACGATGGCATAGATGTATGCTAAACGTTAGTGGATGCAATAAAGATAAAAGTCATCCAATGATTACAAAATTATATACATATTTTTCGATAATTACTCCCTCGCCCCTCGTAAAAGAGGAAAAGTCACTTTGACATTTCTCACCCTTGGCAAAATGGCCGCCAAAGATGGCGATGTGAAACAATAAGACGCTAATGGCCGCCGCTTTGAAGTACTGAATTTCCGTTGCGCCCATTCTTGCTAGAGCTTTAAAGCTGAAAAAGGGTACGTTTGTTGGTATTAATAGTTTTCGTTTTTAAAGCCATATTAATGAAATGTATTTATTGGTTTCTTCATTACCAAGCGTGTATCGGACACTCATTAAAGTAGGGTTCTGTAGTTAATTTCGAGTCGAAAAACAATTAGGATTAATATATTGTATTTATCAAGAAAATAAAAAAATGGACTTTATACGATAACAAAATTTATAAACTAAATTATATTCGATCAAAGAATGTAGAAATTATAAGCTATTAAAATTTTATCTCTGCCTCTTTCTTGCAAAACCAAAATTTAACATTATTTCAATTAGCCTGAAATCACACATAGGTATACCGTGTGTTATTGCCCTCTCTGTCTAACAGGATATTTTAAATATTCGTGACTTTGTTAATAATAATTTATTTTTTTAAATCCTTTCACTGATATGTTAATATAGAACACTCTTTCATATAAAATGATTTTTAAAAAAATTGTCAACTAGCCTATTGCAACAACACAGGATAATGATCACTGGAATGGCAAGGGGATTCGTATATTTTTTACAGATACTATGAGCTGTTTGAAATCCATCGAAGACAACGCACTTGTGTACAGTCTTTTTTTTTCTTTTTTTAAGGGTGCGTCCGTCCGTCCATCCGTCCGTCTAATACAGGGCTGTATCCTCTGAACCGTAATTGGCAGACACTAGAATTTTTCACAAAATGTGTACTACGAAGACCGTTGTAAGAACAAATAATAAAATAAATGAAAAAATCAAAGGGGTATACAAATATACAAGGCTCCATACAAGAAACGTCTTTTTTTCGATGTTTTTGATGATTGGTGGTTTGGTGAAATAGGTGAAAGATCCATTGCTTAACACTTTAAATTTTCATGAAATATGTCCTACGATATGGACGCTATAAGAGCAAATAATAAAGTTAAGAATTATGTTTTATTTCCCATTCAGCTAATATTTGAAAAAATAAAGAATATAATTATACATAAAAACAAACTAAACTACGTATTTTATGGAGCACTAATAACTTCTGCTTAATTACATTGCTTAGTTTTGGGATAACTCCTCAGATATTAATTTAAATTATATAGTGTTAAGGGCAATTATAATTTGCATGACATATTTAAGGCTAATACATTTAAATTTATGAGGATTAATATTATATCCATGTAAATAGCTTTCAAATTACCACTTTATATGTGACCATTTTTTTAAACATTAAAATAGGTATAATAAGATATCCTTAACAGACAGGCATATGTCATCGGCATCGCGGACTTTTCTTTAGACCTATAAAAGAGGAACAATGTTTACATACATTATTTTGTTATATCTCAAAGTGATTAGGCAGCGTTTTTTGATGAAAGCTCCCAATTGGCTTGATTGTTTCGACGTCTTCAGCGATCATCGTCACATTTCTAGCAATTTACACAAAACCTTAATTAATTACACATATAAACTTGTTCTTGATTCACTCCGTCCATTGGTTACAACAGTACAATCCGTTTGGTAGTTTTTGAGTTTATCGCGTTCAGACAGACAAACAGACGCGGCGGGAGGACTTTGTTTTATATGTAGTGATATATATACCAATGCACATACATAGATACATGCTTACACATACGCGAAATACATTACCCTGGTTGGTATTGGTTTCGTTAAAATCGGGTGAAAAACAAAATACAAACTCAGCCTGGACGTAGCCAAAGCAAACATCTAGCTAAAATAAATACATCTTACATAACACGTAAGGTATTCGGCAAAACCACCCTCGACACCATACAAATGCAAATGGCGTGAATTTTTTAAGGCGCGACTTGGGAAGGAATTCTCGGGGAGATATTCTGGAGGATTCCCTAGAGATTCTGGGCATACCTTATCGTATGTTACTCTAGGGTTGTCGTAAGCGAGTTTATTTGACAAAATTTATATTTCGTTGATTCCACATTATAGAGCCTCGTCTACATACTAACTATTACGAAACTATTACGAAATATTTATGACTAGGACATTGACTAGGATGTTTATAGAAATTTCGAAGTTTTGGCTTTATACAAACCTAGTTCAAACCCAAATAAAACTATATTTCAAAACAAACCAAGATTAAAATCCTAATTAAGGTCGTGATCATTTAAGAGCGTTTGTATGTGCGTTCAAGCGTGCAGCCCTTTCTTAATTCTAAAAATTGTCTTGCGGATTAAACAAGATGACATTTTAGTAACCAGCCAAAATTTTTCTAGGTGTTAGGTATCACCAATAGACCTCATTACGTAAATAAAAATATAGGTCAAATATTCATAATCAATAATTATATCCTAAATACTTTTTAACAAAATTTGGCTACCTTATACTTACATAGAGCGAAAGGGCGGGGCATGGGGCATGTGGGCGGGGCGCGTGCACGTCCACTAGTGCCCTCGTGAAGGGTGACTAGTATATTAGTAGTTTTGGGAAAGGTTTACGTAGTCTTAACTGAATATTTTCCTATTGAATGATACTAAAAAGAGACAAGACGGCCAACGAATTTTTATCAAAGATCTTATTGAAATTTGCTGGTCATTAAAACCTCAACCTGTATAGTTCTTTCGAAAGTTAAGATATTTTTTTACTGAAAACAATTTACTTTTTCGTAAAAGCGTACTTAATAAGCCAGCACCTAAATTTTAGTAATTATAAACCTATCTAAATTTTTTATATACAAACCTTTATAATTTGGATATTATACATAGGTATACATATACAAGTCAATTCGGCTTAATTTTATTGCAAAGTAATAGATTTTTTTCACAGTGGCAACCCTAGTTTTAACGTTGAGTTGGTATGGAAAATTAAATGTCTTTTTAATAAATAAAATTTACTTTCGTACGCGTTACTTCGAGGAAATAGCTTATTCTCTTGGGAATACTTTTGTATCAGTTTTTTATGGTTGACTCTTTTTATTTCTTAAAAGCTTTCACTTTTCGGCATAAAATTCGAATACCTTTGAAGGAAATTGAGAAAGTTTTAAATTCGCAGTATCTATTTAGAATCAAATTTAATTATTAATTATTCCAATTAAGGAATATGTATTAAAATAAGTAATTCATTCAAAGGTAATTGTGTAAGATTTTATAATAAACTTCCAAGCAAATCATAGACTTGTCAATAAATAAATTCATCTTTAAAGCATATTGCAATTCAAAAGAATATATTAATGATAAAAATGTTTGGAATCAAATTGCTCTAATCCACTTAGTTTTTGAGACAATGGTTATAGCGCCATCATTAAAAAAAATAAGCTACTTTAACTTAAAAGTATACGAATTGACTAGAAGCTCTCTTCTGCGTTTACCGCCTAACCACTCATACTCTAGCTAGCTGGTGCAAGGTGGCAAGTTCCAGTCCGCGAGGTCCCCGCACGCCGGTCTTCACCCCCGCAAAATTCTACATTTTTCATAGTGTAAAATGACATTTATAACTATTGAAACCAAACGCCGCTGTCAAATTTATTTACTTTATGCACTTTAAGTTGAAAAAAATGGAATTTCATTCATTTATTTTATTCTTTTAATTATTTAAAAGAAAGTATTTATACACTGAAAAACAGTAGATTGTGTTGAATTACGTAAAAGTTGGAAATCGATGGTCATTTTACAAAACAATATTGAGCTTATTTCGTGAAATATCATTGTTTCGTAATATTTATAGGAAGATGCAGTAATAACAATATTACCTAGGACATCCCACACAGCGCCAACTAGTCCCAAAGTATTATGTTTGTATTATGGGGTACTAGGCAACTTACATACATACTTTAATATTCTTTTTATAATATATACATATATAGATACTTTTTGCACCCATACACGGAACAAATAGACATATTCATTCAAGCACACAAATATTTGTTCAGGCAGGAATCGAACCCGCCATCCTTGGCTCCGCAGTCAGGGTCTCTAACCACTCGGTCAATCGGTTAATCAAGTTACAATAAAAGTTGCAAATTTTTGGCTGGTTTTGCGGAGGAGGACCCGTTACTATGATATTCGACGACGATTTTTGCTTTTGATCGAAAGAGATACGAGTTATCGCTATTAAAAGTGTGAAAAACCTAAGCATGTCATATTGCGCGTTTATTTACGTAACATATTCCTCTACCAAATTAGCTTGATATGTATAACTTCTATGTAGTAAAATAATTTCATTGAAAATTATTATACCACATCAAGTGTCTCTAAATAGGTCTTTTAAAATGATATTGATGTCGTAAAGACAAAGTTGTTTGGAATGTGTTTTTGTTCTTGTAATTTTTGAAAGAATATAAGTTAGGAAAATCTTAAATAAATCTTACCTAAGTTTAAATATAACTAAGGTAAACTTATGATTTTTTTACTTCTAAAAACTAGGTGCAAGAAAGAAAAATCATTTCAAACAACTTTGTCTAAAGAACCTCAATAACATTTTAAAAGACCTGTTTAAAAACATTAATTAATTATTAAAACTGACGTCTTTATCTGCAATCTATATTGTCTATTAGGTTTATAAAATCGAAATATATATACAAATTTGTAAAAAGCTGACCTGTGATTGACAGTCGAAATTCTAAATGGATTCGATTTTGCCTACAATGCGTAAAAGGGAACCCTACTCAGTTTTCTCCAGGAACAAACTTAAAAGGGTCAGCATAAAAGCTATCAACTTGTAGGCAACAGTTCTCAGTTCATATATCATTTTGTTCTGGCGGCCAATTCCGGTGTCGAAATCCTAGCTAACTCTATGTACAGTCAACTAAATATCGAATCTTAACTACTAAATATTTCTTCGACATTTTTACGTTCCGTAGACAAATAGTATCCTTATGTCACTGACTTAATGAACAAAGTTCAGTATTGACACACACTATTATTTGTTTAAAAATAAAATAACTGCTTCTTAAGAAAATTAATATCAAAAATAAAGTTACGCGAAAATACCTTTAATTTCAATTTTGTAATTACCATTACGCAGGGCAAAGTACGCGCAAAGGAGCGCGCGGCCCCGAGTAAGTGAGACATGTTCCCTACAAGCGCCGTTTCACTAAAATTCAGCGAGACGCGTGTAGGGATGTCGACATCACATAGCTACGAACAAATATCTCTTTACTGCGGGAGCGCGTGAACCGCATGACATGCTAACCATAGTTCTAACTCTGTCTGCTCCGTTGGTCCTCGTCATAGTGATCGACGGAAAGCGTCCTCTGCCCCACCGCACCGCTTCTTCCCACTTGTGTCGCCTATTTATCGCTAACATGTTCTACTAATACAATATTAACCTACTTATCGCAGGGTTAAATAGACTTTGAAAAAAAGTAGTTAAATTCTGATCGTGTAATTAAAACCACTAAATGTACGCAGCAAAATAAGCTTATATCGATTCAGTTGCAATTCTTTACTACAAATGGCGCTATTTAACTAGTTATTTACAACAGATAGTGCTATCACTAGAGCTATTCAAATTTGAACGAAAATTATAAGCTTTCGAACACGTAATATGTATCGTTTCGGAAAAATACGTATTGCTTGTGTAAAAACATTGAAATGCAACAGTGAAATACATAGAGATGGCGCCACCTGTATAAATCTTAATATATATCTCAAAAACTCCTCGCCCTTAAAAATATTATATTTTACTTCCAGTTTTCCAATTCTTATAGCAATAGAGAAAAACTTATAATAATATTGATTATATAATGTTTTTTTATAATAATCTCAGGGACATTCGACACATGGTCATCTAGTCCCAAACTAACACCTAATTATTTATTTTATGGCATGAATGGTATGGCTGAATCTTAGTGAAATTGCAATAATTGGGATTCAAATATGAAGTTGGCCGTCCAATAAAAGCCATTGTGTTCTATATTCAAAATCAGTAAAACAGTTTGATAATAGTTTTTCAAAATTGTTTTCACCATCGCGTATGCACTAAATCACGGAGACGTCAGTAATTTAAGCGATTTTTGAATACGAGTTTCATTGTGTCGCCGCACACCATCTGCGGCTCGTAACATCAATGCTGTGTTTGGAGAAAACATGACTAATGAACGCATTGTGTTTTGGTTTACTAGCTTTTACAGTGGAAATTTTAACGTACAAAATATCAATATATTGTAGTAGCAGCATGTTGTGAGGTTATACCCACAGTCCTGAAGTCATTTGCGCCAAATTCTTAAAAGACTTCGACTTCATCGGCCATCGATTTCCAAGGGCCAGACCCCAGAGCCTCCTTCTCCCGGGAAATAACTCTAGTTACACCAATGCCCGCTCTCCAAAGTTCTATTGCAAAAGTTATATAATATTCTAAGGCAAAGGATCTTTTTATTAGATGACAGAGATTTAATTTTTTCTTACGTTAAACGTAAATGATAATACTTCAGTCCCTAATATTACTGAATTCTATCAAATTTTTTTTTATTGACACAATAATGTGAAAGGTTACAATTTTAACACATTTATTTAAATAATTTCCATACGCCGAATCAACATAAAATTAAAATAGCACACTAAGTATAAAACAATTCTCGTCATTGACAACCATAAATGATTATTATTAGCAAAAAAATTTTATGTTAATCTTTTGATTTTTTTTTATTACCCATATTCTGGTTTTGTTCGCCTAACAACACCTATGTACGTTGTTTCTTAATATACGGAATAGACTTTAATACAAGAGTTTAATACATACTTTGATTTGTGACTAAATGACCTGTATAATATGGAAAAAAAATTAATATACATTTGTGTGCATAAATATGTCTATTTGTTCCTTGTCTGGATGTAAATTATGATATATGTATATATTTTAAAGGATATTTAAGTACGTATATCAGTCGCCTAGTACCCATAATACAATGCTTACTTTAAGACTACATGGTGCTATGTGAGATGCCACAGGTATTATTATTACTTGTCACACTTGCATCGTATTATTTCGAAATTTAGTCTCTATTAAACATTTCCAATGTTAAAAGATGAAACGTATTCATGTATTCATGAGGCATTGTCAAAACTGAAGTTTACGTGGGTAAAGCAGTCGGAACACATTTCTATTCCCGAAAACTTATTTCAACGAAAAATATATATTTTTGTGGGAATACAAGACAAACAAGTCGACGAACAAAAGTGAAAATTTTCTTTGATTGTAGAGATGTATTTATCTCAGTGTACTAACACAGTCGTAAAGTATAGAGGTGTAAAAGAGTAGTCGATATTAAAATATCGATAAAATAAATACTATAAAACCCAATATGTTTAAGTATCTCACTAGCTTTCACATTATTTAGAAATTAAAATGAATTGGACGTTTATTACGCTTTTCAATTTAACCATCTATTTCTGAAATATTTATCTCTAAAAGATTTTTTCTCGTGTCCCAACCTGAGCATATCTAAACGAAAGCATTTAAAGATCTAAAAATATACGCAAGTTCACATATGCATATCAAATATGCAGGTACACATATGCGTATATACCCATATTGACTACGGAACGTTACACTGCACGTGATTCGAGAAGCACTTTTATGTGAAACTATATTATGTGAAATTCAAATTAGTCTAACTCTTCAAAAATCTTCATTAATATTCTTATAGAATAAGGTATTATTCAACGATACCATTTTAAAGAAATGGTATAATTTTCACAACAATTTTTTTTTTAATGGCACAGCACGGTTGCTAAGTCTAACATAAATACTATGAACTAGAAAAGGGTCATCGCGGATGCAACGAGGAATAGTATCCCGCCAGCGGCCGACACAATCGTCAGTCGCCCATGCACTCCCGTGCTAAGACGATAGTGTTGTGGCTGCATAACATCTCGTTATTTTATTATAAACTTATAATAAAAAATCATCCTGTATAAAAAGCGTAAGTAAAAAAGCTCCATTTCATATAATCCTTACAAATCTATTGTTTCATCTACTTTCAACCGTATCATGCAGCTTGTATCGATTTCGTGTATTTAAAATTTGGCCGATTTTTAAAATGTCCCAATTTGGTTGAAATTATTTTTTAAGACGCCCATTACCGACGCTTTCAACAAACACATCCGTTCTACATATTTCCATCATCATTCTACTTTCATTCATAGTTATCATATGGCTAAACCACTTCAAGATACCTTTTTCTGTTTACTCACTATATTTCAATTGAAACAAAATCGGTCTCTCAAGCTAGGTCTTCCATGTATCTTCTTAACCGTAATAAATATCAATATTTAAATTAATAACATCGATAACTCTATCGCCTCACTACCGGAGTGACCAATAAAAATATCTCATTGTACAACACTTAATTCTATTAGAGGAATCGTAGGCCCTTCCTACATATAACCAGATAAGTAATATCTACTAGAATTATAGTAAATAAGTAATTATTACGTTTTTCTTTTTGCAATAAAATAAAAAGATATTAAATACAATGTACAAATAACGTATAAAAAACGAATAAAAAAAATGTGGTAACACATTACCGGTTAATATTTTTAGTAGTAATTTTAGTACCTAATAGGTATAGTTTTGAAGTTGTTATCTTAATTCCCAAACATATTAAGTTTTACGAAAAATTTCGAACGGATTTGTCTATCGACAAATATAGAAATACAATTTCAACAAATAATTCATCTACAAAATTATTACTTACTTATTAATATACCTACACTAATAAACCTTATATTATAATATATTACAATTTCTTTTTAAACTTAAAATAAACACTCATTTAATCTTACCTTAAATCTTACGAAGAAATCTAGCGAGTTAATGCATATGAAAAAGGTTATAAATAATGTACACGAGGACCAAGCTAAGTGTTACCAGGTGTTAAAATTAGCACAAATCGCAGGGTAAAACCTCACACCAATAGCGGGGAAAATACCCATAAATCAGGGAAAGCGGGTAACCCAGACAGGTACAAATTGTATCAGATAATTGTTAAAAGGGGAACAAAACAGAGGCCATTTTACCAAATTTCGAAGGGTAAATTCGGCGAAGCTTTGGATTTTACAGGGTAAGCAGTATTTTTTGGGTGTGACCAAGTTTTTGGTCTACTCACAATCTTTGGAGATGTCGTAACCTCATAAAAAGGCCGTCAGGAAAATGGCCAAGTCGGTTATTGTTCATTCTCCTGTAAAAATTAGGTTACGTCGTTACAATGTTATCGCTACACGACGCAAAATTCAAATTCCGATTCGCCTATTTGAATTTCGAACTCGTTTTTTATTGGTTCGTTACATAATTCCGATTGATGTAACTTAGTATTATAAATATTAGAATTAGTTTTATATACTTACAGGCGTTCTAGCGAATTGAGTTCCAGGAATGCATCCCTTTCGATGGTGTGTATTTGATTCTCGGAGAGTTGTCTGTAGAAAAATTGTAAATGCTTTAAATTAACTATTGGAACATAAAGTACAACTTACGAGAACACTTAATGCTGACTGTGTCGTTACAAATGTATGTAAGATGGAAAATTTATCACTAAGCACTCACAATATTTTCAATTTTTTCAGATGCTGAAAATCGCTTTGGAAGATTATTGTTATGTTGTTGCCTTGAAGATCTCTGTAACAAAGAAAAAAATCGGTTTAATACTAAATAATAGCTTTAATGCACACTGAGAAAAGTCTCAACTCTGTGTCTTTTCTTTATAGAAAAGACGGTTACGACAAAATGAGCTCATTTTGTCGTACCCGTTGTCTATGTTATTGTTGTATGTTGTGTTGTATGTTGTCTAATGCACATAGAGAGGAATCTCAACTCAGTGTCTTTCTTTTATAGAAAAGACATAACAGTTACGACAACATTACCTTTAATCACTTCTAAAACAATAAGAGCACATTTGTTTATATGGGGGTTCGATTCTAATTAAAATCTTTTAGTGCTTTTCTTTCTACCAGAAATAAGATTCGACTTCTGATGCACTTTTTTTCATTGTATTTTTTCTTTACTGTGAAGATGTGAAGAACTACCAAGTGAAGACACCACATACATATAATACCTAACTAAGACCCGGTACCAGTATCAATGATGCATCATATAAATACTGACCCGACCTTGGATTCGAACCATGGACCCTCAACTTCGTAGGCAGGGTCGCTACCCACTAAGTTAAACGCTTGTCAAGAATCGCTAAGATTATTAGATCGAACCCTTTGATTATATAATGTCTGATTGACCCTCGCAATAACATGACAACAAAAATGACATGTGTGATTCAGCAGACCACATAGTCTCACTACGCCACACTAACTCAGTGCAAACCGTCTTTGTGTGCGTGAATTGAAATCGAACAGTTAGGTGATATTTTAATCTATATTTATTGACGCTGACTCTTTATCCCAACATTATATAATCAAAGGTTGAATCTTGGACAAAAATCGTGTTAGCGACTCATGTGATATCAAGTTCACACACGTGCGAAAAATTAAATTTTATATATAATTGATAGAATAACGAGAACAGCCGGCAAGAGTTTTAAGAATCAACTGAATTTATCATTTTTATTTTAAATCGTTAATGTCCTTCATCTTTCGAATTTATATTTATTAAATTTATTACTTTTGCTAAAAGTATTAAAAATAAGAAACATAGTACTAAAAAAAATACCACGATAATTATTACTGCTGTATTTTTATAATAATAATAATAGCTGGGACATCCCACACAGTACCATGTAGTCCCAAAGTAAGCAAGTATTATGCTTATGGGGTACTAGACAACTGATATACATACTAAAATATTCTTTATTATTATACATATATAGATATTTTACACGCAGACACGGACCAAATAGACATGTTCACGTGCACAAATATTTGTCCCTGGCGGGAATCGATCCTGCGACCCTTGGTTCCGCAGTTAGGGTTTCTAACCACTATGTATGTAGCAATACAGAAAAATCACTCTACACTAGTTACACTGACAGTTTATTGTTTCCCGCTTTTCGAACAAGCACTGGAGAATGTTAACAACACGTTGTTATGTGGATCGCTGTATCTGTGATTCACGGAATCGTCTTAGATGTAAAACATTGTAGGCAACTTAGATAGCATATTCATCAAGATGGAACGCCTCATACTTCGAAACGATCAAAAACCCGATCAAAAGGTAGACTTAAGAGGTTAGGGTTAGACAGATCATATGTCATTATTTAAAACATTTTGTTAAATTACACATGAAATATTAATTTTAGGATTTTTATTTTCTTTTCTAGTACGTATTTTACATTTGGATCACTAGACATTCTAAATTCTACTTCACAAGGAATATTTCAAAACATAAACTGGCGTATATTTGGTCAACAGCGTATATTTTTGCTCACATTTTACAATTACAAAATTTTCATCATAATAATTTCATTTACGACTGAATTCGAACGTACCTAAAACCTATTAACCTACATTAATATAAAAAAAAATATATAAAACTCCGATATTTTATTGCCATCATATAAAATTTCAACAATTTATTTTCAATATAAATAATATTAGAAAATCTCACTCATTTCATCAACTTCATTTCCTTTATTTTCAATTCCGAAGCTTTTCGCCTTTACGTGACGACAGTTCCGTCGTTTTCGCTATGAATGTAGTTTCTACTTAAACATGTGCAATGTTAAAATACTAACATATTTTTGATGATATTTACAAAAACGAAATCGGTGATAATCGACCAACATTATATTGTACATTGATCGAAAATGTGAAATTTCGAGGTAAATACTTTTAATTCCAAAATTTGAGCCAAAGTGTTGGAGCCATCAAATTTTTAAGTGCACTTCCCTTTTGACCTATATTTAGTAACGATCATATTTAACATTATGATTCCAACTTTATGGTTATAAACGTTTTTGTAGCATTAAAAATGTATTAGAAGTCACATGTACTCTCTCATGTTTTTTCGCTGAACAACTCATGAAGCACTGCAATGGCGGCCGCGAATTATGGGTGAGTAGAATTTCGTAGCGTACTGGCTATCGTTAGACTTACTATGGTATGAATGTGTTTACGCTGACGGTCGCGTATAAAGTAAGCTGAAATGAATAGGATACATAGACAGTTAGTTAATGCTACGTACGGGTGTTTCTAAATTCATGGCTTTGATTATACAATGTCTGGATGGACCCTCGTAATATAATGTCAACAAAAATGACAGGCCAACTTTTACATATTTGTGTGTGTGACTCAACAGACCACATACTTTCGCTACGCCATTCTAACCATGTACAAAGCTTTTCTGTGTGCGTGAATCATAACCGAACTGTTAGGTGATATTTTTGTCTACGTTTTTAGACGCCGACTGTCTATACAGACATAACCTATACAGACATAACCTATACTTATAATCAAAGGTTCAAAACCAGCCAAGTTCGTGTCGGACTCCGCACAGCCAGAGGTTAAAATGGTTAAAATTCAAAAGCGCTAGTATTACGGATTTTTCAATTTTTTTAGAACGATGAATTAAGAATCAGAAGGGGAACCAGGAAACTCCCATAAAAAAGCCATTAGAGTCAAATATTTCCTAAGTGGGATTTAATTTTGAAAAAAAGTCAAGGTTTATTTTTTGCCTATTTAAGGATACACCACTCGTATGTTAATGCACACAAATATTTGTCCCGGGTGGAAATCGAACCCGCTACCTTTGGTTAACGGGTTCGTGGGTTTAGTTGGCAGTTAGAATCTGTAACCACTTGGCCATCGGTCATCAATTTCTGTAGACACTTGCAATCTATATTACGGAATGAACCAGGCCAGCATATGCGTAGAAAGAAATAGGAAATAATTTTGCCCTGTCTGGTATTTATTAAGTCTATGTCCACCCCAAAGTAAGATAAAGGGCTTAATGGTCTCATAAAATAGTTTATAGCTGTACCGGCAGTTAAGTGTACTTCCAATATTGATCCTTGAAAATAAATCAGGATAAGGCATTTCTTTTGTGTTTTTTAAAACTGTAAAAATTAAGTTGGTTGGTTAATTTTTTTTTTTTAAAGCTTATAAAATGAAGAATTAAATATGTCCTACCTACTGAAACTACTTTCAGGACATATTTACTTTTATGACAGACTAGCGACCACCCGCGACTCCGCTTGCGTGGCCTACATATTTGTATAAATCTTAATTTTACTTGAAGTCTTCTTACAGGGTAAGGGGAAAATCCACTTCTTTTCGTCCTCTGTTATATTTATTACTTTCTTCGCGGCTTATCATTTCAAAAGTGAAGAGAAAGTTCCTATATAAATAAGCTTATATTAAGAAAAATACTTTATTTTGAATTCATAGACAAACACTTTTATTTTATTTACATGTTAGAGTATACTAGATTACTTTCCAAAAAGTCTTCTATCTGCCAATGAAAATCTTATGAAAATCGTATCATATCTAGTTGTTTCGAAGATTAGCTCGTACAAACAAACAGACAGACAGATAGAATATAGCCTATGTTCATCATTCTGAAAATTTGTGAAAGGATTTTGGAAATAAGGTTCGTAGTTCCGGGGTTTACATCCTACATCTAAACTTCACCTTTACTTTTTAAGCGACTTCAAAAAAGAAGGAGGTTACTCAATTCGACCGTATATATGTTTTTTTTTTATGTGTGTTCAGGGATAACTTCGTTGTTTATGATCCGAATTGGATGATTTTTTTTTTATGAAAGGAAGACATCTCCGAAATGGTACCATGATAAGGAAACCAGGATCTGATGATGGCATCCCAGAGAAATCGAGGGCAACCTTCGAAAATCGTATTTTAAAGTATCGTATTTTAAGTATTTTGATAAAGTACTACTACTAGTACTATTTAATGAAGGTCGGGAGTCGATCTGATGATAGAGCTGAAAGACAGTCGAGGGAACTCCTCAACGACTTACAGCAATTACCTGGTGTTTGGACTTGATTCATTTCTATTGATGAGATCTTTGCACCTATATGCATTATAAGTGCCATTACAGGTCTGATGATGGAGACCATACACAATCGAGGGAACTCCTCAACGATTTACAGCAATTACCTGGTGTTTGGACTTAATTCATTTCTATTAATGAGAACTTTGCACCCACATCGGTTATAAGTACCATTACAGGTCTGATGATGGAGACCATACACAGTCGAAGGAACTCCTTAACGATTTATAGCAATTACCTGGTGTTTGGACTTGATTCATTTCTATTGATGAGATCTTTGCACCCATATGGATTATAAGTGCCATTACAGGTCTGATGATGGAGACCATACACAATCGAGGGAACTCCTTAACGATTTACAGCAATTACCTGGTGTTTGGACTTAATTCATTTCTATTGAAGAGAACTTTGCACTCATATGGGTGCCATTACAGGTCTGATGATGAAGACCATAAACAGTCGAGGGAATTCCTCAACGATTTACAGCAGTTACTTTTTGTTGGGCTTCCTTCATACGGTTGAATATGCCAAAATGTTCAGTTCGCACAAAAATAATAATTAAGATTGAAGTTTTACATAGGAATACCACTGCCTACTAGGCATGCTGATGCGTCAATTTGACAATGAATTTACGTTGCGTAATCGCGGTGCTGTCTCATTAGAGTAGCGCGTTTAGTAGCCCCATTTATACTAAATACAAATAAGTTACAGATGGGTTCAACTAAAAATTGAAAAATAAAATAATTAAAAAAAAAATAATAAAAACCGACTTCAAAAACAAACTAAAAAGTTAAAAATAAAACTTTCACTTTAAAGAAAGGAGCATTAACAGGCGGCATATAGTTAATGAAGTCGGTGCCAACTCAGACACTTTAAATGTGTACTTACCAGGTAATAACAATTACAAAAGTGAAGATTTTTAGACATATCTACGGAATCTAAAAAAAATTCGACATTAATTTGGGCGTTTTTCTCAATTTGGGCGTTTTATCATCCTTTTGGAAGTTTGCATCATAGATTGCATACCTTTCACTTATGAAAATTGTATATTTGAATATAAAGACATTTCAGCATAATCCATAGTGCCCATGCTGAATTGAGCAAACCGCTTTACTTAAGAAAAAAAATGTTTTTAAAGAAACATTTCCTGGCAGTCATTTCGCTATATCTAACTTTAAAAAAATCGACCGATCGTACTTAAAAATACATTTTTATTTACGTTATTTAAAAAAAAAACCCGAAAATTACCGACACGGAAATCAAAAAAATTACATTCTCCCTTCATAATAATGTATTACTTATAACTTCATTCGAAGGAATCCAATTATACGAATTTCTTTAAGTAAAACATCACGCGTAACTTCAAAGCCGAAGAATGTACAAAGCCTTTGCCTCAGTCAGTTCCGGTAGCCCCAACATGGCGGCGGTTTCCGGCTTCCTTTAATCACTTTAAGTCTGCCTTCCTTCCGAGGTTGACGTCTATCTGTATTTATTTATCTTTCTCTTTAGTTGATAGAATTATTAGGATTATAATTTATTACAAGTAAATACATTAATAAGTACGTTTATACTTGTTTCAATACGTTATTAAAACTACTGCGTTATTCAATCATACATAAAGTTACTTTTAATATTATTTACCTGATTTTTAAATACCATATTTCGATGTTCCTTAAGTACCCGCGCCGGCGGCGTTGTGGGCATATTTTGTCAGAGCAGCGGTCTGTCTGTCTGTACGTCCATCTGTCTAAACCGATTTTAATGAAACATCACAAGTATGAAAAGAAGGTCGTCAAAACTAACAAATGTTACTTTTTGTCCGTCTGTCTGTCTGTTCGTGTATCTGTCTATTTGAGCTAATCTCCAAAACGGCTAAATAGATTTTAATGAAACTTTGCAGATGTGAAAGAAGGTTGTTAATAGTGTCATAAGCTACTTTTTGTGTTTGTTTGTCTGTCTATCTGTCTGTCGTTTGTCCTCACTGATCTATCAACGTACAGCCGAAACTACTAAGTTTAGGAAGCTTAAATTTGGAACATAGGTTTATTTTAGAACGTGAGCATTAAGTTAAGAAAGGCTTTTTTATAAATTTCAAACTTAAGGATGGGAATGGAGGGACTTAAATAATGACGTGTTTCAGGGTTTTTAGATTTCTACATTTCAAGGGTGGGAAACGGGAGATGAAAAATTGTATCGGTTTTTTTAAAGGATCGAAGGGGAATGATTAAAAGTTTGAATGAGTGTAACCAAAATTGGTTCCAGCAAAAAGTACGTATAAACCATCTCGAACGTTAATAGTACCTATAATAAGAATTTGTAGTCTACGCAAGCGAAGCTGCGGGCGGTCGCTAGTTTAATATATATCAGAAATATTTTCTCCTTAAATCTTTGATCCGACTATATTCCACCAATATAAGAATTAGATCTTCTGTCGTATTGCACTGATTGCAGAGAGGAGACGGAATCCTACCGATCATGTGATAAAATTTGTTAACTGGAATGTAGCCTGGCCGCAATCTAATTTAAGAACTTTCCTAGAGAGTCAGGCAGAACCAAAGCAAGGCGCACGAGAAGATTCACATTGTAATTCTTCTTCTCAGTCATGTATTTTTGTCAGAACGGTCTTTTGTTATGATGTGGAAGTGGAGCCACCACTGCCGAAGGCGGTCAAGAGCGAGAGCATGTGCCGCCGTCGCTATCAGACCCGTCCACCTCGGGACCTCGAGACCGTCTGCCTTCAACTTCACACTGTATTATGAGCCTCTCCATAGAGTTCTCGTCTCTAACAATGTGCCTAAAGAACTTAAGAGCTGTCCTATACCATACACTTTTTGCCACAAAATGCGAAATATACATGGTAAGAACTAGCGGAGCGTTTCACCATCACCCACATAGTATTCTCGGTGTCGAAACACTATGTTACAACCTGATAAGTATAACATTTTCACTATAACAGAAACCCCAAAAGATAATGCACAGTAATTATGCCTCTCCCAAGTCAAGGCCCGCGGTCTCGTAAGTGGCACTTAGCGCATCAAAGACGTTCTAAGTGACAGCCTTCCTCATCATAATGTTATGCGAGGGAACTAAATAATTTGTCGGTTAATGATAAATTAACGAGAAAATCAGGTCTAGCATTAGGAGAATGTAGGTCGAAATTTGGTTATAAGCGAAACTTGTGAGTTTTCGAAATGTTACTTTTAAGATTTGTGATTTTCATATTTTCGATATCGGTTGTAGATGTTTCTCATGACTAGTTCATAATCTCATCTCTAAATTCATACCAGATTAATCCACGAAAAAAATATTATAAATTAAATTTGAAAAAAAATCTCTCGAAAGTGATAGTCGTCGTAGTCGTCGATCTTTCCATATAAATGAAACTCTAGACAATGGTCGGTTTTGTGTCACTGTCAGATAGTAAGTAGGTAAAAGCGACAAGTGAAGTGGCAAAACCAAAGTCGAGAAATTTAGTAGTTGTCATATAATTGTGAATATTGTTATATGGTTGTGGGTGAATTATTGTGTAGTGCACAATAAACCTGAGAAGTGTCGATAGTTTTGTAGTCACACAGGACCCGTGGAATTTTCGGAAAGCCCCTAAGGAATTGAAAAAGCCTGTTTGTATGATTTCGACACTACTACACACACTTGAGTTGCTTAGTGGCGCCACCATCGTAAGTTTTATATGAAATGTTTTTATGTTTGACTGACCGTTTCATTGAATGGTTAGAGTCCCTCATCATCATCATCAGCCCATTTTACCCCACTGCAGGGGCTTAGGCCTCCCCCAAGATGAGGAGGGGTTTTGGAGCTTAAATCCACCACGCTACTCTACTGCAGGTTGGGGATTGTAACGACCGCCATCTATTGACAGCGTCCGGGACCGACTGCTTAACGTGCTCTCCGAGGCACGGAGTCAGTGATAATTGCCCCCCCCCCCCAGTGATAATTTAGGGTTAGAGTACCTAAGTGCAGAAAAAAAGTTGCGAGTTCGATTCCCGCCCAGGACACATATTTGTGTGCATGAACATGTCTATTTGCTCCGTGCCTGGGTGTAAAAATATCTATATATGTATGTACTAGCGACCGCCCGCAGCTTCGCTTGCGTAGACTACAAATTCCTGTTATAGGTACTATTAACGTTCGAGATGGTTTATACGTACTTTTTGCCGGAACCAATTTTGGTCACACCCATTCAAACTTTCAATCTTCATTTCCCTTCCACCCTTTAAAAAACCGATACGATTTTTCATCTCCCGTTTCCCACTCCTAAAATGTAAAAATCGAAAAACCCTGAAACACGTCATTATTTAAGTCCCTCCATTCCCATCCTTAAGTTTGAAATTTCTAAAAAAGCCTTTCTTAACTTTATAATGCTCACGGTATAAAATAAACTTATGTTCCAAATTTAAGCTTCCTAGACTTAGTACTTTCGGCTGTACGTTGCTAGATCAGTGAGGACAAACGACAGACAGATAGACAGACAGACAAACACAAAAAGTAGCTTATGACACTCTTGACAACCTTCTTTCACGTCTGCAAAGTTTCATTAAAATCTGTTCAGCCGTATTGGAAATTAGCTCGAATAGATAAACTTGAATTGAATAGACGTCCAGACAAACAGACGGACAAAAAGTAGCTAATGTCAAATATCTTGACAACCTTCTTTCCCGTCTGCAAAGTTTCCCTAAAATCTGTTTAGCCGTTTTGGAGATTAGCTCAAATAGACAGATACACGTACAGACAGACAGACGGACAAAAAGCAACATTTGTTAGTTTTAACGACCTTCTTTTCATATTCATTGATGTTTCATTTAAATAGGTTTAGACATATGGACGTACAGACAGACATACAAAAAGTTCTGTATGTCACATATGGAAAGGGTGTAGTCAAAAGATTACATCCTATTATATGTGTAAAGTTTCATCAAAATCGGTTAAGCCGTTTTGGCCGAAGCTGATTTGCTCGAATAGACAGACAGTTCGTTTTCATGTATATAGCCTATAACTCTCCGCTAGAATCAGGCTATCAAAGGCAAAAAGAATTTTTCAAATCCGACTGGTAGTTTCAGAGATTAACAAATTCAAACAAACAAACAAACAAATGAACGAACGAACGAACGAACCAACCAACCAACCAACCAACAAACAAACAATCAATCAATCAATCAATCAATCAATCAATCAATCAATCAATCATCAAATCTATCAGCGCGCGCGACGGAAGCTCTCAAAAGAAATAATTTTTCCCGTTTTGCAACATTTTTCATTGATGCTCCACTCCTATTGGTCGGAGCGTGATGTAGTATAGCCTATAGCCTTCCTCGATAAATGGACTATCCAACACAAGAATAATTTTTCAATTTGAACCAGTAGTTCCTGAGATTTGCGCGTTTAAACAAACAAATAAACGAACGAATGAACGAACGAACAAACCAACCAACCAACCAACCAACCAACCAACCAACCAACCAACTAACCAACACACAAACAAACAAACAAACAAACAAACAAACAAACAATCAATCAATCAATCAATCAATTAATTGATCAATTAATCAATCAATCAATCAAACAAATAAACAAACAAACTCTTCAGCTTTATAATAAGTATTTCTATTATATAGATTAATAGATTATAAGATAATAAGAAAATAAGATATTACTAAAAACCGTATCAAAGTCTATTGGTTTGGAAGTAAAAAGTTAACGAACAGAGGCAGACAGCGAATTTATTTTCTCCCGCTATCGTTTTTAAATTTCAATAAAAACTGTTAAGATATTAATTTAAATTGTATGATGTAAAGGGCAATTATAATATGCATGAAATGCTTAAGACAACTACCATATTTAATTTGATAAGGATTAATATCACGTTTAAAAAACATCTTCGCAAATAGTACATTATGTTAGAACAAACTTGATTGTCATAAAAAAAGGTTATAGTAAGTTAACCTTAAAAGATACACATATGCTGTAGCGGACTTTTGGTTAGAACTTTTAAAGGGGTACAATTCCGTAATACATGATTTTTGCTTAACATCAACCGTTTACGCAGCGCGCGCGACGGAAGCTCTCAAAAGGAATAATTTTTCCCGTTTTTGCAACATTTTTCATTGATGCTCCACTCCTATTAGTCGTAGCGTGATGTAGTATAGCCTATAGCCTTCCTCGATAAATGGACTATCCAACAAAAAAATAATTTTTCAATTCGAACCAGTAGTTCCTGAGATTTGCGCGTTCAAACAAACAAACAAACAAACAAACTCTTCAGCTTTATAATATTAGTATAGATTATAAAAAAAAAAATATTTCAGTACGTATAACAATTGCCTTGTATCCATAATACGGGCATAATAATTGCTTACTTTAGGACTAGATCACGCTGTGTGAGATGTTCCAGGTATTATAATTATTATATTACAACAATCTACAAAAAAATATTTAGACTGTATCGTTTAGACCATACATACCATATCAGCCAATTATGCCCTACTCCAGGGTCTTAGACCTCCTTTCGGAATAATGGTGCTTGGAGTACAATTCACCATGCCACTACAGTGTGGGCTGGTGGATTTTAACGACTGGCATCTGGTGATGGCGACGGCATAACGTGCTCTCCGAGGCACGGAGTCAATGATAGTTATGTACTCATTGTTATGTACATACCCGTTTCTAGGATTCAAACCATGACCGTCTATACAAGAAGCGAGCTAGCCACCAACACGGCTATCACCACGCAGCCGTCATTTGTATTTTATACCTAATAATATTTTGTACCGACTGCGGACAGTAATGTTTTCAAGTTTATGTATGTTTATATTTAACTATCTTGATGGGTTGGGACTGGGTGGAGGCACACGTGGATGTCTAGGTCTGTGAATCAAAGAAGAGAGGGGAATATTTTTTTCGTTGTTACAACATGAGTATCAACTACTACTAAATAGCCAATTCCGAAGGATCGATTCGTTGTATATATTAGCTCAGATATATTATCTTTGAAAGAATCAAACTTGTGTAGTCCTAAGCCGAGTAAAAACATTAGAGAACTTTAGTTTTCAGTTAAAGAAAAAACGTCTTAACGTGCTCTCCGAGGCACGGTGTAAGTGATAGTTACGTGCTTAAGTCAAAAAAACTCATTGATACACGCCCGGATTCGAACCACGGCCTCACGGCCTCATAAATTTCCCTATAGAATGTATTTTAATTACATTCTATAAATTACCCATGTCAAATAGGCCTGGAGTACAAAATTACTTCCGTCAACTTCTGTCCATGACATCGTACTTATGTAAAATGATCTCGCACCAAAATTACGATTAATTGGTGTCCACTCGATTATCCGAATTTCGATAATTGTTTAACTCGATTCTTGGTCTGCGAACGATTTAATTGGCTTCCGTTCATTAGCGTTCTCTCGACAAACATTTCGATCGTCGGTCGCGTCACTACATCAATGCTTTTTTATCGATATCGATGAAATGCTATACACATTGTTATTTAAAAAATCAGGATTTAGTATTAATATTTCATATTCTGAATTAATTATTTGGTATTTTAATTATTTATTTAGTTTTAAAAAAATATGTAAAATAATACTGTATAGCCAATTTAAAATAATTTTACCTATATTATTTATGGATGTAAGCAATCTACAAATATAAAGTCTATATATACAATCTTAAAAGCTAAAAATAACAGGTTCTAGCGAACCTGATGCAAAGGTACCCATAACGCTCGTGGCATTACCGCGCTGGATCGCTATGGCGAGCCTCTGCATCAGAAACGACCCCGAGCGAGGGTCACACCCCTTCTCCTGAAGTCGGCTTAAGTGGATAGTGTACATTGACTAAAAGGTAAATATTGATCGAACCAGCTTATCAATTTCCATCTTCCAAAATAACAAAATAAAATCCAACAAATAAATCACTTATCAGAAATATTTATTTAATACTATGTGATGTGTAAGGTGAAGAAGATGTGGCAAGAAACGCACCGATTTTTTTTTTGTGTCAAATATTTCAAAAATGTAATAATGAAATAAATTATTATCACTTAAATAAATTATTAATACAATAATAGGTTTTTCCATGAGTCGGACTATAAAATATTTTTTAAATTAATTTTATAGAAACTAATATGGATACATATGAAAATATTATTCACCTTTGACAGTATAAACTTAGGAATTTCAAATTGTAAATACCTAAATTGCGGCCGTGGCGTCGTCTACTTTAGACCATCGGTCGAGGTAATTTTTTTGATGAATTAGTATCGCGTAAATATCTTTATTTCGCAGTTATGGAACATAATTTTTAAATACGCCACAAGAGTGAATTTATTACTTTGTAGAATAACGTCGTGATAAAGGCGCATTCAAGAAGTGCTGGTTCCTCTCAGAAGAATACGAAAGAAACTGAGGGACGCTCTTTTTAAAATAAAATTACAATCAATTGTTTTAACGATATTAAATATAAATATCGGGAATAAAAGAAAAATGTGACCGCAATGATCCCAGTAAACATATAAGAAAAAGACTGTATGTAAGAAGCTATGCTTAGAACAGAGGACATGAATTCATTTTCGGAGGAAAATAATCGTTCGATTCATTTTAGATTTCGAGTTCCGATTTATTTACGTAGTAGGAGTCAGAGAGGTAAGAAATAACCGTTTTACTGAGTTTCATTTGTTACTATTATCGGCATTTTTCATATATTGTTTCTTCCTAAATCTTACTAAACGGAGTAAATGAGTACATTTGATGACAAGAAAGCTTTTCAAATTTGGCATGCCCGAGATTGACCTTTTTGCGACCTTTTGTAAAAGTGAAAAAAATGTTTCATGGAGAAATGAACCCGATTGTTGGTCTATTTCTTGGACTAATCTCAATTTCTATGCATTCCCTCCATTATGTTTGGTACTTCGTTGTCTAAGAAAAATTCAGCAAGACGATGCAAAAGGCATTCTAATTGTTGCCGACTGGCCTTCTCAAGCATGGTACACCTTATTTATTTATTAAGTCATTAGGGCACATTAGAAACACGACCTCGGCCGACGGTTTAAAAAGCTTCGATGCTTCTCTGTATACATACATTATATTTTCATAAATGTATCGGCGACAATACATCGACATTTTCACCGATATAACGTCCAACACTAGGGTGTAAATAACAATTTGGTAGTATCAAAGACACCGGCCTAATTTGTGCTCCGAGTTTTACAAGTAATTTGAAGTTGATTGTGCCGTCTCGTGATTGCATTCGAAGTGAAAAATCATTTATGGCATGGCTACACCTAATAGAGATAATTTGGAAATTATTGTACGTAAACAGAATATTACGTTTGTTGGCCAATAAAAGATGTCGGTCTCTAGACATCATTATCTAAATTAAAACAAGTCAAATAAATGTAAGAATAAGGAATGTGAAAATATTATATTTATCAAGAAATTATAAAAATATACTTTATAACGTAACAACTTTCATAAAAAAAACTGTATTTGTTTGAAGAATGTGGACCTTATAATCTATTAAAATTTTACCTGTCTCTTTCTTGCAAAACGAAATTTTACGTTATTTTAAAGGATGTGACGTTCCACATAGGTACGCCGTGCGGGATTGCCTTCTCTGTCTAATAGGACATTTTATTATTAACATTTTTTTTTAAATATTTGACTGTTATGATATCTTTAGACAACTGTTTCATACATAACAATTAAAAAAAAACAGTCATCTACCCCATGTCTACCCCATTCGGTAAGTACCACTATGGTCGGTAGGTAAATAGAGATTCAATACTTATATATAAAAAAATTACAAAGACACCCCAAAAACGACGTTTATCGGATGAAAGTATAATAAAATTGTAAATCAATGGTATAACAGGAATAATTTTCTTTTTAATATATGCAAGTAGACCAAGTAGCTCACTATAGTATTTTCAGTTTATTGTCTATGCAGCGGTACTAGAAAGCACGGAACGTGCTCATGAGTATAGGAAAGCACATTATGAACCTTTCGGGAGTTTGTGCAATAGCACGAGACTATAGGTACTCGTAAGCACAATTCGAACCTAAACTTGGTAATTTTCCATTCAAGGTAAAGAGATTTTGACCTCTTAGCCAAGTTACAAAAAAATGCATTGGAAAATAACGACGTTACAGCGCCAAAGGACGGACGGACAAACTGCCGTATCAAAATCATATTGTATTAGGGGCACTTTCTTTGCTGTATGTTTCGTTTACATCCTTCAGGAGCAATGTCTGGCTTGGTTCACACTGCACTTTAAGTACGAACATATCTATAGCGATAGATAGAACTAGGACCCACGGCGGGATGCAGATTCAATGGTTGCCGCGAGCTCAACCAATCCTAGCATTACACGCGTTTGTAGAAGTGGCGCTAGAACATGCGAGGTTAATCAAATATGAGCGCTTTTGGATGTACATTTCAGTATTGCAGTCTTTACTAATTAATAGGGAGTAAACGAGGCTTGGTATAAGCTATTAAAGTTCTAGAACTTTCACTACGTTTTCGAAGGAAAAACCTCGAAATGGAAAGTTTTATGTCAGAGCCCCGGACGGGAAAGAGCAATGAAAGCGGTAGCGGGCGAAGAAATAAAACATGAAAAAATTATGAAACGGATATAAATGATGTGACCCTATTACAAACATCAAATATTTACCGTACAAAAGTTTTTTTTTTTAATTTATTTGCTATAATAAAGACATAAAATGTTTGCATTTACAGTATATACCAAACTCTTAAAAAGTTTTCCTGTGTACTGGGATTCGTCTCCGGGTAGATCGAAATCTTGCTATTTCCGCGTCACCGACATGTAAACGTGAGGGAGTGTCTATAAATGCTTGAAAAATTGACGTTAACTATTATTATTTCTTGATACAGTTAATGTTTTCCATGCGACGAGCAGGCGTTTGTAATTCAGTCGCTCGATGACAGGCGCGCGGATGCTTTAGCGGCTCGGCTACGACGCTACGACTCTCTAAACAGTTCACATACTCTACACAGTCCCCGGGGCCGTACTGAAAAAGAAATTCTTCGTCGCTTCTATGAACTGTAGCCCTTAGTGTTTAGGATGGTTTGAATTAAATTAGATAGTCGTGATAAACATACATATATTTATTAACATAATCATACTCGATTTACCTAGAAAGATATATACCTGCGAAGATGTAAACAATGCTATCTCCAAGATAGTCGAATGTTTCACGACCAATAATTTATTGCGAAATGAAGAAAAAACCAAATGTATAAGATTGTCGCTACCTACCGAACGTCAAACAGGCACCTACCAATATTGTTATTAAAAGCGAGAAATTGAACCTTGTGAATTCTACTGTATTCTTGGGAATCCTATGGACGAGAAATTGCAATGGGATCCTCATATCCCTAACTTAGCGAAAAGGCTCGGTTCTGCAGCTTACGCGGTAAAAAGGATTTGGTTCCTTTCGGGCATAGAAACCGCGAGATTGGTGTATTTCAGTGGGTTCCAAAGTTTGATGACTTATGTCATTCAGCTTTGGGGACACGCTGTCAATGTTAATACAATCTTCGTGTTGCAGAAGCGAGCTGTTCGAGCAATTTATAAACTAAGACCTAAAGTACCTATCACTTAGAAACTTTAAGGAAATTAACATAATGACAATGCCGTCTCAATATATATTTGAAAACATAACGTACAAAAAAAAGTATTATTTAAAAAAATTGGGATCGACATAATTTTAATACAAGAAACAAAGATAAACTTGCTAACCATGTCAGCCGTTTCAATAAAATCACAAAATCTTTTAAAGGGCAATTTATACGCTTTTACAATAAGATCCCATTTGACATTCGAGATCTACCCTTAACAAGTTTAAAACTACAATAAAACGAAAGCTTTATGCAAAAGCTTATTATAATGTATCAGACTACTTAAATGATAAAAATCAATAGGTGTAAACCGCTCGCCTATCAGTTTGATTCAGTAATATTAATCTTTAAGTACTTATTGTTAACAATTGTTTATAATTTTGTTGAAAAGAGCGTCCCTAAGTTTCTTGCGTATTCTTCTAAAACGAACCAGCACTTTTTGAACGCGCCTTTGTGTAAATGTTCTCCCACAAAGTTATAAATTCACTCTTGCGACGTATTTCAAGTTAAAATATCAAATATCAAAATAAAGATATTTGATTATTATTGACGCTATTCATTTACCATAGCAGAGACTATCAGTCATAGACTAAAACACAATATGAAACAAGTGTGTATTCTCAGTTGGTTTAAACTAGGGATTTAACGTGCACTAAATTGCGGGTGTGAAGGGGGCACGCGGGTGTTACCAAAAAGCTGTTGTCAGCTGTTCGTGTAAGATGGTTATGGATGATTATACGGAAGCGAGATACGGAAAGCTGCTGTCAATTTCGTTGCTCAAAGATTTTTCTGTTATTAATAGACGTGCTTCAATCTAAAACAATGATTTCTCTGAATTTTACACTTTATTCATTTTAAAAATGGATTTCTCGTGAGAAAATGAGAAGAATTAAGCAGATATTTCGATTTGGTAGCAGTTATAACATATTGGAATAGGGCACTTTTCTTTTAGTCTGACTTTTTAACACAAATTAAATATGGCATTTAAATGTAAAATGAAGATTTATTACAAAAAACCAAGAACAGTCAAAACTTACTTTAACAAAGAAGTTGTTTGAATTTCTTCTAAAACAGCTTATCAAATTATATTTAATTTTATTTTGCAGAATTCATATATTTAGGGTAGGTACTGACCATTAAAACTTATTGTGAATTCATAAGTTGTTTAATTGTGCCAATAAGCATTACCATATTAAAAGGTACCTTCATTTTAATACATATTCTGTTACATCGTTCAATTTATTTAAAAATCATTAGCCTTCCCTCCGAACATGACTGGCCAGTAAAATCGAAACCCATTCAAATGGCGACATAAAAAAAGAACTAAATTTATCACCATTGAAAAGCGAATCGTGCATTTGACATTAATCTCCGCCATATTTGCTTTGGCACGAACAAAATGGTCGCCGATTTTATTATTTCATTTCCTCTACGTGATTTAGCTTTTATATCGAGTATTACTTTATCGATATACGAACAACACTAATATCTTCTTTGAAGTAACACAGATGTTGTATTGTAAGTGGGTTCTATAAGTAATGTAACATTACTGAGCAATCGATTCGATTAAACGAGGTTTTAGGTATTAGGGGTTCTATTCTTAGATATTTCGAGCAGGCCGAAATGTTTATTCATAATAATCATAGATTCAAATTAAAGATATGCCCATCGATACCTCATTCGCTTATATTGTATGACCTTGGCCTATATGAGTAGGTATGAGTAACTTCTAAAACGCCTAAACAGTCAATTATCTAAATCTAAATGACACCCACTGGATTTGGTACAAGAAAAAGAGACGTCGAGAAAAAATAGTGAAGAGGTTTACAACACTTATTCTCCAATCCACCAGCCCATAATGTCCCACTGCAAGGCTTAGGCCTCCCCTCAGGATGAAGAGGATTTGGAGCTTTATCCACCACGCAGCTCCAGCGCGGGTTGGTTAACACTTATTTTACTAAATGTTAATTTGCAGTAGTTTGCCATACATATAATTACAGTGACCCAAGTAACACAATGGTACTCCCATATCCTCCACCAGTGCTGTGATATATAAGGTATAAAATTAGTTTTCCATTTAAAATCAACAGTTTTGAGATATGCGTTCCTGAAGTTTTAAAAAATGTCCCTCCCCTTTTTTAACTACGAAATGGAATATCATATGAGAAAAACTAATTTTAAGTTAGTACTACTTGAAAAACAGTTTCAACTAAAATTGATTTGAATAAGTTAAGTAGAACAGTGTTTGAGGGATTTGTTTTTAAACTTATTTGAATTTTAACCATGAGGGTTCATTATAACTAAGGAACCCTTTTCTGTATGTGGTCCGACACACAGTTTTCGTGTACTATAAATTGTTAGGTGTGGAAGAAACCATTAAAGTTTTTACTCAAAGATTTTAGTGCAGATCGTCTCGCGACCGCAGTATTTATTTCCTTTTGAACCTGATATTGCCTTTGCTATGTTACTATAGGCTACTTATGGTAAACTTTGCTAATCTATGATAACATGTTATTAACCTGTTTTATTTAGATTAAATTTAGGAAAATTCATTGTGCTGCCGTCTGTTTCCCGGTAACGCTTTTCATAATTAATACGTTCGAAATATTGCCCATTCTGTGATATTTATTGGGTCTAAAATGGGCGCACAAATCAAAATTAGTACCGCTTTGAAAATTTCACACCTGCTCCTGTGGTGAAAAATAACTATAAAAGTTAACAGTCCAGTGAAATAGATCGCAATCGAAGCCGTGGCAAAGGCCTCGCGTTTTAGAAGGTCTCTCAAACCCCGTTTCATGTTACGGACATAGAAGTAGGAATATAAGGTAGATACTGAACTGTAACGTACACCACACTTACATTTTGCTTACCGGAACTACAATTGAATGGAGTGTAGTTGACGCACCGCAAATGGCAACAGCGATTGTTAGAAGTTCGATAAAATATTATTTTTAATAAAAAAAATGATCGAAAACGATGTTGGTAATTCTGATTCTGTGTCGTGATAGCCCAGAGCACAACGAACCTGTCTCAAATTTATAAGGCCCCATAGGGCCATGGTTCGAATCCGGGCGTGTACAAATGAGTTTTTCTGACTTAAGTACACAATATCACTGACACCGTGCTTCGGAGGGCACGCTAAGCAGTCGGTCCCGGACGCTGTCAATAGACAGCGGTCGTTACAGTTCCCAACCCGCACTGGAGCAGCGTGGTGGACTTTAAGCTCCAAGCTCTCCTCCTCACCCTGGGGGAGGCCTAAGCCCCTGCAGTGGGGTAAAAATGGGCTGACGATGATTATGAATTTTGATTCTAGATTTCCCCTTCCCGTGACTCACTGTCGCTGTTTGTGTTAACCCCTCCCACACTTCGCCGCTTACCTCTCCATGCGTTTGCGAATTAGAACTTTCTAATAGTTCAGTTGAATAGACGTTCTATAATATAATAATAATTTTTTTAGGAAAGTTTTTACATGTGTATAATGTGCTTGATCTATTTAAAATCAAGTTAAGAGCTTAACACATTTTAATTAGTTATTAGAATGGTACTTTCAGGCACTTACAGTCGTTGTCTACTTCTACAAGCTAAGATTTAACCACAACAGCACAACTTCCGTCAAGGGTTAGTCACTAGATTAGCTACAGGAATGTGTCTTGTGTTATCCTACTTCTATGCTCACAAATCAATTGACTGTGATAACGCTAACTAAATACAAAATTTAGCATCGTTTCAAACGTAGAACATTTGGCTCAATTTCACTTCATCCTAATGGTGAGTATAAGTGAAATGTATGAATGCGAAAGCGGGTTTGTTTGCTTGTCCATTCATCACGTCGTGACAGAACAACGAAAAGTCGCGATTTTAACGTGTGACTAAAAATTTAAATTAAACGGCTAAAAGTGCTGACGTTAACTAAAATAGAAATAACGAGAGGGTCACCTAATTTTACGTAGGAATAATTAAATGCACAGAAAAAGCAATTAGCAATTTTCTGGAGGAAAATATCTCATTCTCGCTGGAAAATAAATTTGAGCACGAGCGCCGCCGGTGCAGCAAAGATATTTTTTGCATAGGATTAGTTGAAATGACAAACGAAGAAGTAATCTACATTTGTCGGGAACAAAAATTTTTTTTTTAATAACAGAAAATATCTGTTAATGCATAAAAGCACGAATTGCCTAGAAGCCCTCATTTACGTTTACCGATCGCGCGCCGATCTTTAACCCCGCGAAATCCCCGTGTGCCGGTCGTCACCCCCGCGAAATTGCGTTTGACATTTTCGATATTGTGAAGGGACATTTCTGACTCTATTAAAATTAAACGCTGCTGTCAAATTTATTTACTCTATATGTTAAATACAAAATGTATATTCGGATATTACAAGCGAAACCGCTACTTCGCTAGTATATTAATAAGCAAGCAAATGATTTAAATTAAAATGTTATGCGATTTCCATAACAAAGGACTAAACTTTTCCACCCGTTTGAAATTCTGTTTGATGTTTTTAATTTAATTGTCTGAGACAAGAGAAAAAAAAAGAAGGGTCTCGTGAGAACGAAAAAGTTTGACATAATACAAGTGTGTTACAAATATTTGAGCTACTACTCTGCTGTCCGTTAAAATTTAAAAAAAATCTTTCTTTCGTGCATATTAATATACCTCATTGACTGACCGATTGGCCGAGTGGTTAGAGACTCTAACTGCGGAGCCAAAGGTTGCGGCTTCGATTCCCGCCCGGGACAAATATTTGTGTGCGTGAACATGTTTATTTGTTCCCTGTGTAAGTGTAAAATATATTATACGATATTTATATATATGTATTTAAGTATGTGTATCAGTCACGACATGTCGTGATAGCCCAGAGCGCAACGAACCTGTTTCAAATTTATAAGGCCCCATGGGGCCATGGTTCGAATCCGGGCGTGTACCAATGAGTTTTTCTGACTTAAGTACACAATATCACTGACACCGCGCTTCGGAGGGCACGTTAAGCAGTCGGTCCCGGACGCTGTCAATAGATGGCGGTCGTTACAGTTCCCAACCTGCAGTGGAGCAGCGTGGTGGACTTAAGCTCCAAGCCCCCCTCCTCACCCTGAGGGAGGCCTAAGCCCCTGCAGTGGGGTAAAAATGGGCTGATGATGATGATGTGTATCAGTTGTCTAGTAACCCATAACACAAACATAATGCTTGCTTACTTTGGGACTAGATGGCGCTGTGTGGGATGTCCCATGTATTATTATTATTATGGTGACAACAAAAATGTCAGCGAAAAATATGCACATGTACAACATAAATATACACCAGTTCAAGTTTTGAAAACAAGAAAAAGCCACTCTGCGTACGAGCCTGCTTAGACTTTACGACGTTCAAAAATGACAGCAGAGTCTACTTGTATTAAAATATGACAACGAAATAAATAGTCGCTGTGGAGTAAAATTTTGTATGATTCACGTGGAAAATTTGTACTGGAATAGAAAATAAAGTTTTACATTATAATATAATAACCAAACCAGGGAACGTTCATATATTTTTATTGAAAATTTAATATCCACCGGTTGTCTAGAGCGTGATCGAGTGCCAAACATACAACAATACAAAGAGGTTTCACTTTTGTGTATTAAACAAAGGATATATATATTAAACACAATATTCATGTTTTTTTCCAAGAAGCAAATACAAAGACATAAGCTTGCGTAAAGTTCTTAAAGCTATGCACAGTGATGCAAGACTGTACCTACATGATAAAAATTTAATATATTTTTATTCATTTCAGCTTAATTCAACTTAACTATGTCAATTCATATAAGACTACTATAAATTACTAGATTGGAATTTACTTAATTTTTTGACCACATATTACAATCAAATGGCGCATATCTAAATAAAGTAATAATATAGTTTTGAGCCAAAAAAAAAACAGACACAATTATCTTTTGTAACTTATTAAAATGTAGGTTACTAATGTAAATGAACATTGTCAATGTACTAGCAGTTAAAATTACGTGATAAAACCTATTTAAAATCTAATCATTCGCTGCAAAGAGGCTTCGTCCATTCCATTCCACCAGCCCATTATACCCCACTGGAAGGGCTTAGGCCTCCTCCAGGGCGAGAGGGGTTGGAGCTTAATCCACTCCGCCATTACAATGAGGGGTGGTGGATTTTAACGACTGCCATCTGTTAATGGCACCCGGGACCGACGGCTTAACGTGCTCTCTGAAGCACGTAGTCAGTGATACATATGTCTATATTTAAGTCAGATAAAACTCATTGGGTACACGCCCGGATTCGAACCACAGCCGCACGGCCTTCTAAACTTCGCTGCACACGGGCTATCATTATTATACGTATATTATTATACGTTACTAATAATATCCAAATATGAATTAATATTAATTAATTATTAAAATGTCAATCTATGTTTAATTTTAAATGTCTGGGAAAACGGTTGTACAAGGTCTTTGTTAAGTAAGTTATTAGCAGCTGTACAATGGCATTATTATTTCGTCCCTGCTTATTAAAAGATTAAAAATTACAATGTAACATTGTAATTACATATCGAAGAGCTACATTTACCATGTTTTATCATTTATTGTTTTTTTAATACTCCTAATAAAAGAAATAGACTGACTAACTGATATTATCAATGCACAGCCCAAACCAATAAGTTTTGCAATTCGAAATATATTTATATAGTTAAAATGTGTTTTGTATTGTGAGACGTGAGTTGAAAGCAAAGACAACAAGTGGGTCTAAAGAAGTCAAACGTAAGTTTGGAATTACTGCTCGCTTTATTATCTGAGACGTGAGTTGAAACACATTTGACTAAAGTGGGTCTAAAGAAGTCAAACGTAAGTTTGGAATTACTGCTCGCTTTATTATCTGAGACGTGAGTTGAAACACATTTGACTAAAGTGGGTCTAAAGAAGTCAAACGTAAGTTTGGAATTACTGCTCGCTTTATTATCTGAGACGTGAGTTGAAACACATTTGACTAAAGTGGGTCTAAAGAAGTCAAACGTAAGTTTGGAATTACTGCTCGCTTTATTATCTGAGACGTGAGTTGAAACACATTTGACTAAAGTGGGTCTAAAGAAGTCAAACGTAAGTTTGGAATTACTGCTCGCTTTATTATCTGAGACGTGAGTTGAAACACATTTGACTAAAGTGGGTCTAAAGAAGTCAAACGTAAGTTTGGAATTACTGCTCGCTTTATTATCTGAGACGTGAGTTGAAACACATTTGACTAAAGTGGGTCTAAAGAAGTCAAACGTAAGTTTGGCAGGACTGCTAGCTTTATTATCATATGACCTTTATGTCCTAAGTCCTCCAATTCCTCCAATCAGCTCCAAAATGAAGCTTGGAAAACTAGATGTCAAAGAGACATCTGTGTCGAGTTTAAAAAAAAAAATGCGATTGAAAAAGAAACGAAATCCTCAATTCCTGTGTTTTCTCCAATCCATCCGATCTCTTTCAAAATGATACTTGCAAACGTAGATGTCAAAAAGAACTTCTGGGCCAAGTTTCAAAAAAATTCGTCAACTAACAAAATTCGCAATTGTTCCATCTTCTCCCAATTCTAAAATCAGCTTCAAAATAATATCTGCAAAACCGAATTCAAAGGGAATGTTTGTGCCAAACTTCAAAAGAAATCTATTGGAAAATAACGAAATCCCGATTCCTACATTTTCTCTGTTTCTTCCGATACCTGAAATTGGCTCCAAAATGTTATTTGCAAAACTAACAGTCAAAGGGAACCTCTGTGCCAAGTTCCGAAAAATCCGTTCAGCTCCAAAATGATACAACAAAACTAAAAATCAAAGGAAAGCTCTACCCAAAGTTTCAAAAATCTGTTAGAAAATAACAGAGCGGAAACGGATGGGCAAACAGAAAAACTATCATACCAAAATTATAAACTACCTGCAGTACTTAACAAATGTTTCCGAACTGCATACATAAAATTTTGCACAGTTGTTTAATGCAAAAATCAACCGAGATAAAAAGTTTTTTTTAATTCAACCATAAAATAATAAAAAGGAATGTTAAAGTTTGTATAAAAAAACAACATAAATAACGCATTATAATAAAATAACTTGCACTTTACAAAAATAAGCAAGGCACTAAACTAATGATTTAATCCAACCTAGATAATATACCTGGAATATTCCACACCCGGCTATCTAGTCCCAATATAGGTAATATTTTTTATAGTACATACATATAAAGATATTTTACATCGGATCAAATACATATGTTCATGCACACAAATATTTGTCCCGGGCGGGAATCGAACACGCGACCTTTGGTTTTCCAGTTAAAGTCCCTGACTTTTATAATCATCGCATTAAAAGCAGGTAATAAATAATAATCGTGAAGTAAGGGTTAAATTTTTATTTTCGTGTTTGTTTGTCCTGTAGTATGTAGGTATCCACATGCGTAATCAATTATATTGATTTAACTTCTTTTTCTTTGCGTGAGGTACTATTTATGTTCTTACGTCTACGTCCTCGACTTTGAATATCGACCTTTCCTCATTACTAATTTCGCTACACTACGGGCAAAAACGAGCGACGAACATTTGATGCGATTTGTCTCGAAACCGCCGGAGTTATTGAACCCTCCAATATATAAAGCGAACTTCTCGAGCGAAATGTCAATATTAGTGACAAGGAAGTGAAGATCACTATATAAGATAAACGAAAGGCCAGCGTCAAGAATAAGTGAATTTATTTTGCTGTACAGTGATGGACAACAAACTAAACGCAGAAAGAATTGCCGTGCATTACATTGTGCATCACGGGAAATCGCAACACCATTCACAGGTTTCATGATGAATCAACAAAGACACTCATTTCATTTATAAGTAATTTAATTCTTGACGCGTAATTGCACCTTTTTTTTGTCTGCTCCCTATAACTTTTCGTTCGTGGAACATACAGTTTTACCCACTGGGCGGACGCACGAAGTGCCTAAGGCAGAAATATGACAATAACCCACGATACGTGCGCGAGCGCTTGCTAGGGATTGCAACACTCGATCATTTAAATATATCGATACACTCTGCTATACTCGTATTAACCCGTGATTGTACGAGCCCGTACGTGTTGTACGAGAATGTCTCTAACAACATTCTTAAAACACAAATTTCTATAAATCCATTTTTTGTTTGTGGGTTTGTATTGAAAGAGTACACAGTAAGATGTGTCGTGATAGTCCGAGCGCAGCGAATCTGTTTAAAATTTACAAGGTCATGTGGCCGTTGTTCGAATCCGGGGGTGTACCACATATCAATGAGTTTTCTGAATTAAGTACATAAGTGTCACAGAATCCGTGCCTCGAAAGTACGTTAAGCAGTCGGTTCCGGTTGCTGTCAATAAATGACGGTCGCTACAATCCGCCAACCCGCATTCGAGAAACACGGTGGATTTAAGCTTCAAAACCCCCTCATCCTGGGGGAGGCCTAAGCTCCTGCAGTGGCGTATAATGAGCCGATGGAATGATCATAGTAGGATAGGGGCGTTCTCACAAATTATTACAAAACGTCCTTCATTCGTCAGGTTGGGTCAGTATTTATATGATGGATATTAATACTGGCACTGGGTCTTCGTTGTTATATATATGTGTTGTCTTCGCTTGGTACCCAAAACACAAGCTAATGCTTAGTTTGGGGCCTAGACGTTGTTGTGATGTATATGTTATTATTATTATTCGCGCTTATTCTTCGTAGTGCACAGACGTACAAATCAGTTTTGAAGTGTACATATTAGTTTAGGCATATTTATTTGAAGGTACTTATTTAGCAATTCTTTTTATGAGTTAAATTTTTGTATTCTTGTTACAAGAAATTATCTGTAGGTATACGAAATGTAAATGTTTCGCAAAGATGAGCGTCGAAAATCATTGTTTATGTCTAATAAAAAATAAACAGATTACGTTTGAATTTTCAAATGCTCAGCGGTAAGAGATTCTGTGACAAAACCTATGAATGAAAAAATAAAATGAAAGAGTTTTATTACTACTACTCATGTGTTACTATAGTTCCAATCAAACTTTATGGTGGATCGGAATACAACGATTCATGCGTGCTTGCGCAAGTACAGTCATATACCTCTCGCTCCCCTGCGTCCCGCTACACCTAAAACTGGTTACTGCGACGCGACTTGTGCCTATGTTCACATCCGCAATAAAGTTTGATTGGAACTATACTAGAATAGTATATAGAGCCCAATCGTTTGAACGGTAATAGGTACACTTGAAATTTTCACAGAGTGTGCATTACTATGGACTCTATGACAACAAATAATAAAAATAAAATAAAATAAATGGGATCCCCATACACGAAACGTATTCTTCCGACGTTTTTGGTAATTGGTGGTTGTGAGATCATTGCTTGCACTTCAACTTTCATGGAATATACCGTGGCCGCTATAATAACATATAATAAAAATAAAATAAAGTTTAAAATTAAAGTATTTACATACAAGAAACATGTTTTTTTATTGTACAATACGAGGAAACCCTTCGTGTGCGAGTCCAACTTGCACTTGCTTGTTGTTTTTTTTAATTAGTTAATATTTTTAGGGTTCCGCAGACCGATATGAAACCTTTATAGTGTTTTATTTTCGTCCAACTGTCTGCATATCACAACCGATTAACTCGCAGACTGTTATTGCTACAATTGTTATAACTATAATATTGCTATAATGGTTCTTCGAAATTAAATCTCGTTTACAAAATGTCATACCATACTATCAGTCCTTTGATGCCCCACTGTAGAAGCTTGGGCCTCCCTTAGGGATGAAGAGGCTTGGAGCTTGATCCTCAACGTTGCTCCAGTGGGGGTTGGTAGATTTTAACGACTGCCACCTACTGATGGCAACCGGGACTGACGGCTTAACGTGCTTTCCGAGACACAGAGCCAGAGGTTATGTACATAAGTTAGAAAAACTCATTAGTTCAATGGTTACAAAATATTCTGCTCTAAAACGATTATATTTACGTGGATTGCATCCGCTCTTCTAACTCGAACATCAGAGAAAACCTATAAAACTGGTACGTAGTAAAAACTCACTAGTACTTATCACGACTATCTAGAGTCAACTAGTTCACGAGCTATAACCGATCAAGTTAATACGCATTTCAACTCTGAAACGTATACTTTTATTTTGAATCAAACTCATATTTTGGTTTACAATAAATATTTGTTATTATCATTACTAACTTACACTAAAATATTATAAAACCGGGCAAGTGCGTGTCGAGTCACACTTAAACCCGACACGTAGGTGGTAAACCGTTTTTTCATGTTTCCTATAAATTGTTACTATAATATATTTTTTTATGATTTGAATAATAACTGCTCATTTTTACATACCTATTTCAAAATGGCGTCCAAAAAACGAGGTGTGAGTAATCGCGGTTTAAACTTTTGATAGGTATACATTTTAGTAATTTAACGTAAATAGTGATATATGTTATTGAACCTTTGATCCATAGTAACTATTATACAATACAAAATGTGTTCATTGCTTGTTTGTTTGTGCTGACGTCGTGATGCAGCAACAAAATTTCGTAATTTCTTGCATGGCGATAGCTGAAGGGACGAAGAGTAACACAGACCACTGTTTATTCTGTTTGAAAGTCCCTAAGGGATGTAAAATCAATCAAGAATTAAAATAAGAAAGTACATGGCAAATGCGAGTCGGACTCGCGAACCGAAAGTTTCGTATATATATTCACACAATATGTTTGTATGATGAATTAATAAAAACTATACCTTACAGTCAATTATTCGACTGCACATGTAAATTTACAGGAGGAGGGTTAGGCCGGGAGAGGGGAGGGAAAGAGTCCGTGCAAAACCGAGGCGGGACGCTAAAGGATTTATGTGAAAGAAATAGAATCACAACTGACAAACAATCAGTACATATTATAACTGAGAAAGTGAAGCTGGAGTTAAATGAAAGTAAAAATATGAGAGGGGATGAGAACAGTGGTGAGAGAGGAAAACGACTACAATGGCGTAATGTCTGTCCGCGCGGGCGAAGCCACGGGCGGAAGTTAGTGAGTAATAATTATTACAATCCTCGGCACTCATTATGATAATGAGTCTCTAACGTTTTATTTACTTAATTAAAACCCGTCTCATTAAGTAAGCACAGAAAGGATTTTGGCCTTAAACGAATATAAGCGAACTTCAAAATACTCGTCGAGTTTCTGGAAACCAAAACAAACAATTAAGCAAAGTCGTTCTAAAAGATTAAACCGTAATGAAGATAAATTATCTTTGGCTAAGCGAAGGAAAATCTACTATATCTATCATTCGACTTCGCCCGTCTAACGGATAAACGAATGATGAAGAGAATGTTGTTAGCTATCTTTTTTAATTATTAGGTTAAAAAACTTAATTTTTCAGTCTCGTGTAGTTCACAGCGTAGCTGTTACGTTTTTGTAAGTATTATGTTGAAATCGTGGTTTGTGTGGATTACTGAGCAGATGCAGAAGCTTATCATAAATGGCGACCTTTTGACATAAATATAGGATTATTTGAGAATCTTTAACTCTTATGAAAATAAACAGGAGTAATTTGTGTGAAGTAAATTAATTTGATAGAAAATTTATATTTTTAGATTTAAGAACTTGACTTTCAGACATATTTGCTTCTTGAATGAGAATTTCATTTTTTTTATCACATATATATGTGAATATCATAAAGATTAATTAAGTATTTATATCAGTTGTTTGGTATCCATAGCACAAGCATTGCTTAGTTTGGAACTAGATGGCGATGTGGGATGTCCCAGGTTTTATTATTATTATGTATCTGTGCGCTGTCCTCTTCAAGTATGCAGTATGTTGGATACTTGAGACAGATTTCATAATCTAAACTCTAAAATGCGACATCAAATCATACCTACCAATGATGTGAGTGAAAGCGACGAACTTAACCTCTTTCTAAAATATTAGAAATTTGAGTTAAAACTATTTACGTATGCGTAATATACTTACTTATTTTCGTTCTGTAAGTCAATATTAACGGACAGATTGGTTAGAGACCCTAACTGCAGAGCCAAGGGTCGCGGGTTCAATTCCTGTTTGAGGCAATTATTTGTGAGCATGAACATGTCTATTTGTTCCGTGTGTGCGTGTAAAATATATATATGTATATACAAAGAAAGAATATTTAAATATGTATATCAGTCTTTTTCTACCCATATTACAAGCTTCGCTTAGTTTGGGACTAAATAGCGCTGTAGGCGCGCTTAGAAATTTGGAATACACACCTACATAATTGCGGATATCCATAGGTTTAAATATAAATTTATGTTTTTCGGTCAGCGTCGACCTAAATTAATTTCGAAGGACCTGGCGGGAGTTATTGCAAGACAATTGGAAAAGAAGGGAAGTCGACAACCCAATTATTTGATTAAGCAGCTCTGCCTGTCCACTGTCCAGTACTGGAGCCGTCTTCACAACACAAAAATAAAATTTAGTCCACACACAAACAGTTTATAATCTTCAAATTAGTAATTCGGCGGTATCACACACGTTATAACATAAAAATAACATAAAAATATATGAGAGTGGATGGAGGTTTACTGATGCGTTTCAAGCGCTAGCGGTTTTGCGAGTGCGTTTTTTTTGTCGCGCGGGTATATTGTTTTAATTTTGATTGTGTGAGTTGTCTTGGGTTCCGGAACTTTAAGGTGGGAGATAATAAGGTAATTATTTTGGAAAGGATAAAAAAAAATTTCGAAGCTGACTATAATTTTGGCGGCGACGGCTCTGTGGGGGATGTCCCCAAGTATTATTATTATTATTAATATTACATTTTTGAGACACGTGTCTCGGAACAAATACTGCTACATGGCACCTGTAAACTACTCTAGCGGTCATAGTAGTACACACTCCATGAAAATTTTATATGTAAGCAATGATCTCACAACCACCAGTCACCAAAAACTTACAAAAAACACGTTTGCTGTATGGGGACCTTTTTCATTTTAAACTTTATTTTATTTTTATAATTTTTTATTATAACGGTCATAGTAATGCATACTCTGTAAGTTTCAAGTGTCTGTTACGAATCTCACGATACAGACAAACAGACGGACAGCGCAGCCTTAGTAATAGCTTAGGGTTCACGTTGGTACCCTTTGGGTACAAAACCATCGATATGATACAGAGTTTTACATAATAATTATTATTTTGAAATAAAATTTGAAAATAAACTTAAATCATAAAAAAAAACTATCGATAGTACATGAAAATAACATCCCCATTGTCACTTGCTTCGCCATTATATCCAAGTAAGCTTTTTAAAGATGGAAATCGCTAAAATTATGACGTTATGTAATAAATAAATGTTTCGGAAATCTGCGAATTCGATTCTCGATATACACGTACCTATTTTCTCGTTTCACACAAAACAGGATTTCTTCAATTATGGGTGGCTATACTGACATGCCCCCGGGTGACAACACTGACAATTATACTCTTTTATAAGTGTTCCCTTTTGATTATATAACGTCTGGATAGAGAGTAGGCGTCAAAAAACGTAGATAGAATTATCACCTAACGGTTCGGTTATAATTCACGCGCCACAGAGATGATTTGTACGTGGATAGTACGGCGTAGCGAGAGTGTTTGGCCTATTGAGTCACACAAACAAGTATGTAAAAGTTGGCCTTTAATTCAGACGTTATATTATCAAAGGGGTGTTCTCAAATTTGTCAACGTTGTGTACGACCCCATGTTACCATTTTTGTCCGTTTTCGCTTAATAAGCGTAGAAACTATTATTGTCAATATCGACAAATATAGATAACCAATTTGAAGTTACACTTAATAGTTTTTTATGTTAAACTGTGTAGATAGTTGAATATCCATGTTTTAGTAATTACATTAAGTGGGAAATATATCTCTCACAATGGCACGCTACACACACCAATCCATATAGGTACATAGCCAGTCGTACATACGAGATATAAATTGCATCAGTAGAACCAAATTCAAATGGATACACAAATACAATAATGTGAATCATCAGAACAACATCAGAATCAGTAGGTTCGGTGTTTTGTATGTGTTTTTTTTTGTATGTTCACCGATATCTTTGTCCGTTGTGAACCAAATTAAAAAATGCTTTATTCGTTTGAAAGGGTATACTCTCAAAGTGGTCCCATTATCACCATATCAGGATCTGATGATAGGATCACAGAAAAATCAAGGGATACCCTCAAATCTTATGCCTATGTACGCATAGTGTGTTTGGGTTTAATTTTTAGTTATTCAACTGTTTACGTCTGGGATCATCATCATGTACTGTTATGCTGATAATGGAAGCTACAGCACTTCTTATCGGTTAAGAGTTAGGTGATAATATTGCGATTAGTCGACAGTTTTCTCCAACGGCGCTGTCTCATTTGAGCAGCGCGTTTAGAAGCCCTATTCATACTAAATACAAATAAATTACAGTTAGGTACCTATAACTTTTAATATAATTAAAACTATAATAAATTTATACAAAAAATAAAAGAACTACTACAAAAACCTAAACCAAAATGTTAAAATAATGTTTTTACTCTAAAGAAAAGAGCCTTAATGGGCGGCATATAGTTTATGAAGTCGGTGTCAATTCATAAACTTTAAATGGGCATTTACCAGGTAATAACAATTACAACAGTAATATGTACAAGTACAACTATAACAAATAAAGAACACAATATAAATTGAATGATTTGGCACTTCTTTAGTAATTAATTAAGTAACTTTTTAAATCAGATATTTTTTTAAAAATTTAAAAATTTATTTTTACAATTGATAACTCATAGGTCATTGCGCTTATGGTGGAAATCGAACCTATGATTTCCTGTATCAAAACTTATTTGCTTTTTGTGCCAATGTAATAATTTTATTATTAAATACCAAAAAATATTAAAACAGAAAAACAAGCAAACACATTATTTCATATAAAGGATTTCCCATTATTTTTCCTAATTTCCCAGAGGAAGTGAAGTTTAATATAAAATTGATAGTGTGCAGTCGCATCGCAGTGCATCCTGGCCGCGAGCCAACATAGACTTTGTTAAAAGACAGAATTGACAATTGAATAAGGAAATTTCTTGCTTGTTGTTTTAATTTATTTATCATTACATTGTTTAGAAATGCAATGCAAATAGATTACTCTGTATACAAAAAAGATATTATTATTATTAAATTTTTTCATAGAATTCTATATATATTCCTGGACCGGCTGAAAAAGTTATCTTTAAAAATCGTCAATTTTGGTGACAAATTAAATAATTTAGTATATTTCTTCCCTTATCGCCGTGTGGTGGGGAGTCCGCCTCTTGTTTAGAAGATCAAAGATCATGTTTCAAATCTTAAGAACGGGCAAGTGTCGATGAGTTTCTTCTAACTTGAATACATAACTATTATATCACTGAATCCGTGCTTCGGAGAGCACGTAAAGCCGTCGCGTTGGTCTCGGTTGCCATTATCAGATGGCAGTCATCAAAATACACAAATACACGAAATACCTAAATAAAAACTACAATATGACGAAATAGGTAAAAAATATGTTTACAATGATATATATGAAAATTATAAATAATTAAAATAAAAAATTACTTCATCCATTTGTTTACTTATACCTATAACATGAATATACCTTCTAAGAAATATAGATTCAAGCAGACAGACTTTTACTAGGTTGAGAATTTTTTTATTAATTTATTATTTAACAAAAGGAAATTCAAATCTAAGTAGGTATATCGTCAATCTAATTAAGAGTTTGTTAGCGAATTTTTGCAGATGATACTAGACGGTAGACGGCAGTGTGTAAGAAGTCCCAGCTGTTATTATTATACAAACACGTTTTCTGGGAATTACTCGTGTCTCTATACCAATACATACATACGATATTCTATTTATTTTTTGTTTTAATTTTGATTTCAGAAGACCGTGTCAATTTAATTTGCGAAATGGCATTCTACTTTGCGAAAATAACATTATGGTCAAATCTAGTAATGACATAAGTCTATGTCAGCAGATAATCTACCCATTATGGGCGACCGCTCACAATTTATGGCTCGTTGTAAACAAAAGAGTTGTTTTCGATTGCGGTTTTCGATAGTTATGGACCAAGTCGAATATTGAACGAATGAGAAGTGATCGTGGGACGTAATGTTGGGACCGCCAGCCCAAATCTTGTGGATCCACGAGTCCAATGGGACGAAATTGGTGGGTCCATTGGCCATGAATCATTTTGAAAAGCGCGATACGTGACAGTAAGTTTCTTTAAATTGAAATATATGTCATTAGAAGAATCGTCTTTTTTGAAAATTGTTAGTAAAATATATTTTCAGAGGCGTTTTTGAACATATATTAAAATTTATACATATGTGGTGCCATCTTTATATGTTAAATACTTACATTCAAATGGTTTTATTTGAAGCAATACGTATTTTTTTCGAAATAATAGATGTTACGTATTTGAAAGCTTATAATTTTTGTTCAATACTGAATAATTGAGGTTCATTAAAGTCAACTTTAATGATAGCAGGTGATGTGTTGTAAAGGATAACAGTTATATAGCGCCATCTATGGAAAATATAGCAATTAATTCGATGTATGCTAATTTCGCGTCGTACATTAAAAGGGTTTATCTATTCATATATTATATGGTTCATAAGTATAATTAACTGACATAGTGTTTTGCCACATGGTACCAAAAACTGCTAGCTTAGCTATTTTTAAGTTTTGTTTTTGTTTTTCGGATAAACAATATTATGGGCTTTAAAAGTAGCAACTCTAAAAGATGATCAAAAAACCAGCTAAATGCCAGTCAGACTTGTACACGAAGGGTTACGTACCACTATAAATATAAAAAAAACACGTTTCTTGTATAGGGATGGCATTAATTTTTAACTTCATTTTAGTTTTATTTTTTGCTGTTATAGCTGCCACAGTAGTACACACTCTATGAAAATTTCAAGTGTAAGCAATGATATCACAACCACCAATCACAAAAACCGTCGAAAAAAATACGTTTGTTGTATGACAACCTCCTTCAATTTTCAACTTTATAAATTTCAAGTTCGATCTGTGCATAACAAGGAGATTGACCCTTTTTCATATTCAGAATTCGTCGCTTTATTTCTATAGAAGTACTTCGTCGAGGTAAACAGGTTCAGACGATAGAGCCCTGTGGCAGACGCACGGACGGACAGCGGAGGCTTAGTAATAGGGCTCCACTTGGTACCCTCAAGGTATAGAACCCTAAAAGTGAAGTGCTTAAGTGTTAAATATAGAATTATACAGATATATACATGTTTCGTAATTTTGATAAAAAATATTACTAATCGAAATTTCACATTTACATTTATACAAAATGAAATTGTTGTCTCTCATGCTACCGCAGGGAAAGCCACTATTAAACGGTGTGCTTATATACTTCATTGAGGTACCACTCTTATTTTTTTTAAATATTTACAAACTCAAATCAAATTACGACCCATTGCTCAAAGTGTCTTTTCACTGTATCAAGTACTTTTAGAATTTGTAAAAAATTATAATTATAAAAGAATTACTTTTTAAATTACGAAATATATCTTTTAAAAAACATATTATTCCATAATATTCTTAGATAATGAAAAGCTCATTTTCTTCGAGACTTTATCTTAATAATACACAATAAAAATTCGAATGATGGAGGAAAAATAGAAACGATTTCAATGCGAAATATCCAACGTAATATCGGGGAGTTAATTTTGTCTTGGTATTTCAAGGGTTCCTTTTGTATACACAAAGAACCTTTCCTAAAATATTCCTACGTACATATTCTCTACATATATTATCGACGTTTCTCCACCACTAGTTTTGTTCCAAAACGTATGGGTAAACCCACGCAAATGATGACGATTAATATACGACGAAGGTAGTCCAAACTTATAGAGCGTGTAGCGCTTACTGACTGAAGTACCTAAAAGTTTTAAAAAATTAAGTGATAAAAAAAGAAACTTTGAACATTTTTTTTTTTGGTGACCGTTAGTTTGCTTCATCTGGTCGGTAAGTTTGATATGTATGTACTAAACATAGTCTTCTAGTAGTAGTAACTAACGGTTACCGAGAAAAAACATGTTTAAAGTTTAATTCATTTTAGTATTTTTGTCATTTTTAAAAACTTTTGTTTAATTCGGTAAACTCTTACGTGCTCTATAAGTTTGTACTACGTTCGCTAAACTACCAGTATATTATAAAGAATATTTAAGTACGTATGTAAGCAGTCTAGTAACCCATAACTTTCCTTACTTTGGGACTAAATGGCGCTATGTGGGATGTCCCAGATATCTTTATTAATACATATAGTTACAGAACCGTTTTGGTAACCTAAAAACACGTTGGCGACCGTTTCTCGATCCCCTCAGCGAAAGCAATTAATATCAATTACACAAAAGAGGGGAAATTTTCCACGATAGAGCTTCTGCGGGGAACAAAATGGGAATCTCGTTTTGTGCAACGCGCTAAATGAAAACCAATAGAAATGATATATTGTTGATAAGTTACGATTATCACCTTAGCGATTGTTTTCGTTTTTGTCATTGAAAATGACTATCATATCCATTTCACGGGAGACGCATTTTTAGCCATAACTCCGAGGGTATGGGGTCTAGCCAAAATTTTAAGGTTTTAAAAGATTAAGAATTTAGTTGTGCATTGTATGACATCAAAATTTTGGAAATCGGTTAAGTAATTTTTGAATAAAAATTGGAAAATGTAAAAAAATCAGGATTTTTTCGGAATTTTTTTTACAAAATCCAAAATATTTCAAAAATGGGAACCGATATCGAAAATAAAAAAAAAAAGTATCTCGGCCATTAACGTAGCTACGATTTGAGACCAAGTTTTTGGAAATCGGTTGGTAATTATAAGATAAATTATTTCCGAAAAATGAGATTTTTTGGTCGATCGTTTGTGTTTGTGGATATAAGTTACTATATTTCAGAGATTATTCGTCTGATCGCTTCAAAGTGTTATACCAAAGGTTAGAAGGCGTCGGTAGCTACAGTTTGAGACCAAAATTTTGGAAATCGGTTGGAAATCGAACAAGAAATTTGACATCGCATGTTAGATTTTATGGACGTTCGGGAACTTGTTAACATTACGGTCATCGCCTTTCGGCCTGTATTCGTTCGAATGCTTAATTATCGAGTTCAGAACGTTTAAGGATATCAGAGGCTGCAGTTTAAAACCTAAATATTTTAAATATGTTGAACTAGCGACCCGCCCCGGCTTCGCACGGATAGCAGAGAATTTTTTCGTTGATTTATTTCTGAGTTTAAAGAGTTGAAAAGAATAGTGCCACGTTTTCGTGGCAATAAAATAAAATAATCTGTGAAAATCGGGTTTGGGTAGGTATACATTTTCAATGAAACCGATGGTTGCGGGGACTGCAAGATCTGTGGATTTTTCTATACAAAGAGGGTGTTACTCATTTCCTATGATTTAAGAATTCTTATAACGATTTTTAAAGACCTTTTCAATGATATCTCACTCCACATTTTTTTCTTTATCACAATAAAATTATAATATGAATCTGGTTGTAATTACTATTATATCTGTAGTGATAGATAACATTAAGACTAATCGATTATCGTAAGAAATCGGTCCACGTATTTTTTCTCTAGAGTGCCACAACAGAACAAACACACAAAAGTACACATAATCATACATACATTAACGCACCCAGACACGCGGCACACACATTCATCTGTACTAATGTTATAAAACGGAAAAAAATGTTTTTTGTTTGTTACGGATAAATTCAAAAACTATAGTACTGATTTTAAAAATTCTTTCACATATAGAATTATCAGTGAGTGACCTGGGTTATACTTTATTTTCAAACTAGCTTTACGCCCGCGGATCCGCTCCCGTGGACTACATAGTTGTACCGAGACCGCTATAATTTTTTCCATAGACATAGTTTATGAGCTGAATAATAACATAGGCTACTTTTTATCCCAGAAAAAGGGGTCCCGGCACAACCGTGTAGTCCCTTCGAGCGGAGCCGCGGCCGGAGAGCTAGTATATACATAATAAACTCAAGTCCTTTGCGTCACGCAGTCGGATAAGTCTTGTCACATCATTGATATAGCGATGATCAACTGTTCGATTGGCCGATTGGTTAGAGACCATAACTGAGGAGCTAAGGGTCGTGGGTTCGATTCCTGCCCGGGTTAAAAAGTTCTGTGCATTAAAAGTGTCTATTTGTTCCGGACCTAGGTGTATATGTATATATCATAAAGAATATTTAAGTATATCAGTTGTCTAGTACCCATGATACCTTAACATTCGAATAGACCATCACAATAGAATAGGTGTCTATGCTTCGTGGTATATTTCCAACGTATTCTGGATTCTTTTTAGCCACAGTATATCAATACAAAGAATACCTTCCACACAACAAAGGTTTTATTAAAATTTCAAATTCCATTTGAAGCTGTAGATACTTCTATATAAGCCAAATGTAATAACATTTGTTTACGAAAAGGTAGCATGGGTTTTTCGGGAAATGTAAAATATACACAGGGGAGTTAGGGGAGAGATGGTACACGTGTATTTGTAAACTACGTTTATGAGAATTGAGTGGTTTGGGGAGGTTCCTTTGTAACTGCAGTATATTAAGAAAGGGGAGAATAGGCATTGAAAGAAGCTTTTTCTTCTTCTTTAGATTCGTTACTACACGAATATAGAAAAACACTAGTTTTCTTCCGCGACTCCACTTACGTGAGTACGTTGCACTCGTTTTGATCGACCGATTGGCCGAATGGTCACAGGCTTTAATTGTGGAGCCAAGGGTCGCGGGTACGATTCCCGCCCGGGAAAAATATTTGTATGCATGAACGCGTATGTTTGCTTCGTGTCTGGGAGTAAAATATCTATTTGTGCATATATAATAAAGTATGTATATCAGTTGTCTGGTACCCATAATACAAGCTTTGCTTAATTTGGGACTAGATGACACTATGTGGGATGTCCCAGGTATTATTATTATTATATGTGCAATCCGGTCTCCATCGCTATTGTTCCCTGCTCCAATTCCCGCAGCGACATTTTCCTTATTGAGATCCATCCTCATTACTGATTCCGATCAATTTAGAACCTTGTCATGAGACCATATTTAGTTTTGTACTATGGGCTTATTACGTTTCGATCGATAGTCACCGTAGGTAGATATGGGCCAAACATTCAAATAAGAATAAAGAAAAAGCGGCCAAGTGCGAGTCGGACTCATACACGAAAGGTTTCGTACCACCGTAGAATATAAAAAACACGTTTCTTATAGGAGGGGTGGGGGCTTTTATTTTAACTTTATTTTATTATGACGACCGCTTAGCCTAGTGGGCAGCGACCCTGCCTACGAAGCTGGAGGTCCCGGGTTCGAATCCCAGGTCGGGTCAGTATTTATATGATGAATATTAATACTGGCACCGGGTCTTGGTTGTTATATGTATTTGGTGTCTTCGCTTGGTACCCAAAATCCAAGCTAATGCTTAGTTTGGGACCTAGACGTTGTTGTGATTGTATATGTTATTATTATTATTATTATTATTTAAATTACTTGTTGTTATAACGGGCATAGAAATACACATTTCAAGAAAATTGCAAGTGTCCAGCTTTTACGGTTCAGATGATACGGCCGTATTACAAACGGACGGACGGACAGCCGAGCCTTAGTAGCAGGGTTTCCGTTTTTACGCTTTGGGTATGGAACTTAAAAATTATCAAACGACTATATATCTTGTGACGGATCGTCACAAGAATTTGCTGACCACGTGTAAGTCGGTGGAGGCGCATCCATAATATCCATATAGTAATATATCTGTCTCTACTAGATAATATTATCTATACCATAAACCTAACGTAAAAAAGATACGGAGAAACAGCAACATCTCGAAGCGAGCCAAGACCAGCATTGTTCGCACTCTTGTCTTCTCCATTTTTCTTTACGGTGCAAAAGCATGGACCCCAAAATCCGCAGATAGAAAGAGGATCGATGCGTTTGAGACGTGGTGCTGGCGGCGATTGCTGCGGATCCCCTGGACCGCCCATCAGACTAACGCTTCGATACTATAAAGGAGCTTAACATCGAAAAATAGCAGAGACTCTCGACAGTCTGCTTGCGACGAATGCTCCAGTTTTTTGGGCACACAGCTAGGAAAAGTAGCGATAACCTGGAGAAGCTGGTTGTGACCGGAAGAATGGACGGGAAAAGACCGAGGGGCGCAGTCCAAAACGGTGGTCGGATCAGGTGACCGAACATCTGGATGTTCTGATCAGCACAGCCCTCCACTACGCTGTAGACCGTAACAAGTGGAGGAGGATTGTGGACAGAACGCGTCGGCGAGGTTACGATCCTCAACCCTGAGGAAGCGGTCAAGAAGTAGATACCTAACAGCGAATTCCTGCTACTTCGTATAAGCACATGATTTTCATATTGATATATCCTGAATAATTCTAAAAATAGCTTATAATATCCGCTAAAAAGTCGTCTACCTGACACTGAAAGTCCTGTCCAAACTGATTCAGCCGTTTCAGATCATCAGATATCAGCTCAGACTACCAAACAGGCAGACGAAAAATTAAAAAAGCATATTTGGGTTTTGGTTACGTTTTCATAAATGTGATATCCCGAGCGCAGCGAAACTGTTTCGAGTCAGGCCGTGCGGCCGTGTACCGATGAGTTTTTCTGATTTAAGTGCAGAAGTGCATAACTGTCACTGACTCCGTGCCTCGGAGAGCACGTTAAGTTGTCGGTCCCGGGTGCCTTCAGCAGATAGCGGTCATTAAAATCCACCAATCCGCACTGGAGCAGCGTGCTGGATTAAGCTCCAAGCAACCTCACCCTGAGCGGAAGCCTAAGCCCCAGCTGTGGGGCATAATGGGCTGGCGGAATGGATAAAAAACTCATAAACTATGAGCATAAGACAAGTATAATTCAAAATCATAAACTAACACAATTTTATTTCGTTGTATACATGCGAAATATGTTTGTCGGTTTGTCTTTCTTTCACGTAGCAACATAGCAACGGACCGACATATTTTTTGCATAGTAGTTTTCTTTTAAGGGCGCAGCGTGACAAAGGCTACTTTATATCCTGGAAAAGTAGATGAATCCAGCGAGATAAATCTGGAATAATAACTTTTCTTGCATCCCTTTAGCGGTCCTGGTACAAATTATAGTTCACACGGGCAAACAACTAGTAAACAATAAACAGTAGTCTGTGTTACTTTCCGCTTACTATATCAGCCCATTGTGCCCACTGCAGTGACTTCGGCCTCCCCTCGCTGTGAGGGTGCTTGGAGCTTAATCCACCACGCTGCTCCAATGCGGGCTGGCGGATTTTAACGACTGGCATCTATTGATGGCAACCGGGACCGACAACTTAACGTGCTCTTTGAGGCACGGAGTTAGTGATAGTTATGTACTTAAGTCAGAAAAACTCATTGGTACAATACGCGCCACGAATGTAAAAGCCACCGGCTGTACACACACGCCGTTCGGAGGCGAATTCAGTATACAAAATTCAAATTTGCTAGAGGCAGCGCTATGCGGGTATAAAACAAGTGTACAGCCGGGGGCCTTTTACATTCGTGGCGTGTATTGTACATACCAGTTTCTGGAATGCAAAGCACGACCTTCTAGATAAGCAGCGGGCTCGCCACCACTCTTCTTAATAACTCTGCAGCCTTCAACTATTTAAAGATCTCACAGTTCACAAAGGTTTTAAACTTAACTTTATAACAATAATATAATAATACTTGGGCCATCTCACACAGCGCCGTCTAGTCCACAGCAAGTATTATGCTTGTATTATGGGGTACTAGACAACTGAAATACATACAAAAAAATTTTTTTTTTAATTTTATTTACATAGATACTTTTACACCCAGACACGGAACAAATAGACATGTTCATGTACACAAATATTTGTCCTGGGCGGAAATCGAACTCACAATCCTTGGCTCCATAGTTAGGGTCTCTAACCACTCGGCCAACCGGTCAGTCAACTAGATCAACTAGACAATTAGAAGAACGTTTCTTCTCGTGTTTAGTTTCGTTGTTCAATAGAAACCTCTCCTAAAAAGTTTTACTTCACAAACAGCAAACATCCAATGCGTTAATTGACAGCAAGATATTTTAGTTTGATCAATTGTCTGTCAATCCTACAAAGAAAATAATAAAGTAACATTGAATGTGTACAAATTAAAAAAAAAAACACATTAGAATAAAATATTAATATTAGCTTACCCTTGGCTCGGTACACTAAACTACAAAAATGTCTTACAATTAACTTCCAATTATTCTTTTCGTTTAAAATCGTTCCGATTAGAAACAATTTTAAATAAAATACATTAAAGAAAATCAATCAAATTGACATATTTTTTGTGAGTGTTCGGCTGAACTCCGTAGCCCGGACTTGTAAAACATGTAGAGCACACCGTACTAAACAAAAAGTTTAAAAACATTTAAAAGATGAGAATTCAAACAAATTTTTCTCGGTAACCGTTAGTTTGCACCATCTGCTCACTGGAAACTTTTTGATTAGTTCGATAAGTTCCACATGCTCAATAGTTTTGGATTACGTTCAGCCGACACCTTTAAAAATACATCATTTTGATTAAATTTCTTTGAATGTATTTCAATTAAAATTGTTTTTATATTTGTTAGTCGCTCGACGTGAATCATAAAACAAGCGCAGATAAACCTGGCATGTCTTATCGAGTACATAATATTGGTAACGATATTTTCTCAAATGTGTGGGCTTCATCGCTCTAGGGGGTTCGAATGGTCATACCCAGTATATTATCGAAACGCTTTTTCTCCCGCTTGTGCCGCTTTGGACCGCGATAGTACAAAGTTATTACCCTGGCCTATTGCGAGACGACCCTCGCCACTTTCGGTACAGACTACACGAAAAACGCAGATATGCTACGTAAGACAATGATATTTTATGAAGAGACCAGTCAAATATGCGGGGTGTTCTCATAGAGCGTGACGAACTTACCAAACTAAACAAAAAAATATCCAAAAAAAGTACATGATTTTCTCGGTAACCATTAGTTTGCGCCATATGTTCACTATATTTTCAATTAATATTGTATCTTAATAGCTGTTGGTTTTCCCACAATAAATAAATAAATATTTATTCTTCATTCGATAGCAGACCAGTAGACAATTGACTCAAAATTACTAGAACATGGTTTCTATTAACGACCATGTTTAAAACAAATAATGAAAATTATACTTCTATAAAACCTCTAGGCAATTGAGTGATCTCTACATATGTATTTTTTATTACTTTATGCTGAATGAACCGGGTCTGGCCGCTTAGACATAGTTTTTAGTTCCTTTTAGCTCCCAACTTTTAGCGCAAAGATGAAATCAGTGTTTTATCTAATTTTTGGGTACACTGTACGCCCATAGCTTTTATGATAATATCGACAACGTTTCGGAAAATAGAAAATTTTCCCCAACGCGGAGCAATACGTGCCGGAATTTGTTTTCACACTTGCAAGAAATAATATTTTTATGGAGTTGTTTTGTCGGCGGTTCTATGGCGTTAGGACAATGTATATTGACTTGGTGTTATAGTGTAAAAAAGATAGTTTATCATATTTTCGATGAAGTTGAATTCCTACTGCGACGTAAATTGATTTTCAGTCTGTGGAAATGGGTGAAAGTGATAAAGAGAAAAAAATCGTGAAATTTATGAACCCAATGCAGTATCAATAAAGGCAGTAGAAACAAAATTTCGAGTTTTTATTTGGGTGTCACCTTCACGGAAACAAACCCTTTATTGTACTGTTGTCATTAATAATGGGATAGAGGAGTATTTTTTTTTTTAAATTATTTTATACGAAAGAGTTTTTTAAATACATCATAACGATGAAATAATTTAAAAAAAAAACAAATTAACAACAAAGTATGATTGTTTAAAATGTCCTGTTAGACAGGGAGGGCAATACCGCACGGCGTACTAAGCTGTGACGTCACATCATTTAAAATAATGTTAAATTCCGTTTTGCAAGAAAGAGACAGAGATAAAACTTTAATAGCTTATAATTTCCATATTCTTCAACTGAATATAATTTGTTATTGTATAAAATCTATTATCATATTTCCTTGATAAATATAATATTTTCTATATTGGTCACGTACCTTATTCTCAGTTAAAACCGTTATATTAAACCTCGTGGTTTTACTTTACGTACGTTATAAGAGAAGGTGCGTTAAGGACGTATGTACAAAAAGTGACAGCTCGAAAATAGGTTTTACTTGACAGCTTGCTTACTAATACACGCGCATCTGCACCAGAGGCAACACATACTTGGCTCTATACCAGAACTAATTAGTCTTGATCATTATTATTTTTATTTATTTAAAAATTAGTTTTCTTTTATGTCAGGTTTTTAATGTTGCTTTATTTTATATAATAACTAGCGATCCGCCCCGGTTTCGCAAGGGTAGCAGAGCCATAATGTTTTTACGGTCGTAGTGTCGTATCAGCTTGTTGTGTCGAACATGTGGACTGGATTTCATTAGATTTAAATGTAACGCAAGTTCGTCCAACTTGGATTATTTTTAATGTATTTTATTTCCAATTCTATAAATATATGAAAAAGTAAAGAATAAATACCTAAAAACAAACTAAAATATTTTTTTGTATACAACATTGATAACTTCAGCCTAACCACGCGTGTCGCGTCGTCCGGTATGGCTCCTAAGATATTGATTTAAATTGTAGAATACAAACGGCGATCATAATGTTCATGAAATGCTGAAGGTAAATATCGTATTTAATTTGATAAGGATTAATACCATATCCGTATAAATTAACCTCATCATATTACATCATAAAAATAGTATAGTAAGCTATCCATAAAATATAGACATATGCTATCGCGGACTATTCTTTAGTCCTATAAAAGAGACACAATTCCTCCATACATTATTTTGTTATATCTCAAAAGGATTAGGCCGCATTTTCGATGAAAGTTCCCAACCAGCTTCATTTTTTTCCGACTTCTTCAACAATAATCGTCATATTTCAACAAATTTTCTCTTGAATCACTCTGTCCATTGATGTCAATAATATGCCAATCCGTTCGGTACTTTTTGAGTTTGTCGCGTTCAGACAGACAGACAGACGCGGCGGGGGACTTTATTTTATAATATGTAGTGATAACAATAATACCTGGGACATCCCACACAGCGCTATCTAGTCCCAAACTAAGCAAAGCTTGTGTTATGGGTGTGGGTTACGATGTCTTTTAAAGTTCTATAAAAAAAATAAAATATTAGACAATACTATACTGTGCCACAGTTATCGTATGAGGAGTTTTGCAATACGAGTGCATTTTGTTTGTGATACGTGGCGATGGCGAAACCGAGGTCCCATTGAATGAGGTGACCTTTTCATTTCCCATTTCGTCAAATTCTACTATTTTTGATTCTGGACCGATTGTTTTCAAAATCAATGTGTAAGAGTCTGTATGGTCTTCGATTACGAATCTGTGCTCAGAACTAAAAAAAATTACTGCCTTAGAATCTGTTATAGTTTTTGAACTGCTTGCTTTCAAAATCGATATCTATGGGTCCATGTGGTCTCCCTTCACAAATCTGCGGTCAAAACTGAAAATAGTGTCTGCCATTTTGAACTTCTTTCTTTCTGGGCCTAACACTACTAAAATAAAGTCTGTTTCGTATAGATTAAAATTTTATTATTATTTGGTCCACATTACAAAAAAAAAAACAAGTCTGTATGCGTTATTACAACAACGATTAATACTTTTGTCAATACAGTTACTATTAATACGTTCTTTATGACATCGAAACTTGTACCGCAATGTTGTATTTTACAGTACTAAATCTTTTTACTTTACACCAATCACAAGCGAGCATTCTGTTTGCACCGCATGCGTAAACCGCGAAAAGCAACCCGCTCGCGCCCTTAGCTCTTACCATTATTTATTTCTATAAATTGAGGAACCGTGCGAACACCCCTGTTTTGACTAACTTGCCCTTCAAATTTCACGATCATTCAGACCGCCTTCTACAAACATTATCCCATCAAAAACAATACTTGTCAAAAAAACCAAGTCTCGCAACTCAGTTGTTCTGCGGTAAAAAGTTGTGAGATCCATGTAATACCAAGTCGGTTATTAATTTATTCAGTCTCTACTTGTAAGTCTCTACTTGTAAGTATGTAATGTTTTATATAAATATATTGAGACTTGGCCATCGCACTAAATAATTGAATTTACATGTGTTTTCAGGCGATTGAATTTACACGTGTTTTCAGGCGATGGCCAAGTCTCAATATATTTATATAAAACATTACATACTTACAAGTAGAGACTTACAAGTAGAGACTGAATAAATTAATAACCGACTTGGTATTACATGGATCTCACAACTTTTTACCGCAGAACAACTGAGTTGCGAGACTTGGTTTTTTTGACAAGTATTGTTTTTGATGGGATCTCATTTCTTTTTGTATTTTGTAGACAGTTCTACTTTTTTCCTTTTCGGTACCTTCTACTTATTGTATATATGTATATCTACCAGCAACGAATTTTCTTAAAGCCCTCTCCCGGACTTATGAACTTTTCTTATTTTTGTAGGTAGCCTTCTGTTTTCTCTTTTCCGGTACTACTTCTTGAGCTTCAGCTGCAGTTTAATATAATAATAACTGCCGTAATAAAACATCGTTACGAATAAAGCCAATATTGAAAAATTTAACTGAAGACTTGGCTGTATGGGCTTAATTTTCTTTGCGGTCTTTTCTAGATTTTTTAGTTTTTCCTTGATTCATACACCAAACACTACTTATATTCCAAATTTTAAGCTTCTAGGTCTGCTAGAAGTGCCTTAGAATTTTGATGATCGTTGAGTCAGTGAATGACAAAATTAAGAAATTTGACCCGTTATAATTTCTTAAAAATACTGGTTCAAATTGAATTAAAACGTGTAATATGCTTATATAATATGCCTGCATGGTTACTGAAAATTTCAGTCTTCTAGTTTTATCCACAACGAAGTTACAGGGGGTCGAAAATGGTCTGAATTGCTTCGAGAAAAGGATGGTACGGCCGTGACGCTTTTTTGCTCGACTTGGTGGGGGCACGGCCGTGCCCCCAGATAGTTTAAAAAAACTAAGAAACTTGCGCTTTGATACCAAATCGATCTAAAAAGGAGAAAATAACTTTTAGAATAAGAATAAAGTGTTTAATGAGGAAAAATAATGTTATTGTGACAAAACGTGGGGTGCCCGATATCAGTTGTTTTAAATATTTCATTGCACTCCACGATTTTTCACAATAACATTAATTTTCAATTTTTTTTCTACTTATTTTCTTTTTTAAAGTTCGATTGTCTATCAAAGTCGTATCAAAGTGTAATTAATAATTTTTTTTAAATATATTATTTTTTATCTTTTTTTAGTCTTAATATTTTTTAAACTACATTCCATTAAAATTTACAAACATAAAGGTGGAACTCACAATTACCTATAAAACGATGAAATGATACAAACCGACACAAAGCTTCATGTCGGTGCTAATCTAACCACTGAGGAGTTCCCTTGTAAACAAATTATCGTGGTGCATCATCAGTTTATAGTGAAAATCATGGATAACTATCGAAATCCAACCTACATACAAAGTTTCGTGTTCGTGCTATTAACCGGTGAAGAGTATCCTTATGAGGAAACAATCCTGGCTGCAACATCAAGTTATGTTTATCATTTTATTGTATTGTCATCGAAGTTACATATGTATTCTGAATTTCAGCCCAATATCTTCAGTGGAAGTGGGTGACAACCGCGTTTAAAGATTCCATTAGTTACAAAAAAACATACAGATGGAACTTATAAAAGCGTATTAAAATTAAAATAATTACACCATTCCAAGAGGTCACCACTTTTTACATATGTTTTAATTTAATTTTTTTATCATAAAAAAATTATTAGTTGGTCAACTCGGTAATGTATACATTATGTACATTGTATATATAGTGTAAGATTTTTATTTTAAGTTTAATAGCTTTCCGCCTTGGTAAAAAAAATAATTCAAACTAATTCAATTCATAAAATATTATAAAAGACAATGGGCGGTTTCGTACCCAGTGGTGTATCAAGTTGTGACATATGTCATTTTAAAGGTCTTAATAATAGCTTCATTTTATTGTATGACACCAACTTACTATTTAATTACTGCCTTAGAAATTTAAATTAAAAATTATTTAATTTTTATTTAAATAATCATTATTTCTAGCTTATAAAGTTCTTTTTAAGCGACTTCAAAAAAGAAGGAGGTTACTCAATTCGACCGTATATATGTTTTTTTTTTTTTTTTTATCTGTGTTCAGGGATAACTTCGTTGTTTATGAACCGAATTGGATGATTTTTTTTTGTGAAAGGGAGATATCTCCGAAATGGTACCATGATAAGGAAACCAGGATCTGATGATGGCATCCCAGAGAAATCGAGGGCAACCTTCGAAAATCGTATTTTAAAGTATCGTATTTTAAGTATTTTGATAAAGTACTACTACTAGTACTATTTAATGAAGGTCGGGAGTCGATCTGATGATGGAGCTGAAAGACAGTCGAGGGAACTCCTCAACGACTGGCAGCAATTACCTGGTGTTTGGACTTGATTCATTTCTATTGATGAGATCTTTGCACCCATATGGATTATAAGTGCCATTACAGGTCTGATGATGGAGACCATACACAATCGAGGGAACTTCTCAACGATTTACAGCTATTACCTGGTGTTTGGACTTCATTCATTTCTATTAATGAGAACTTTGCACCCATATGGGTTATAAGTACCATTACGGATCTGATGATGGAGACCATACACAATCGAGGGAACTCCTTAACGATTTATAGCAATTACCTGGTGTTTGGACTTAATTCATTTCTATTGAAGAGAACTTTGCACTCATATGAGTTATAGTGCCATTACAGGTCTGATGATGAAGACCATAAATGTTCAGTTCGCACAAAAATAATAATTAAGATTGAAGTTTTACATAGGAATACCACTGCCTACTAGGCATGCTGATTCGTCAATTTGACACTGAATTTACGTTGCGTAATCGCGGTGCTGTCTCATTAGAGTAGCGCGTTTAGTAGCCTCATTTATTCTAAATAGAAATAAGTTACAGATGCGTTCAACTAAAAATTGAAAAATAAAATAATTGAAAAAAAAATAAAAACCGACTTCAAATACATAAACTAAAAAGTTAAAAATAAAATTTTCACTTTAAAGAAAGGAGCATTAACAGGCGGCATATAGTTAATGAAGTCGGTGCCAACTCAGACATTTTAAATGGGTACTTACCAGGTAATAACAGTTACAACAATTATATATTTATAACTATAACGAATATGGAACACAATTTAAAGTGTCTGAGTGAGTAGGCACCGACTTCATTAACTATATGCCGCCTGTTAATGCTCCTTTCTTTAAAGTGAAAATTTTATTTTTAACTTTTTAGTTTAAGTTTTTGAAGTCGGTTTTTATTTTTTACTTATATTATTTTATTTACCATGTTATATAGCATACTGTGCGTTGCGGCTACCTGTCAGTATAACTCTTAAACCGCCCTGCCCACACACATACATACTACTAGAGGTTGGATTCAGTTCTGTCATGTGTCGAATCGGATATATTACTCCTATATTGTATTAACTACAATAACGACGGGAAGGGAGTCGATAATTACTGTTCGTGCCTAATAGGGCGTAGAACAGTCGGCACATGTTCACATATAATAAGCATTATATGGTATTTGGGGTGGGCGAGGCATCAAAATTATATATTGTTGCCAGCAACTTTTTTAGATGATATAATTGTTGATCTAGATTATTAGTTCAATGATAATTTTTTTTTAATTATTTCGACCTACGCAATACTAGCCTTTAATTATATTTTTAAATAAGAAATCCAAGAACAACATGCCTACACTAGATACAGCATGGAGACGAAGCCTATGCAAAACCTGCAATTTTTTTGGCCAGTCTTAAGAGTATGTAGGTGTGCAAGCGGCGGTGGAATAGCGATTGGTAACCGTATAGTAGGTATGCTTAGTAATAAAGTAATATTGTACAATAAGTAACATTTACACTAAAAATAACATTTCATTATATGAAATATAAAATAACTCATAGTTATTTCCTTGCACGTGTTTCATGGTTGGTGCCATACTATAAAATAAAGCTATTGATACGACCTTTAAAATGATATATACCACAACTTGATACAACCTGGGTACGCAGCCCATACAAAGATGCCCATTTACTTTTACTTTCACCCACGTCTCAAGATTGATTGAGTTCAACTTTACCATACGTACAGCATTTGATCGGAGAAAAACAAAGACGTACACCCGACCTTTCAATAGCGCTCCTCGGAGCGGTCTGAAGCACGATACCGTGTGCGCTTGGTTTTATGCTGTCAGTGTGCTGTCAGTTCATACAAAATAGTATGGCGAAATTTCGGTGAAATTGCATATTATTGATGATTTTTTTCTGCCACTTTTCCGTTTATTATCAAAATTTCCTCTAACAGAAAGAAAGGATGAAGTATTAACAATACTTAAATGATTTTTTAATCTCAAAAAACCTTGTGATGATGGTGTAATATGTACCGAAAAATGTTAATTTTCCGCGATTTCGGCAAAAGTGGGTTACAAAATAATATTTTTTCAGTGTGAAAGAGTGTAAAATATGCAAATGTTTTCTAACACAATTGTAAATTAAGAACTGATCTTTATTTTAGAATTAGGTTTATGACCATATACCTTTCCAAACTTCCTAAAAATGTACCTAAACATGCCGTTTTTTTGTAATTGCCCCCTTAAATAATAATAATAATATTGAAATATCAGCTCTGCTTGTTCAATGTATTTGCAAAATTAATTTAATTCGTTTATGTCTTCAAATGTAGAACTACAAGGGTGAGGGAGACGGACTAACGGACAGACCACGCTTTTAGCTTCGAAACCCTAAAAATAGGAAATTGTGATGTGAGTATTGTAAATCATATCAAAGTAAAACAAAACACCTCAGATTGGTTCTTAGGGTCCCGTACCCAACTAGTACCAACGGAAAACCCTATTACTAAGGCTCCCTTGTCCGTCCGTCCGTACGTCCATCACAGGGTTGTATAGTCTGGACCGTTATAGGGGGTAATAGGTAGACACTTGAAATTTTCTAAAAGTATATTGCTACGACCGCTATAACAACATATAATAATAATTAAATAAAATTAAAAAATAAAAGGGGTCCCTATACAAGAAAAGTGGTTTTTTTTATAATGTATGGTGGTACGGCCGATTTTTCGGATTAGTTTTAGAATATTTTTTGCGTATAGGCATCGCCTTTTTAACCAAGCAGATCATATTGATAAAACTATACCTTTCTTACATTAAAATAAATGAAATTACTTACATTCTTTCAGCATCGGCAGGCAGATTTTTCGGGACTTGGAACAGCCCACGATGTGAACAATCTACCAGAGCACCTTGACACGAACAAGCCCATGGGCACTGGGCTATCGACCCTTTCGAAGTTCCCAAGCCACACAAAAATAGACCAACTATGGCCAAAAATAAGCCTCTTATGACTCTTTTCGACGCCATTCTGTCCAATATGGCCAAAGCCAACACGACACAGCGTTTTTTCAATGAAATTTTTATGGCATGTAGACGACCGGTCCTAAGTGAGTGCCTTGAAATACACCATTTTCGTTATTAGTTTAAAAAATTTCACTTGATTAGGTCATTTTGTTGGATTTTATCTGAAAAGAAAAAAAAATGTTATAGTTTTATGTGTTTATTGGGTTGTAATATCAGGTTTATTAGAACTTAATAATAAATTCAGTATTTCTATATTTAATTAATAATTTGATTAATGATTAGGGACCCTAACTGCAGGACCAAAAGTCGCGGGTTCGATTCTCACCCGGGACAAATATTTGTGTATGAATATGTCTATTCGTTCAGTGGCTGAGCGTAAAATATCTATATATGTATATATTATAAAATATTAATATATTGTTACGGGCTACTGGTTCGGATATTTAGGATGCACTAAAACATTAATTTTAGTTCACTTTATTATATTACAAGACCAAATCACAAAATAATTTAAGAACAAAGAATCTTGAACACAAATTACACCGTTATATCACTCCGCACTTCGCAACTTATCGTGGTTGACTTAATTCCAAAAAACCGTCGCGTTCGACTCAGATCATCGCCTTAAATAATCATCTCATCAGTCAAACTTAGTGAATATTTTAATTCTCGAACATTTAATTTATGAATTACATTTCTATTTTTAGAGCTTACTCGAGCGTGCGAACAATTTGAGCGCCGGCGTCTAATAAAAATGTGTGTCAATTTTTCAAAATATCGAATCGTATTTCTTTGTACAAACCGCCTCATGAATTTATTCGTGGAATTTATTTCTCTATCTGGATCTTTCTGTTTTATTGAATGCCCGTGGGAACTGTTTCGAGTAAGTTCGATGACCTGTCGACGTACTATCATAGATTTGCGTCACAATATTGAAGTATGTATATCAGAGGTCTAGTGCCCATAATAGAAGCTCTGCTTTATTTGGAACTGGTTGGCAATTTATTAAAATTTGTAGATAATATTATATAGGATTATTAATTTAATTAAGATAAGATAAGATGTATTGTTATTAAATATAATAAAAATACACATAATCTGAACTTAAATAAGTTTGTATTAATTATTATAAAAGTAATGTGGGCTACCGCAACTGAGGTCACCGCCATAGCGTTAGTGAAGGTTGTTATCAAGAATGTCAAATAACAATCGTCCTGGGATCAGCACAATAACGTTTTGATTCACGAAGTTTGACAATTTCTGACCACAACCCCTCACTAGCGCCTCTGGCGGTAAAGTTAAGAGAATTTGTACTTGCGACTTTCCATACAAACGGCGTTAACAGTTGTACCATTGTGAAAATGCAATTAAGTAGTTTCATGTTGCACATGTGAAAAATAAAAAAAATCGAAAAAAATTACTTTTTTTCAAATTTCGATATACCTACCAACATAATTTAAAAAATAAAAAAGGTCAACCTAGTTTTTGTTAATTTGAATACCATATATTTTTTTGCGGCAATCGATTAAGGTTTAATAGGGTGCAACCGTTAACGCCCTTTGTACTGATGTTTGCAAATACATAATACTCTTAATCGCGGTAGTTCACATCGTTTAAATGAAATATTACTATCGAAACCAAATTGTTTTGGGCTCAGAACACAATTTAAAATTATATTTTTTAAATATCCCTTATACCATAAACTGCCTTTTGGGATAATCCACACAATTAAAAAATCAACCGCGCCTTGTAGTTGAGATATAAACTTTCGCTTATGTTAAATATATGTGATGTAATACATGAATAAATATTTCTCAATTATCTTTCTAAAGTATTTACCATATTCAGTATTTTTTTCAATTAATTAACTACGTTCACAGTATAAAAATTTATTATTAAATAATATTAACTAGGTATATCAACATGAGGACAAAAAAATAAATAATTCGTAAACTACGAAATACTTTATAAAAAGAGGCGCACATATTTTTCTTCTAAAATGAAATATTACATTATTTTAATTTGTAAATAAATATAGGAAAAAAATTAAAGTTTTAATAAAGAAACGTAAATTTTCTTTCTCTTTTTATATTTATATTTACCCTTTTTAAGTAGGTATCTCTAAAATAATTAAAAGTAATTATTATAATTCGATAATTGATACAATTTATAAATAAATAATCCTTTTATAAGGTTAAAAGGGTTTTAGGAAAGGACTTACTAACAAACTAAAAAGAAAAGAAATCGCTATTACATATTCGTAGTAATATAAATAGAAAAAAACCTAATTTCTCACACGTTAACTGCCAACCCTAATCTACAAACACTCTCATTAAGTCTCGAACGCATTAATCATAAAAAAAAATGGCTTCCAAACGAAAAAGTAAAAAACAATACGAGAGCATTGAGCTGTCAAAATTGGTATTGTAACTCGACCGAGCCCCGTTCACACCTCTAAACCTTTTGTCCCTTTTTCGAGACCGGGATTTGAATTTTGGTCTACGCTTTGAGGACTGTTAAGGGGATGAACGCTTCTATTTCCTATATTTAGAATAAAACTAAATTAATATAATATATGTAATAAAAAATGGAGAGAATTGTACATCCGTCTTTTTGCGGTATTATTTGTTTTAGAAAGTAACGGGATACCCAAACAGTTAGATTTTATCCGAGCCTAGATACAACGTATCATTTGAATAGCTTCAGCCAATTTAAAATTAATACATTACTACGATTGAATGGAAATCCAAAACTTTGATCCATTTTAAGTGCAAAGCTGTAGAAAGAAGAATAATACCCTTATACCCTACGATGACAAAGTCTAACCTGAAAACAAACAAATGCGTTGTCCATATATCAGTTAAATAAAATGTAATAAATAAATAAAACAAAAAAAAATGTACTATTGGGAACGGAAGAAGCACACATATAGTTGCCTATGTATCTGTTAAATAAATACAAAAAAATTTAATCTTTTTATGCCCACATCCCCCCTTAAGAACGCGACCCGCATTTTTTTTATTAAGAACTCTTCAAGTACACTTATGACGCTATGGGAAGTGAAATTGTGGATCCTCTAACGCGTTTGAGAGCACTTAAAAAATAGATTTTTTTAAAAATTACTTGAAATAGTTGAACGTCGGTTTACCGAGCGGATGCATATATAAAATATGTATGTAAAAGAACAGCTAAAAATGTGTTTCTAATATATTTTTTTGGAAAATTATTATAAATGGTAACCAGTTGAAACACTTTAAAATATTAGTAATCTGTGATACTGTGATAATAATGTAAACGAAATTATACTTATAGAACACTTATCGTAAGTTTAACGTCATTGGGTAACTTAAAAAAAATTGCCTATTTCAAAGCCTGCAAAGGCCTACTTGAAAAACAATGTTTTATTTGATACATACGTAATTTTTTTTTTCTTAAACTGGTAGTTTTTTCTTACTATAACATAACTATTTACTTTTTGGTTTTTTAACAAGACAAAAAATTTTGTTTGTAGATACTCAATATTGAAAGTGTTACTGGTGCGAAGAACCGATATACTATGTATTGTAATACACCGAGCTCTTGCGGGCGAAACCAGCTCAATATTAGTGTCTCACCAAGCTTGCTGTATCAACCACAGACAGAAATTCTTGTGAAAATCATAACAGTAATATAGAGGCGTAAAAGGCCTCTCTTCGGGATGAGGGTACTTAGAACTTAATCCATCACGCTGCTCCAGTGCGGGTTGGTGGATTTTAACAAATGCCATATGGTGACAGCGCAAGGAGTCAGTGATAATAATAATAATAATAATATATAATAGTTTTGTACTTGAGTCAGAAAAACTCATTGGCACATGCCTGTTTCTGAGATTCGAACCACGACCTTCTAAACAAGAAGTGGGCTTGCATCCAAACGATTCTGATATATGACAAGTTTTTCTTGATGGGGTGGCTACGAAACCGAACCTTATACGACCACATACGTACTTCTTGGCAAGTATTTAATTCATATAGTCTAAGATTTATTTTGTGAACCCCCCCCCCCCCCCATTCTTTACCCAGACGAAATATTGTTCATAAATTATAAAATATATTAGTAAACGTTATTAAGGTGGGTGGCACCCTAAATTCGGTACAGGCTATTTTTCAATTAATATTGTTAAATTAATTTTAACATATTAATAAATAAACTGTTATAAAAATAATAATAAAAGTAATAATGCTAGAATAATTTTAAAAATAATCGCATTCAACTTTAAAAAAAAAGTTTTAAGGGTTCTGATAAAAATCAAACGTTGTTTCCCTTTAGAAACATTATTATTATCGATGTCGAAGTATTTTGCCTTTGAAGTTACATGTTTTGGAGCATGCAATAACACAAGGTACGAAAATGAACACGGGAAATAGATTCGTTTTAATAATTATAAAAAAAACCGACCAAGTGCGAGTCGGACCTGCGCACCGAATTTTCCTGGCCTGAAGTATTTGATATGACTTTCAATTTAATACCTCTACGCGTTCATAAGGAAAGGGGTAGTAAGTTTAAAATTATTAAAAATATTTTTAGTACCTACACTGTAGGTTTTGATTCCCTTGCGAGTATAGAAAATTTGCACCATGAACGGCTATATCCTTTGGTTGCGTTGGCTTAGAAGAATGATTTTTTCACAGCTCCAAGGGACAGTAAACCTGAGTATTTGATATGAATTTCAACTTGATACCTCCACGCGTTCCAGAGAAAAAGGGTCTTGATAGACAGACAGACAGACAGACAGATGGACAACAAAGTGATTCTATAAGTGTTCCGTTTTTTTTTCTTTTTGAGGTTCAGAACCCTAAAAACATACTTTGTTTCTCATTAGAAAAATTATTATTATTGTTCTTGGTGTCCCAATATTTTGTTTTAGAAGTTACGTGTTTTGGAGCAAGCAATAACTTATGGTACAAAAATATTTATGAGAAAAAAAGTCGCTCTAATTATTATTAAAAACAAATTCATTCAACAATTTCAATTAAAAGTAGCCTGGACGGAATTTCGTTTGCCAATTCGCCTTAGTAATGTTTATTTCTAAGGAGAATTGGCAATATTTTATAGTAAATGAATAATATTTGGCCTGGAAAAAGAATGAGGGGTTCACAAGATAGGTTGGGATCTTGGACCAATAGTATTTAATTTGAAAGCTTGTATTATATACTTATGAAAATGCGGCATAGTGTTGCATACTCTACACGTATTTGACTCAGACAAATATAGATCCATATATACATCCCGCTCTAACTCAATATCGCAAACGCAAAGTGACGTCGGACACGCGACAACTCGATGCAAATTTATGGAGTACATTCAACGAATTAATAAATCTTAAATTTTAATACGAAAGAAAATAATTTCATAAAATTATCTACTGCGGCGCCCTTTGGCGGTATATAACCGTAATACATAATTAAAATCCTGCTCTGAAGTAATATCTTCTTTTTTTTATGGTCTGTGGCTACTATCTTCATTTTGATAATTTTGCTAGGGTCTAGTTGTATGGAGGGTGTTCTGTTTGTATTTTTATTTAATTAAATAATAAGAACAGGCAACGTAGTACGGTTAATATGGAGATTTTTCAAAATGCCGCCAGAAACTATAACGCTCCAAGTACGCCATTTTGAAAAAAAAAACTCTGAAGTAATTTCTATGTAATGCGAAAAACGTATCGTGATCAGTACAGCAATTTAAGGTTAAAAGATATCGCTGATTTCCATATAAACTTTATTTCACCACAAATAAAAAATTACACTTTCTATTATTTATTTCATCAACTTAATAAGTGTATTATGAAATTGTCGTTAAATTTATAAAATATGTTCTGTTTAATAAAAAAATAGTTCAAATTTTGGTTTTAAAAAAAAAACTATATCCCATATGCATAACTAAATCGAAAATTACAAACTTTCAAACCAAAATTAGAATATTTTTTATTAGAGCGAACAAATTTTTGTAAATTTAACGACAATTCTACAAAAAACTGATATACGTGCCGAAGCCGAAGCCGAGCCGAGCCAGAAGTCTTTGTTTTACACAGAAGACTACGTGACGGAAAATATCTTCTTCCGATGGAAAAATGAGGTGTAAAAATGAAAGTGAAAATGAAAATAATATACACTTATCATCCACGTAAGCGAAACCACGGTAGCTGCTAAAGTCAATAGAAAAAGTTTCAAGTAAAATGATCACAATTTAATGTAATTTTTAAGTGAGTGTACCTTCGCATCAAAGTAATCCAATCAACCGAGCGGAACCCCGATTGGCTGGGTGTAACCAACCGACTATTTAGTAGGATGTACACTGAACTTGCAATAACTGTAGCTATGACTAAAGTAGCCAATTACTATTAAAACACTCAAATAATTCTACAGAAACACGTTAGACTTTTTCTGAGCAGATATTAAAATATACTATCATATAAATATGATTTGAATGGTACACGTATAAGGTATTGCAGACGTGAACAAACAAAACTACAAATATATTGGTTTTTGGTTTAAGTATCGGACAAAAAACAATGCATGATGCATTCGATTGACCGCTTGGCTGAGTGGTTAAAGACCCTAACTGCAGAGCCAAGAGTCGCGAGTTCGATTCCCGCCCGGGACAAATATTTGTGTGCACGAACACGGCTGTTTGTTCCGTATCTGGGCCTAAGAGTATCTATACAGGATGAAATTTTAACAACCTTCAAATAATGTGATGATCTTTGGTAACAAACTTGGTAAGTCCATATTGCTTCCCTGAATGATCAAACCGACGTCGGCCAATTACAAAATCACTAGTGTACACTGGCCTTAGTTTGCGTCATCTCGGTTTTCAAGGTCGGCGCGTCGTCGCAAAGAAGGCAACCAAACGCTGTAAAATAACACTGTAGATAAAATATTTTTTTGTGAAAATGTGACCTATATTTTTTATTTACTTAATGAGGTCTATTGGTTATACCTAACTTCTAGATTTTTTTTGGATGGTTGTTAAAATTTCTTACTGGATATGTAAATATTATAAAAAATATTTAAGTATGTATACCTATCAGTTATATGGTACCCCACAATACAAGCATAATACTTACTTACTCTGGGACTAGATGGCGCAGTGTGGAATAACCTAGGTATTAATATTAAAATACTATTTTACGTTGTTTAAACGAAATCCTACAGAATTAGCCTGTAATTATTTTTTAGTTCTTTTTTTTTCAGAAGTAGTTTTGCAATCGGGATCTTTGATTCTTTTGTATTGACAAACATTTTTTGATTCCTCTTCTCTTTTTTGATTTGCAGACGCCACATGAAAATATTACTCTGTCACTTTGTCAATTAAAAAGAATATAACGATATACAAGTTTAAAGAGAGAATCAAGTATGTTAGAGCTGTCATGTGACGGTATTTGTTCAGTGACATGTACGTCCTAAAAATATGATAATTAATAATAATAATAATAATAACACACACAATCACAACAACGCCTAAGTCCCAAACTAAGCATTAGCTTGTATTTTGGGTACCAAGGGAAGACACCACATACATATAACAACCAAGACCCGGTGCCAGTATTAATATTCATCATATAAATACTGACCCGACCTGGGATTCGAACTCGGGACCTCCAGCTTCGCAGGCAGGGTCGCTGCCCACTAGGCTAAGCGGTCGTCATTGCTCATCACAACGAATATAAGTAAAAAATATTACGCATACGTATATGGTTTTGAAATTTATATCATTTTAGAAAGTGGTCAAGTCGTTCATCCCTTTCTTTGGTATGATTTGATGTCGCATTTTAGAGTTGGGATTAAAAGATCTATTTTAAGTATGCAAAATATTGCATACTTGAAGGGGACAGCGTATCCGCCTAAATGCCATCACTAACCTACTCTAATGCTGTGTTTAAATCTATGAAGCCGTGTAGGCTACGTAACGTGCCAAAGAAATATCTAGGGTACAACATACATACATACTTTCATAGAATATCACCCTCCGCAATCAGGTAAAACATACGGGTGGTCTGGTCATCTATTCAGTAGTGACTGGGACAATAATCTAGATGAAACAAGTTTGATGAAAGTTGTTAACCTATATTATTGTACTAGTCACCGCCATCTTTTCACGTAATTCCACAATACTCAAAAAAACATTATTGCGATCGTTTCGTGTCTTAAAGTAAGAATATTTATGTTAAAAGTGAACGCACTCGTAAAATTCAATAACAAAGATCAAATCAATTGATCGGCCGTAACCTCTATTGACATCAATGTATTGAAAGATGGCTGCGCGCACTCGCTTTGTTAGCTCTTAATATAAATTATTAGTTCATCCTAAACTAGGATGCAGGTTACTGAGTCGTGAGGAAAAGCTATTTAGTCTTTGTAATATAAATACCGATTGAGGACTATGTAAATTTAAAAAAAAACCAATTGCTAAACCACATAACTGAAAAAAAAAAAATAAGCTATATCCTATATAGTATACGATTTAGTTGTATAAGGTATTGCAGGCGAGACAAACAAAAACTGAAAAACATATTAAAGGTAAAAATCCTTATTTTCACATAACGACCACAACCAAACATATTTTGGCTATTGGTTTGTTTGTCCCCACCTGCAATTTATTAGGTTTCATTTGATACCCATTTAAGTACCGAAAAAAAATTTATGTTCCTGCCTCTCTTTTTTGATTCGCGGACCTCTTATATAAATATATGCCCTGTGTCAGTCCAAAAATAAATATATAATATGAATATGCTTAAATCCATTAAGCTGTTTAGGCTACAGTGCGCACCAAAGAAATATCAGCTGACAATACGGTAGTTGACTAATACTGAAATTATTTTATTTATCAAGGAAATATAAAAATAGACTTTTTGTAGTAACAAAATTTATATACGAAATCGTATTCGGTTGAAGAGTGTGGAAATTATAAGCTATTAAAATTGTATCTGTCTCTTTCTTGCAAAACGATATTTAAAATTATTTTAAATGGCCTGACGTCACACATAGGTATGCCATGTGGTATTGCACTCTCTGTCTAACAGGACATTTAAAACATCATGACTTTGTTAGTAATGATTTATTTTTTTGAATTCTTTCACTGTTATGATATTTTTAGAAAACTCTTACATGTAATATAACATAATTTAAAAAAATTGGTCAATTACACACACACATCACATACATACATACATACATACATACATACATACATACATACATACATACATACATACATAAATACATACATCATCATCATCATCATCAGCCCATGTTACCCCACTGCAAGGGCTTAGGCCTCCCCCAGGGTAAGGAGGGGGTTTGGAGCTTAAATCCACCACGCTACTCCACTGCGGGTTGGGGATTGTAACGACCGCTATCTATTGACAACGTCCGGGACCGACTGCTTAACGTGCTCTCCGAGGCACGGAGTCAGTGATAGTTAATGTACTTAAGTCAGAAAAACTCATTGGTACACGCCCAAATTCGAACCATGGCCCTATGGCCTTATAAATTTGAGACAGGTTCGTTGCGCTCTGGGCTATCACGACACATATCACGATACATACATACATACATACATACACCCTTACAAACATAAACACGTTCAGAAACATTGCCCTCCGCAATCGGGTAATAAAATGTATAGTTCGCCTCAAACTTTATGGCGGATCGGAAAACAACGCTATAGCCGTGCTTGCACGGGTACAGTCATACCCCTCGCTCCACTGCGTCCCGCTACACTTAAAATTGGTTACTGCGACGCGATTTGTGTCTATGTTCACGTCCGCCATAAAGTTTGATTGGAATTGTACCTAGTGACAAATTGAAAAAAAAATATATTAAGGTGACGCTAACCAGTCACGTCCCATACAAACGGCGAAAGCTGATCAACCAATAAAACCAAGCTGGTTAACTAGTTTGCAATCTTAGATAACATAAAAATCAGGATGGAGCGTCTCAAATAACGAAACGATTGAAAACGTGGACGAAATGTCAGTCTCAGTTAGATAGAACATACGTCGTGGTCATTTTTACAAACATTTTGTTAAATTAATAATGAAATGTAATTTCAGAATCTGTATTTGCTTTTCCAGTGCCTACGAATTTTATACATGGGTCACACATAATTCTACTCTCTTCTTTTAGTGTATATTCCATAAAAGTAAGAATTGACTAGAAGCTCTCTTCTGCGTATATCGTCTAACCACTCATACTCTAGCTAGCTCGTGTAAGAAGGTGAGTTTCAGTTCGAGTTTCAGTGCTTGAAGTCTCCGCGCGCCGGTCTTTAACGCCGTAAAATTGCGTTTGACATTTTCGATACTGTGAAGTGATATTTATGACTATTAAAACATGATTAAAACCAAACGCTGCTGTCAAATTTATTTACTCTATGGTATATTCGGTCAACAGTGTATATACCTACATATCTTTTGCTTACATTTTCGTTATCAAAACGCGGTATCTCTATGAACATCCAAATTTGCAATAAAACAAAACGGAACCGGAATGGACAAAGGAAAGCGTGATACCAGATGACGTCTAGACTCTCGACGTCAAAAGTTAATATTTCTTTTACTTCAAAATATATATTTTATTTGTTAAATAAAATTTATTATGTTTCCTATAACTATCACTGACTGTGTCTGTGTGTGTGTGTTTGTGTGTGTGTGTGTGTGTGTGTGACTGTGTGCTTCGGAGAGCACGCTAAGACGACGTCGCGTCGGTCCTGGTCGCCATCATCAGATGGCAGTCGTTAAAATCTACCAACCCGCACTAGAGTGGCGAGTTGGATTAAGCTCCAAGCACCCTCATCTCGAGGGGAGGCCTAAACCCCCGCAGTGGGGCATAAAGGCCTAGTATGGATGGTTGCTATAAAACAGATTTTTTGTCGTCGTCCATCAACGTATTTGGAAAAACAACTCGACGTGATACAGTGAATTGAATGAAATAAGTAAAGCATGTCGTGATAGCACAAAGCGCAACGAACCTCTCTCACAAATTTATAAGGCCCATAGGGCCATGGTTCGAATCCGGGCGTGTACCAATGAGTTTTTCTGACTTAAGTACATAACTATCACTGACTTCGTGCTTCGGAGAGCACGTTAAACAGTCGGTCCTGGACGCTGTCAATAGATGGCGGTCGTTACAATCCCCAACCCGCAGTGGAGCAACGCGGTGGATTTAAGCTTCAAGCCCCCCCTCCTCACCCTGGGGGAGGCCTAAGCCCTTGCAGTGGGGTATGCATGAGATGTAAAGCATGGACGATTTTTTTTTTTTACTTTTCGAATTCTAACTTTATAAATTTAACGTCAAATACACAGTGAAGATTTATTTTACGACTCGGAATGTATTTTTAGAAAAAAAAAATGCTGAGACCATTTTGTCGTGGTGTACAGACGTACCACTTTAGGCCTACTGTTAAAATTGTTGTTACTGTGAAACAACCCACATAAATTAATTTTATGGCAGTTATGCTGTTGTTGATGATAAATGATATTGATAAATGATTGTTGATAAATGATGGAATCCTGTGAACACTTATAATTGTTGTGTTTATTAGATAAGAAATTCTGTAAATAAACAAAAACTGTACAACGTGTTATAAACGTAATGTTAGTTTTGCAATAAATAAATAACTAAAACAGTCACAGAACACGCATTTTTTAAGGAAATTCGAAAACAGATCTAGTGCACCCGAAACAAACACGAGTTGCAACGATTCAATTCCATTAGTCATAATGTACTTGTCCTAAATGCGAGCACTCTGTTTTATCTCGAGCTTTTAGAATGCGATTAGGGTACAGTGGGCAAAACTGTAACACCACCGAGCTTTGAATCAGTTCAGTAGAGGAGTAATGCTCGACGTTTAGTTCGAGAACCAAGTTATCACGTTTGAGCCATAGGACGAGAAGGGAAAAGTGTGGGACACGTGTATGGCCGACACGATTGATTCCCTAGATATTTGTGTTGTGTCTAAGTAATAATAATAATAATAATATCTGGGGCATATAGCGCCATCTAGTCCCAAATTAAGCAAGTATTATTCTTGTATTAAGGGATGAAAGTAAATAAAGTTGACAAACTTTGAATTTGGCAAGCGTGCGCTTTCTAGTCTGCTATATTCAAAGTGGTGTGTAAGTGTCGACTAGAATCACAGATTAGAACTATATAGCTAGACTGGAATAGGATTCAGAAGTATTTTTATGCGCCCAACGCGTGGAACTTAAAGTTTGAACGTTTCATTAAGCTAGATAAAAAAAGGAACTATCGAACCCTTCGAACCTATTTCTAACTTCATCTATACCTAATACGTATAATAAAAAAGATAGATTTTATTTGTGGTTTGTTACGGATAAACTCAAAAACTAATTGATTTAAAAAATTCCCTCACTTATAGAAAGTTGCATTATTAAGGAGTAATATAAGCTATATTTTATTTTTAAACTAGCTTTCCGCTTGCGGTTCCGCTTGCGTAGATTACACAGTTGTACCGGGATCGCTATAATGTTTTGCACAGATATTTATAAGCTGGAGAGTGACATAGGCTACTTTTTAACTCGAAAAAGGGGGTCCCGGTATAACTGTGTAGTTCACGCGAGCGAAGCCGCGGGCGGAAAGCTAGTGTCTAATATATTGTATCAAGAATTATTTATGAACTCGAATGCAATATATTAAAACGAAATTCTGTCTGGTTAGATATTGGTTGACCGATCAGCCGAGTGGTTAAGCTCCGAACTGCGCAGCTAAGGGTCGCGGGTTCGATTTCCGCCCGGGACAAATATTTGTGTACATGAACATGTCTATTTGTTCTGTGTCGATATATGTATATATTACAAAGGATATTTATATATGTATACCAGTTGCCTATGGTACTCATAATACAAGCTTTGCTTAGTTTATGACTAGGTGGCGCTGTGTGAGATATCCTAGGTGTAATTATGATTCCTATAAATTTTAACCATTAAAAAAAATCGTAGTAAGGCACACTGTAATATAAACCTATTTGTATTCAAGATCTTCGTATCTTAAACGTCCTGATTTAAAAAAAAGCCTAGTTCGAGTCGAATTCCCATGCGAAGGGTTCCGTACCACCGAACATTTTTTTTAAATTTTTTTTTATTATTTGTTGTTATAGCGGCTATAATAACTTCATGAAAATTGGAAGCGTAAGCAATGATCTCACAACCACCAAACATCAAAAACACCGTAAAAATCCGTTTCTTGAATAAATAGTAAAAATAAAATAAAGTTAAACATTAAAGGGGGTCCTTTAATTTTAAACTTTAGTTTATTTTTACTGTTTGTTGTAATAGCAGCTATATAGTAATACATGCTATGTAAAAACTTCAAGTGTCTACCTATAATATTACCGTTCAGGCGATACAGTCGTCTGAACAGTAATATTATAGGTATAGGTATAGGTATAGGTATAGGTATAGGTATAGGTATAGGTATAGGTATAGGTATAGGTATAGGTATAGGTATAGGTATAGGTATAGGTATAGGTATAGGTATAGGTATAGGTATAGGTATAGGTATAGGTATAAGACTATATCTTGTAACTTGCTTGTGACAGACGGTTAATTATGAGCAAGGGTATTTCGATTTTATTTATATTGGAGAGTGGAGAGTTTACGGAAACGAACGAAAATCGTCAAATTAGCGAGCGGTAATGCAAATTATGTATGCACTCATGACTATTGTTTGTACTATGAACGATCGCAAGCCGACCGCAAATGTACGACCAAAAAAATACAACATGGTCGCTAATATGCCATTAACCGATTGGCCGCGTGGTTGTTGCTGCCGCTGCGCAGCCAAGGCTGTAGCTTCGATTCCCGCCCGGCACAAATATTTGTGTGCATTAACATGCCCATTTGTTGCGTGACTGAATGTAAAAATATCTATTTAATAAACATTATAAAGAATACTTGAGAATGTATATCAGTTGTCTTGTACCCATAATACAAGCACAATACTTGCTTTCTTTGGGACTAGACGGCGCTATATGGCATGTTATTATTATTATAAACGTGAATCGACTCCTGATATTTATAATACCATCACACTCAGTTCTTTAGGGATAGACATAGATCATGCAAATGAGTGTTCGTTCAAGCATTAAAGCAAAGTACAACGGACACCGATAAGAGGGAAGACGTGATTGTGATGGATTGGCCTCTTAATACTTCGTTTCATGTATATAGATAAAATGAATCGCTTGTGTGGACTATACGTTTGTATTGTTTAGACCGCTTTAACACTAACCGGTTAGTGTTAACCGTATTAACGTATACTTATTTTAACTGAAACTCGTTTTTGGAAATGAATGAAGTTTATTATTTCTTAATTCTACTTCTATTTCCCCTCGAAATAAGAATTGACAATTACTATAACCATACAAACTCGGCACATTATGCCTCACGGCAGGGACTTAGGCCTCCCCTCGAGATGAGGGTGCTTGGCGCTTAATCCACTACGCTGCTCCAGTGCGGATTAGTAGATTTTGACAGGAACGGACGGCTTAACGTACACTCCGAGGCACGGAGTTAGTGATAGTTATGTAGTTATTTATATGTCAGATAAAACGCATTGGTACATGCCCGTGGTTGTGTTTTGAACCACGACCGTCTGAACAAGAATCAAGAAAATTGAAAATTAAATTAAGTATGAAAGTTTGTACGTTCTGGCGACACGTCCACGATCACGTGTGACACTGGGTCCAGTTGAGCTTGCGGCATATCATGTATCCAGCACCTTATTCCACTTTTCTCTTAAATTGGACATTACGGTTACAGATGATGTACTCGTATAAGAATTTCTCGCAGTAACATCACTGTTTATAGACGGACGAAAGCCGACTCAACTCCTATGTTGTAATCTAAAAATTATCAAACATAGACTAATATAAATTCATTTTAAATACTCAAAGGATTTTAGCACAACAACGCTAAATAGTTGTGTACACTTTGAACGGACTGTATCTCGGTTTGTTTGAACAGCCGCTGTCGTCTTTAGAAAGAAGTACAGTGAGCAAAAAAAGAAATAATAATATTTTTTTATTTATATTATTATCGTTAAGAATTGTGTTTCGTTAATAAAGCGAATTGTAACCAAACAGTATCATTTTACAACATTCGTAGGTACTTACCTATATTTGTATAACCCATTAAAAATTTAAAGTATTGTTTTTTTCTTCTCAATGGAACCTATTTTGTGAAACACCTGCTGTACATTATTTTTCTTCTCGCTGTCCTGCTTATAAATGATTGGTACGTGTCCTCCGTAACAGTACATTCCGCGGCAAAAGTCACGACCTGCCATTGGTTACAGGTAGCAATCCTTATTGCGTGACGTTACAGATCGGAATGATAATTTTAGTCATCACCGTTGAATATATAAAAATAATCATTTAGTCTCAAAATTGTAAATAGATGTTGACTGTTACTGTCTGTCATTCCCATAAAAGTATGAATTGACTAGAAACCCTCTTCTGCGCTTACCGTCTAAACCACTCATACTCTAGCTAGGTGGTGTGTACCCGTTGCGAGATAGCGAGTTTCAGTCCGAGTTTCTCGCGGCCTTTACCCCCGCGAAATGGCGTTTGACATTTTCGATACTGTGAAGTGAGTTTCTGATTCTATTAAATCCATAGAGTAAATAATCAAGGAATGACAGTGATAGTTACGATTACTATTGACAGTTTTACAGTTTTGAGACTGGCACTGTTTTTTTTTTAATTAACGGATTCAGTTAACATTTTTGGGAATGCTCAATTACCTACGCACGTGTTTAGTATGATAAATAATTAACAAAGAGTTTTGTCTGTGCTTGTACCAAAGCGTGTCATCTTCACAGCACCCGGGCCTAACCTAATTTTATTAACAAATAACGCGTCGCTCATAGAGATCCATACTTAATCGAGGTATTAAATGTGTAAGCTTAGATTATAATATAAAGGAAGTGTGATTACAAAAATACAAAACAACGGAATTTGCAGGGCAACGATACGAGTGATTTTGCACATGGATATGGTTGAAGGTACAGAGAGTAACTTAGCCACTGTTTGTCCTGGTCCTGATTTAAAAAAAAATACTAAGAGGGGTTTTTAACGTAAGGAGAGAATGAGCTGTTGGAACAAAACATGTTAATACTGGCAGTTTTTATCTACATATGTAAAATTAGTTAAAAAGAAAGGGACTGTTTGTATTTTGCCATTAGACAAATGATCTAAAGAAAGTCTATTACTTAAGTTTTGTTTTATTTTTACTACTTAACAGGTAAACAAAGACTTATAAAATACCTGATGTTCGGTTGAACGTAATCCAAGCTTAAAGCATGTAGAGCTTACCAAACTATACCAAAAGTTTAAAAAATAAAATGAGATATGTGATTAAAAAAAAATGAGAATGGAATTTTTAACATGTTTTTCTCGGTAGCCGTTAGTTTGCGTGATCTGCTCACTTGAAACTTTTAGTTTAGTTCGGTAAGCTCTACATGCTCTGTAAGAATTGAACACCCGCTATATCAGGTTCGTTCTCCATATAGTTATATTAAACTAATTAACAATATTAAAGTAATGACGACTCTGATTTCGAATATTCGCAAAAAAAATCTATGCAAAATTTACTAACAGAAAAAAAAACTAGACGGCGCTGAGAATCAATAAAACTAGTCATTTCGTGATAGCCGTGTCGTGATAGCCCAGAGCGCAGTGAATCTGTCTCAAATTTATAAGGCCATAGGGCCATGGTTCGAATCCGGGCGTGTACCAATGTGAGCTTTTACCAATTCCGAGTTTTTCTGACTTAAGTACATCAACTATCACTGACTCCGTACCTCGGAGAGCACGTTAAGCAGTCGGTCCCGAACGCTGTCAATAGATGGCGGACATTACAATCCACAACCCGCAGTGGAGAAGCGTGGTGGATTTAAGCTTCAAACCACCTCCTCACCCTAGGGGAAGCCTAAGCCCCTGCAGTGGGGTAAAATGGGCTGATGATGATGATGAAGTCATTTCATACGGCCAGTCATAGTTCTACATAAAAATATGCATCATACTTTGATAATATAACGTCTGGATGGGCCTTCGTAATACAATGTCAACAAAAATAACAGGCTAACTTTTCCATACTTGTGTGTGTGACTCGACAGACCACATGCTCTCGCTACGCTATACTAACCATGTAAAAACCGTCTCTGTGTGCGTGCATTATAATAATAATAACGTATAAATCACAACAACGTCTAGGTCCCAAACTAAGCAATAGCTTGTATTATGGGTACCTAGCGAAGACACCACATACATATAACAACCAAGACCCAGTACCAGCATTAATATTCATCATATTATAAATACTGACTCAACCTGGGATTCAAACTCGGGACCGCCAGCTTCATAGGCAGCGTCGCTACCCACTAGGCTAAGCGGTCGTCCGATAATTATTAGATCCTAACCGAACCGTTAGGTGATATTTTCATCTACGTCTTTTAACGCCGTCTCTCTATATCCGCACATCATATGATCAAAACAGAGTGCATCATGTTCACGATGAAAAGACCACGCACTTTAGCTAACTCCAGGGGCTACAAGCTATATATTAAAATCAAACAAAATGAACTACAATATAAAAACTCCGTTAAGTATCTCGGGGTTCACCTAGATAAGAGACTCTCGCTCAACGAGCATGTAAAATATATCATTGCAAAAGCAAAGAGAGTAAAAGGACTCCTAAACCCCATTATAGGCTGGCGCTCCAAGGCCAGCGTCGATATTAAAGAACTCGTCATAAAAACATGTCTCGTACCCATCGTCGATTATGGAATAATTCAACTGTTGCCGAGGGTGAGCAAAACCAATCTTAACCGATTAGAAGCTGTGTTGAGAACAGCGTACAGAGTCGCTGGCAATTTCCCACGCAGCCTTAACAACAACAGTATCTGGGAGATGCTCAACGAGGACCCATGGCACGTGCGTATCGCGGATCTGCATGTAGACATGCTTAACAAGGCAAGAGCGAACCAAATTGAAGGCCTCATCGATACTGGAGACAGGTACACTCGCCACAATCAATACAACCCGATGCTCCCTGCGCGGAGGATCGGGCCTGAACCTATACCCCATATTCCACGCCCTGAGAGGAAAAAACCGCTCGACAAGAGAATTTTTCTTCCGAGGGGCACATTCCTATGACCGGCATAGACACCAAAATTAACATTTAACACACCGTAGTATTCATTGAGTACATCACACACCTACGGACCGAAAAATAAAGGACGCAGAGAGTTAAGTTTATGAATACAGTTCCGCTAGGACATAATATTCATAGGTATATACCTTCACTAAGAGGTACAAAATGTAGGAAAAAAAAACGACATATAATAAAGATTTTTCATTTTCATTTTTCATCATATGATCGAAGGGCCAGTCATAGTTCTACATAAAAATATGCATCACAGTACTTTGACTTTTTTTTCTTCGCATAACTATGAAGAAATCCCGTAATAAAAAATATAAAAGTTGCTTAAGATTTGTTAGAAGTGATGACTGTCTACTTAGTGAAGTCCCTTGATTTTATCGAACTGTTTAGGGTTACGACAGGGGAGCGCCACATTTGGCACTCTTTATATTAATATATGCAACCGTCAACAGTATTTTCATCAAATAATTAATAGCATTTCTTTATGACCTCGAAACTTGAACCGTAATGTTGTATTTTACAGTACTAGGCCTTTTTACTTTACACCAATCACATACGAGCAACCCCTCGCGCCCTTATTTCCCGCCATTATTACATTTGAAGTATCTACGTAATTTTAATCGCAAATGCATTGAAAAACGTCGTATGATGCTCGTACTCAGTAAGCTGGCTATTATAGTCATCGGTTTATTATAAGCACTCGACTTCGCCTCGTGCCTATAAACACCTCGACTATACTTTGCAGCTTACCGTACTTACATCATAATGTACTATTCTGTAATACGAGTATTGAAGAATATGCGCACCCTGGCACAGTGAGTCACTTTCATCAATATTTATACCAACTAAATGTATATTACGTATAGAATCATAACTATATGGGGGCTGAGACGACCACAAACACTTGTTAGCAGGCAAAAGGTTAATTAAATTGTCTTTTTTTGTTACTTGATCGACGACAGGGTCAATATATTGTCAGTAACTTCGTTGTAGATGAGCATACATCACTCCACAAACATTCTCTAACTTTATGTATTTACACATTTTAATCATTTATTATAATTATCCCAAAAAAGATGAAAATTTTTCGTACTTAAGTACACGAGCATATAAAGTTTTTAAAACTACAAACGTTGAAGTTTTCTTTTGCAGAAGCACGGGAGCTCACATCATATTTACAACAAAGAGCTCTTTTTGTTTGCAAAATGAATATTTACTGGACATCAATAGAATCAGCCCTAAGCAGCAGCAGCGAAAGAATTGTGCTAATTTTAATAAGTTATATTTTCTAAATTTAAAATTCAAAAATCATTTTTAATCTATTTAAACGTGTCCTTAAACCGATTTAGCGGTTTTTGAGATATAAGAGTTCAAACAAAAATATCAATAGATGAAAAATTACGAATGCACTTTGGCTTCAGGAATGACTAACTAATCATCCATTGAGCTATTTGTAGACCATAGTAATCTATTAAAATGACATTTCTATACATAAAGAAACAACAACTCTGTGCATGTGTGTTAGTCTACGTGGACTGGACGTGGACTGATTTAGTCAGTCACGATTCAAATCAAAAGTTACGATGGGCGCATTATCTTAAACGTTTTTTTAAGTATTCAATAAAAACAAGAAAGTTTTCTTTCTATTTTCTATTTACGAAATTCTCAGATATGTATGCATAATCATCTGACGTTGAAATTATCCCTAAGATTTCATCTGAGCGGTTGAGCTTAAAATATTGAGGTAAAGTCACTACGTCAAATGAAATTGTAATCCTCTTGAATCAATTAAAATATTATGACCTTATTTAATTAGTAGATAATGCAATTTATAAGCATCTGTCCAGTTTACATCACAGGGATATTTCATAAATTTTTGGGAAAAAATAACTAAAAAAATTAAATACTTATAATTTTTATTTTGAGGTAAACCTATAAATTGGATAATATTTTCGAAAAAAATATATATAAACTATGTTTTCGAAAATTTTGGCCAAACCCATTATATAAAAGGTGTCTTGATTTGAGAAAAATTTTCTAAATGTTATAATATAACTCGAGAGAAACTGCGTTCAATTTACGTAATATTTTTTCGAGAAAAAAGGTTGCATACACAGTAAGATCATAGATAAGCACGCCTTTCGTTGCGCGGGCGTTCGTTAGTCGTGCGGTCAAATTGGACAGAGCTGTGGACACTCCAAATATAAACACTACTGAATGCTTTGTTGTACATAAACAAAACCGGATAATTATAATACTTCGACGCTAAACCTAAAAAACATGGAGGTAAGATCGTTTTCGTTCTTTGCTCTACTGGAAGAAACAATTAATCAATTTTAACTGGTTAGTGGCATATTTACACATATGATGTGATACAAATGATATAATCCAAGACGTACATAATAATAATATACCTGGGACATCACACACAGCGCCATCTAGTCCCAAACTAAGCAGAGCTTGTATTATGGGTACCAGACAGACTGATATTCATACTTTAATATTCTTTATAATATATACATATATAGATAATTTTACACCTAGACACAGACCAAATAGACATGTTCATGTGCAGAAATCTTTGTCCCGGGCTAGAATCGAACCCAACCCTTGGCTCCGCAGTCAGTCAACCACTCAACCAATCGGTCAGTCAAAATGATTTAATACAAATGATATCCTTCAAGAAGTAAATGATTAATCATTGATGATGAATCAAATGAATCATTGAAGAAGTAAGTGATTTAATACAAATACAGCAACTTGAACACATTCATAGCAAAGTAAGTCTACCGACCGCCGCGCCCGCCATTGCAATGCTTCATTAGTTGTACAGTGACAGGGAGTCTAGAGTTATTATTGTTGTGCCTACATGTTAATATTTTTTCTACAATTTTTAAGAAAAAATTGTCAAAACGCATGAAACCATTCAATCAGTGAAAGGCCCGTTGGATGTTATTTTGTTAAAACTATTTTTTCAGTTTTTGTGTGTATCCTGACCCACTTTGACCAACAATGTACACAAGAAACGCCTTTCTGATTTCTCAATTTTTCGGCTATTGTGCTATCACGTATGGTATACAACTTCCTTTTGGCGTGAATAGATACATTGTTAAAGGATTTCGTACTATTAAACTGGCTATTTTATTCTACTGTTTGCGGCTTAGACTACAATAAATTAGGACTACCACAACAGCCACCAGACGGTATGACTGAAATGTCATTACCAGAAGAGGGTTAGAGCTACTTATTTTTTAGGGTTCCGTATCTCAAAACGAAAAAAGGAACCCTTATACAATCAACTGGTTGTCCGTCAGTCTGTCTGTCAAAACCCTGTTTTCTCATGAAGTAGTAAAAAAATCTAGAAGCTAAGTTAACGCAATAAAAAATAAGGTCAATTATGTCGCATATTTTGACATTCTCGAGTAAACCAAAATTAAATGTCGTGATAGCTGAGTGGTAGCGAGCCCACTATTTGTTTAGAAGGCCGTGGTTCGAATCCCAGGGCATGTTCCAATGAGTTTTTCTTTCTTATGTACATAACTATCACCGACTCTGTGCCTCGGAAAGAATGTCAAGCCGTTGGTCTCGGTTTCCCTCAATAGATGGTAGTAGTTTAAACCCACCAACCCACACCGGAGCAGTGTGGTGGATTAAGCTCCAAGCCCTCTCATCCCGAGGGCAGGCCTAAGCCCCTGCAATGGGGCATTAATAAGCTGATGGTATGGTAAGTAAATCAAAACCTACATATACTTCTATTGATTATATTGATCTAGAATTGTGAAATTTGGCAAGAAGCAAGGTCTCACAGCACGTAGGTGCTTTTTAGCCATTAAAATTTTTTTTATAATTACGTAACACAATTATATTATGTTCTGGTACGGAACTTTCGGCGCACAAGTCCTACTCGCACTTGGCAGATATTTTTATATGTTAAGGCAGGTAGGCCAAATTTCGCTGGTTTGAACCAATTTTAAATAATTAAATATTGATATTTTTGAACCAATAAAATTACATTTTAGATACAAGCGTTTTTAATGGTTCAAAAAACAATACGTTTCACTTAGCTCGATGATGAAAAGAGTAGAAGTCGGCAACTTAAAATTCGATTTTTTTTCATTTAGAACTAAGCAATCGTTGATTCTAAAATGTCAAATAAAAAGTTTATTACAATTAGGAGGGTAAATTAATTTTAAAGTTATGTTTTAATTAAAATAATTCTATTTTTTTATAGCATTAAAACTACGAATTTTCAATGGGACATCAGACATAGGTACCACTCACTCTGGTTTCACTAAGTGTCTGGTGTAAGCGAACGGGAATTGGCCGCACATCCTGCCCTTGGTAGGTCATTTCATATCATTCATCCGAACACGAAGGGCTTAAGAACAAATGAGGATTGTTTGACTCATAAAAATCTTACCTAAATTTAATAAAAAAAATAATTTGTGTTTTTAATATTTTGATATTAAAAATTTAAAAAAAAAATTCAATGGACAAACATCGAACTAACTTTATTTGTTCAGTTTAACCACATTTAATATATTGCTAAAATCAAAAGCCATAAAATAAAATCGTACAATAAAAACACTTCATTCTTAAAGGTTACTCGCAGATTGAGATATCGCTCGCAAAAACCACATAAAAATGTTTTTATTTATTATTTTTTTACAAGACCTCCTGGCTAGCGGCGCAGGCGCAGTGCCATACATTAAAGTTCGGTGTCGATTTACACTACGATCTTACACAGAATGATTAAATATAGTAAAAAATCTAAAATGGTAAAGTCAAATTGTCTATCCTTATGTAATCTGGATTATTAATACCTATAAGAATTTTTTAACCATTTGAAATAATAGATTATAGTAATATTATTTTACTCCGATGGATTAGTTTTATTAAATGTTTCGGTTGAACCAATCATTAAAATAGTAATGTCGTTAATTCTATGCATTAGCTCAGAATTCAAACAAATAGCAGTTATTTATAACTAAAAGACCGGCCAATTGCGAATCGGACTCGCACACGAAGGGTTCTGTACCACCACACAATATAAAAAACGAGCGCGACGTTAATCGAACTTAACCATTAATCGTTATTATTATGTAATTTAAGAATTATTATATAAATTTAGTTAATTTTTATTTCGTTAATTATTTAGAAGGCGCTCGATCCTCTCTTACTAATCCGAAAAGTAATAACATGCTATCTGTCATTTTCTATGGAATTTTTACAAAATTTGTACTTATAAAAATACATTTTATAAGTTAATCTATTACTCGTTCAATAATACAGTCTAGTTAGCTGTGATAGTTTTCTTTTAAATACGGTTTGTATACTGCTGTCATAAATTTTTTCCACATATCCAAAAACAACGGATTAGCTGATAGTGGGGGGGGGGGGACACGACTGACAAAAATTAGGAATTTAGGAGTCCATATCTCAACAACTGTTTTAAATAAAAAAAAATTGTTTGAAACCTTGATATCATTTTTGAAAGCCTATCGGTTCCTCTCGCTTTAATATACGATGATTTTTGTTTTAATTTTGTTTTTCGTACTTCAGTTACATGTATGGTGAACTAGACCTAAAAATTTTTTTTTTAATTTCAGTACGTCGTTGTATAGCAGTTCATAGATTACACCTACCTTCCAAACTTCATCTATATATTGCCAATAGTTTCCGAAAAAAACCACAGACAGACAGACAGACGGACAAGGCGAAACTAAAAAGTTCCTTTTTTGCCATTTGGCTACCGAACCTTAAAAATGGGGAAAAAACTAATTTTTACACAAAAAAATAATAATTACCGGCGTCAAAAACTTAAACTTAGAAGTCAAAACTAAGATTTTCGTTTTAAATAGGTGATATTTCGTTGAAGTCGGTGCCAACTCAGACACTCTAACGTGTAATCAGGTACTTACCAGGTAATAACAATTAACGATGATATATTTACAACTACAACAAATATATGTAGAACATAATTTAAAGTGAGTGACTTGGCACTGACCTCATAAACTATATGCCGCCCATCGACGCTCTTTTCTTTAAATTAAAAATATTATTTTGAATTTTTAGTATTAAGTTTTTGAAGTTTATTTTTATTAATTTTGTTTTTTGTAATAATTTTTGTTATAAAATAATGAATTACCATCATGCCACATGGCGTTCGCTTCAAAACTGCAAGTACACATTGGTACACATGTCAACATTGGAGTCACGACCAAAATCACGTTAAGTTGACAAGCGTACAGACTAAAAATTGTAACAGTATCAAACAGCCTAATTGGGTAGATTATTTTTTGTAACATTTTCTAACACTTTTTCTAACATACCGCTTCTATGTTTTCTTTCGAAATTACGGTTCAAAATGGGAAACTAGTTCCGTTCTTTTAATTTAGAAAAAAACATGAGTTTTTCAGTTATTAATTTTAGAAAATGGAGACTGACAAGACCGGATATGACGACATATAACAATTCTATAGAGAGTATAGAGTTTAAAATTGAAATGATGCTATGCCTATGAGATTTTTCAAACTGGCATATGTGGAGTGAGTTAGACTTTGTGGTGATTTTGAGGAAAACTTCGTAATATAGGAATCGTAAGAGTGTGAATGAAATATGCAACGTGTGTTTCTTCACATTTTGCTTTGCGCAAAAAAAGGCAACGATTCCACATGCGCCATTTCGAAAAAAAAAAAAACTGCTAGCTGAATTATGAATCAGTGGCATAGAATCATTTTAACTCTATACTCTTCATGGGATTGTTAATATGTCTTCATATCCGGTCTTGTCAAACACCAATTTGAAAAGTCAAAAATTAAAAAATAATATTTTTTTTAATTAAAAGAAAAATTAGTTTCTTATTTTAAAACCCAAATTTTGATAAAAAATGTAAAAATTGTATGTTAGAAAAAGTGGTCCTATCGGACTGCTAACGGATTATTATACAATAGACCTCGATTTTGAATATAACACATTTTGGAACACGCTGTATAGAGATCCATTAAATACGATGTGGTCTACAAAAAAAAAATACTTCTCGTGGTAGGAGCGTTTGAGATGAGACGTCAAAGCATAAAAAGTTTTTGGGTCTTTTTGTGGTGGTCATTTCTGGTCCCATGTCAGATTTTATACACAATTTTGTTGATATTGTAATTGGTTTTTTTGTAACATCGATGGTCAGCTGTGACAGATGATGTCCATTCTCCAGAATTGGTTACAATCACTAATTATTATTAGAGTTTTGTACAAATCAACTATTTACTTTCACCGCGGTATTATCATTCTTATCATTTAATAAGATAATTAAAAATTTTTTAGAAGAGAATATTTTTTGTATGTGTAGTATTTTCGTTTGATCAAGTAACCATTGCATTTTGATATATTTCATCCATATCAGCCCTCACTGCAGCAGCAGCCACCGAGCAGCAGCAGCGGTTGGCGGATTTTAACAATTACCATCTGATTGATGACAACCGATACCGACACCTTAACGTGCTCTCCGAGGCACGGAGTCAGTGATAGTTATGTACTTAAGTCAGAAAAAACTTATTGGTACATGCCCTGGGATTCGAACCACGACCTTCTAAACAAGAAGTAGGCTCGCCACCACACGGCTATCACGACATATACACGTGATTCGCGTGATATATATTATTTTGGAAAAATTCCCATTGCTTGAAATTACATTCGAATGCAACTTTATAACATATAAAGATAGCGCCATTAAGAATCTCATATTTTCAAGAAAGCGACGTTTTTAGATATAATACGTGTATGTGTATATACGTATTATATGTAAAAATGTCGCAATTCAAAAAACATTAAAAAAGGACGATCTTTTCAATAAAATATGTTTAAATTTGATGGAACTTTTAGTCATTTAATAATAAATTGGGTCATTGTATATGACGCAATGGGCATTGTCATTTCTGGTGAAATTACAATTTTGTTGCCAACACAACCGAGTCTAAAAAGGAAACTAAGTAGATCTGGCGTAAGCTTTATTTTTTAATCAAATAAACGGCATGCATTAGGGGAACTTAAACCTTTTGTTAACTACTCACCCCTCTTAGGAATAATCCTCAATTATAAGAACGCGATCAAACGGGTCACTGACCTAACACAATTTCGCATCGAAGAAATTAATGTTTAAATATCATTAGGTACTGTAATACAAAATAATACTTAATACTTGGGACATCCCACACAGCGCCATCTAGTCCCAAAGTAAGCAAGTATTATGTTTGTATTATGGGTTACTAGACAACTGACATACATACTTAAATATTCCTCATAATTTATACGTATATAAATATTTTACACCCACACAGAACAATTAGACAAGTTCATGCACATAAATATTTACCCCAGGCGGGAATCGAACTCGCGATGCTTGGTTCTGCAGTTATGGTATCTAACCGCTCGGTCGATCGGTCAATCAAAGTATAGTATCAAAATATAGTATACGAACGAACAAACAAACCGACAGACGGACAAAAAGTTCAAAAATAGTTTTACGTTCTATTAGTCATTTCTTACGTCTCCCAGTTATTTTCTTACAAAAGGAATATGTATAGAAACGGAAAGTCTAGGATTTAATATATGCCGATAAGCCTAATTTTAAGCGACTGCTCCAAAAAGCACCAGCGTAGTAATTACACCATACTTATATACAAATTATACTTAAATTTTCTACAGTATTTTCAAGTGCATAATTGAAAAGTTGAAAAGTTTTTAATAAGATCCCAGCTGACATTCAAGATCTACCCCTTAATAAGTTTAAAACTACAATAAAACGAAAGCTTTATGCTAAAGCTTATTATAAAGTATCAGACTACTTAGATGATAAAAATCCTTGGGTGTAAGCCGCTCGCCTATCAGATTGTTTCAATAATATCATTCTTTAAGCACTTATTGTTAAATTTTTTTTATAATTTTGTTAAAAAGAGCGTCCCTCAGTTTCTTGCGTATTCTTCTGAGAGGAACCAGCATTTTTGAATGCGCCTTTGTGGTGACGTCCTTCCACAAAGTAATAAAATTCACTCTTATGACGTATTTCAAGATTATGTTACATAACTACGAAATAAAGATATTTTGATTTAATTTGATTTGAAAGATCAGAACTTTAGAAGGGCATATCTCAACAATTATTGACTAAATAAAAAGCTGTTTTGACGTGAATTCGACCGAACGCCTCTCCTCGTTATTCCAGCGAGCAGTCCAGAAAAATTATGTCACGAAAAACGTACTTTTGAAAGCTTCATACTCCTAATACTCCTAAAGTTTAAAAATTAGAAAAATGACAGTTATATCGTTGTAAAGACCCTATCGGCGCCAAAACAAAAATGTATATTTGACCTTCCCCCCACTTCTCACTATGACTTCATAAGCCGTAGAAGTGAACCCTGAAAAGGAGTCTTACGTGGGTGTCGCTCAGTTTAACTCACGATAACATAAAAACTCTATTTTGGATTTAAACGAAATAAAGTATTTGACGTAAAGTATTTTTAAAAAGTAGCGGTAATAGCCCGACCTACTACTTCTACCCACCTCATTTTTGTTAAAGTCTTAAATAAGTAGGACACACATTAATAATAATAATAATAATAATAATAATAATAATAATAATAATAATAATAATAACGTACACATCACAACAATGTCTTGGCCTCAAACTAAGCATTAGCTTGTGTTTTGGGTACCAAGCGAAGACACCACATATATATAACAACCAAAACCCGGTACGAGTATTAATATTCATCATATAAATACTGACCCGGCCTGGGATTCGAACCCGGGACCTCCAGCTTTGTAGGCAGGGTCGCTACCCACTAGGCTAAGCGGTCGTCGTCGTCTAATGTGTACTGGATATTGTTTTTTGTGTCCCTCAGTTACGTACAATTTTGCTAAACCATCGTATAGCGATTCATTATACCTAACTTCTAAATTTCGTCTATGTAACGCTAACAGTCCCCGAGTAAAAGCTTGTGACAGAGGGACAGACTGACAGGACGAAATTATAAGGGTTGTGATTTTTGCCACTTGGTTACTGAACCCTGAAAATTCATTATGCGTTGGGGTATCTGATATGTCTGATTAATATGCTACCCGAGATATTTGTATTAAAACCCGGCCAACGGCGAGTCAGACTTGCACACGAAGGATTCCGTATCACCGCACAATATATTTAAAAAAAACACGTTTCTCGTGTAGGGATCCCTTAAATTCTTAACTTCATTTTATTTTTATTACTTGTTGTTATAGCGGCTATAGTTCAGACGATACAGCCCTGTGACAGACAGACAAACAGACAGACAGACAGACGGATGGACGGACGGAAAACGGAGTCCTAGTAATAGAGTTTCCGTTGATAGGATCAGTTTAATTTCACAATCTGACCACATAGGTATGTTTTTAATTAAAAAATCCATTATTTTTTTTATACACCTGCGTATAATTTCACAAGTAATTAAACACGAAAACAATTCACCCACAAAATTACTCAAGATAACTATCAGAAACGCAATTTTATCAGATGTCATTCGTCAGAACGTCCCTCCGCCTGTCTCATTCGCTGTCTCTTTTTGATATCACATGAAAGAATGAGAGGTGTAAGGAATTTAACCCTTCCTCGTTAGCGCTTTGTAACCGGATCACATCGAACAAGGGTCAAAAAGTGTCATGTTAAAGATAGTACTTTAAGGTTTACGTGTGATCTTTTTAAGGGTTATTTATGAAATTTGTACTAGGCATGAAATGGATTTAGTGTTTTTTTTAATACTTAGGTGTTTTTTTTAAAGAGAGATCAATATGTAAAGGGGGAGTTGGACAAGGGAGCTTTACCGCGGTTTTAAAACTTGGTTGTTAAACTGGACCTTTAAATGCCTTAAGCCGCAAATGCGGGGTAAAGTATACGGCGACATGTAGGAGGGGTCAACACGTTCAGCGACAGTAAGTCACGGGAAGAGAAAATAGAGCATCAGAGTTTAAATGTCTTGTTCAATAGCGCTTGTTCTGGTCTTACTATTATAATATGTATTATTCCTACTTCAAACTGACACTCATTCGAGCATGTTTGGTACCAATCTTAGACTACGGCGTAGTCCAACTGCTGCCCCGCGTGAGCGCGTCGAACCAATTAAAACTCGAGCGAGTGTACAGGCGAGCGCTAAAGTGCGCCGGTGGCTTCCCAATGTGCCTGAACACTGACCTTCTCTATGACATACTGGACGAGGACCCTTATCACGTGCGCGCATTCGATCTGCACAAAGAATTAAAGGCAAAAATTTTGAAGGAGCCAACGACGTGGGTCCGATTTTCACCAGTTATGGAATGTTCAGCGTCATGAGAAAGTCAACCCGTGTAGAAGGACTCAATCACCCGCTGCCCCCTAAACAACGAAAGAAGCCAGTATCATCCCGACCTATGGCCGAACGCGGGCGTGGCGGTCTAAGCCAATAACTCGAATATAACAATGCATAATACAATCCATTATTCCTGAATTGTATACATATTTTTGTAAGTTAGCGTAACTAATTTTAAGTTCCTACTCCTAATTTCTCATTGTAGTTCCTAGTTGTAAGTTAGCCTATTTTAGCTTAGTTTAGTCACATAAGTGAATAATATACAACCCCGGGCATGCCCGACTAATTAACTATGGAATAAAGCATTAAAATATGTAAAATTAGAATTAAAACTACTTACACGACGACGTCCAAAGAGACGCGACTGTAAAATAAACATGTAAGTAATTGTAAACCTAAGCTGAAAAAATAATAAACGTTTATCTATCTGTCTATGCCGACAGTTCTTAAAGCCGCGATAAAGCTCGCCGGTCGATCACCCCCTTAAAAAAAGGACAATTATCCTAGAATGACTCTACTATAGCCAACAGTGCTGTCTGTGCGCAAAAACGAAGCTGGAGGTTCCGGGTTCGAATCCCAGGTCGGGTCAGTATTTATATGATGAATATCAATACTGGTATCGGGTCTTGGTTGTTATATGTATGTGGTGTCGTCGCTTGGTACCCAAAACACAAGCTAAAAAAATAACAGTGTTTGTCTATCTATGGTTGTCTGAAGTGTCATAAAAAAAAATTCTGTCCGTCTTTCTGTGTGTTCGGCTGGACTGATATTAATAATTCACAGATATGAAAAGAAAGGTTGGAAAGCCAGGAGTGACATAAGCAACTTTTTGTCTGTCTGTCTGTCTGTCTGTTTGGGTTAACCTCTTAAACGGCTGAACCGATTTTAATGAAATTTTGGAGACATGAAAAGAAGGTTGTCAAGAGTGACATATACGTATACCCATTTCCTGTACTCATAGTAAAGACTTTGGCCTAGTTTGGGACTAGGTGAACGTGTGTGACATGTCTCAGATATTATTGCTAATAGCTTTGTACATAATTCAAGTTTTTGACTCAATGTAATAAGATACGGCCTTTCAAAACTTATTTTGAAACTGCCTAAATAGTACATTTCTGTAAAAAAATATAATATTTACTTTGGAATATACATTTCAAAATGATATAGTTTGTTTATCGTTAAATATTTCCATATCAGCCCATTAGGCCCCACTGCGGGGGCTTAGGCCTCTGCTCGAGATAAGGGCGCTTTGAGCTTAATCCACCACGCTGCTCTTGCAGGTTGGTGAATTTTAGAGTCTGCTATCTGATGATGGCACCAATGGCTTAACGTGCTCTCCGAGGCACGGAGTCAGTGTTAGTTATGCATTTATTAGTACAAGCCCGTTTTTCTGGGATTCGAACCACGACCTTCTAAACAAAAGGCCGGCTCTCCCTACAGGGCTACCATTAAATATCTACAGAACCCGATTTAGAAATTCTTTAATTTCCATTGCATCTACATTCCTATACGGAATAGCAATCACTGACCGCCCCCAAACAATCGAGCGTGAAGGTAACACGTGGCGGGTACAGGAAACAATATGGGGTGAAATGCAGTCACGACATACTCGCTACGGGCGGTTTGATTCGGTTTTACGAAGAAAGGCAACTATGGAAAAAAGGTCATTAAAGTCAAGGCGGACTTACATAATGTCAATATGGGAATAACCACTGTGTGGTGAACTTGACTTTTTTTTTTAATCTTTCCTTGTTTAGGAGGTTTGTCCACATAGCTGAGCTGAGTATGTCAACTCCATAGTCTTAATCATTTAATTTTAACACATATTAAATAGATTCTTATAGTTATATGTATAGTTACAATCAAATTTATTTATTTTTTCATGATTTTTCATGAATAGCGTATGACTATGACTGCTTTAACAACAAATAATAAACATAAAATATTGTTGAAAATTAAAGGAGGCCCTATACGAGAAACGTGTTTTTTTCGACGGTTTTGGTGGTTGTGAGATCATTGGATGCACTTGAAATTTTCATAAGGTATGTATCACTATGGCCTCTATAACAAGAAATAATAAAACTTAAATTAAATTAAAAATTAAAGGGGTTCCCAATACAAAAAACGTGTTTTTTATATTATACGGTGGTACCCTTGGTGTGCGATTCCAACTCGCACTTGGCCGGTTTTTTATTTTTCACATTTATGTGTTAGTTCATATATATTCAAGATTTGGAATATTTGTCTACAAATAATCCTTAGCCGGCGTACACCGGTCACTTTAAAAAGATATAGATGATATATCAAAATATATTCCTTATCTGGACAAGTAGAGTGAAAAGGTAAATACAAGATAAGTTTGATTGATATGAACAAGATATTTATTTTCTAAGGGTTACGTATCATAGTTAAACTTAATTTTTCCCTATGTCGTCTGTTAGTTTAGTATTATCAAAGACATCCGATTGACTAAAACTTAGTGATTGGCCGATTGGTAGAGACTGCGGCGCCAAGAGTCGCGGGTTCGATTCGATTCGTTTGCATGAACATGTCTATTATTCCGTGTGTGGATGTAAAACATCTATCTATAAGTGTATGTATATATTATAAATGTCTTATATATATCATAATAAAAGCTTTGCTTATAATGAGACTAGGTGACACTGTGTGTAATGTTCCAGGGATTATTATTAATATTATCTACATTATTATACCATCAGCCCATTAAGGCCCCACTTCAGGGAATCAGGCCTCCCCTTGAGATGCAGGGGCTTAGAGCTTAATCCACCACGTTGCTTCAATGCGGGTTGGTGGATTGTAACGATTGCCATTTATTGACGGCAACAGGACCGACGGCTTAACATGCTCTTCGAGGCAGAGAGTTTGCGACAGTAATTTATTTATTTATTAATTTACCAACATTTTCGACACTTAACGTAAACAAATTTTAAAAAAACCATAGACAGACAGACGGACGGACATGGCGAAACTATAAGGGTTCCGTTTTTGCCATTTGGCTACGGAACCCTAAAAAGATCTTAATGTAGACTTGTGTGAAAACAGTTATAGACAAACACGGCGTGCAATATTACAGAATTTTAATTATGCTGTATTGCGTATTTCTGAATTTAAGTTATGTACATAAGTTAGAAAAAACTCATTCGTACATTACATGCCCTGAGAATCGAACCACAGCCTTCTAAGCAAAAAGCGGACTCGCTACCACTCGTTTATGACGACGTATTCTATTAACAATATTGAAAATGTAATATATAATAAAGCTCAAGAGGTGTTTTCTCAGAATTATCTCAGAGATGGCGTGGCGGAATAATTAGTTTAGAGTAGGTTCCGTTATAAAAGACTCGGGCTATAGATGTACACGAAAGGTTCAAATTTTTATATAGTATACCTATAACTAAACAAAACAATGTTTTCGTAATTTTCATTCACTGGATGTCACTTGTGCCATATTTAATATCAAAAATGCTTCTTTAAAAAAATATTGTCTGCTTTGTACCAACAGAGATTTTTGACACCGGTTCTCGAGCTATAATGTATAATCATAAATTTTACTATACAAAATTAAATAATGAAATTGTATTTTTAAGCTGGTAAATATTATATGAAAATAATTAAAAATTATTTTGCGAAAAAGTCCGGAATACCAATTGAACGTTTTTTATTTTTAAATCAGTTACAATCATATGTGTTTTAGTGGAAAAAATAATAATTTCTCTTTTATATTTTGCTATTCAAAATTGCTTATATCAGACCTACTACAAAGTTAAATTTCCCGAAAGATATATGATAATTTTCACCAGTAAAATACTTTCTTACATCGTACCACGATTGTAATAAAAATTAATTATGCATCTAAAACAAACAAAAAACATCAAAATATTACCTGACACCCAATATTAATATAGAGTTACCTACCACAAAAATTCTTTAACGTCAAATTCCTTGTCAGATCCTATTTCTACGCGTCCGTAGGAATTTGAGAAAAAAAAAATCATAAGTTTGTAGTTTTTTTTTGTTCCTTTAGATTTCAGTGGAAGGATGGAGCTCTAATATAAAATATCGAAACGTTTTTGGCAAAAAAAAATAAATAATATTATAGGGAATCATGGAAAAGTTACAACGATTTATTTGTTTTTGATATTTTAGTGACGTTATTAGCTTATTTTAAACCCCTACGCCATGACATCAGTTTCATATCGGTTTTCTGTAGACCGTCCAAATAAATATTTCTGATTAGCATGCGCCCGCGCCTTACCAAATGCTTTCACTACTGTTTTTCAATCCATCTCCCTTTTTACTTTCATCTGACTCCTGCTTCCATCTCTCTGTCATAATATGTACTGATTCTTTCCCGCTCTGATTCCTACTCGCATTAACATTTCACATATACATCCTATAGCTTTCAGCTCCGGTTGCGCACGGGCTCTGTCCTTCCCTCCCCCACCCTAATCCTCCTACCTTTCTCTTACCATCCCTTTCACCGCTCCTCCCTCTGCCCATCAGTAGGCCGAGTTGTTATGCCGTACGACCGCCTACAAGTTATTTTTCTCTCGAGATTAGATTTTTCTGGATAAAAGGTACCCTATGTCCTTTTCTGTACCCCTGACAACGTGTATACAAAATATTATGATAATCGTTTGAGTGGTTAAAGCGTGAAAGCGTAACAAACAAACTCATTTTATTATTCCAGTATTCTCTGACGTCATCGTAATAACCCAACACTTGTCATTATGAAATATATACACGAAAAAGCATATCATCGTCATAAACGTTAGAATAGCACCCCGAAACCCCCAGACATTTCCCCAGAGAACAGACGCTGTGTACACAAACAATTAGCGCCCGCTAACGAACCAAGTTAGTTTCTATTTAGTCCATAGTTTTCATTTTGTTACGTTCAGGTTGATGAGACGATTTCTTAACCGACAACAAAAAAAGAGGTTCGATTTAAGATTTCTATAAGGCTATCAACAATCGTTAATATTGTCCCTTCAACTACACATGCAATAAAAACTCTAGACTCCCTGTCACTGGCCAACCGATGAAGCATTGCAATGGCTGCCGCGTAAATGTGTGAGTGGAACTTCGCGGCGTATTGACGATCGGTAGACTTACTAATATATGAGTGAATTCAAATCAACACGTGCGTATATATAGCCAGCTGGCTTACTAGGGGGTAAATCGGTAATCAATTCTCAATGTTGCTCGAAAAACCGACGGAAGTGTCGTCAGGCAAAAAATAAATGTTTTAAATTTTAAATCAATTCCGTGAGAGGTTAATAAAATGTCCTAGAATTTAAATTAAATTTCAACTATACAGAATAATGACGTCGAATAGATTTTTGGAGTTTATTAAAATTAATTTAGTTCTATATTGATTCGATAGGTTTAGTTTGTGAATTATGTTGTAATGCGCCTACAAATTTTGACATAACTTTTTAAACTTTTCATGGTAATATGAATAAAATTTTTTAAATAATAATTTATATATTTTTCTCAAGTTTTTACCAATCCATCCAAAAGTTGTCTGGAAGAAATTGCTTTTTACCGCCCATTGTACCAAACATAGTTATAAGAGATACTTTGTTCATTCTTGTTCAAATGACTTTTGGTGTACGATAAAGAATAATATTATTATTATATTATTTATAATAATATTTTAAAAATATTGTACCCTTTTTTATTTTAGAAAGGAATATTAAAATAACAATCGATTATTAAAAATTACTAGCTGATGACGTTTCCAAAGTTATACATGAACTAGCGACCGCCCGCAGCTTCGCTTGCGTAGACTACAAATTCCTGTTATAGGTACTATTAACGTTCGAGATGGTTTATACGTACTTTTTGCTGGAACCAATTTTGGTCACACCCATTCAAACTTTCAATCTTCATTCCCCTTCCACCTTTTAAAAAACCGATACAATTTTTCATCTCCCGTTTCCCACTCTTGAAATGTGGAAATCTAAAAACCCTGAAACACGTCATTATTTAAGTCCCTCCATTCCCATCCTTAAGTTTGAAATTTCTAAAAAAGCCTTTCTTAACTTAATGCTCACGTTATAAAATAAACTTATGTTCCAAATTTAAGCTTCCTAGACTTAGTACTTTCGGCTGTACGTTGCTAGATCAGTGAGGACAAACGACAGACAGATAGACAGACAGACAAACACAAAAAGTAGCTTATGACACTCTTGACAACCTTCTTTCACGTCTGCAAAGTTTCATTAAAATCTGTTCAGCCGTATTAGAAATTAGCTCGAATAGATAAAATTGAATTGAATAGACGTACAGACAAACAGACGGACAAAAAGAAGCTAATGTCAACTATCTTGACAACCTTCTTTCCCGTCTGCAAAGTTTCCTTAAAATCTGTTTAGCCGTTTTGCAGATTAGCTCAAATAGACAGATACACGTACAGACAGACGGACAAAAAGCAACATTTGTTAGTTTTAACGACCTTCTTTTCATATTCATTGATGTTTCATTTAAATCGGTTTAGACATATGGACGTACAGACAGACATACAAAAAGTTCTGTATATCACTTAAGGAAAGGGTGTAGTCAAAAGATTACATCCTGTTATATGTGTAAAGTTTCATCAAAATCGGTTAAGCCGTTTTGGCCGAAGCCGATTTCCTCGAATAGACAGACAGTTCGTTTTCATGTATATAGCCTATAACTCTCCGCTAGAATCAGGCTATCAAAGGCAAAAATAATTTTTCAAATCCGACTGGTAGTTTCAGAGATTAACACATCCAAACAAACAAACAAACAAACAAACAAACAAACGAACGAACGAACGAAAGAACCAACCAACCAATCAACAAACAAACAAACAAACAAACAAACAAACAAACAAACAAACAAACAAACAAACAATCAATCAATCAATCAAGCAAGCAATCAATCAATCAATCAATTAATCACGCAATCAATCAATCTATCTATCTATCTATCAAACAAACAAACTCTTCACCTTTATAATAAGTATTTCTATTATATAGATTAATAGATTATAAGATAATAAGAAAATAAGATATTACTAAAAACCGTATCAAAGTCTATTGGTTTGGAAGTAAAAAGTTAACGAACAGAGGCAGACAGCGAATTTATTTTCTCCCGCTATAGTTTCATTAATTTTAACGTAAATGTCAAAAAATCAAAAAACATAAATTTCAATAAAAACTGTTAAGATATTAATTTAAATTGTATGGTGTAAAAGGCAATTATAATATGCATGAAATGCTTAAAGACAACTAACGTATTTAATTTGATAAGGATTAATTTCACGTTTAAAAAACATCTTCACAAATCGTACATTATGTTAGAACAAATTTGATTGTCATAAAAAAGGTTATAGTAAGTTAACCTTAAAAGATACACATATGCTGTCGCAGACTTTTAGTTAGAACATTTAAAGGGGAACAATTCCGTGATACATGATTTTTGCTTAACATTAACCGTTACGCAGCGCGCGCGACGGAAGCTCTCAAAAGGAATAATTTTTCCCGTTTTTGCAACATTTGTCATTGATGCTCCACTCCTATTGGTCGTAGCGTGATGTAGTATAGCCTATAGACTTCCTCGATAAATGGACTATCCAACAAAAAAATAATTTTTCAATTCGAACTAGTAGTTCCTGAGATTTGCGCGTTCAAACAAACAAACAAACAAACAAACAAACTCTTCAGCTTTATAATATTAGTATAGATAGTATAGATGTGCATTGTTTTTATACTCTTTGTTATTATGCTTTAAAAAATTAGGCATGTATTTTTTGTTAAATAAGAAAACCTATTCCAATAACTTAAAAAAATGTTGGACCATGTTGCAGAATTTTGAACAACCCCCATTTAAATTACAGTCTCTTAGCAATATAAGAGTAACTTAGACGTTTGCTATGAAATATTAAAAATAATATCATAATAAAAAATAGGTATGCATATTGTATATTTTTGATCTATCACGATTGCATAGAGTACTTACATTTACAATGTTTACCGAGTATGCTAGAATGTGTAAAGCGTGTGAATTTTGTAAATATTTGGAAATCAATGTACATAGGATAGTTTGCATTGGTGTTGGTCAATGGCATTCGTTTCTGTACTATAATGTAATAATCAGGATCTGATAGTAAAACATTTAAAATCAAAGCTCGAATCCGAACGAGGCCTATAATTAAATGATACTTTAATCATGTAACATCTGGGACCAAGAATCGACCCTTGGGGAACCCCGATCATATATCAAGAAAAAAGTCATTAATTTACGCACACGAATACCTAAGTATAAATCAGACATCCGATTCTGTTATTTCGATATTAGTTTCCATAGAGATAATGTCCCTTATGAATTTATTAATTGTATTTACGTACTAGTGATCGCCCGTGTGGACTACACATTCGAATTATTTCGATTTTAACAGATAACATACCAGCCTGTTATGTTCCACTGCAGGGGCTTAGGCCACCCTTCTAGATGAGGGTGCTTGGAGCTTATTACACCACGCTGCTCCAGTATGGGTCGGTGGATTTTAACGATTGCCATCTGATGATGGCAACCGGGACCGACAGCTTGACATGCTCTCCGAGTGGGATTCAAACCAAGCCTTTCTAAACAAGAGGCGGGCTCTTCTACTATCACGTACTACACAACTATCACGACATCGATTGTAACATAAATACATTTAAAGTTTATTACTTTATTATCCACTTCGTTTATTCTTCTTTTTTTCTTTTAACGCTTTCTTCTTTTTATACTTTTTTTCATGTTACTATCTTGCCATTTAAAAAATAACAAGCAACCTGCGATAGATTTACACTTTTTAGCATTTAACTTTGGCAATTTTATGCACACGTGGCTCGAGTCGTTATCCTACGGTACCTAATTTACTTTCTCGTTTTTAGCATTCACACTATTTAGAAGTTTTAGCAATCACTTAACGCAGATAGATACACCACTTGAGCTTTAAGCATGATTGGCATAAACAAAGGAAACGGCGGCGTATGACTGTGATATGCCCTGTCAAATTCGTTACTCTATGTTGATCGACTTTTTAAAATTCCTTTTGCGCTACAGTTAGGATGTTGTTGCAATATTGTTACGTGTGTTAAGACTAAAAATGGGTGTCAAAATAAACTTATGTATATCTGGCTGATCTCAAGTTTATTTTCAATGAGATGAGAGGCTAATGTCAATTAGCCGCAACCCCTTAGCCGAAAACGAAGAAGCGAATGAAAAATAAAAAAAAAACATAAAACCTTCTTTTTACTAAACAATGAGTATTTTTGGTAGTGGTAGTTACTCTTCCCCCCCCCCCCCATGTGTCCTCGAAAATAAACTTAAGTTTAACCGGCTATCTAAGTTTAGTTTCACATCCATCTTTAGCCGTAACATAATATATCTTCGACATCCGTTTTCGACATTTAAATATCACAAAAAATCAGTAATTTGTAATTAAGAACCCAAAAACATTGCCATTATTTTTTTACTTAAGCCTAGTTTGAGTCTCTTTTTTTCAACAGATTATATCTGTTCAATTGCGAAACGTTAATTTAAACGCAGTTCAGTTAAAAAATGTTGGTTTTCATTTTCAACTATATAAGAATTTAAAGATAAGGACAAAGTATATTGGACAGATAGTACATCACCTACTTTAAGAATAGAACCCCATATGGTAATAGTTAAGGTCGTATTTCTCACACTAACCAGCGATTATAAATATTAATAAAACTAAAAACGTCTAATATGTAAAAAGCCGTCTGTGAGATCCACTTTAATAAGTAGATAATTCGACGAACGACATACGGTTTCTAATTTTGATTTATTTGTATAGAAATGTGCAGTTATTTTTTAAAGCTTTTCTCTTATAGACTAAGAGATGGTTATCTTTACTGACATCTGTAATGTTATAAAACTGTTAATGTGTACATGAAACATTTCTGGATTCATGAAAATTTACTAAATTAACCAACAAACACACAACAAGATTACAAGATCAACCAACAACTACAAAATCAACCATTGGACGTTTACAAAAAAAAAATCTTTTACAATTGGCATTAATTACTTCAATAAGCCTAGTTGTTCTTGTTCCAACAGGCTACAGGCTTGAACTTTACAATTTATAAAACGACTTAGACTGAGTTTATTATCCACAGCGTGTTTCAAGAATTTACGTTTCTTGAAAAGAATAATCAGCCAAGTACGATGCGTTTATCACTACTCGCCACCAGAATATCACGTAAACTCTTATTTCAATTTAAAAATATTACAAAACTATTTTTTTTTTAATGTGATATAGCTACAAAATAAAGTTCTTTTTATTTATTCCTTCTCGCGAAATTTTATAATTTTAGGTCAACGGGAAGCATCCTACAGATTATGATCTATTTGCAAGTTTTAAAATACGCGCCGCAAATACCCATATTTTTTGATTATTTTCACTAAGGAACTTGATTTACAGCTCCAAGGGACCGCATACTTAAGAATTTAATATTGATTTCAACTTGATACGCGTTTCTGAGAAAAATGGTCAGATAGACAGACAGGCCCAGAAGGAATCCTATAAGGGTTCCTTATACCGCACCTACGGAATCCTAAATGTGACAAGTCAAATGATGCATTATTATGGCTTCTCCACACATTGGCCGAGTCAGCGCAAGCGCCGACGTTGGGTCGACTTGCTTTGTCTTGTCGAATGTGGTGTGGGAAGCCAAACCATATAAATACATACTCTGTGAAAATTTCAAGTGTCGACCTATTCCAACTCAGATGATGCAACCCTGTGACAGACGGATGGACAGCAGAATTTTAGTAATAGGGTTTTCGTTGGTACCCTTTGGGTAGGGTAGGTACGGTAATAAATTCCACCGGAAGTCACATAAAAATATGGGATTTTCGTTAATATTTTTAAATTTAATGTACACTTCTTATGTTTAAGAAAGTTACATTCTTGAAGTATACTGAACATGAAAAGTTATATTTTAATATAACTTTAATATATTATATATGTTTAATATATTATATATATATAATATATATTTTAATCAATTTAACTCTTTAAAAAAAACCTATTTAGTTTGGGTTTATGAACTTTCTGGTCTTCACGAGTAATTGTTTACGTCGATTAATCTTCGTTTATTTGCGGACTCGTTACATCAAAATATTTACAACAAATTGTAATGTTTCCAACAAACAAACTGCGAATTATAAAGTGGCGCGTGGGTGTGAGTAATGTAAATTGCAGATGTTAAGTGCACGATACTAAAAAGTAATTAAATCTTTGCCGTTACAAAAATTGTAATGCAATGGTTTTGACGACCGCTTGGGCTAATGGGTAGCGACCCTGCCTACGAAGCTGGGGGTCCCGGGTTCGAATCCCAGGTCGGGTCAGTATTTATGTGATGAATATTGTTACCGTACAGGGTCTTGGTTGTTATATGTATGCGGTGTCTTCGTTTGGTACCTAAAACACTAACTGATGCTTAGTTTGGGGCCTAGACGTTGCTGTGATGTATACATTATTATTATTATGTACACAGAGTATATACTGTTAAATTTGTAATCAACTAATATTGTAATAGACCATTTTTTAATAGTTTTAATAAGTAATGCGTTTGCTAAATAAATACTATAACGAAAAAGATTCAATCAAGTAAACCTGATAAAATTTTCTAGGCTAATGCTAATTGTTTAATCTTCGGTCAACAAAATAAAATGTATTTTCTTTCGGTACTAAAATATTAAGATATAGCGCCACGGAGTTATCGTGTTAACGTGGAAATGCGCAGGTGATTGACGGTTGTACTGGTCGGAGGCCGCCGGCGGTATACCCTTCCCTGCAACACCCCCAGTCGCTCCTTTCTCGTGTGTAGTATTTATATCAACGCTGTATTGATATAATTAATTTAAAAAAAGATTTTATTCGAAAATTTGACCTTCTTATTTTTGTTTTAAATAATAAAGGGATATATAAATTTTTGAATGACACTTAAAGCTAGTAAAAACTTGATAGTGATTAAAAAGTCTTGTGGTAGACTGAATTCTTTACCCAAATACATATTTTTTGTTCGTTTAATTTTAGTTTTCGTTGACATATATCTATTATTTTTATTATTATACAAGCGAACGCAGGGAAAAACTAATTATTATTATTATGATAGGTTCCCCTTAACAATTCAGAGCAGTTAATATAGCTACCAAGAGAAATGTTTACGATCCGTCACTCGTATAAAGTGCAGCGAGACGCACGCCACACACTGCGCAATGAAATCAACGCAGTACCACCGCGGTCGCGATGTAAGAGATCCGTGTTCGATGCCCCATTTAGAAATATTGCCCGCGATGTCGATTGTCGGTGTGTCCATCACTGGTCCACTTTCCCGTCACCAAGTCATTCTTGTTCTTGCAAAATAGATGACAATAAAACAGTCCTTTTATTTTTAAGCGACTTCAAAAAGAAGGAGGTTACTCAATTCGACCGTATATATGTTTTTTTATTTTTTATTTTTTTATTTTTTTTTATGTGTGTTCAGGAATAACTTCGTTGTTTATGAACCGAATTGGATGATTTTTTTTTTGTGAAAGAGATATATCTCCGAAATGGTACCATGATAAGGAAACCAGGATCTGATGATGGCATCCCAGAGAAATCGAGGACAACCTTCGAAATTCGTATTTTAAAGTATGGTATTTTAAGTATTTTGATAAAGTACTACTACTAGTACTATTTAATGAAGGTCGGGAGTCGATCTGATGATGGAGCTGAAAGACAGTCGAGGGAACTCCTCAACGACTTACAGCAGTTACCTGGTGTTTGGACTTGATTCATTTCTATTGATGAGATCTTTGCACCCATATGGATTATAAGTGCCATTACAGGTCTGATGATGGAGACCATACACAATCGAGGGAACTCCTCAACGATTTACAGCAATTACCTGGTGTTTGGACTTAATTCATTTCTATTAATGAGAACTTTGCACCCACATCGGTTATAAGTACCATTACAGGTCTGATGATGGAGACCATACACAGTCCAAGGAACTCCTTAACGATTTATAGCAATTACCTGGTGTTTGGACTTGATTCATTTCTATTGATGAGACCTATGCACCCATATGGATTATAAGTGCCATTACAGGTCTGATGATGGAGACCATACACAATCGAGGGAACTCCTCAACGATTTACAGCAATTACCTGGTGTTTGGACTTAATTTATTTCTATTAATGAGAACTTTGCACTCATATGGGTTATAAGTACCATTACAGGTCTGATGATGGAGACCATACACAGTCCAAGGAACTCCTTAACGATTTATAGCAATTACCTGGTGTTTGGACTTGATTCATTTCTATTGATGAGACCTTTGCACCCATATGGATTATAAGTGCCATTACAGGTCTGATGATGGAGACCATACACAATCGAGGGAACTCCTCAACGATTTACAGCAATTACCTGGTGTTTGGATTTAATTTATTTCTATTAATGAGAACTTTGCACTCATATGGGTTATAAGTACCATTACAGGTCTGATGATGAAGACCATAAACAGTCGAGGGAATTCCTCAACGATTTACAGCAGTTACCTTTTGTTGGGCTTCCTTCATACGGTTGAATATGCCAAAATGTTCAGTTCGCACGAAAATAATAATTAAGATTGAAGTTTTACATAGGAATACCACTACCTACTAGGCATGCTGATGCGTCAATTTGACACTAAATTTACGTTGCGTAATCGCGGTGCTGTCTTATCAGATTAGCGCGTTTAGTAGCCCCATTTATACTAAATACAAATAAGTTACAGATGCGTTCAACTAAAAATTGAAAAATTAAATAATTTAAAAAATAAATAAAAACCGACTTCAAAAACATAAACTAAAAAGTTAAAAATAAAATTTCACTTTAAAGAAAGAAGCATTAACAGGCGGCATATAGTTAATGAAGTCGGTGCCAACTCAGACTCTTTGAAAGGGTACTTACCAGGTAATAACAATTACAACAATGATATATTTATAACTATAACAAAAATAGAACACAATTTAAAGTGTCTGAGTTGGCACCGACTTCATTAACTATATGCCGCCTTTAATGCTCCTTTCTTTAAAGTGAAAATTTTATTTTTAACGTTTTAGTTTATGTTTTTGAAGTCGGTTTTTATTTTTTTTTTAAATTATTTTTTATGTTAAAAAAAATGGTGTTGTTATACGGATACAGTATTAATCTTTATCAAATAAATATGTTTTTACCTTCAGCATTTCGTGCACATTATGATTGCCCTTTACACAATACAATTTAAATTAATATCTTAGGAGCTATCGCACGACGCACGATATAAAAATATCGCACGACCAGACGGTCATGCGGGACGACGCGACACGTGTGGTTAGGTTAAGTTAGGTATAATAATAACGCATACATCACAACAACGTCTAGGCCCCAAACTAAGCATTAGCTTGTGTTTTGGGTACCAAGCGAAGACACTATATACATATAACAACTAAGACCCGGTACCAGTATCAAAATTCATCATATAAATACTGACCGACTGACGGTGCAAGACTATGTCTATTTAGGACAGACTGTCCAGTTAGGCAAACACAACTTCAATAAAGAGGTTGACCGAAGAATTCAGCTGGGCTGGGCTGCTTTCGGGAAGCTTCGTCGTCTGTTCTCGTCGCCACTACCACAATGTCTGAAGACCAAGGTCTTCGACCAATGCGTCCTACCTACAATGACGTACGGTGCCGAAACGTGGACTCTCACGGCAGGACTGATCCATAAATTCAAAGTCGCTCAGCGTGCTATGGAGCGGGCTATGCTCGGTGTTTCTTTGATGGATAAAATCAGAAACACTGAAATCCGTCAAAGAACTAAAGTTATCGACATAGCCGAAGCAAACAGCAAGCTGAAGTGGCAATGGGCCGGTCATATTTGCCGTAGAACGGATAACCGATGGGGTAGACGAGTTTTCGAATGGAGGCCACGTACCGGAAAGCGAAGCGTTGGACGCCCACCGGCCAGGTGGACAGATGACCTGAAGCACCATACCGGGGGTAGTTGGATGCGAAAGGCGGAGGACCGTGTGTGGTGGCGAGCCTTGGGAGAGGCCTATATCCTGCAGTGGAGAGACACGGGCTGATGATGATGATGATGATGAAATACTGACCCGACCTGGGATTCGAACCCGGGACCCCCAGCTTCGTAGGCAGGGTCGCTACCCACTAGACTGAGCAAAAATATTTTCCGGTCATCTTCAGATGCTGGATTTCGCCGGAACCGGATAATCATAAACCAGCATATCCGGAAATAGTCAGTGAAAGTAAAACACTTACTTGATATAGATGGTAACCTGAAAAATGAAATAATTTTCTTTAGTCTTTGTGTGATGAACATACAAGCTTTCACCTTTATAATACGATAGTAGTAGGACGACTAATTCTGTGGGTGTTTATGTAGGTATGCGTTAATATGATTTGTGGTCAAGCCGAATTAATACGAATACGAGCAAAACCTCGGTCGAGCATTATATCAGTTAAAAAAGCCACGCCAAGAAAGTTAATTACAGCGTCAATAAAATCATTTAAAGTATGACACATTACGTATCATTTCTAAATGGACCAATCACAGAGACGCATTCCTAACAATGTATTAAAATGCACCCAACTGATTGGCTAATTTATGACCCACTAAATAATCGCTGCCTAACACTTTGAGAATAAAAAAGACATTTTTTAATGAATGTAAATTTAGAACAAGTTCAAATCGAGGGAATTTTAATCAATACTAGAAAATATAAAATTGCTTGCGTGGTGTGTGAAGGCTAATTTGTATTAACTAAATATTTCGGCCTGCCTAAATCCAATCTCGTTGCGAAAAATAATTTTTTTGTAGGTAAGTAGATAGGTCTATTTTGTGAATTTATTAAATAAATTAAATTAAATAAATTAAAAGGTTGTGTAGTAGTAGTACCTAGATAGATGACTGATCCATTGGCCGAGTGGTTAAAGACCCTAACTGTAGAGCCAAGGGTTGCGGGTTCGATTCCCGCCCGGGACAAATATTTGTGTGCATGAACATGTCTATTTGTTCCGTGTCTGGGTGTAAATTAAGATACTTTAATTTACACCCAGACACGGAACAAATATAGTATGTACATATTATAAAAAAGTATTTATTTATACATATATCAGTTGCTTAGTAAGTACCCCATAATACAAGCATAATACTTGCTTACTTTGGGACTAGATGGCGCTGTGTGGAATGTCCCACATATTATTATATTATTATTATCAGGAAGAAGCGTCTCATACATCGAATCATCAATAGAAAACTTGAGTAAAATATCAAACCTAATGAATAGACACACCATACGTCACCATCATTTGTTTAAACAAACATCTTGTTTAATTACACATGAAATGTTATTGCAGAATATTCATTCATTTTACATGTGCGTCACAGCAAATATTTCATACATCAACTGGCATATATTTGGTCTTTGTGTTTACTTTTTTGCTCATATTTTCGTTGTCACAACGCGGTATCTTTAAGCACATATATAGTAAGTTAACCTAGTACCTAATTAAAAATGTACAACTTACCACTGAAAATACAGTTTATTTTGTTTTGTGTTTGTTGTCTACTTTAAACTTTTAGCGCTCAGTCTAATAATTACAGACAAACCAAATTCTGAATAGAAGAAATACGAATCAATAGCACAGTAAGAAATAGTACTGCACAGAAAAAAATTTTTGGTTTTTATTAACAAAAAAATTAATACTGGTATAAGTAATAAAACTCAGTTGTACCAGCTTACCGACCAGTAGCTTGCATTTTAACTAACTTTGTTTGAAAATTATCAAAGTTTTGCTAATTTCATGGTAACACTAGTTTTGTTATATACTTTTTTCAGTGTGTGACGTCACCGTAGTGAGACACGTTGTTCGGTTTCAGTCACAGAACAAAATAGTGTAGAGATGAAAATTATTTACTATACTAGGTGTGTTATAGTAAATAAAATATTTAAAAAAATATATTCCAAAATAAAGCGATGAAAAAGTGTTACCTGTGCGTTTCGTGTACAGTAACTTTGTGTGAACGTTTAGATATTACGTAGCGTGGATGTATTCATAGCCGTTGCACGTGATAAAAAAGGAAATTTTGACATTTAAATTAAAATCAATTATAAATAAGGTATTCATCCCAATGAAAGGAAAATGGTGTAAAACGTGTGTTCTACTATTGAACTTTTATACAGGCTAAAATTATAACAACCATCCAAAAAATTCTAGATGTTAAGTATCACCCATAGACCTCATTACGTAAATAATAAATATAGGTTACATTTTCATAATTGATCATTTTATCTACAATGTTATTTTATAACGTCTGGTTACTTTCTTTTTCACGACGCGCCCGAGACCTTGAGACCAAAACGGGCGGAGTGTACAGCGCCCGTGAATGGTAACTGGACTTATTGTTTTTTCGGGAAAGGTTTGTGTAATCTTATTTCAATATTTTTCTATTGAACGATACTAAAAGTAAACAAGACGGTCATCGGTTTTTTACAAAAGATTATTATATAAAAATTTGGATGGTTGGTAAAATTTCACCTTGTATACATTAATTTGACAGAAGCGAAAAACAACACATTGTATATACGCTTCGTTTGTTATAATTTTGTCCTGCCAAATTAGGTGTGTAGGGTCCTGTAATGTAATACGAGAGCTCCAATTTATGAATCAGAAACGGGCCCCTTACAAAAAAAAGTCATTGCTAAATTTGAAAATGTAACTTTTTGGATGTCGAATACAATTTGTTTCATATAACTGTCAATTGCTTTTCCATTGTGGCGTTAATTTGAAAATTGCGTGTCTTCATCACCATGGACTTACTAGTGACACACTAGTGAAGATTTTCGTAGGATGATTGCTGATGATGCTGTTTAGTTTCAGGGTCACACACATAGATCCAAAATTAATTACCTGTGTAGATATTATAAATAGCTTTTGACGCACCACGATTATATTTTTTTAACATTTTTTTTGCATCAATCGACCGAACCAATTTTTTAACAGCCAAATGTTAGTGTAATAATCTTATGCCCAGGGACGCCTCTATCTCGTAATATGTAACAACGTGACGATCTTGCCTTATTAGTTCCCGTACAGCATCGATATTTTGAGATGCAACCATTGATTTAGGACGACTTACTTTAAATTCGTCGGTGAGCATAGACCGCCCACGATTAAACTCACTGAACCAATGATATAAGGATTTTCGATAATGCTTCATCCCCAAAAGTAGAAGTCAGTTGAACAATACACTTTTTTTGAGTTAGTCCACGTCGAAAATCGTCATAAATCATCGCAGGAAAATGTTCAAGAGTCAAATCCATGATCAAGACACGCAATTTTCAAAATGACGACTCCACAATGGAAAAACAATTGCCAATAATATGAAGCAAACCTTATTCTACAGACAAAGAGTTCCGTTTTCAAATGCTGTAATTACTTTTTAAATATTTTTTTGTAAGTGGCCAGTTCCGGATTCATAAATAGCAGCCCTCGTGTTACATGTCTTGAGAAAGATCTAAATTTAGTCGGTCGGTTAGTATTTAGTCATTTTGTGTTAATTGTACCTACACAATATTTGCAGATCACATGCAGCTACGTGGTAACGTATTCTATCCTAGTAATACTTGATTATTGTTGACTACATAGTTGACTATTTTAAAAAAAATATTTTTCGACAAATCAAATTAAATATCTTTATTTCGTAGTTATGTAACATAATCCTGAAATACGTCACAAGAGTGAATTTTAAAATGTTCTAAGCTAAACCTAAAGTTACCTAAACCAAAGTTATGTAAGTTTAAAATGTCCTGTTAGACAGAGAAGACAATACCGCATGGAATACCTATGTGTGACGTCAGGCCATTTAAAATTATGTTAAATTTCGTTTCGCAAGAAAGAGACAGAGATTATCGAAGAATATGGAAAGCTTATAATTTCCATATTCTATAGACTATAATTTTGTTTATAAATTTTGTTCAGGTATAAAGTATATTCTTATATTTTTATGATAAATAATAATAATAATAATAATGACGTATACATGACAACAAAGTCTAGGCCCCAAACTAAGCATTAGCTTGTATTTTGGGTACCAAGCGAAGACACCACATACATATAACAACCAAGACCCGGCACCAGTATCAATATTCATCATATAAATACTGACCCGACCTGGGATTCGAACCCGGGACCTGCAGCTTCATGGGCAGGATCGCTACCCACTAGGCTAAGCGGTTGTCAATATATTATGTTTAATAGTAATTAAGTATTGTATTACTTATCAAAATGTTGCACATCTTTTTTAAGCAAGTAGTTTCCATGATATTCTGATTCAAATTTTTTTTTAGCATTTCTCTTCATATATCAAATAATCAGGTTGGATCGGGTTTGCAATTAGGTACAGATATATATTGTTTAAAATTATTGTATCTTTACACACGTCTACGTCTATTTTTTTTTCAAATAATTATAGCAAAAACTTAAAAAAAAATTTGAAAAATTAATGCAAAATTAAATATATATATTGCTTTGCCATATCACGCAGGAACCTGGCGTGGCTACCGACCTATTACGCTACGAAATCGACACGTACTAAATGCCCATAACTGTTTATTTGGCATCTGTTGTCCGTTGATATATTCAGAATAATACTTCAGAGGTGATTCTCACTAAACCAATAGAACTGACACGAAATGAGTTTTTTTACAAGTCTTTGCCTCTGACATCTGACCTATTTTGTGTACTACGTTACTTTTCTTCTTACTATTTACTCCGCTCCTAAAAATCAAAGCGTGTTGATATATAGTTACCCTATATTTTAAATCATGATTTCTTTTATTTCAATACGAAAGTTTCATCTAAATCTGTTTAGTGTTTTTTTTTCTCTAACAAAATATAAATGAAAAAATCCAACTCTAGTTTCAAAAGATGACGAATTAATTAGATTAAAATAAATATTCAATTATTCTTTACAATTGTATAAAAGTTACAATTAATTAATTTAAGCAGTTATACTTTGACGGATCTTTAATTATATTTTAGGATATACTAATAGTCACCATGTGTATCTAAAATATTTGAGAAGTATTCAAAATGTGCCGTTAAGAAAATATAGTTTCAATGAATAGCGGAACTTAAAATATCCTCGCGAAGCTGAGCCAAGACAAACAGAATATACCAAGAGCTTAGGTACAAAATTCTATTTTATTTTCTAGGCTTGATTAAAAAGTTTTTTTTAGATTTTACAAGTTCATTTATTTCACCTAATTTAGGTCACGTATGACCCGCAGCTTCGCCTGCATAGACTACATGTTCCTGTTAAAGGTAGTATTATCGTCTGAGAGAGTTCAGTGTACTTTTTCTGGTGCCGTGAAGAACGGCTAATTGACTGACCAATCAATCTAATGCCGTAATGCCGTCATTTAATGCCGCCGTCTGGGCGTAAAATTTCTATATATTTAAATATCTATATATGTATATTACAAAAGATAAATTAAAAATTAAGTATGTATATCAGTTGTCTAGAATCCACAATACAGGCTCTACCTAGTTTAATCAGAGACTAGATGACATAAAATTTATTTATATTACATATTAATATTGTAGCTATGAAGAAATTTAAAGAAGATAATTTATCCGTCCCGGTCTCTTGGTGTAACATCAAAAATAAATTCACCTTTTGCTTGTGAAAAACCAATTCTTTAAAGTTTTTTTTCTGAACTCTACAATATATTTTAGAAGATAAGTCACGGCCGTTTTTAACTAAATTATTAAATCGCATATTTTACTGACACCATTGCGAATTTTATTAAAATTTATCGTCTCGTTGTTTGAAATTTTGTGTATTCATTACAATAAATTAAATGTGTTTTTCCGTGTTGTAATGTATCGATATCATTCTGAGAAACCAGTTAATTATTAGATGTGTATCTAATTAGGGATTTGCAATGATTATGCTCACATAGACGTCGTGTTTTGATTGGATTTATATGCCATTATTTAAGAAGAATCTGTACTGGCAAATTTCCATACAAACGTATGGATTAACCGATTGGTGCAAAAAAAAACGATATGGTATTCAAATCAACAAAAACTGAGTTTGTACGTTTTTTATTTTTAAATATTTTGAGACATGACAATTAACAAAAATGCTTAGGACTGCTCAAAAACCCGCGCATTTAAGTTTTTTTAATAAAAATTAAAAAGTACAATCCTAGTCTAGCCCCTAGCCCCAATCGGTTAAGGTTTAATGAGGTGCAAACGTTAACGACGTTTGTATGGAAATTTGCCAGTACACACTCCTCTTAATTATTTAACTCGTCTTCGTTTATTTTCTTTTTGTTATGTTATATATGTATTAGATATAATTTTTGTTTATAAAAGTCGTAGTAATAAGGTCTATTTTGTATTTTTTTTTTGATAAATATATTTATTACATATGACTGACCGCTTGGCCGAGTGGTTAGGGACCCTAACTGCGGAGCCAAGTGTCGCAGGTTCGATTCCCGCCCGGGACGAATATTTGTATGCATGAACATGTCTATTTTGTTCCGTGTCTGGGTGTAAAATATCTATATATGTATATATTATAAAAAAGAATATTTAAGTATGTACATATTAGTTGTTTGGTACCCATAGTACAAGCTTTGCTTAGTTTGGAACTACATGGCGCTGTGTGAGATGTCCCAGGTATTATTATTATTATTTAATACAGTTCAAATACCCTATTGGATAACTGAGCGATCAACAGGCGTTCCGGTATTTACACAAAGCTACTTTGCTTTTCAGAATACTGTAATTTGTGATTCACATGACTCTAGGTAATATTATTTTTTAATAAATAAATGTAATAAATAAATAAATTCTTCTATAGGCTGATTCCGTAAAGCAAGCCGAAAGTGAGTATTACAACTATTACTGCCTTTAAAGGTTCAGAAAAAAAATTTACTTATTGTTAAGAAAATTAGCTTTCCACACGAGATGTAGTTTTAAATATAACCCGTATTCTGTACAGCGGCAATAGAGAAATCTGCAGGTCTCATTGTTGCCGCTAACTCTACAAATCTCGCTGCAAGTTCTAGAATTACATCAAGTTACATACATGTATTTGTGAGCGTGTCGCCAGAACATGCGAGGTTTTTATGAAACATTAGTGTTCTTTGCTGAGTTCGTCCTTGTGACCTTACTTCTTCCGTTTCCTGTTCTAGTTCCACAGTAAGTATCCTATAAGTTTTGATTTATTTGCAAATATCAAAATATGCGGAAAAATAATTGCCCGTATTTTTTGATTGCGTTGAATTAGAGAAGTTTGTTCTTTTTATTGCTCTAAGATATGACTATGGGATATTATTTTGAACTAGATGCCAGAGAAGGGTCATGACAGACAGACAGACGGACATCGAAGTGATTCTATAAGGGTTCTTTTTTTCCTTTTGATGTAATGAACTCTAAAAATGTTTAAACATAGACGCGATTATGCGATCTCGCCAAATAGTCTCGTGCGAGTGACATAGAAAACTTTGTGCTACAGCAGGGCTAGCATGCACACCGCGACAAAAATTTTCAACGCAGCATTATCTCGTGCAGGAATGAGAAATCTTAAAATGTCACATCTATCTCGTTTTGACCAGTGATAACAAGAGACATTTTGTCACAGTGTGCACGCCCTGCACAAATATGTGCAGCACGTATTACTACATCCAACACCTCCCGTTCTTCCAAGGTCTTTTCTCGGTTCATTGCCAATGCCAGAAGTCTTGCATTCTGTCGCGGTACTGTTTAAAGACTGATATGGTGTCGTGGTTATACAATAATAATAATAATACCAGAGACATCCCACGCAGCGCCATCTAGTACCAAACTAAACAAGTGTTATGCTTGTATTATGGGTACTAGAAAACTGATATACGTACTTAGATAACTTTTTTATAACAATAGACACTTTTTACACCCAGCCACGGAACAAATAGACATGTGCATCAACACAAATATTTGTCCCGGGCGGGAATCGAACACACCTCTCTTGGCTCCGCAGTTTTTAACCACTCGGCCAATCGATCAGTCAATTGAATTATGATGCCCTTCTTTATGTTGTCACGGATTTTAAGATATCTTCTTGCAAATCGTTGTTTAAACAGTTTTTAATAAATTGTGTTACATTAAAATTATCGCACAATTCTGGCACTTAACCATTTCATTAACTTCATTTAAAACATAGAATTACGAACGCATTGATAGAAGCAAAGATCACTCATGTGTAACCACTCATGCATGCTTTTTGCGTGTGTGACATGTTAACCACGCGCCAGATGATGGAAGCAGTCAGCTTTCGTGACGGAATTGAAGTCAGGACCGTATCTCGACAATATATTTTTTTTTATAAAACCTGCAGGTTATTTATTACTATAGGTGGCGAGATGTAACCTTCCCGCGCGCTCTTATACCCATGCAGAATAGACTGGTTACATAGTTGAAACAAACACCGCACTCTATTCTTTTATATCTTGCTGCTTATTACTCTATGATATAAGGCTATTCATTCTATATATTGACCCCGGTATAGCCATAGGGTTAAGCCGTACTCTCACAATGAGCTAGCTGGCCTCTGTTGACACTTCACTCGCGGGAAGCGATCGATACGTCAATATTTACCCCAGGGATGAGACCAATACCGATAAAAAGTGTCGATGATTTTAATAACATATAGAGGAAATATTATTACGCAAGTTTGTTAAAATTAAACTAAGCATACCATATTTTTCAAATAAGTATTATCATAATTACGTAAATAATTACCGCTTAAAATGTATTCGTTTAGTTCTGTGGTTTTCATTCGAAAATTGGGTTACTTTACGCGTTGATTAAAATTTACGTTGTAATGACCCCAAAGTAAAACAAATGACGCAGAAAATTACTAAAATGGTTTAGTGAGCGATTTTATTTAAAAAAAAGTACAAAACAATGTCGCTAGATGGCACTAACGCACTGCTTGGTTGTCAATCTTGTCTGTGCTTGTTAATTTTAGAGAGTTTCGTGTTTTCAAATATATTTTTGTTTATAAAATAAAAGCAGAAATATATGATCTTAGAAAAATGCTTCAAACCAACAAGATATTGGTGTTGAAAACTTTAAGTTGGCAAGCAGCTGTGACGACAATCAAAGAGAATATAGATTTCAATCCAATCAATCTAACCGTAATGACTTGCAACACTATCTACTTTCAGTGCTAACAACTAAATTCGGAAACTTCGCATTGCGCGACTTGAAGAAAACATGCATTCGCTTCAAGTTGAAAGTGCCACGCTGCACCGAGCCAAAAGGGACATAAGCTACCAAGAACTTTTTCATTAAATGTTAGTGGAAGTGTAGTATTAACAAATATAAACCAATAGATTTTTGCTGGAATTTCTAATGTTATGTTTCGAAAAGGGAACTTTTGTGTTTTTTCTATAGCACACAATAGACACAAACTTTTTTTTAAAGCCAACGGACAAAGAAAGTAAGAATGAGTCCCTAATAGTTGAAACAGTATCTTAAGATATATCTTTTTGCAAAAATATTATATATTAGTATTATAGTTTGTTGACTACTCGCATCGGACCAGTGTAGTGGGGTCATTGGTCAAAAAGGACTATACACCAGAAATAGTCTGAAAGCGTGATGAATATCCATTAGAATAATGCAAAGACACTAATTGTGTCGTAATGAATTTTATTGCTAGTATTGCCACATTTTGCCAATACGGTAGTGGACTATTTTTTAATATGTTTTATATGAAAGTATTTTTTAAATATATAATACTGGTAAATTTTTAAATTTAAAAAAAATATTAAAAAATATTAAATTAATTAATTAAATTAAATATTAAAAATTATTAAACAAAGTTATGAACTAAAGTTATGAATGTATAAAATGTCCTGTTAGACAGAGAAGGCAATATCACATGGTGTGACGTCAGGCCATATAAAATAATGTCAAATTTCTATTTTCATAAAATAGACATAGATAAACTCTAATAGCTTATAATTTCCATATTCTTCAACCAAATATAATTTTGTTTATAAATTTTGTTATCGTTTAAAGTCTATTTTTGTATTTTATTGATAAATCTAATATTTTAAAAGTTATTCAAATATCCTATTATTAGAACTGCTAATAATAACGAAATAAATTGGGCAAATAAATTAAAATATTACGTGAATAAAAGAAAAAAAAACTTTACAAGTTTACTTAGCAATTGCAGTTTGGCAAATTCCTTTTGAGAAAACATTACTTTTTTCGATTTGTTAGCAGGTATTTAATTTCACTATAATGAATATTGATATTATTATTATTATAATTTTTTTGTTTGTGTATGGTTGAATTTTTATCTTGGTTCAAACTAGATAAAATGCAATGGACCTATGTAAACTCTGGTCTTTTATTAATAACTTTAAACGAGAATAAATAACTATCGACAATCGACACTCAACATCCCTAACCATGAGAAGAACTAATAACGCATCGTGACACCTACATTAGCGTCAGCGGGTATCTGGATCTTACGACAAACAGACTGTCCGCTGTCACTGATAAATTACCAAGTTACGTTTCCAATCCTAAAGGACAAACTATACACTGAGCGAAACTCTCATTTACGTTACGTAATTTTCGCATTCGCTAATTAAATTTAGCAATATATGTCTGTTGCCATTTTATTCAGTATACATAGACAAAACAGTACATATCCAACGCATAGTATCCCCAAATAATATTAAAATAACTCGACACCTTTTTTTGCAGGTGCCTATATACAGCTCGCGCCAAACTTCTAATTTGCTGTCAAAAAGAAACGAATAGCATCGCACACAATAAGAAAAATGGGTACTTAACCTTCGCTGTACTTATCTAGGAATTTGGCGTGAGATGCACACTCGCATCTTGTTTATAAATAGGTAGGTACATGTAAGTACATGTAGGTAGGTAGGTAGCTACATATAGGTAGGTAAGTTGGTACCTACAGATTTGCCTACAGGTAGGTAGGTTCATACCACAGGTCGATACAAATAGGTGGGTAGGTACATATAGGTAGATAGGTACATATATAGGTAAGTATGTGTAGGTACTTATAGGTAAGTAGGTACATTCTATAAGAAGGTGTAGGTAACTTGCTACATATAGGTATGTATTTGTAATCTTATGATAAAACTGCGGAGACCGAGTCGGTAAACAAACACACCAATACAAAGGTCATTGGTTCGATCCCCACTTACCATATTAACCAAGAGACAACGTTACTTCTGTGATGGTGGTACTTAACAGTGTCGAAGCCGCACCAGGCCAGCAGCGTGGTTGGCTAATAGTCCAAACTCCCTAATCTTAAAGTTGAGTGAGAGCAACTCTCCAGTACAAAAAGGGACTCCAGTAGTAAAGCTTAAAAACCTGCTGCTGACGATGATGATTTGTAATTAGAATCGGATCTGACGGTAGTGGTAAACGCAGCCGCGCAGAGCCACGTTAAACCTATAGCAATAAATATTTCTTCAAATGATTTCACGATCCGAAAACACACACATTAATATGACTTTAACGACAAATTATGACAATAAAAAACGATCAGAGTTGATTATTCTGTTTTTATTATCTTTAGGGTTCCATGAAACATTTAAAATAAAGGTTTTTAATATAGATTCGTATTGAAGATAACACAAGCATGTGCGGAGGTAAAAAAAACAGGCAAGTGCGAGTCGGAGTCGCCCACAAAGGGTTCTGTACCACCGTACAATATTAAAAAAAAACATGTTTCTTGTATAGGGACGCCTTTTAGTTTTAAACTTTATTTTATTTTTATCATTTATTCTTTTAACGGACATAATAATACACACTCTATGAAAATTTCCAGTGTCTACCTTTTACGGTTCAGACGATACAGCCCTGTGACAGACGGACGGACAACGGAGCCTTAGTACTATTACTAAGGTTCCCTTTGGTACCCTTTGGGTATGGAACCCTAAAAATGAATAGCGTCGAATTTGTACTTATAGTTATCTTGTCTATGAGCACTTTAAGAAGTAAACACAGTATATACTCATAGAAGATGGTTTAGAAGAAAGTATGGTCAGTACAGATTACATGAAATGGTACGATTCGTTTTCGATTTGCAATTTAGATTTGAGTTATCTGAGAGTAAAGAAATAATAATAATATACGGGACATCCGATACAGCGCCATCTAGTCCTAAAGTAGCAAGTGTTATACTTGTGTTATAAGTTACTAGACAACTGATGTGCATAGTTAAATATTCTTTATAATATATACATACCTATATAAATATTTTACACCCAAATACGGAACAAGTAGACTTGTTCATGCACACAAATAAAATATAATCGAAATAAAATAATATAAATAAAAATAAAAATCGAAATAAATAAAATAAAATTCGAACCCGGGGCCTTCGGTTCTGCAGTTGGGGCTCTGAAATGTTTTTCAAGGTTTTATTTATTACTGCTGACGACGTTTTTTAGATAGCGTAACTTTCTACAGGGAGAAAAAGACGACACGTTTAATGACAGGAGGGCTTTACAAATCAACAGTATTGTCACGAAATGCGATACGATACATTAGAAAAACGGTTTCGGTCGACGGTTTATTATATCGAAAAACGGTTTCGGTCGACGGTCTATTATATCTATATATACATAAAAAAAATTGTAGACTTTCCGTGTCTGTAAATCAATGATTTTCGCAAAAAAATAACAGGGAGACTCGATAAACAATAGAAACGTAAAAAACCAATTTATAAATTTTTTCTGTTTGTTGTTCTGTCGTTTATATGCGCATCACGTAAAAACCACTCGTTGGATTCAAAATCTAATGACTGTATAATATGAAGGTATTCTGAGTAACATTTAGTGGTTATTTCATCGACATCGACTAACATAAACAAAAGATATTCAATTTTTATGTTTAATTAAAAACCTTACAGCACCACGCTACCGCGAGCTCAACAGGCGTGCCTGGTGTTGCGGGCCGTGTGTCGCGGGGGACAGTCATGATGCGTTTCATAACCGAATGAGATAAACCGAAGTCCACGCGGACGAAGTCGCGGGCATAGCTAGTCTTCACAATTATATTACCTACTACCAGCTTTCCGCCCTTCGCTCCGCTCGCGTGGACTACACAGTTATACCGGGACCCCTCTCTCCAAGATAAAAAGTAGCCTATGGCACTCTTCGGCTTATAAACTATATCTATGGAAAAAATTATGCCGGTCACGGTACTACTGTGTGGTCCACGCGAGCGCAGCCGCAAGCGGAAGGCTAGTTTGAAAATAAACTAAAGTCCATGTCATTCGCTGATAATGAAGCTTTCGATGGATGAAAAAAAAATTAAAATAAGTTTAGTAGTTTTTGAGTTTATTTTTTTTATTTTATTTTATCAGCTCTTTTTATACCCCACTTCAGGGGCTTAAGCCTCCCCTCAATATGAGGGGCTTAGAGCTTAAATCCACCACGCTGCTCCAATACGGGTTGGCGGATTGTAACGACCGTCATCTAATTACGGCAACCGGGACCGACTGCTTATCGTGCTCTCCGAGGCACGGAGTCGGTTATAGTTAATGTTTTTAAGTCAGAAAAAATTCATTGGTACACGGATTCGAACCACGGCCACCCACGTAGCCTTATGGATTTGAAACAGGTTCGCTGCGCTCGGGCTATCACGACACTTCAGTTTATCCATAACAAACGAAAAATCAAATTTTTCCGCTTTATTACATTAGTATAGATGCCGACGACATACAATATATTGTTATTATTAAATTCTTTCTAGAGAACCTTCCTCAAAATAAAAATGTACACGCTTAACTATATTTATAATGAAATGATACACTGTATTTTATATTTTTACTACTGTCATTAGAGACCTCCTGCGGCGAGATTTAAAACTATTATGTGTTTTATAGTCCAAAAACAAACGTAAGGCAAGCCAGGTATCTTACACATAAAAAAATAGAAGGCAATAGTTGAATGTTGTCTTCGCATTTGCCCCGTCAGATATTTATGGCAATATTTTATGACTAAATAATGTAAATAAAATAAGTAAGTAGGTTAAAAAAATATTTGACAATTATAAATATCACATTGACGGCCATATTTTTTTTGTCACTCGGATCGGAAATAAAAATTCTGTGAAGATTATATTAATAATACCTGTGACTTCCCACACAGCGCCATCTAGTCCCAAAGTAAACAAGTATTATGTTTGTATTATGGGTACTGGACAACTGATATACATAAATATTCTTTATAATATTATATACGTTAAATGCATATATAGATTAAGAGAAGCTGTCGAATTTTCTAATTGGCAAGGCATATACATTGATTATATCACATCTCTGAATAAAGTTTCGGCGTCGAAAAACGTAGGTGGATAAAAATATCACCTATCGGTTCGGTTATATTTCACGCACACAGTTACGGTAATTATGGCGTAGCGAGAGTATGTGGTCTGTTTAGGCTGCCACATCAGCATGTGGCAGAATTGTTGGTCCTTCAAGAATATTTAAAAAACTTGTTTAAATTTTAGGGGTTATTTATTTGCTTTTTTGGCTTAAGTTGTTTTGCACCAAATATTGTAAAATTGCAATACTTTTACCATATATTTGTATACCACAAAATCAGTAACAAATTGATAACGATCAGTTATGTATGAAATGCGATTATAATAAAAACCAGTGACACTGCTTTTTTTAAACCATTATAACGACTGACTGGCCGAATGGACGAGTGGTTAGAGACTCTCACTGCAGAACCAAGGTCGCTAGTTCGATTCCCACCCGAGACAAATATTTGTGTGCATGAACATGTCTATTTGTTCCGTGTCTGGGTGGGAATATCTATTATAAAGAATATTTAAGTATTTGTATCAGTTGTCTAGTAACCCATAACACAAGCATAATACTTTCTTACTTTGGGATTAGATGGCGCTGTGTGGGATGTCCCATTTATAATTACTATTATTTTTATTACAACGACTATTGACGAACTTATTAATAAGTATTGATAGAAATAAAATGCTTTTCCACGTTTTCGCGCTAAGATCTTTCATGATTCGTTAAGTTTCTTGAATTTCTGATATTCATGAACAGAATTACAAAATATTTAAAAAAAATGCAGTTCCGAATTAATGTGAGGTCCAAACGCATCTTCTCTGGGATACTTGGAGCTATAAAATGGCTCTATAACAGCTGTATAACTCCATTTGTGCACAGCTTTCACAGCCTAAGTCTCTATAATAGATGTACTGTAGCTGCAGAAATTTTTTATTTTAGTAAAATTCGAGGTTGTTTAAGCAATAAAATGACAAACATAAGTTGAAGACTTGAATATATCTCACATTTTTTTTTATTAAAAAAAATCTCGTAAAAGCAGAAGAGCACAGTGGACCCTTTTCATTACAAAAAACCGTGTCATTTATAAATTCAAGTTTTTTTTCCCACGAGATTAGAACTGATAAAGTTTATCTAATATTTATATATACGAGTATATGACAGTTGCCTATCATTTGACCAGATTACGTATTTAAATCTTCCTCAATTTTATACTTAACTAAATCTCCCGTGGGTCCATCCGCGTGGATTACACATTCGTATTTTCTGTTATAAAATAAATCGGAACAACGAATACTTATTGCTTTCAACAAAAAAAAAACAAATAAGATGAGTGACAAAAAAATAAATATATTTTTCTCGGTAACCGTTAGTTTGTACCATATGCCCACTTAAAACTTTTTGTTTAGTTTGGTAAACTGTACACGCTCTATAACTTCGGATTACGTTCAGCATAACACTCGGTATACGAAGTAAAAGTAGTGGTCCTAGGTTTGTGAAAACTAACTGATGAAGTGATTGAAAACCTATTAGTGTAAAAATGGTATATTGTATTTGAGCTTATGACTAATATAAAAACAAGCATACATATTCATATGTATGCTTAACATTATTCGTATGTACACGTGTACACACGAATAATATTACATCTAAACACACATGTTTGTTTTTGGTTCTTGCGTAAAATTATTACTGAATATTGTACTGGACTTGCACTTAGCCTTGCACTGATTATTATATTGTTATGTGACTAAGACCCGGCCAGGTGGACAGATGACCCGAATCACCATACCGGGAGTAGTTGGATGCGAAAGGCGGAGGACCGCGTTTGGTGGTGAGCCTTAGGAGAGGCCTATATTCTGCAGTGGAGATGCACGAGCTGATGATGTGACTTTGCCGTTAATCTGAGTCTTGTATTTGAGGTGAAACTGTCTTCTATAACACAGACTCTTGCTTAGCTTAGGAGACCGGTATCTCAAATTGATATGGTATTTTGATATGATTATGGAATACTGTCAGTGCTGAATATTATCGTAAACTTGTAGTTTGTAAACATTTTTGTTCTATTCTTGTTACGTTTTTGCTTTATAATAATAATTAATATTATTTTATTTCATTAGGTATTTCTGGAAAAAGTAAAATACACGCCCGACTGCAGCATTACAAACACTGGTGCGACAGATAGTGATGCAAATATACATCGAAAATTACCCATTAGTGATGTGACTTGACAGTTGATTTTATCGATATGTTCAAAAGTAAATGAACGATTTTCGATTGTTTATAAAATGAAAATATGAAAAGCAAAAATAATTACTTTGATTACTTGAGTAATACATACAACTATAGTTTAATAAAAAAAAAAAAAATCGTTTGGCTGTCGCATAATAAAATAATATAAATTAAAGATGAACCCGAAATATAAATTTGGTGTTTAGATTGATGCATAAATCGTTTTAAAGTTTATACACGACAATTTTTTCAAATAATATTTTTTTCTTCTAGAGATTTATGTTTTTAGTAATTTGATTTATTTAAAATTTAGATAAAAAAGAATATATTTTTTACTTTACATCACATAAAAGAAGATTTAATATAAAACATTAAACAAGGATATATGGTCAAAAGCTTGACTAAGTTGTTGTTGATCCCAAGTTCAGTTTTTTGGATTTTTTACGAGCCGACATTGTAACGCGCTGCCTACCTTATCCTTACATATGTTTATAGCGCATATTTACTTTTTAAATAAATAAGAAAATAACAATTTACATCTTGATATTTCTTTTACCATCTGAATACATTTTTCACTAAAACCATTTTTTCACTAAATAATCATTTCTAAATAATAATAACAATAATATCTATAGTACAGAGAATCGAATAGGTTAGAGGTGCTATGTGACGGTATTTGTTCCGAGACTTGCGTCCCAAAAATAATTACTCACACAAGGAATATAAGTCAAAATATTACACATTATACGTAAATAGTTTTGTAAATATTTAAAGATTAGATAAGACATTAAAAAAATTAAAAAAGGTACGGACGTGGCTTGGCATTTAAACTAATACACATAAAATATTCATCAACATTTATTTTGAAATTTCCGTATAGCGGAAACTACAGTCGTATGCCTTTAATATAATAAACTTATTTCACTTTTAAAATGGTTTTTAACATCTATACACAATTTGAACATTTTTTATCGATGCTGTCCCATCACTAGATCCCCAAATATCGGGGGAGTGCATAAGCATGATAACCTGACCAAATACTGATTCGTTTGCATCCAATTTGAATATATTAATGTTTACAAGAGAAGTTACATTTTAGATATTTTCCATAGATGCACACTTTTTTAATTCTGTAACCTGTATTTTCTATTTAAAGAGTAAAATATGTTTTTTAGAAAGTATGATAATCAAGATCTAACCTACTCGATTGTCTGTGATTGGCACTAAATAGATTAAATTGTAAGGTAAGTGTAATTTATGAACCACTATACAATGTTGTAGTGAAATTAGGATTTTTTTGAAAAAAAAAGTATTGTGATGATTTCTAGTACGTAACCCTCTCCACACGCATCCGACTCGCACTCAACCGGCTTTTATTTAAGAACCGACTACTAAAACGTTTTCGATAAAACTTTCACATATAAACAAACTGATATCACGATTCAGCAAACATGGTAATATGGAGCAGGAATTTCACATCTGCTAATTTATTTACCTGTTCCTACATGTTACATTTTGTCGAGTTTATCGAACTGTTACTTTTTAAAACCTGTTATTATATGCCGCAACACTATTACGCATGTCATTTGGTCGTGGTATTTTCGTAGTATCGTGTCACATAAATTGACGCCATTAATATATTATTAAAAAACTAGGCGACTTCACACTAGATAAATAAATAATTTATATTTGAATATTTCGTTTAATTAACTTCAGTATTGATTAAATTAACTAAAGGATTTATTTTAATGTAATATTAAAAGTGCTTTTTTTTGGAAAACTTTTGACAGCACTTCTACCACAGCTTTTACTGAGACATGGGCTTCGACTTATAGTGAAAAACTGTGATCGCAGAAATCTGCCTATGTCACCAGTAATACCATCGACCGTTATATGACGTGATCTAAATGAAATATTCAAAGTTCGGTGGCGGGAAAGGAGAACTAAATACACGCTAAATAGTATAAATCCCGTAGTCCACGTGAACGAAACCGTGGGCAGCAACTAGTCTTGATATAAAACTTATGTCATCAGAAGTCCTCTTCTGCGCTTACCGTCATACTCTAGCTAGTTGGTGCAATATGGTCAGTTTAAATCCGCGAGATCCTCGCGCGCCGGTCTTCTCCCCGCGAAATTGCGTTGGCATTATCGATATTGTGAAGTGATACTTATGACTGTAATAAATTTAGTTCCATGATTAAAACCTAACACTGCTATCAAATTTATTTACTTTATGATACAAATACAAAAGATTTTAATTCCAAACGCACAGTGTATATCGCATGTGAACCGAATTGATACAAATAACAAAGTACCTATCGACTAACAAATGTTACAAAAACATTTAAAGATTAAATTACATAAAAAAGTGAAAATCGACGTAATTATTTTTCGAAATAATTTATATTCTATAGTTTCTGAAGTGCGGGTGGATACTGGCGCAGCGGTAATTAGCACCATAGTCTAGATCAAACGAGGCAAATGATCCCAATTGTTATTGCTTTGACTACTGCTGCGCCAGTTTCCAATCGCCATACATACATGGTATCAGAGGCGTATTCAGGGGGGGGGGGGGGGGCCGTCCCCAAACACAATGACATGAATTAGTTAACAACATTCTCCAAAAAGATCTATGCTGTAATTGGAAAATTATACATATATATTTAATACTCAGTGAAATAGTAAATTATTTACATCACCAAAGTACCTATCTATTATATATAATTAAATAGGTATAGTGTTTATTGAATGCAGACTATATTTTATGTACACTAGATCTATTCACACATGCAATTTTTAGGGTTGCGGCTCCCTACTTATTTCGGGATCTGAAAACCAAAAACACTATTTTTTCAAATTAAATTTCTCAATAACCATTAAGATATTGGGTCTTAACCAATGAAGTTGCCGTTTTGTATGAAATGAATTAAAGTTTTCTTTTTATTTCAAACATCTTTATTTCTGTTATTCAAATCACCCGTGCAATCGATGCATCTTTGCCAACACAGTGGCAGTTTATTGATGCCCTTCTTGTAAAAATCAACTGGACGGGAGGCAACAAACTCTTCAAAGGTATTTTGTACTGTCTCTCGGGAATTGAATTTTTTCCCCTTAAAAAGTTGTCCAAATTTTGAAAAAAATATAATTCGGTAGGTGCAAGGTTTGGTGAGTATGTCGGATGAGGGAGAACTTCCAACCCCAACCATAGCAGCTTGGAGACTCTTTGTTGTGTAGTATGGGGTCGCGCGTTGTCGTGAAGGAGCAGCGGGGACGACCGATTGACCAAAGCTGGTCGCAGACCTGCGAGCTCCTCCATCATTGTCTTCAGTTCTTCACAGTACACACCTGCAGTAATGCTCATGCCATTTTGTAAAAAGTTGTGATGAATCACACCGGCACTAGGCCACCAAACAGTGACCATCACGTTTTTAGGGTTATTTTTCGTTTAACACATTGCTTTGGTGCTGAACCAGGATCTAACCAACTCGCTGAGCACTTTCGATTGTGGAATAGAATCCATTTTTCATCACAGGTAACGATCCGGTTAAAAATTCCTTCATTTCTGTGCCTGTTGGGCAACGCGAGGTAGGTATCAACGCGTACGTTGCGCTGGCGACCGTTAAGTTCGTGGGTACCCATCTATCAAGCTTTTTTACTTTGCCAATTTGTCGCAAATGGTCCAATATTGTTTTTATGCTAACATCAAAAGCTGCTGCTAGTTCATCTGTATTTCGAATATCACCAGCTTCCATAATCTCCTTAAAATCATCATTGTTGACCAAAGTATCCGGACGAGCACGAGGTTCATTATTCAAGTCATAATTTCCAGAACGGAAGCTGCGGCAAACCAATAACGGGTTGTGCGTTCGTTTGTAAGTTCTCCTCGTAAACGCTGTTGATGTTACAACGTTGTTGAAGTAGAAGCATATTTTATAAACAATATTTTATAAATAAAATATGCTTGCCCTTTTTATAATAAACTTTCATTTGACATATCACTAGGAACCCTTAGAAAAGTTTTTTATTTTCTACTTTGCTCCCCAAAATGAAAATCTTTCATTTACGCTATACGTTTATTATTGGGTCACCAAACTCTGTACATGTATCGAATTTCAACTTTTGCATCTAGTAGATTCGGAGAAAGTAGGCTGTGACAGATGGACAGACAGGCGGATGCCAGAATGACCCTATATAAGGGTTCCTTTTTTCATCTTTTATAGGATCGAACCACACCGTTGTCCGTCTGTATGTCTATCGGCCTGTCTAGACCCTTTTTCACCGCGTGGAGGTATCAAGTTGAAATTAGTATAAAATACTGTGCTTTTATAAATTAATTATATTGGATGTCTTCATGAATTGACAAAAATTCCCGATCTTCCGTATAAAATCGTAGAACGTACCTTGCATGTACCATTACCAGTTATATAACGTTTTTAAGGTCACTGAAAAATCGTAATTTCGAAAAAATAACAATCAACTTTGATTTTCGAAAAAATTGGTTATATATACCCATACAATTAATTTTATTTATATAACCTTTAATTTTTTTGTATAAGTAGTCCATATTTTATCATCTGTCTGAGTTTGGTTTGGTCCCACATAAAAGATACTAAAATATATATTTAACGAAACGTAATATAACGAAATATGTTCATTTGTCCGCTGTAGTAGAGGGAATACTATTCTTATCACGGATCAAACGAGAGTCAAATTTTACTCTCAACCAAAACATTTAATGCCAGCTGTCTTGTTCTGTCACACACGAACGCATACTTCAACTCCGGGTAAATTTGCAATAGTGTTTTGAAACAAAATTGTTTTTATGTGACCTCCAGAAGGGCGCGACGCGAAAACAGTTATAGCTTCATGACCCATAGTATCGGAGCGAGTTCTACGCGGGTGAAGCCGCGATAAGAAATAGTCGATATGTAAATAATAATATCTAGGACGTTCCACAAGACGTTATGTAGTCCTAAAGTAGCAAGTACTATGCTTGTATTATGGGGTACTAAACAACTGATAAATATACATATTTAAATATCCTTTATAATATATACATATACTATAGATATTTTACACCCAGACACAAGTAACAAATAGACATATTCACGCACACAAATATTTGTCCCGGACGAAAATCGAACCCGCAACCCTTGGCTCCGTAGGCAGGGTCTCTAACCACGCTGCCAATCGGCCAGTCCAAAGTACGTACAGTCACAGCACAGTTGAGAAATCACATACGTGACAAAGATTCATTTCATGAGAAAGCAAAACATAACAAGTCGTAATCATAAAATCATGTTTGTTCGAAAATTGCCGGTGTAAAATTTACATACCCACGCAGTGAAAAAGAAGGTTCTCGGTAGTTAAAATTCATTTGAAATTATACTTTGTATAGTGTTGAAGGTGCTGTGAGAGTTAAATTTACACGGACTAATAATCTACAATGTTAGTTATTATAATACCTGGCACATCCCACACAGCGCCATCTAGTACCAAAGTAAGTATGTATTATGCTTGTATTAGGGGCTACTAGACAACTGATATACACACTTAAGTATTATTATTTATTAGGAAAACCATCAGTTCATGATCTTATATAGTTATGTTAATAAAAGCAAGTAACTAATAACAGGTTCTCACAGGAACACAATGATTATACTAAGCCAAGAAGAAAAAGCGTGTCTTTGGCGACCGCTTAGCCTAGTGGGCAGCGACCCTGCTTACGAAGCTGGAGGTCCCGGGTTCGAATCCCAGATCGGGTCAGTATTTATATGATGAATATTGATACTGGTACCGGGTCTTGATTGTTATATGTATGTGGTGTCTTTGTAAAAAAAAAAATATATGTATATATTATAAAGAATATTGAAGTATGTATATCAGTTGTCTAGTAACCCATAACACAAGCATAATACTTGCTTACTTTGGGACTAGATGGCGCTGTGTGGGAAGTCCCATGTATTATTATTATAACAAAAGTAACTCTTAGATAATTAGATAAGAATTATCACATATGTTACACAACACCCCATGGCAATACCGAACTAACAATAGAAAGAAAATAGTACATTATGATGCAAGTACGGTAAGCTGCATATTATAGTCGAGGTGTGTTAAACCAATGACTATAATATGCCTCAAACAACATAGAGGTTTGAGAAACTCTGATTGAGATCTATAACATCCAGAGATGAACACAGGGGTTTGAAGGACTCAGGACGAACTGGCATTTGTGACACCAAGGTGAACCGTAAACAGGAATTTACGAGAATTCGAAAGTAACTGGTAACACATTTAAATTTTTTTTAATGATTTGAATTACCTAAATTGTTTTCTATAAATTAAGCATGTCTTAAATTTGTAACAACCCGCACTGAAGCAGCGTGGTGGATTAAGCACCAAGCCCCCTCACCCTAGGCGGAGGCCTACGCCCCTGCAGCGGGGCATAATGGGCTGGTGAAATGGTATGGAAATGTTTTATATAATATTATGAAAAGATACGAGTATTTACACTTGAACAATAGAAGTCATTTTTAATTACAATATTTATCTATATTTTAATTTTTTTTTACTTTTGGCGTTTATTTGTAGTTTCTCTACGATCTGTAGTAAATTTTTTTTTCCATAGGTGTAATATCGAAAACGAACGCTTGAAAACCTTTGAATTCGAAGCGTGAACTGAGACGACGACGCCTTATAATTAGTCCTTACTAATGTTTGTTCATCTCCTCTTTATATCGTAACGAAGCCACGAAACTTGATTTTTGCTCGGAAACAGTTGAGAGGACGGAGAGTAACATATGCTACTACTGTTCATCATGGTCGAAGGTTTCCATAGGATTTCTTTTTCTTAGTTAATGGCGTTTTCTGCTTATACCAATTTCGCCTTCCAAAGGGTTTAAATCTAATCAAGGTTCGAAGTGACAAACGACGTATGGACGCGCGGGCGGAACTTTAGTTTAAAACTGGTCTAGTATTGAAATAAAAGTGCAGCTTAAACTAAAATGAATGCAGCGTCTCGCTACTTCACAGCTGACGCCCAGTCTAGACGGGAAATTAATAATTTTACGGAAAAATTCAATTTTCCCGACTATCTTTGACTTTTTTTCTTTTTGGTCAGCTATAAACTATACAAAGTTGTGTTTACAATTTTATATACTTACCATGACTTACCCCAACAAAAAACAGTCTTAAATTATTTTGAATTACATAATGTTTATTATATTATACTTAATTACTTTGTTACCAACCAGCTAACGCCGCGACTTAATTCGCGTTGTCTTAATTTCTACAGTTTTTCCTTTATCTGCCAGTGAAAATAGCCCGAACAAGCAAACAATCAAACAAACAGACAGACGTGTTAGAAACACGTGTTTGTAATAATAGTCTAACCTTATAAGCCCATTATGTCCCACTGCAGAGGCTTAGGCCTCCCCTAGGGATGAAAGTGCTTTGAGCTTAATCCACCACGCTGCCCCAGTGCGGGTTGGTAGATTTTCACTACTGCCATCTGATGACGCAGGACCGACGGCTTAACGTGCTCTCCGAGGCACGGAGTCAGTGATAGCTATGTACTTGAGTCAGAAGAAACTCATTGGTACATGCTTGTATCTGAGATTCGAACCACGACCTTCTAAAAAAGGAGGGGCTCGCCCCCATTCAGCTATCACGACTAGCGTAATTACTCAAAGGGGTAAAAATGTTACATCGCTGTTTGCCCATTGAGTGTTTCCTTGTTAATTTCGTACTCGAAATGATTCATTCAAAATCTTTATTAAAGACATACTAGAATGAATTATGGCAATTTTTTTGTCGTAAGATCCTTCTTAAGCACATACTACGCGGCGGCAGAAATAGCAAAATGTTGAAAGGAATCATGAGCTCAATTTTTGAGAAAAAAACTGCATATTTACATTTTTTTAAAGAGAAAACTTTGTACCCTCTTTTAAAGCATATTGAGAGTATGGAGGAGTGTGAGTTTTAACATAGTTAAAGTTTGTATAGAAAAAGCATGCCAAAGACTAAAATTTATTATATAATTATGTATTACAAATATTGTCAACCATACGAGTGTAACAGTCTGTCGTTTGATGCGATTTGAATCCACTTACTCTCGCTTGATACCACCAGTGGAAATATAATCTACGATTCGCACACATCGACTAAAAATTTTAATTTGGAAGTATAAACAATTTCTTATAATAGCGGTCGACCAGCGATTAAAATACGACAGTACTCACTTTTTTGAAACAACCAGTAATAATTGTTAGGCGAAAGTATTAAAGTTTTTCAAGTCGGCGTTTATTTATTTGTTAAAAAAGAAGTATTTTGTTTTTTAATTTTTTTAGTTCTATAATTGATTTGTATTTATTATTACGATCGGGGCGCCTAAATGCGCATAAATGCGACAGCGCCGTTCGAAGAAAACTGTTGACATAGATCGCAGCGCAGTAGTGCTGTAGCTTCCATTCCTTTTTTTTTGTCTTACTGTCTCAGCCCGAAAGCTCCGACGATTTCATCGAAGCGGCCAGTAGGAGGCACACTAGAGTGCCACCGGCGCGAAGATGTCGAGAAACCCCTAAGAGTTACACGATGCGAAATAGCTTCTATTCCATTCCATCAGCTCTTTTTATACCCCACTGCAGGGGCTCAGGCTTCCCCTCGAGATGTGGAAGCTCCAGCATCGGCTTAACAACATGAAATTATAAATCCCAGACGCAACGCCTGAACAACTAAAAAAATAGAGCTCAAACACAGATTTGGGGGTATCTTACGACTTTCGAAACTGTATCAAAATCCGTTGCAAGGTTTAGAAATGTTAAATCTAAGCAATCCAAAGATCAACAACACACAAATAAATATATTAAAAAAATATATTCAATCGGACAAATTGTAAATGTAAACCATTGTCGAATCAATTTCATCACGCACACCAAATTTCATAAGAATTAGTCCACCGGTTCAGAGACACACACGGACAGATGAAATAGACATATCGACTGACCCATTGGCCGAGCGGTTACAGGCCCTAACTGCGACGCCAAGGGTCGCCGCGAGTTCGATGCCCGCCCGGAACAAATATTTGTGTGCATGAACATGTCTAATTGTTTCGTGTCCGAGTGTAAAAGTACCTATTTATGTAGATGTATATTCCAAAAATATATATATAAGTATGTGTATATCAGTGGTGTAGTACCCCATACTTGCTTACTTTAGGACTAGATGGCGCTGTGTGGGATGTCCCAGGTATTATTATACATAAAGATAATTATTTTACAACTTCCTGCGGAATAGGTATACATATACTTAGTAACATTTAGATGGTATTGCAACAGTAACTAAAAGCTGTGACAAAAGACTACAAAGATGGACGAACTCGTGTTTGAATAAGCAATGTAAACTTGGAGGAACTTGAAATTGCGAAGAACAAAGCGCACAGCTTTATATTATTGCCTTCAAGCTATTGCTATATGGCAGTAGTTTAATTTGGTCTAGACCGAATCTCATACCGGCGGACATGTGATTTGTCCTGCGAAGACAAAAATTAAATTTGCCAAGAAAGTACCTATCTATATCTATGTTATAAAGAGAAAAATTGTTTTTTTTTTGTTTGTTACAGATAAATTAAAAAACTAATTGAATTTAAAAATTCTTACACATATAAAAAGGGACATTATTAGTGTCATTAGCGAGTAACATTTGCTATATTTTACTTTCAAACTAGCTTTACGACCACGACTCCGCTCGCGTGGATTACACATTGGCACCGGGGTCTGGGACCACTATAATTTTTTTTTTAACCGGAAAAGGTACGGTTTCTGTGGGATAATTATTATTCGCGCTAAAATGGATGAACAGATATTGATGAAATTTGGAGTGTCTAAGGCGTAGAATAACAGACAGGGCAAATTTATCTCGGAAAATATGATTCCTTTAACATAGCTAACGGAATTTACTGAAAGGTATAGCAGTAAGCATAGAGATTTCTTAGGTAGTTAATCAAATCAAATATCTTTATTTCGTAACTTGAAATACGTCACGACAGAGCACTGAACTATATACTAGTAGAACAGGCGGCACGAACAAAATCTGTGCGCTCGGAACTATCACCTTGTTTCTACCACATTGATTTTTCTACCAAGTATAGTACACTGTATTATACATGTCTCATACATGTTATACTTGGTTCGATTCCATTAGAATACACAAATTTGCAAGTAATATACAAGTCTTTAGTAGGTATTATACATGTCGTGACATTACTTGTAGTTAAAACAAGTATGGCGGCAACGGTAGAAAATAATGTAGGTAACAAAAATTAGTTTTAGATAGTTTTAGTTTTGTTTTGATTAATTATCGACGATAAGTTATGCCACTATCTTTTTCTTCGTAGTTTACTCGTTTTTAACACCCACGACGGCATTCTTGAATTTTGTTTAATCACGTTTATGGCACGCGGTCGCACGATGAGCATAGACGAATGACTGAATGAATTGTTGCCAAGCGGCAACAACGCATGGCGTAAACATTTGGTTCGCGGTGTCGTTTCTATACCCTAGTAATATTAGTTCTATGCACAAGAGTGAATTTATTACTATGTGGAAGAACGTCATTACAAAGGCGCAATTAAAAAGTGCTGGTTCCTCTCAGAAGAATACGTAAGAAACTGAGGGATGCTCATTGTAACAAAATTATAAACAATTTTTAACAATACGTTTAAATGTTAATATCATTGAAACAAACTGATAGGTAGGTTAAGTTTCAAAATGTTCTAGAAACTCTTACAGTCTTCTGAAGCGTCGCATTCCTTTAGCTGTTCCGGTACAATTGGGTAATCCACGCGGACGAAGCTGGGGTGGAAATATAGTATTAAATATTTTGAAGCTAATTCTTTACAGTGGTATCAGGAGAAGTATTCAAATCGTGCATTACCTAATCATAAAGACGCCATTAGCTAATTTGGTTTTATTCAGTAAGAAATGTAAATCTTATAACTATCGACCCTATACATCTATACTAATATTATTAAGCTGAAGAGTTTGTTTGTTTGTTTGAACGCGCAAATCTCAGGAACTACTGGTTCAAATTGAAAAATTATGGTTGTGTTGGATAGTCCATTTATCGAGGAAGGCTATAGGCTATACTACATCACGCTACGACTAATAGGAGTGGAGCATCAATGAAAAATGTTGCAAAAACGGGAAAAATTATTCCTTTTGAGAGCTTCCGTCGCGCGCGCTGCGTAAACAGTTGATGTTAAGCAAAAATCATGTATCACGGAATTGTTCCCCTTTAAAGGTTCTAACCAAAAGTCCGCAACACCATATGTGTATCTTTTAAGGTTAACTTACTATAACCTTTTTTATGACAATCAAATTTGTTCTAACATTATGTACTATTTGCGAAGATGTTTTTTAAACGTAATATTAATCCTTATCAAATGAAATACGTTAGTTGTCTTAAGCATTTCATGCATATTATAATTGCCCTTTACACCACACAATTTAAATTAATATCTTAGCAGTTTTTATCGAAATATGAAAACTATAGCGGGAGAAAATAAATTCGCTGTCTGCCTCTGTTAGTTAACTTTTTACTCCCAAACCATGCAATAGACTTTGATAAGGTTTTCAGTATTATCTTATTTTCTTATTATCTTATAATCTATTAATCTATATTATAGAAATACTTATTATAAAGCTGATGAGTTTGTTTGTTTGTTTGTTTGTTTGTTTGTTTGAATGCGCTAATCTCTGAAACTACCAGTCGGATTTGAAATTATTTTTTTTTTGCCTTTGATAGCCTGAATCTAGCGGAGGGTTATAGGCTATATATATATTGAAAACGAACTGTCTGTCTATTCGAGCAAATAGGTTTCGGCCAAAACAGCTTAACCGATTTTTATGAAACTTTACACATATGGAAAGGATGTAGTCAAAAGTGACATACAGAACTTTTTGTATGTCTGTCTGTACGTCCATCTGTCTAAACCAATTTTAATGAAACATCACAAGTATGAAAAGAAGGTCGTCAAAACTAACAAATGTTACTTTTTGTCCGTCTGTCTGTCTGTACGTGTAAGGTTGTCAAAACTAACAAATGTTACTTTTTGTCCGTCTGTCTGTCTATTTGAGCTAATCTCCAAAACGGCTAAACAGATTTTAAGGAAACTTTACAGACGGGAAAGAAGGTTGTCAAGAGATTTGACATTAGCTACTTTTTGTCCGTCTGTTTGTCTGTACGTCTATGTGTCTATTCAATTCAATTTTATCTATTCGAGCTAATTTCCACTACGGCTGAACAGATTTTAATGAAACTTTGCAGACGTGAAAGAAGATTGTCAAGAGTGTCATAAGCTACTTTTTGTGTTTGTTTGTCTGTCTATCTGTCTGTCGTTTGTCCACACTGATCTATCAACTACTACAGCCAAAACTACTAAGTCTAGGAAGCTTAAATTTATAACATAGGTTTATTTTATAACGTGAGCCTTTCTTAACTTAATGTTAAGAAAGGCTTTTTTAGACATTTCAAACTTAAGGATGGGAATGGAGGGACTCAAATAATGACGTGTTTCAGGGTTTTTAGATTTCCACATTTTAAGGGTGGGAAACGGCAGATGAAAAATTTTATCGGTTTTTTTAAAGGGTGGAAGGGGAATGAAGATTGAAAGTTTGAATGGGTGTAACTAAAATTGGTTCCAGCAAAAAGTACGTATATAAACCATCTCGAACGTTAATAGTACCTATAACAGGAATTCGTAGTCTACGCAAGCGAAGCTGCGGGCGGTCGCTAGTTCTTATGATAAATTCGGAGTGAGACAAGAAAAGCCAGCCAAGTGCGAATCGGACTCGTGCTTTGAGGGTTCCATATCTATACTAATATTATAAAGCTGAAGAGTTTGTTTGTTTGTTTGTTTGTTTGAACGCGCAAATCCTAGGAACTACTGGTTCGAATTGAAATTTTTTTTTTTTTGTGTTGGATAGTCTATTTATTGAGGAAGGCTATAGGCTATACGTATAAAATAATATTGTCTGTCTGTCTGTCTATTCGAGCAAATCTCCAAAACGGCTAAACTGATTTTGATGAAACTTCACAGATGTGGAAAGGAAGTGGTCAAAAATGACATACTTTACTTTTTGTATGTCTGTATGTACGTCCATCTGTCTATTCGAGCTAATCTCCAAAACGGCTAAACCGACTTTAATGAAATTTCGCAGGTATGAAAAGGAGGTGGTCAAAAGTGACATACGTTACTTTTTGTCCGTCTGTCTGTCTGTAAGTTTATGTGTCTATTCGAGCTAATCGCCAAAACGGCTGAACAGATTTTAATGAAACTTTGCAGACGTGAAAGAAGGTTGTCAAGAGTGACATCAGCTACTTTTTGTGGCTGTCTGTCGTTTGTGCTCACTGATCTATCAACGTAGATAAAGCCGAAACTACTAAGTCTAGGAAGTCGAAATTTGGAACAGTGGTTTATTTTATAACGTGAGTATTGATTTTTAAGAAAGGAATATTTGGAAATTTCAAATTTAAGGAGGGAGGGATGGAGGGCCTTTGTATGAGAGTCTTTGTTATATAAATAAAAAACTAAATGTGGCACTCGAGGACTGCCGCGGTAAAGCTATTGCACATTTTGTATCAACTTATGCAATTATAATTATTTATTAATTTTATTTATGCAGTTTTTTTTTGTTATTATTTTTTCTTCATTTTTCTTCAAATCTTTATGACGCTGATAATATGCCCTTTGACGTGCATTAGTTTTTTTTTTCTTTTTAGCTCTTTACGCTTTTCTTCTCTATAAAACGAAAATATCTAGGTATAAATAATAGGTATAAATAATTAGGTATAAATAGTGTAATGATACACCAAAACAAAATTATTCATTTAAAAAAAATAACGATATTAAGAAGTGATTATCGAATTTCGCGCGATGTACCTTTATATAGATATAATATCATATATAGGTACTTTCTCTGCGCGGCATTCATGTGCATTATCTATACACCAAATACAAAGATAGGTACTGAATAGTACCTACACATGCTTGGTTTGATGGTTTCTGTTATATACATAATGAAGAATGAATTTATTTATTTATATATATATATATATATTAAGAATCTAAATTGAGAATTTAAACTATACGTGTGTGTGTGTTTGTGTGTATAAAAGAGGGCTACTTTTAATATCGCTCATTTTAATATCAAAAATTTCGGTTATCTTTATAGCAGTATTATATTTTCAATTCAAAATTAATACTGCATTTGTGATAATAATAAAATGTATGTATATAAATTACTCACTCATTTTCTTTCACTACTTTTTCGTGACTTTCTTCATTAATAATAGGTGCAACAGATTATAATAGATGGCGCTGTTTTAAAAAACGTTCATCGCGCTATCAAAATTTTTCTCCGTGCGGCCTGGAAAGCGTGAGGTTTTTTTCGTTACGGAATTTCTCGATTCGCACCCCGCGCTCAAAGGCCCGCGATAGAAGCTATGCAATAGCCTAACCTTCTGCAACTGAGGTGGTAGTCTGTCAGACACCGTTGAATTAAAAAACGTTGCCAGATTGCAAGGTGGCGTGATATATTTCTGTCTCGCTCAGTACCTTCCTACGATAGCACGCTCCAACGGCCAGTGCAGCGCGAGCGGCGGCGCGGTGTACACGTGTAGAGTTACGAGCTGTAGGTGTCCCACAGACGTAAGTACAGCAATAAACACTGATTCTGTTAGACGTCACCTCACTAATCTCTTTTTAAATCCATATTAACATATTATTGATGCCATAGTGTTTCGTAGACGTAACCTCATACTTAATTTGTAAAAATAATTTTCTGCATTTCTTTTTCAGATGTCGACACAAAGTAATATTAACATAACTCTCAAAAGAGACTGTAGTTTACACACAAACCGTTGTTGTGTGTGTAAAAAGCACATCTGCTTACAGTGTTCGTCTAATTTGTGTCAAGATTGCCAATTAAATTTGTAGTTTAAGGGTTAACTTTGAGACTGATTTATGCCTAAATGAACCATTGAATCTCATTAAATTTACTGATAAAGATATATTATAAGTTTTCAAAGAAAATACTAATAAGTTTTTGAAAGTTTTATTGTTATTTTTTTTTGCATAGTTTTGTATAATAAGATCAAAAAGCCTGGAAATTTCCGAACTCAATAAATGATTATATAATACCATCTTCTTTTATTTCTAAAACAGTATTCATGTGTTTTTTCATGAAACGGTAACATTTTATTCATATTGTATAAAAAAAACTTATACACTCTTGCATTTTCATAATATTATCAGTATATAATAATTACGTCTGACAGACTACACCTCAATCGTATTGTTTCTACAGAGTCACCTCAGTCGCAGAAGGTTAATAATGATGTGTTTCGGGGTTTTTGTATTTCCACATTTTAAGGGTGGGAAACGGGAGGTGAAAAAAATGGGAGTATCGGTTTGCTTAAAGGAGTGGGGAGGATGAAGATTGAAAGTTTGAATGGGTGTACCCAATATTAGTTTCAGCAAAAAGTACTTACATATAAACCATTTCGAATGTTAATACTACCTAAAACAGGAATGTATAGTCTACGCAAGCGAAGCTGCGGGCGGTCGCTAGTAGTTAATAATAGTAATACCTAGTACATCCCAAAATAAGCATGTATTAGTAGTGTAAAATTGGGGAGTCTGGCTCACATTTTGTATGGTATATAATTGGGGAGTCTGGCTCACTTTTTCGTTATTTGCTGAAAACCGTGGTCCGTTTTAAAAGTCTCGCTTCGCTCTCACGGACCACGGTTTTCAGCAAATAACGAAAAAGTGAGCCAGACTCCCCAATTATATACCATACAAAATGTGAGCCAGACTCCCCAATTTTTTTTCTCGGAAAACACGATCTCTACCAACAGTTAGTATGAGCAAACGTATATTGACGTGTTTATCGTAACTCGCTGCCTGAAGCCAAATCGCAAATTTAAGACTAGATATTAATTTTAATTTAATATTTCCACGCGTTCCTAAGAAAAACGGTACAGACAGACAGACAGATAGAGACAAACAAACAGACAAACATACGGACTACGAAGTAATCTTTTATGGGTTCCTTTTTTTACTTTTGAAGTAACGAATACTAAAAAATTTAAGATTATTAGTTGTCAATTATTGTTTACCACGTTTACTATGCATTATATTCTTTCTAAATAAAATTTATATATCTAAATCTCGTCTAACATCAATAAAAGTCAGTCTAAAATTAAGTAATGTTATTTTTTTAATATACGTAAGTATTTTTCAAGGGTTTTAACCAAATATGGCTAAAATCCGAAGAAACCAAACAAATTCAAAAGAGCTTAGCTTTCTTTAACGTAGGTAATCTTGTTATGGCGTGTCTTTAAAAATTGTCATTTTATATAATCCTGTTAATATCTATGGTTAATATAAGTTTTGCTTCATATGATTGCATATTATTTTTTAATTGTTAAAGCAAAGGCAAGAAAATTATAACTATTAATTATTTCTAAACTTAACATTTCAATACCTACCTACATATAGACCGAACTGTTCAAAAACTTATTTTATAATTGAATAAAACAGTTGAGACAATAGACAATGCATAACTAAAAAAAAATGTTTATACCATATTATTTAGAGAATATTGTTTTTATAAAAGTATTTTTAATTGCGTGTAAAAAAAATTCGAATGACTATACAAACTGCCAGATAAAAAAATTTCAATACATATTAATTATAAAATATAAGTACCTACCAAATCGGTTAGCGAAAATATTTTATTATAATAAATAAGATTAAATATCTAGTAATTGATTCTTATTAATCATCCAATTAAAACTCATTAAACCAGTCGAACATAATAATCGAATCAATTTCGAAATACATAAAAACAAACAAGCTTTCACATAATAAAAACAAATGAACGTAAACACAATGCGTTTACAAACTATACGCAATATTACATTAATTTTCTTTATTTTTATTCAAAATAAGCAAATACTCACTGTATGCTGTCTTGAGAATAATAAAAACACAAAAATTCAAACACTAAAACATACGAACAGGTTTTTTTTTTCGAGAAAAAACGCACAGAAACACTCCAAACGCGGGTCTAAATCGTACTAAGGGTGAAGGGTCTAACAAAGCTTGTAGAGTTATGAGTGGGTTGTCAGGTTACAAAAAAAAAGTTCCCAGAAAAAATACCCCGATTTAGTGGACAATCTCACTTTTATATAATCCTTAAGAAATTTCGAGGTCATTTTGCTAACAGATACTTTGTAAAATCACCTCAGCACCGATAACTACTGAGGAAGAAAGGTACTTCAGTGGCGACCATGAACCGAACAATATCGCGTGGGATGGCCCCCAATTAGTTAGAGAGACCACCCAGTAAAACTGAGCTGCCATCGTTTACCACTGGCCCAAGATTTTGCGTCGTGGAGATCTATATTCCGGGAAATAGGTGTACTTTTGGCACATAACTAACACTTCACAGACTGAAAAATTACGGAAACTAAATTGTTTAGGTGTGTCTAGCCATATATTGAATTAAGGTTTTTTTTTCGCACACTATATAGTTCAATTTAAAAATCCATATTAAAAATGCAAAGAAAAATCTTTAGTGATTTTTAAATGTAAATGAATATTTATAAATCTTTTTTTGGGTAATAAGATATGAGGCTCTAGGTCTATAAGAAATTAAATGTTTACATGTAAGTTATGTACAAGACTGTTTGTCTGTAATAAATAAAAAATAAAATAAAATATTTCACGAGATGCACCGGGTATTTGATCAAACGTAATCCAAATTTATAGATTATGCAGAGTTTACTGAACTAAACCAAAAGTTTCAGATGAGCAGAAGGCGCAAACTAACAGCTACCAAAAAAACATGTTTGAAGTGTGACTTTATAATTTTTTTTTTTTCGTATTTGTTCAGTTTAGTTACCTCTACTCGCTCTATAAATTTTGGGCTGCGTTCAGCCGATCACCTGGTACACAAGAAGTCGATAACAAGAGTTTCCCCTTTTCCACCGTGAGATTAAAAAATTACAAAAGTTCAAGAAAGTAGCACTTCAAAAATACTTTAAACTAAAACTGTTTCGATCAAGATACAAAGATTTTTTTAATCGGTACCTTACATATTTAGATCATAATTGGTTATAATTATCTACTGAATTGACCGATGAATCTTGTCACTCAATGAAATGGTTAAAACAGGTATTTATAACATTCTTTAACTTACCTGTACTACGATCAGCCATTTTAAAGATAATTCCGTTTTGTAACCACAACACGTCTTCGAGTGACGATGTCCAGTAACCCAACTGACCGCATGCGATAAAACCGACACTATTCCCAACAAATATAAGGCTCATACATCCAGAAAATACTGAATCTGTCTTTCTACGCCCTAAAAGTACGCCCATCTCTGTGACTATTAGGTCTGTATTTCAGTGGACGTTTGATTAGATTAAAAGACCAATGATATTAAAAATTGGCACCATTTTTCCCGGGTGAAGGTCCCATTAAATACAAAAATAATTGAAATGGAAAATCAAAGTGAGATAACTAATACGAACGATGAGTCAGATTGCGAGGGAAAGTTGAGGTCAAAATAGAAAACCAAGTCATTACAAGTACAAAAATAGGAAAAGAAAAGAATTGTTATAGAGACTTTATGAATAGTCACCCAAGCTGGCAGGTAAAAATTAGCTAATAGAACATTCTTTGGTATCTATTACTCGAAACAATGGTTGCTTAGCGGATGAGCCAAGTGAGGCTGAGCCCCATTCATAGCAAATGATCACAACAGCTGATCTCAATTTATTCAAAAGCTTTTATTTTGCAATAACAGTTACAATAAAACGTACTAATTATTCATAATCAGTTTGTTGTAATCAACTAATTTAAAATGCTTCTGTAAAACTAACAATTTAAACCTATTTTGTGACTTAGGTAGCTGTCTACAAATCTACTTATGAGGAGGTGAACAAAAGTCAAATTAGCCATATACTACTTCATGAACTGTTCACTAAAAACTTTCTCTTCAACTGCTCCATCTAGTAATACCTAATTAATCACAGGAAAAAAATATTTATTTATTTATTATGTTTACCTTAATAGTAATTTATTTGCAATACTTAGCTCCACAGCAAACTCAGTTTCATACTTTAAAAAATATCTTAACTCCAGTATAAATTTGATAAAATAAGTACATAAGCAAACAAAAGAAATAAACTTTACCCCATAATCTGGCAAAATATACTAATATGGCAACACTCTATACCTGCTTAAGCGCTCTCCGTTACACATGCGCAGTGTAAGGACCCTTACACACAAACATAACTACAAATGCATTCCTAGACATTCCGATTTACTAGCTTATGCTTGCGGGTTTGTGCGTCTTTTGGACATCATTAAATAGACAATGAAATAGGTACCTACTTTATTTTGATGTCTCTCTTTTACCTGCTGTATCAATATTGAGAAAATTCAGTTTATAGATATTCGCCAAAAAATACAATACCCGGATAAAATAGTTCATGTTTGCTTCATTTATTTACTCTTAGAGAATCTTAGGTAGCAATAAACTAATAATAATAATCAAGAAATATCAAACTTATTGATTAGACAGACCATAAAGTAATTATCATTGTTTTAAACACCGTTTTAAAGAAACATTTTGTTAAATCACACATTAAATGTAATAACCGAATTTTTATTGTTTAAGCAGTATGAATTTTACATGTAGGTTACACAAAATTCTACTTTACAGCGAATTTTTCGAAACATAAACTGGTGTAAGTACATTTGATCTCTATGCATATTTTTTTACTCTTTTTCTTGTCACAATGCGGTATCTATATGAGACTCTATGAATATCCCTGAAATTATATAATCATTTCATATTATTATTTATTGGGTGATTTAACAATTAGAATTGTATGTTGGTAACTTTGTCTAAATGGAGCCACGCGGTACGACAACAAAAAAGTGGCCTACTTTTATATGCTTGTTTGTGTGCCTAAACAGAACACACTGTCGCCACGCCATACTAACCATATATTTATCGTCCGTGTGTGCGTGAATTATAACCGAACAGTCAGGTGCTATTTTTTTCCTTAGTTTTTGATGCCAATTTTTTATCTAGAGAAGTATATTATCAAAGTTTGACAACTTCTCTGTGGAAAAAAGTTTAGTTTCCATAAAGCAGTTAAAGTTGTGCCCCAAAGCTTTATCGCAAACCATTCACTATCTCCTTAATCGTATAATATCATCAATTAATTATGAATCATAAATATATTTTGTGCAGTTCTGAGTTTCACGCAGTAATATAATTCGATACATTAAACATAAAAATGAGTACGATTTTACAGTAAAATTTCGACTATTTATGGCTAATATTGCCTCTGTACGGTTAGTAGATGCCACAGCGGCGGTAACTAGCTTATTGAAATTAGTCAGAGGTCGTTGACTTCGTGATCTACGTTGTAGTGCTAATTACCGCCACGCCGGAGTCCACTCGCCCAACAATAACAATATTAACCGTAAAATTTTTATATTTTTGAAATATGTTATACTTATTCGTCGATACTTTATCACCAATTTCAATACGATCCATCAATAAAAATCATCATCATCAGCCCATTTTTACCCCACTGCAGGGGCTTAGGCCTCCCCCAGGGTGAGGAGGGGGGCTTGGAGCTTAAGTCCACCACGCTGCTCCACTGCGGGTTGGGAACTGTAACGACCGCCATCTATTGCCAGCGTCCGGGACCGACTGCTTAACGTGCCCTCCGAAGCACGGTGTCAGTCATATTGTGTACTTAAGTCAGAAAAACTCATTGGTACACGCCCGGATTCGAACCATGGCCCTATGGCCTTATAAATTTGAGACAGGTTCATTGCGCTCTGGGCTATCACGACATCAATAAAAATACATTGTGTATTATGTACTAGTTATTGCTCCCATATTATTTAATCGTAAAACCCAAAACATGGAAAATCATTCCATGAACCAGCGCCGCTATCGCCACAAACGACTGCAATAAATCTGGGGACTCTGCACACGACACTTGACTGACGGCCGTGAATATATTACTGAAGATTATTGCAAAAAATATAGCGCGTAATACTTTTACATGCTATGGGTACTTTTGTTGTGATACTACATATAGACCGATTGGATTAATGATTAAAAACATGAAATTTTAATAGATAACATATGTTTTCCAGCCAAGTGCGAGTGGGATTCGCACAAGAAAGATTCCGTACCATCGTACAATATTAAAAAAATATTTAAAAAAAAGTTTTGTCATTGGAAATGACTTTCATTTCGTTGGATTAATGGGGGTCATTTGGGAGTTTTGTGAGACAGGCAGATTGCACGAAGAGTTTTCAAGATATCGGGATGAACATGGTGTCAAAAGACGCAGCTCGGCGAGCTCTACAAGATGGCATTAGACAATTTGGAAAAAGTTCAAAAACAAAAAAATTATCGGCAAAAAACGAAAAAAATCGCAATTCTTTTTCCCGATTTTTAATTTGGGCGCCCGATACCTCCATAACTAGGTCCGAATAAGAAAAAAAGAAAAAAACGGCTCGGGGTAATTAGACGGGAGATCGATTAAGACTAAAATTGTTAGAATCGGATAACCGGAAGTAGTGGCTAAGGGTGCCCTTAGTTGGAAGTCGGATATGCGTCGGTGTTACATTTCGTACTAATTCGGTTTGTTCGATCGAAATATCGTATAGAATGTTATATTTCGAAGTTTTAAGCTTATTCAGATACAGTTGTGTTATTTTTTTGCGAAAAAAAATTATTTTGAAAAATTGTGTGTTTACTTTATTCCGTTTGGTTCATTTCCAATGTCGTAAGAAGTTCGTGCGAAAGCTGGAGATCCGTTGATTTTTATATAGGGACCCCATTCAATTTTTAACTTTATTTCATTTTTATTATTGGTTGCTATAGCGGCCATAGTAGTACATACCTACATTGTAAAAATGTCAAGTGTAAGCAATGATCTCATAACCACCAATCACCAAAATCTCGAAAAAATTACTTTTCTTGTATGGGGACCCCCTTTAATTTTTAACTTTATTTTGTTTTTGACGACCGCTTAGCCTAGTGGGCAGCGACCCTGCCTTCGAAACTGGAGGTCTCGGGTTCGAATCCCAGGTCGGGTTAGTATTTATATGATGAATATTAATACTGGCACCGGGTCTTGTTTGTTATATGTATGTGGTGTCTTCGCTTGGTACCCAAAATATAAGCTAATGCTTAGTTTAGGACCTAGAGGTCTCGGGTTCGAATCCCAGGTCGGGTCAGTATTTATATGATGAATATTAATACTGGCACCGAGTCTTGGTTGTTATATGTATGCGGTGTCTTCGCTTGGTACCCAAAATACAAACTAATGCTTAGTTTGGGACCTAGACGTTGTTGTGATTGTGTGTGCTATTATAAAAAAAAAAAAATATTTGTTATTATAGCGGCCATAGAAATACATATTTTGTAAAAATTTCAAGTGGACCTATTCCGTATCAGACGATATAGCCGCGTGACAGATGGACGGTCGGAAATCAGAGGCTTGGTAATAGGGTGGCCGTTCGTACCCTTTGGGTACGGAACCCTTAAAAATAATAAAATCGCACTGCGCTTTAGTTGATACACGATAAACTAAACAGTAAACATTACCTGGCATTAGGTACGTTTATTTGAATTTCGCACATATTTCAAACACTAACAAATTAACTTCGAAAAGGAGGAGGTTCTGTTTTCGTCTGTTTTTTTTGCTTTTCTTATGTATGTTCACCGATATCTTTGTCGATTTGGAAAATTCTTTTTTTGTTTAAAAGGGGTATACTTTGGAGGTGTTCTCATTGAAACTGAGTCAGTATCTGATGATGGGATCCTAGGTAAATCGAGGAACACCCCCAAATCTTATAAACACGCATAGTGTTTTTGAACGCTGTTTTTTAGTTATTCAGGTGCTTGCATTTGGGAGTCATCACCTCATGCTGCTAAGCTGAAGATGGAAGATACAGCAGTCCTTATCGGTTAGGGATAAAGGGATAATACTGTACCGTCTCATGAGCAGCGTGTTTACAAGCCCTATTTATATATTAAATAAAAATAAATTACAGTAACTCATAACTAAAAAATTTAAAAAAATAATTAAAAATAATATTTTTGTTTTTTAAAGAAGAGAGCATTATTGGGTGGCATTTAGTTTATGAGATCGTTGCCAACTCAGACACTTTATAAGTAAATGTGTGCTTACAAGGTAATTATAATTAGAACAATGATATATTTACGCATAAAAGTACAAATTGACTTGACTAGAAGCGCTAGCCGTATGATGGCGAGTTTTAGTCCGAGTTTCAGTACGCAAGGCCCCGTGCGGCGCTCTTCTCCTCCGAGAAATCCCCGCACACCGGTTTCAACGCCCCGAAAATGAGAAATGTCACTTCGATACTGTGAACTGAAAGATGGATGGCAAGTTCGTACCTTGGATTGTGAAATTATGAAACCTTTACCAATAGTTAGACGTAAAATTAAAATATACAAAAACAAATTATTCATTCACCGGGAACCTGGCACAGAAAAATGCAGATGAGAAATAGTTCATCACATTTTGTGTATCAGAACGTTTTTTTGGCATCTTACACGCATGAATTGGAACATAATTAAAAGTAAGAAGAGAGAAGAAGGAACGTAATGTATTGAATCATTACTGGGTGGTCATTATTCGGTAACCCCCGTAATTAATGTTTATAGCTTGTTGTAATCAAATGTAGGGGAGACCGGGTACAAACGTAACACTTTGTATTTCGACACTGGTTTCTAACTAATTATCATATCTTTGATGAAATGAATATAGCCACGTATAAATTTCGTTTATACTCCACAAATTTGTATTTAAGTTTACTTCATTACTTGATGTTTATTATGAATTGGAGAGACTTAAAAATAAATTGCCGATTGTTACTTTCGACCCCGAGGTCAGGGCAAAAGTAACACAGCGTGGGTCGAAAGTAACATGATAAAGGTTTATGTAATAATTATGAAATGCAGTATCAAATTAAGTTATTATTTATTAGAAAAATATGTTTTATTAAAGGAAATGTTTATTTGTACTTTTAACATTTGAACAGTACCTACTTCTTTAATGAATGAACAATATAAACAAAACAAAAGTAAACAAAACAATTATTGACTTCTCATCATCCCATGGCAAACATTATATTTTTTTACCAGGGCTCTAATTGTTCCGATATCATTTAAATATTTGTCAGCAGCTAATCTGTAGATTTTCATGTCAGTGGTCTTTCGTGCCGTCTTTCTTACCCGTTGTCGTGGCATTCTGTTGATATAAAAAAAACATATTATGAAAATAAACCGTAAGTAAATCATACTCATCACATTACATAGCACTCCGGGGACAAAAGTAACATGTTACTTTTGTCCCTGTAGCGCATGTTGCTTTCGTACTCACCCACGTTTTTGACAAATAATGAATGCCTACCTAAAAAAGAAACTTGCTACGCAAAAATAAATAACAACACTGTGTAACCAATGTAATCAAGAATGACTATACAAATAGGCACACTGATAACATCATTTTAATACTACTTAATCACTAAATGAATAAATGTCAAAAAACTTACTTTTGGTTCGCAAAATCACATGATATCCTCTAAACATCCTTACAACGCAGTGCGTGCGCGGCGACTAAGTGAAAGCCGGGGAAAGTATTGTTGGCTATCTCATGACAGTAGCGGGGCCGCGTTTCGACTATTGGATAAACCTACAGAGCATTTGTTTCTTTCGACCTGCCGTTACTTTTGTCCCCGGTCTCCCCTAATAGGTATATTGTTACAACTTTGAGCATTTTTCATAATATGAATCCTTCACTAGGCACCGACAAGATCACAGTATTTTTCCTCTCTTGATTTTTTATATACGCGTTAGGTACGTGTGTATAAAATTATAAAATATATTTTTATAATTTATAGTTACCCATCGATATTTGATGTGTTTTTATTGTATCAAATTGAGAATCAGAGAAGCCTAGTGTGGCAGAGTGTAATAATCCCGAACTGTGTACATTTTAAGGAAAATAAACGATTAATATTGTTACATGTCCTTTTGTTCCCTAAGGGATCCATTGCTGGGTAGGTAAAAAGAAATTAACGAATAAAATATTTTAAATTATAAAGTAATTTGAATTATAATATTAAAAATAAAAAGTATTTTCATAAGTAAAGCTGTTGCCATATTTTGAAGTACTTTATATAATAAAAACAAAGAAAACATGCAGTAATCTGAATAAAAATGTTATTTTTTCATTTTTAATATTTCTCCCAAGCTGTATATAATTGGGTCTGTTCGGAGATTCACGATCACTAAGAGAAGTTGTCAGTGCATTGTTTATATATTTTATTTTATATTTCTTATATTTAATTTATATTTTTATATTTATTTATATATAATTTCATAATTATTAAATGTATACTTATAGTTAGATATTCAAGTTTCATTGTACAAGTTGTTTGTTGTCCTAAATAAATAAAATAAAAATAAATCTCTTGTCTTCTGCTGAAGTTAATGAAAAAAAAGTACTTATCTATAGAGTATTTTAATTCTCTATTATCTTACGTTTATAACATATAATGTTTCAAGTAACAATTCTAGTGATTAGAAGTTAGAATCATAAAAATGTTTTATTTTTCATAATACTGTCGACAGCTTTATACGATTTTTAATGGTGTGGCATTTTGATGATGTAATGGTGAGCTCCCTAACAGTTTAACTTAAATTGTTTGATTTTGAAAATTCCTAGATGTGGCATTAAAAAATATTAAATCATGTTTAAGTCTTTTACTGCTTTAACACAACAACAATGGAATCTAGTATGGTATTTGACAGATAATATGAAGTTTACAGTGTTGCGTATAAAGAACTTCTCCATGAACATTTTAGTAATTATCTAATCAGGGTCAAGTTGTACAGATAAATTAGTAAGCTACATGTGTTTTAACTAGTGTCTTAAACACAAAGACATTTTTGTTATAATTTCACAACTTAAAATAAATTCAGGTACCACATTTATGGGGACTCGCCGTTGTTTATGACTCTATTAAAACCAATCGCTGCTGTCAAATTAATTTACTCTATCTATTTACGTGTCTCGATAGCTCAAGCGCAGCGAACCTGTTTCAAAGCTATAAGGCCATGTTGCCGTGGTTCGAATCCGGGTTTGCCACCACCAGTACCACCAGTGAGTTTTTTCTGACTTAAGTAAATTAACTATTACTGACTTCGTGCCTCGGAGAGTTCCCAGAGTTACAGTTCCCAACCCGCAGTGGAGCAGCGTGGTGGACTTAAGCTCCAAGCCCCCCTCCTCACCCTGGGGGTGGCCTAAGCCCCTGCAGTGGGGTAAACATGGGCTGATGATGATGATGATGATGAAATATCTAAATTCAGTTCAATAATCGATGGTTCGATCAATATCGATTAGAACGCAGCTATATGGATATATGACATTATACTTCAATGTCAGTGTCAGTCATGTCATTTGAACTGATTCGCTTTTCATATTTCGCAAGTGAATGTGTTTTTCTGTTTTCTTTGTTTCTGTTGTTTTTTTTTACGACTTGTGTTGGAATAGATGACTTTGGCTTCGATTGCTTCATGGCTGACCGTTTGCTTAAACATTGGCCACTGTACCCTGCTAATCATATTTACTTTATTTAAATACGTTCTTTAATTTGAGGGGAGAGTTTACCCTGTCGACGAGAAGAACATTAAATGTTTGATAGTTATGAAACCCATGAACATTTTGTATGGGAAAATGTTTTTTTATTATATTTTTTTTTTTGTCGATTTTCCAATATTTTTAATAGTTATTCTGCTATTCAGGACGGAGACAAATACAACAAATAAAAACCTATGAAAATCAGTTCAGCCGTTCTCGAGTTATAAGTGTTCGAACAAACCCAACTTTGAAGAAGATACTATCTTTCTTGTCGGTTTAGAGATACTTGGCCATTCCCGACTGTTGCGAAAATTGCGGAATAGTAACCTTGTGATATGTTCCAATTTGTGACCAATTTCTAACCAATAACATTCAGGCCCTAGTTTCTATGAAAACCGGGTCTGTCCTTTGGTAACTTTGCGTGTAGACCAAGCTTTTATATCAGTTAGGCTATATAAGTTTTACTCGTAATAAGTCAGTGTTAAAAACTACTTGTTGCATCGTCTTTACTCGTAATTAGCAAGGTAAGTTGATTTTATCACCATAATCGTTTTTTGTTTCACGTTGCAAACTTGACACGTTTGGGTGGAAATTACAATAAACTTTAATCATTTTTCGAGCAGGTGCGAGGAAATGGAGTCTGGTGGATCCCTTTTTTTTTTTTTTTTGTTTAGTGAGGGCCGAATCTGCTTACAGACATCTGCGCGCCCGACCTACCGCGCAGATAGTGCCGGGTTGGGATTTCTACACAGAAGGTGCAGCCCGACCGGCTAAACGACTCCTCAACCTATACTCCGGAGAGCGTATAGGATTTGACATGACGACGACCGGACGCATTGAGGATGCTTCGGTGCGTTAGTGCCTATTGGCGGGCGGCGCCTTAAGGGTGCCGTCTCGTAGGCTTATGATTAAAATTAAAATTAAGAATTAAAAAATTCGGCAATGGAGGGCAGTTCGAGCTGGACGGCCCGACTGTGAACAAGCAAGGCTCAGATGCCATTCGAACAGATTTGCTACGTTAACTAGGTAATGTCGGGCGCTAGGTACTGTTCGCCTATGTCAGACTGAAGGTCTGATCTGCCTGCATTCCTGAGACTCTCAACCTCGATGGTGAGATCGTCAGGAGGATCTGTTAGTGCATTCCGTGGACGTCTGAGAAAGTGGGTGGCGGGCGGGGGCTCGTAAGAGGCCGCTGCTGAAAGTAGCGGGTTGGGGTGCGCGACTGCAGCGGCGAAGAAGCGCTCTGACGCGTCCTTCATGTATTTGGAAAGAGTTGGTAAGTCGAAATCGCTGTGAAGTATACTATTTCGAACGTACCAAGGAGAATCTACTGCTCTTCTACAGAATCTGCTCTGTATGACCTGTAGCGGTTTAAGTATCGATTCTTTGGCGTAAGCGAAGACCGGGCATGCATAAGTCATGACCGGTCTGATAGCCATCACATAGAGTGTGCGCTTGTTGCGCATCGACATCTTACTACGGCTACCTATCATACAGGACAGGCGGGCCATATAAAATTTGGCAAGTTTGCTAACACGTTTGACATGATCGCGAAAGTGCAGATGCTTGTCAAGCGTAATACCTAAATATTTATAACTATGTTGCCACGGAATGTTGACACCGGACATTTTGAGTGAATCTATGTTTTTTGGGAGGAGTGAGGGGTCTTTCGCTTTGGAATGGCGAAAACAGATGGCCGCGGATTTGTCCGGATTTATTTCAATCCTCCATAGGCGAAACCACTGCGTGAGTTCGTCTATAGAGGACTGAAGTCGAGGAGCGATATGACAATTAACGCGCGCGCGAAAATAGAGCACTGTGTCGTCGGCGAACAGTGCTAATTGGACTCCGTTGCGCGGCAACGGAATATCGTTGGTATACGCTGAGTACAGTATCGGGCTGAGAGTGGAGCCTTGCGGGACTCCAGCTTTTAACGTTTTCCGCGTTGAGAGTGATTTCTCGTGTTTATAGACGAATTGTCGGTCGGTGAGATAGTCTTGGATTATAAAAACTAATCTATCTGGGACTTCAAGTTTATGCAGCTTGTATATTAAGCCTGCATGCCAAACTTTGTCAAAAGCTTTGGCTACGTCGAAAAATACTGCTACGGTTTTATCTTTCCGTTTGAAACCGGAAGATATGTATTCAACTAAGCGGAGAGCTTGTTGAGGGCAAGAGTGTCGGGGACGAAAGCCAAATTGCTCGTCTATAATTAGTCCCTTTCCAAATAAATGATCGCAGAGACGAGTCTTTAAAACTTTTTCATAGAGTTTGCCCATAACCTTGAGGAGGCTTATGGGTCTGTAACTGGTGGGAAGATCTCGAGGTTTGCCTGGCTTAGGAATGCCGATTACGACGGCTTCCTTCCAGATCGGTGGAAAGTAGCAGTTTTTGAAACAAGTGTTGAAAATGGTTGCCAGAAGGGCGACTAATGGAAAAGAAAAGCATTTGAGTGCTTTGTTATTGATGCCATCGAGACCCGGAGCTTTTTTGTTTTTAAGCTCCTTAATATGTTTACTAATTTCCTCACAAGTGACTGGGGGAAGGTCCGCTGAGGGCGGACGGGCCGCGTGATTGCGTACGTCGTTTTCGACGTAGGCTACGTGAGAGGGGTCGCACGGAAGTGTGCTTATTGAACATTGGGCGTCAAGACTATCTGCAAGACAGTCAGCTTTTTCGTTATCGTCGAACGCGAGGGAGCTATCTGGTTTCTTAAGTGGGGGGGACGCGGCGTGTCCGTCTAAACGGAGCGCTTTGGCGACACTCCAGTAGGCCTTATGGGTTGGCTTAATGCCTTCCATAAGGTCGTTCCACTGTTCGTTACGTAACTCACTTATGCGCGCTCTCACACGGCGTTGGAGGGCGCGCGCTCGTGACCTATATTCGAGCGTGGGATATGCGCTCGCGCGGCGCAGAGCAACGTTTTTGACTCTTATGAGTTCGCGCACGTCAGGCGGCAGGTTCAGGCGGGGTTTAGCCGCCGGCGCCTTCCGCGAGCAGTCCGCGATCACTTTTTGAACGTGCTCAGTAAGAGACCCTATAGCTAAATCTATATCATTATTGGAATTAATTTCCGATGGGATTTTATTAAGATCGGGGGTATCGATTTTTTGGAGCGCGGCTTGGACTTTATCCCAGTCGGTGATGAATTTGGGGTCCTCCGGTGGATTTTCCGGTGAACCCAATTTCATGAGAACGGGCCGGTGATCTGAGCTCAGGGCGTGAAGCGTCTCGATAGAACTCAGTTTCAGCGCCACGTTTTTAAGAACTGCGAAATCCAGAATTTCTGGATGATGAGTATTATTATCGGGAAATCGCGTCGGTGTAAGTGGCGCGATTATGTCTAAATTGAGGGCCTCGGCTAGGACCGATAGCCTGCGGCCGTTCATATTGGTGGCCACACAGTTCCAATCTGTGTGTTTACTATTAAGATCGCCGAATAAGAGAACGGAATCTCCAAGGGCGAGAAGAGCTTCTATGTCGCTCCGGAGCAACTCACTAGTCGGCGGCAGGTACACAGAGGCTATGATAAGGGTCCCGTGACCGGTCATAGCCAATCTGCACACTGTCGCCTCTACGTTAATAAGAGAGGGCGCGTCGATGGGGCAACAGTCCAGCGTGCGTTTAAAATACACCGCGGTACCCCCGCCCCTTCCGCGTTCGCGGTCCGTTCTAAGTAAATTATAATTTTTAATTTTGCAGGCCCTGGGCCTTTTGTTTGATAAAAAGGTTTCTTGGACTAATATAATATCTACGCTGTACTCAGACGCACATTCACCTAACTCTATAAAATTTGTGTTAAGGCCACGCGCGTTGAACGACATAATCGAGACCGAACTCGGTTTATGTCGCCCAGCGCGAGTGCCCAGTGTGCACGCGGGTGCACTCATTACAATTTAGAATTGAAAATAAAAATTAAAAATTTAAAACCTCAAAATTTAAAAAATTTAAAAAATTTAAAAATTTAAAATTTATAATTAAAATGAATTTAATAGAGTGATTCGATCACTTTGGGGTAACGACTAAGGGCAGCCATTCTGTCCTTAGTGCATTTACTATTTGAGATCTCCGAGGCCAAGGCGGCGACCTCGTCTTCGGAGACCTCGGCTATGGCCGCTTTTATTAATCTTAAATTTGCGAGGAATGAGCTCGCATCTTTAAGAGGTTTATTGGGCACGGGCCCGGTATTACGAGCGGCCGGTGCAGCCGCCTTTGCGATGGGACGCGGTCCCCAAGCCGTGGCGGGCGCGGCGGGGCGAGCGGTCGTGGGAGCGAGAGGGCCGTTAAAATGCGGGCGCCGTTGAATGAGCGCCGGGAAATGGGTCGTGTTGTGGACCGCCGGGGCCCATTGCCTTTGTGCGGGACGCACTGGCGGTGGAGTGAGTTTAGGCGCCTTAGGGCAGCCTCTATAATTGGCCGTGTGGCCGGTTTGTTGGCAGAGGACGCACGCTGGTGGTCCGTCCTTTGCCTTGTCACGCGGGCACTCCGAGGTGAAGTGGGGCGTGAGTTATTTAACGCAACGCGGATTCGCGTTGCAGTTAATGGAAGCGTGGCCGTAAAGCTGACACCTATGGCATTGGCCAGGGCCGGCGCGGCGTCGCGGGATTTCCGAACGAATGCCAGAAAGACCGGCTATTTTAATATTGTTATTTTGAAGAATGAGCTTGCCGAGCTCATTCTTTTCTAAGATGGGGTGGATCCCATAGAGGAACTATACTTATACCTGTCATGGTCACTTTAACCGCATGCTAGCCACCAGCAGCCACCAGCAAGTCCGGCGAGATTGATTACCTACGTAGAACCCATGCAGGGAGAGGAAGAAACTGCAAGGGAACGGTACATCCTCGTAGAACTTTATAAAATAAAACTAGCTTGTAATATACAGGTATAGTTCCAATCAAGCTTTATGGCGGATCTCGAACGTAGGCACAAGTCGCGTCGCAGTAACCAGTTTTAGGTGTAGCGGGACGCAGTGGAGCGAGGGGTATATGACTGTACCTGTGCAAGAACGCTTAAAGCGTTGTAATTCAATCCGTCAGAAAGTTTGAGGCGAACTATAGCCTGTGATAAACACACAAAACCATAATAACACTAACCGAAATGAGATATAATAAACATTCATTCCATTAGGTATATTATATCAATAAAATCCACTTACTACACGCGAACGAAGTCGTGGGCAGGCGCTAATATCATATCTTACCTACCAATACCTACTCTTATTTCTATTTTCTACTTAATTTATTCATATTTACTTATTTAAATCCCATATTTTTAATTATTAAAACATGACATCTTGTCAGCTGACGAAGTAAATCGGTCTACATGTGACAGATAATGCGACGTTGCCAAATCTAATAGCATGGCTTGTAACCACCTTGTAACTATAGAAGGCAGTGGCTGGAGTAATGGCTTTTTATCGATTTATTTTAAAAAGGCATGGTTCCTGTGAAATATCTATTCTTCATGCTATAGTATCTAAACGGATTTTATTGAAATTTGGTATAAAGATTTCGTAGGTACTTAAGTATCAGTATTTCTTTGAATGCCTCACAATTTCCATCGATGGTCGAGTCCTTTTTGGCGGTCCCGGTACAACTGTGTAGTCCACGCGAGCGAAGTCGCGGGCGAAAGCTAGTAATCTAATATCTGGGACGGCCGTCTAGTCCCAAATTAGGCAGAGCTTGTATGACGGTTCCTAAACGACTGATATAGATACTTAAATATATTAAATTTTTTATTATAAAAAAAGCGACCCGCCCCCGACTGCACATCGACGTATTATTTTATTTCCAGTTCTGCAAATATTTGAAAAATTAAAGAATATTATAGATAAAACCAAACTAAAATATTACTTTGCATATGCTTTGCATATAATATTGGTAACTTCTACCTAATTATATATCAGCGTGTGGCGTCGGTGTGGAACCTCTTGAATTTATTATGTTGCGCGATAGTTTTAATTTTGCGGTAACTCCTAAATATATTAAGTACATATTTAGTTGAAAATATATGGTGTAAAGGGCAATCATAATCGTAGGTAAGTATTCTATTTCATAAGGATGAGTAGCGTATCCGAGATGTAAATAGGTTTCCAATTATTACACTATATGTGACCATTTTCTTAATAAATAAAATAGGTATAGTAATATCCTTAAAAGATAGACATATCTCATCGCCATCGCGGACTTTCCTTTAGACTTATAAAAAAGAAACAATGTGTCCATACATTATTTTGTTATATTAAATCTCAAAGGGATCAGGCAGCGTTGTCTGTGAAAACGCCCAGTCGGCTTGATTTTTATCGACATCTTCTACAATCATCGTCATATTTCAACCAATTCATACAAAAGATTAATGAATTATACAGATAGGTACCTTTCTCTTAAATCTCTCCGTCACAAAAAAAGCTATGCAAAAAATTACGTAGACCCTTTGCTCCGTGGATGCGTGATTGACTGCCAAACATCAAACAAACATACAAACTTTCACATTTCATAACATAATATTTTACACTTAGTCACGGAACAAATAGACGTTGTATGAACGTATATGCAGACAAATATTTGTCCCGAGCGAGAACCGAATCCGTTATTTTTGGGTCTGCAGTCAGTGTCTCCGACCACTCGACCAACCAACTTTAAAAGCATCAGTCTGACTAGAATCATTTATATAGTGAATCTAGATACTTCAATATCTAACCGAGACAATTCTACCCTACAGAAGTAAGCTGTACGGCTGTGGGAACAGAAAAGGGGTCATCATCATCATCATCATCAGCCCGTGTCTCTCCACAATTTAAGGTTCGACCCTCCGGTATGGTGTTTTAGAAAAGGAGTAATATTGTTATATGGGTGTTATTATATCCACATGAACTTGAAATGTTATGTTGACTTATCTATGTCACCGGCAATGAGTGTAATTCAGTCATTCTAAGGAACAGCTAGTCAGTCAACAGATACATTGTGTTGCATTATATGAAATTTTTGTGAAATAAATTATTATTATTATTCTATGCATAGGAATTATATATAATGCCTTTACTAGATTAAGTTATAAAGTGGTGGACAAATAAAATATTTTTTTAACTAAATTTTTCCGACTTTTTCAGTTGCCATTGGAATTACAAGTGATTAGTCTTTTTAGGGCTGATTTTTATAAAATATTGTATGTGTGATCAAATTGTGAATCTGAACCATTCTCCGATTAGAAAATATTTTTAAATTAATTTAATTTGGTGATTTTTGTGTGGTTTAGATTTACCTATCACTTCTAAACCACGCCACGCAACGGATTTTAATGCGGTTTTGAAATGTCATTTAACGAATTTCTACCAGAATGTTTATATGTATGATACACTAGTTTATGCGTCCAGCTTCTCCTGGTAGGTACGTATAGTACGTTTCTTAATGTTTGTCAGATTTTAATAGAATTTTTTTTTTATATATGATATAAGAACGCCATAGAATTTGTCTTCTATAAGGCCCCATACCCGTGCTCTTTGTTTGATAAAAATGGAATCGAAAACGGTCAACGACCAGGGCCAAAAAAGGAAACGATAAAATATCTGCTCGACGGGAACGAAAACGGGAAAACGACAATTAGGAATGAGATAAGAGTGAGATAAAAAAGTGATTCTTGATGAGAATAAAAACAGGAACGGGACGTTACGAAACGATAAAACATTTGTGTGACGGGAACGAAAACGGGAAAGGGAAGACGGGAATGAGATAAGATTGAGATAAAAAATGATTCCTATGAGAAACGAAATACTTACCGCACGAACGAAGCAGCGGGCGAGTCGCTAGTCTGTATAAAAATATTTTTGAAACCCTATACTTATCGGTAAGTATCCCATACCTAAATATGCACGGATTTTTATTTTCGTTCCTGTTACTTGTATAGCGACCTATCCAAAAAAAATCAAGATTTCACTACTCATCATCATCATCATCATCATCAGCCCATTTTTACCCCACTGCAGGGCTTAGGCCTCCCCCAGGGTGAGTAGGGGGTCTTGGAGCTTAAGTCCACCACATTGCTCCACTGCGGGTTGGGAACTGTAACGACTGCCATCTATTGACAGCGTCCGGGACCGACTGCTTAACGTGCCCTCCGAAGCACGGTGTCAGTAATATTGTGTACTTAAGTCAGAAAAACTCATTGGCACACGCCCGGATTCGAAGCGTGGCCCTATGGGGCCATATACATTTGAGACAGGTTCGTTGCGCTCTGGGCTATCACGACATTTCACTACTCACTACACCTATATCGGTATATAGATTACACATAACTTACTTTCGTCTATGTATAGTGCCCTGAGATAGAGCCAAAAGACTCTGAATAAACTGGATGTTACAGACGTTACGGTTGTTTGGCTTTTGACTACAGAACCTCAAAAACGACGACAAAAAAGACATTTCACTACTCACTACACCTATATCGGTATATAGATTACACATAACTTACTTTCGTCTATGTATAGTGCCCTGAGATAGAGCCAAAAGACTCTGAATAAACTGGATGTTACAGACGTTACGGTTGTTTGGCTTTTGACTACAGAACCTCAAAAACGACGACAAAAAAGACATTTCACTACTCACTACACCTATATCGGTATATAGATTACACATAACTTACTTTCGTCTATGTATAGTGCCCTGAGATAGAGCCAAAAGACTCTGAATAAACTGGATGTTACAGACGTTACGGTTGTTTGGCATTTGACTACAGAACCTCAAAAACGACGACAAAAAAGATAGTAGGTACTATTCATTGTATTTATCTAAAACTAAGCTTAAAAACAAAATTTTAGTTACATCGATCGTTTACTTTATTTGACTTAAAAAGAATTGCATACTAAACAAGCAATGAACTAAAATTATGCCTTTACTATCCTCTCCTTCAGCGCAATAGTATTTACGGTATTTATATCCAGTCAGTGAGGTTTAACTTTTTAAAATTGGAATTTAAACTTCTTCTTGATAAAATGTTTTAAGCTGTAATGTAATTTGACTAAAAGCACTTGCTAGTCTAACGCCAGAATATTAATTCTTAATTGTTTGATTACTTTTTATTGGACACTTCATCGTCTTCGTGTCCTGTCCACTTTTACATAAAAATCTATTAGCTATCTCTTTCACTCTTAATGACCTTAATCCGTTTCTGTTCCTACATATTAATAGAAGAAAATATAGGTAGTACATAATAAAATAGATCCACTTAGTTATTTTTTTTATATTGGCTGTCCGTCCGTTCTGTTGGGTACCTATTAGGACCATATATAATAGAACCCCCTTTAATTTAAGTTAAATTCATTTAAATTTATTTCACCAATTATAAGTCAAACGAATTAAAAAGAACTGGCCAAGTGTGAATCAGACTTGCACACGAAGGGTCCCGTACTGCCGTACAATATAAAAAACACTTTTCTTGTTCGCGTCCCCTCTTAAATTTTTAACTTTATTTTATTATAATTATTTGTTGTTATAGCGGCTATGGTTATACATATTTTGTGAAAATTCCAAGTGTAAGCAATAGTCTCACAACTACTGGTCACCAAAAACGCCGAAAATAATGTTTCTAGTATGCGGACCCCCTTTCATTTTTAACTTTATTTTATTTTTATTATTTTTTGTTATAGCGGCTATAGTTATACATATTTTCTGAAAATTACAATTGTAAGCAATGATCCCACAACCACCAATCACCAAAAACGTCAAAAAAAAAACAACTCGTTGCTTGTATGGGGACCTCCTATAAGACAGTAGAGCCCAGTAATAGGATTTAAGTACGGAACCAGAATAACATTTTTAATATCTTAAATCCCCTGATTATATGCTACTTGACGGTAAGTTATTATTTGAAACCAATTACAAAACAAAATATCTAAACCTCCTTACAAACGTATAATTTTTCATTATTACAAATATTACATTACGACGTTACATTTGTTTGTTCGCGTAATTTTCATATCAATGTTGCAAAATAAGAAGTTAACTAAAAAAAATCTATATTCTCTTCGGTAATTGCTGTGAAAGGCTTCTCGGAGCTTAATCTTCATTTTTAGACTTGCAGTAGCAAAACGCTATATTCTAGTGATATCGCGACACCAAGATACGCAGTTCCTACTTTCTCCAAGTCAGCGAAACACGGCTTAAACTTTGATTGTATTATTAGGTCTTAACCTATGAAGTTGCCGTTCTTCAGTACTGGCCATTTCAAACAAAAAAAATTCTGATTGGCTGTTAATTCTAAATTAAAATTAATTTTGTTTTAAAAATGTGACATTCTTTTTACAAAGTTAGTCTTTTGTTTATTGATAAGCGTTGTGTTTTCATTACACTTGAACATTTTCCGTCATAATGGACACTAAAAATTCGTGCAATTATGGAATATGAGTTCCGTCGTGGCACTAATGCGGCACAAACGGCTCGTAACATTTACAACCCCTTATTGGTTTGCCCACTTCCGTTCTGGAAATTATGACTTGAATAATGAACCTCGTGGTCGTCCGGACACTTTGGTCAACAATGATGGATTGAAGGCGATTGCGGAAGCTGATGATACTCAAACTACAGCTGAACTAGCAACAGCTTTTGATGTTAGCATCAAAACTATATTGGACTACTTGCCACAAATTGGCAACAAAAAAGCTTGATAGATGGGTAGGTACCTCACGAACTAAACGATCGCCAGCGCAACGTACGCGTCGAGACCTGCCTCGCTTTGCTCAACAGGCACAGAAATAAAGGAATTTTGAACCGGATTGTTCAAAATTCCTTCTTCTTGTAGGACAATCGAAAGCGCTCAACAAATTGGTCAGATCCTGGTTCAGCACCAAAGCAATGTGTTAAACGAAAAATAACCACTAAGAAGGTGATGGTCACTCTTTGGTGGTCTAGTACCGGTGTGATTCATCACAGCTTTTTACAAAATGGCATGAGCATTACTGCAGATGTGTACCTACTGTGCAGAACTGAAGACAATGAGGGAGAAGCTCGCACGTCTGCGACCAGAGTTTGTTGCCACTCGTCTAATTGATTTTTACAAGAAAGGCATCAATAAACTGCCACTGCGTTGGCAAAGATGCATCGATTGCACGGGTGATTACTTCGAATAAGAGAAATAAAGATGTTTAAAAAAAAATACTTTGACTTACTTCATACAAAACGGCAACTTCATAGGTTAAGACCTAATATTATATCTGGATGGACCCTCGCAATAAATGTCAATAGAAATGATAGACCAACTTTTACTTACTTTTGTGTGACTCAAACAGAACACATATTCTCGTTACGCCATACTAACCATGTACAAACTGTCTGTGTATGCATGAATTATAACCGAGCAGTTAGGTGATATTTTTATTTACGTTTTTGACGCCGACTCTCTATCCAGACATTATATAATCAAAGTACATAGGTATATAATATCGTTTCCGCCACGAACATAGGTCGTTCTTCCAGGTTTATATTCAAGAGTGAAATAGGAAGGAGCACCGTCTCCTTAAGTAGTTAAGACGCTTACACCAGCCCATGACCTTGAGCAATTAACTAGAAGCACACGTCACTTATAAATGAAGCATGCCACGTACTGTCGATTTAGGATGAGTGAAAAAGACCCAAATATTCACTTTTAGACACGCCATTGAATCACCTTTTGGAAAGTACGAAAAAAATAAAATATAGGATAAAATCTTGTTTCATTAAAAATATATTGTAAAGTAAGTAATAAAACAACTTGAAGCGGCCCGCTGTAGTACGTACACTCAGACATAGCTAGACGATGTACCGACGGGTTCACGTACGCTCCGCCGGGGTTTGATTAAAATGGTTTGCCCCAGTTCAGTTGCGGTATATCCGACAGGGCTGCGCCTGTTGCGCTCGCATTCAACGAGATTTATAAAGACTTTTCGAGTGATGTTCACGAATTATGGATTTAACCACTTGGGTAGTTAAAATAAAATAATATCAATTAAAGTAGTAACCAATAAGAAAAAAACAACAAACTTGTTTAGGGTTAATAATTGACAATTAATTTTATTTTAATAATCTAGTGCATCTAACAGTAGGCATGTATCTATATATTTAAAATGGTAGTGTCTGTATGTTCAGGCTAATGCCCTGAACGGCTGAATCGATTTTAATTAAACTTCGCTGGCATAGTAAGAAAAGTAGGTTGTCGGGAGTTACATAGGCTATTTTGTTTGTCTGTCTTTCTGTCTGTTCGAGTTTATCTCGAAAACGATTTTAAAACTTCGCAGACATGAAAAGGAGGTTGTCAGGGGTGAGAGACAATGAAACAAATTTCCGTACCACTACATTTTAATACAAATTAATATATAGAGTCAATGTTTAACATTTAAATCAATCTTAATTGCATAATTATTCCTTTTCTATTGTTACTTTTTATCAATTATTACTAATACTAAATTAAAATTATTTACACAATTTACTAAGAAAGTATAATTTATGCGTTCGCTGGATGTCAAAGCAATACAAAAGTTAGCCATATTTATTGTGTTACTTAAAATATGTTTTATTGAAATAAGTCTATGGTTTCTATGTGTAATTGTATTACATTGCATTTACACTATATAGATACAAAACTTATTGAGGAATAAGTATTTTATTAATTTTGTCCCAGTAGGTAATACTTAAGTTAAACTGAATATAATTATACAAAATTTTAATAAAATGATTAAATTAACTTGTAAGCATAATAAATAGAAACCATAAAATACAGAAATTGCGTTTGAAATGGATATATTGTATTTAAATTGTAATAAGATTTAATACTATTTAAGTCGATGACAGCTCTTCATAGTTCCAGTGCTTTAACTGTGTATCCAAAAGATATATCATCTAAGATAACATGGCACTTAAAAATGATCAATATAACACTAACTTATTGATACTGATAATATACATAATGGATACTATCATGCGTCTTATAGCAAATATTCATAATCTCCTCCCTTTGTTAGACATGTTATAATGTAACTAATTAATGTCTATTATATTAAAACGAATCGAAAAATGTTTGAGAAATAATTGTATCTTAGCGACAACCCAACGCGCACTTTTGATTTTTTCAAGCAAATTACTTACCTATAAATGATATATACACGTTGCCTTGTAATTTAGATAATATGACAGTGTAGCTTTCTATGGGTGAAAGAAATTTTAAAATCAATGTACAACTGTGTAGTCTACGCGGGCGAAGCCACGTGCAGAAATCTAGCAATAAATATAGCCTATGTTACTCAGGGTGAATGTAGCTTTCTAATGGTGAAAGAATTTTTTTAATCAGCACAGTAGTTTTTGAGTTTATTCATTACAAACATACACACACACAAAAATACAAATCTTTCCTCTTTATAATATTAGTGTACATTAAACTAGTAGGGTTGTGTTTGCATAATTTGTAAGTTTATATTCAGTGCCGTTTTACTCAGAAACTGCTCATTCAATTCACTATAGTTTTTTTTTTGCAAAAATTGGTACGAATATAATAATAATAACGTATACATTACAACAATGTCTAGACCCCAAACTAAGCATTAGCTTGTGTTTTGGGTACCAAGCGAATACAACACATACATATAACAACCAAGACCCGGTTCCAGTATCAATATGCATCATATAAATACTGACCCAAACTGGGATTCAAACCCTGGACCTCCAGTTTCGTAGGTAGGGTCGCAACCCACTAGGCTAAGCGGTCGCCATATACGAATAAGATATAGACTACGAATATTATCGAAAAGACGCACTTATGATCGTATCCATTCGAATAAGAAATAAAAATTCCTTTTAAAAAAATCTGGTTTCTTCTCGAATTAAACGCTATTTGTGGTTAATATTATATCTGTAGGTCGAGTGATTGCTGACGCGGCGGTAACTAGTGCAATAGTTAAGTTTAACGCGGTCGTCGACCTCGTTCGCCTCAGATTATTGTGTCAGTCACCGCCACGCCGATTACAAGACTTACAAAAAAAAAAATCATAAAAGCTAGCTATTTAAAAAAAAAAAATTTTATTATTTTACTGGTTTTTCTTTTAATATTTTTTAGTTAACGCTGTATAGTCAGCGTCAATTTAATCTTTTAATGTAAGTAGCCAATATAAAACTGCTTACAATTTCTAAAACACATTTATTACGACACATTAAGACCTAAATATGCATACATTCATCGACAAATTGACATTGCAATAATGCAATTTTTTTGTTAAAAACTATATTCACTTATCTAACACGACAAAAGCAAATAACACAATTTTGAATTTGTACTTATAATTAAAAACCGGGCAACTGTAGCATGTACTATAACCAATCACCATACCATATACCATAACAGCACATTATGCGTCGCTGCATGGGTTTAGGCCTCCCCTAATCACACAAAATTAAGAATGTTCGTATCTAAAAACTGTGAATATCTCAAAAACTTGTACACGTATCCCGTGTGTTAGTTATGATATAAATTACCACTAGACTTGGACCAAAATTTTTAACATGACATTTTTAAGTTTTAATCTAAAAATATAAACCAATCTATAACGTTCTCTCAAAACAAAAATTTATTAAGTCTAAAATTACTTTTGGAATTTATTTTCTAAAATTTGACTAATAAAGTATTCCTAAGACGCCTCTGGACACATGTTTATTGTTTATAGTTCCAATCAACCTTTATGGCGGATGTGAATATAGGCACAAGTCACGTCGCAGTAACCAGTTTTAGGTGAAGCGGGACGCAGTGGAGCGAGGGGCATATGACTGAAACTGCGCAAGCATGCATATAGCGTTGTATTCCGATACGCCATAAAGTTTGATTGGAACTATATCTAAGACAGAATGGATATCACAATATTTTGATTGATTCATGAGGATTACAAAGAGCCTAGACCACAAAATCTTTGACACATGACTTTTATATTTTTAAATCACTCAAAAGAAGACTAATTTTCTTAGAGTCCGCGCCACCAAATTCCCGTAGCAAAAAAAATTAACTAAAATCGAAGTGGTTGACTGTTTTTGTTTGAGCGCATGAGAATTTCGTCGAATGCGAGTTTTTCTATAAACGTTTAAAAAGGGTTCCATCATCATCAGCCTGTGTCTCTCCACTGCAGGATATAGGCCTCTCCCAAGACTCGCCACCACACGCCATCCAATTACCCCCGGTATGGTGCTTTAGGTCATCAGTCCACCTGGCCGGGGGGCGTCCGACGCTTCGCTTCCCGGTACGTGCCCTTCACCCGAGATCTCGTCTACCCCATTGGTTGTTGATTACACTACAGCAAATGTGATAAGCCCATTGTGACTTCAGCTTGCTAATCACTTCGGCTATGTCGTAAAAAGGGTTTAAGACTTCCTACGAAGTGCGATCCGAGAAATAATTTTCAAAGTGAAAAACTATGCAATGCGCAGACAGCGCCGCAGCTAAGGGACTTCTTTGATGGCGCAGACTCTAGTTAAATTTTTTTCAAAAGATTAATAAAATATTCCTATGATGTCATCTTGTTAATTTTTTGCATTATCTAAGACTAAATAAAGACATAATATTTTATTGATTCACAAGGATTACAACTTCAATTGGCATAGTGACTTTACCTTAATAATTTTTATTATTAGCTTAGATTTTTCATTGCGAAAAGAAGCGCAACAAACTCAACCGCCCAGATGACGTCACAGGGATAATTTCAAAACCAGATGAATCATAAAAATATGGCGATTTCGCAAAAAAAAAAAAAATGCAGTTTGAGGATTATTCTAGAACTTTATGCCTTTTTAATTTTAATGTTTTAACTTTAAAATATTGGGCCAAGCCCATTTCTGACTAAATCAGAGTCCCACGATCCCGGAATACTCTATGAAAAATCCCAAAAAGTCAAAAGTTGGGATTGTATTCTGTACACAAGTACGAGAGAGGAAGCTTAAAGACTTTAGCACTAACCACAAATAAAGGACGGAAATTATTTATCTATGGCAGTGTAAAATCGATCCCCATGAAAAATTTAGTGTTCAAAGACATACATTTTTGATCCACATAATTATCTAAGCCATAATGATTTATACAAACTTTTACAAGTTAAAAACATACAGTGACAATAAACATCTAACTGAATACTACAGTTTTAATTGTATACCGCTACACCATTTTCCTGGTGCTAGTTTTTTTTTAACACATAACCTAGTACAGTATAACGCGCAGATCTTTACCGCTCTGAGTTGACTGCGAATGACTCAATGCGCAGGTACAGCCACGCGGGCAGCGAGTAGTAGTGGGAGGCGGACGCCAGGCGTGCGAGCGAGTAGCGCGACCTATCCGACCTCCTTCTTCTCCTCTATGCTCCTATTTCATACTACTGCGGCGCTTTCTGTTAATAACTTCACAGCGGCAAAGATCCATGCATATACTATATGAGTTTACTTCTTTTCGCTAGAAATGAAAACTAGGACATAAATGAAAGAATAATACCTATGTGGTATCTATAGAAAAAAGAAACTGAATCTGAAAATGTTTGTAATTTTTTTACTTATAATAATAACACCTGGGACATCGCACACAGCGCCATCTAGTCCCAAAGTGAGCAAGTATTATGCTTGTATTATGGGGTACTAGACAACCGATATACATACTTAAATATTTTTTCTAATATATACATAATACAGATATTTTACATCCCGAAATGGAACATATACACGTGTTCATACACACAAATATTTGTTCCGGGCGAGAATCGAACCCGCGACCGTTGGCTCCGCAGTAAGGGTCTCTAACCATTTGGCCAATTGGTCAGTCAAGTTCTCTTTATGACCTGATCATTCCATTGTTTAACTGAGATTTCATTTCTAACAAAAAGAAGAATTGAAGCCAATAGCTTCCATATACATTTCTTAAGCAATATTTATATGCACTCCACCACACATATTATGTACATTTCAAAATAGCATAACAAGGGATTTGAGTAAAAATAAATTTATTATATTTATCAAGAAAATATAAAAATAGACCATATGATAATACAATTTATAAATGAAATTATATTCGGCTGAAGAATATGTCTTTTTAGGCTATTATAATTTAATCTCTGGCTCTTTCTTGTAAAACGAAATTTAACATTATTTTAAATGACTTAACGTCACCAGCTAGTCTGTTATATATTTAAAAAACTTTTCATATCTAATAATTTAAAAAACAAATAGTCAACTACCCTATTATGTATTCTGCCTTATCTATCAGTGTACAGGGCAGACCTAGCGACACGCCTACAAGCGCATGTAACGCTAGGCTCACGGCTACCAACAGATATAGGCCTCGTCGGCGAGACATCGTTATTGTTTTTTTTTTTTAACTAAATCTAAAACGTAAACAGCATTTTCAGTTTTCAACAATTTAAATACAGTATTTTCGACAGTATTGTTTCATGTGCAAGGAGGTAAATTTTTTTTTTTTAATTTTAATATTAATTGATATACAAGATGCGATTTTTTAAACTTGACAGCATTTTCCATTTATTCTGAAATCGTCATTGATTTCGATAAATGCCAATTTTTTTTATTTCATCACACGCAAAGGCAGTGTATATTCAATTTATACCTGAATGTTCATACAAGGTTACTGACTGCGAAACGCATCGGGTAACACCTTGAATAGCGGTGGAAATGCGTTAATTTTACAAAAATTGAAAAAAAAATATCTTTGGGCTTACAAGCTGATACTCAGCATCAAGCTAGTAGACGGCTTAAAATACACTTGGTGTATATTTCGTGAATATAAAAACTGAACTACCATATTTGGGCGAAAACTGCCGAAAAAATGGTGTTATGGTGTTGTGGGTTGGGATTTCTCATTTTCTAAAATTATATGTATGTAATTAACACGTGAGAACAGGCATACATTTTTCGAAATCCTGGTCTGGGTGAAACGAGACGAATCGCGAATCAAACTCGAATATTTCCCAAACCTCCGGGCCGCTCTAGGCAAATTTTTTGCTAAATATATTTCGCTCTTTCCTTACTTCATATTACACTCTATTAAATCTAATTCTTAGCTCTTTGCATAATATCAGTTGCTAGAACTGAACAACATAAAAAAAAAACAATGTGTCCATCAATTATACGAAAGTATGGATAAAATCACAATTACATTGTTTACAATTACAGTTTGCAATGTGTACCTTTCCTAGGCACGTTCGTGTATGGCGCCGGATTCGAATACAGACGACATCTCGATTTGAAATCTACCAAATCGGTAATTTTCGTCACCTGTAAACGGAAATTGATTTTAAATACATTCATTGCAGCAGAAAGATGGCGCTGCGAACAAAATAAAAATCATCGAAAATTTGTCGATCCGCTTGTAAGTATATAAAACGTATACATATATGTCGTGGCCATATCTTAGAATCGAACTCTTCATGATGTGTTCAACTTTAACTATGTTCATTTTCAGGATAGATTATCGTCGCTCCGCTTCACTTCTAACCTATCATAATCTATCAATTTAGAAATGCTGGACCAACAACATATTTCGAATCAATCCAAAACCAGCAAATGATCAATGTATGATGAGCCAATGAATGATCTGGCCAAGATATCTCCACTTCATCAGCCCATTTTTTACCCCATGCAGGGGTTGAGGCCTCTCCCGGGGTGAGGAGGGCTTTGGAGCTTAAATCCACCACGCTGCTCCACTGCGGGTTGGGGATTATAACGACCGCCATCTATTGACAGCGTCCGGGACCGACTGCTTAACGTGCTCTCCGAGGCACGGAGTCAATGATAGTTATGTACTTAAGTCAGAAAAACTCATTGGTACACGCCCGGATTCGAACCATGGCCTTACGGCCTTACATTGGCCTAAAGTTGAGACAGGTTCGTTGCGCTTTGGGCTATCATGACATGGCCAAGATATATACAGCAAAAATAAACCAATAGCATCTTCTAGCAAGATCGATGGCATGCAGAAAAACTTTAAAATTTGATCGTGTATTATGAAATGGTGTAAGAACCATTTTATATTACAAGAAAAGTTCAATGCAATCTCACGACTAACTTTTCAAAGTGTTACTCATATAGTGTGCACATGAAGTAAATTAATTTGACAGCAGCGTTTGGTTTCAATAGTCATAAATGTCAGTTAACAGTATCGAGGTGCCGTTTCACAATTTTGGGGGAGTTAAACCGACGCACAGGGATATCTCGGGGGTGAAGAGCGGCTGAAAAGCGGCGCGCGGGGACCTTTCCCATCGAAACTCGGACTAAAACTCGCCATTTTACATCAGCTAACTATTGTATGAGTGGTTAGACGGTCAATGCAGAAGAGGGCTTCTAGTCAATTTGTACTTTTATGGTGTGGAGTCAATTCCTTGTTAAGCAGCGCCCTGCCTTTTCATTTCTATTCGAATCCATTTCGATTCTATGACAATTGATAACTACTTCTTGTTGAAGAACTTTTGTATTAACTGATATAATAATTCAAGAACTACTAATTTTTGCGCGGACACAACCCCTGGCCATCACTTGTTATAAATATGAAAACGTGTTTATTTGTCGTTGTATTACAATAACGGAGCAACGAAACATCGTGATGTTCACAAAGAAATACTTAGTTGAAGAGACGGAGAGTAACATAGTACAATAGACTCTCGCTAATCCGGCACGTACAATAATCCAGCGCCTTCCGCCCGTGCCTCCCTCCCCCTCCCTACTCCTGCTCCGCGCTTGCGCCCTGGTCTCGTCTAACCACAAAACTTATCACATATATTCTAATAATCCGACAAATAGGGCCAGATTAGTGAGAGTCTACTGTAATTAAATAACACAGTATATTTGACTTAAACTAATATTCATTCTAGTATCGTGATAGTCGGAGCCGCAGCGAACCTGTTTCAAATCTATAAGGCCACGTGGCGTGGTTCGAATTTGGGGGTGTACCGATGAGTTTTTCTGACTTAAGTGCATTAACTATCACTGACTCCGTGCCTCGGAGAGCACGTTAAGCAGTCGGTCCCGGTTGCTGTCAATAGATGGCGGTCGTTACAATCCGCTAACCCGCATTGGAGCAGCGTGGTGGATTTGAGTTCCAAGGCCCCTCATATTGAGGGGAAGCCTAAGCCCCTGCAGTGAGGTATAAAAAGGGCTGATGGAATGGAAAAAATATTCATTATCACCTCTTTATTCACTTTGGAGACTTGCACCTCTGCCTCTTTCCCATTTTCCTCTTGGTTGCTTCTATCACCGGCGCCGCCTTTCGCCGTTGATAACACGTGAACTGACAATTTCTGTCTCAATGGCGACTCTTCGTGTATGTGTTTCTGCAATTATTTATTGCGTTTTGTTAAAATAAATGCATTCAACGAATTAAAATTTGTATGGATAAATAATATGGTACCCAATGTAATCGCTATCAATGGGTAGCAGTTGATAAAATCTACCAACCCCCCCACTGAAGCAGCGTGGTGGATTAAGCTCCAAGCCCTCCCATCCCGCGGGGAGGCTCAACCCCTGCTGTGGGGCATTTATTAACTGATGGTATGGTATAAATAGACAAATAAAGTGGTTATACTTTCACTGCTTAAAAACTGGTCTAATAAATTTTACAAACGTAAATATTATAACGTTAACATATCTTTATATGAATGATTGAATTTGGCAATGAAATATCATTTACGGACATATAAAGATACTAGCTAAGTATGAGTTGGACTCGCACGCGAAGAGTTCCATACCACCGTACAATATAAAAGAAACAGTATAGAGACAACTTTTAATTCTTAATAATTTTTTTGCGCCACCTGCCGAAAAAAAAGGACAGTGATACACACCATTAAAAGAAAACTACACCTGTAAACATAAACTGATTTGGAAATTTTTCTATCAAAGAAATTGCGTTAATAATATTCAATAACCTTATATAAATCCAAAAGCTGTTCTCTAGTAACACCATTAAGTTGCTCGACTTCAACACGCGCTCTATCGAAATTGTACACTTGTCCAGTTATTTCGCGCCAAGCCCTCAAAGCTTTCGCAGTCAGCCGCTTGGGGCGCTCGAGTCGCTGTGCAGCTAGCGCTGAACGGTGTTTCAGAAATTCCTCTTCCGACATCTTCTCTATGTATTCCTGTGACATGAAATATTTGATTTTTTTGTATTTTAGTAATGACGTACAGAGGGGGATAATCGGAACGCTTGACTTTATATCTCATGTGACAATATATACTAAACATTTTTTTTTTCTACTAAAAAAGTAATTCTGTGTTTCGAATAGTCGTCTGAGAGAAAGGGGACTCGACCCCCGTTCCCGTTCCTTCCTGGTGCAAAGAATTGCCATTGCAATTCAGCGCGGCAATGCGATGAGCGTTATGGGCACATTTGCGTCGGGGGCAACGAGGGGTGGATTATTAGATTAGTTTTATTTGATCACCATTTTTAAGAATTATAGTATTTTTTTTTTTTTAATTTTTAGTTTATAAATAAATAATTAATATATTACCTGCTATTTACGGAAACAAGATTATTTTTTTTCAACTGAAAAATAAAAATATAACCATCATTTAAATAATTTCTTTGTAAGGTAGCTTCATCTATTATCAAATTGTCGTACTAGATAGGCAGCGCAAACTCTTAGGAACGGGCTGTATGCGTGAACGCCCGTACAAACACTTTAAAATTTTATTTTAATAGTTTCGGATTGTTCGATTACCACGATAAAAATGCATATTAAAGTCATAATCGCGTAAACGCATTTGTTTAGGCTGTCACGCGGGAAGCCCCTTCTTAATATAAAAACTGAACAACTGCCTTTCAAAGATTTTCAAAATGACGACCATCTACTTCCTATTACCCATTTCAGTAGTTCACGGAATCAGTCCTATCAAATGCAGTATACTGAGAGCCTAATACACAATGGCGGCAAATATCCCATATTGTTAGATTACTGAAATATCTAAACTAACTTTTTAGGTATAACTGCTCGTTGGTTCGTCTAGTGACCGTGGCAGTCGTGACAGACGTGCGGTAGCAAGCCTGCTTTTTATTTAGAAGGTCGTGGTTTGAAGGCCAGGGCATGCACCAAAGAGTTCTTTTTTAACTTAAGTACATAACCATCACTGATCCAGAGCTTAAGAGAGCACATTGAATAGTCGGTAACAGTTGCCATCGACAGATGGCAGTCGTGAAAATCCACCAATCTGAACTGGAGCAGCGTGGTGGATTAAGCTCTAAACACCCTCTTCCCGATGAGTAACCTAAGCCCCTCCAGTGGAACGTAATGCGTTGATATATGGTGTATATGGACCGTGACTTCGTGGCATAGTTTATTGTGATCTTAAATTGCGTCCCATATAACCACTGAGAAATATCCCTCTTTGCTGGTTTGGTATATACTACACTTCAACAACGTAACAAAAAGCCACCACGAGATCTCTAACCTGCATACTAGCTAAGAAAGCTTCAACTCTGTCGTCGAGATGTGTCGGATGTCGTTCGCTTTGCACGATGACGCGTAGTCCTTGTACGCCGTTCGCTCGTCTTAATCCACTGAATACTATATAACCTAGTTGCTCCTGGAAAAAAAAAGCCAACAAAATATATTAAAGCAAATAATACAACATCGAAACATATACAGCGCGCTGTAGCGATACGCGAGTAAAATCGAAAATAAAACATCAATCTATCAACCAATCCTTTTCTTATTCAACAAAATTGTGTATCATACGCTATTTGACACGCTAGAGTACAACAAACTGATGCATATACTTTTTGAATTTCGGGAAAATATCGATTATTACCGGAGATATAACAAATCAAAGTTTATGTTTTTACGACCCGCTCGTGACGTCACTCGGTGCCGCTACGTACCAATTATCCGCATTAGCTCACAGTAATGTAACCGAGTGACGTTATTATAAGATTTACTTTAAAAATTTGTATCTTCGGCATTTTTGTAGATATCAATAAAAAAATTTCAGTTAGAAGTTTTTCTTTTAACAAATTTCTATAAATAACAAATTTCTATAAATTGCAAAAATGACAAGAAGCGCTCATTAGTTGCGCTGATTGTTAGTAAAATTAAAAGAAATAAGGTTGCATAACAACCTCGTAAAATAACTATTTATGTTCTTATGAATTTGACAAAAAAGAACAAATACAATTAGACAAAAAAAAATTGACAAAAAAATTAGAAAATACATCTGACGGTGAAATAGTCTGTGTGACGTTATGTGGACAGTCGTAAAAACAAAAAGTATAAAATATTTTTATTAGTCACTATATCAAATGAAACCTTAATACTCATGACTCAGTAAAAATATTATGATTTTATTTTAGTCTTAGATAAAGCAAACAATTAATACCTGGCCAGATGACGTCACAGGGATATTTTATTGATAAAATTTTAGAAAAAAAAAATACTAAAAAATTTCATACTCAAATTTTTTCATTTCTAAAGAAAGGTATAGATCGGTCTATATTTTCCAAAACAAATATAAAAATACTAAAAATTTTGGTCCAAGCCTTTATAGTACTCGATTTAGAACAGTTTTGGAGATATTTCAGTTTTTTTTTTGTTTTCATGGATCCGTACTTAAAAATCAATCAATAAAATGTCTTTATTTCGTAGTTATGTAACATAATCTTGAAATACGTCATAAGAGTGAATTTATTACTTTGTGAAGGAACGTCACCACAAAGGCGCATTCAAAAAGTGCTGGTTCCTCTCAGAAGACTACGCAAGAAACTGACTGACGCTCTTTTTAACAATAAGTGCTTAACATTAACTATTATTGAAACAAACTGATAGGCGAGCGGTTTACACCCATTGATTTTTATCATCTACTCATAAGTAATCTAATACTTTATAATAAGCTTTTGCATAAAGCTTTCGTTTTATTGTAGCTTTAAACTTGTCAAGGGGTAAGATCTTGAATGTCAACTGGGATCTTACTGTAAAGAGGTGTGATTGAAAAGAGGAATCTGTATAGAATCACATCTTTGCCCGTTTGTATGTCAAGACCTTTTTCTCAGGAACGCATGGAGGTATTAAGCTGAAAGGAACATCAAACACTTATGTTTACAGTTCTTTGGGTTTGCAAAAAAAAACCAACTTTCGAAGTCGATGCAAACAAAAATACGGACGTTTATAACGCATAAATGCCCGTTTTTTTTTAACAAGGAATAAATTACAATCCTTTAAACCATGCATTATATTAATGAAAATTTGTCGAAATAAATTTTATGTACAATGATGGCGCCGGATTAGACAAAGGCCGGATTACCGGAGGTTTAGTGTATTTTAAGCATGAATTTTTATCTCAACCACGGAATCCTTGACTATGCATGGTACGGCACGCACCGGGTTTCTATTTTGCCTACCAGGCTGAAGCTTTCAAACACACCTTAGTCCTCAGCACGTTGAAGCAGGGTTCAGAAAGAACTTGAGCGAGCAGTTCTAACTTGACGTTGGATAGGGAGTCCCTTAACCCGCACTGGTAGTACAAGGCAGCACACGAAGATTTGTGGACATTATTCTCCACTTCTCTCAAATAAGAAATACCTATAAAAGAAATAAATAATTATAATAATACCTGGGACATTCCACACAGTTCCTTCTAGTCCTAAACTAACCAAAGCTTGTATTATGAGTACTGTACAACTGATATACAAACTTAAATATTCCTTCTAATATATTCATATAGATATTTTACAAGCATAAACAAATATTTGTCCCGGGCGAGAACCGAACCCAAATCATTACTGAAAGACAAATGAATATACCGCCGATTTTGATATACTTGAACGACAAGAGGAGGCACAAAGCTCTGTGTCTTCATTTCATTTCATATATTTTTTAAATATAGGACAATTTAAAATCTTTGAATATATAATGTTTGGATGGATCCTCATATTACAATGTCAAAAATGACAGACTAACTTTTACCTATGTGTGTGTGACTCATAGAGTAAATTAATTTAAATTAATTTCACAGCAGCGTTCGGTTTTAAAAGCCATAAATGTCAGTTCACAGTATCGAAGTGACATTGTGCAATTTCGCGGGGTCGAAACCCTCGCGAGGGGATTTCACGGGGGTATAGACCAGCGCGGAGGGACATTACGCTCTGAAACTCGGATTAAAACTCGCCATCTTACACCAGCTAGCTAGCGTATGAGTGGTTAGACGGTAAACGCAGAAGACGGCTTCTAATCAATTCATACTTTTATGATTTGACTCAACAGACCGCATACTCTCGCTACGCCATACCATCCATGCATAAACCGTTTCTGTGTGGGTGAATTATAACTGAACAGTTAGGTGATATTTAAATTTTTTTTTCAGATGTGATACTATCAAAGTTGAATTATACTAGGTGCAATGATGCGCAAGCGTTATACATTTTTTTTTGCATATTGCATAAAGGCGCCATAAAATAGTTTACCTTCATTTAACTCCACTTCTCTGTAAAGCATGAGCTGTTGCGGCAAAAGAGGAATCGCTTCTTTAGGTAACCTGTATAAAAATAATATTGCGTTAGTTTTTACATTTGTGAGATTGTTGGCGTCATCACGGCCACACAAACAATCAAAATTTTTAATATGAATAAAACGTTCTAGCGACCGAATGGCTCAACTGATAAGAGAAATTCGATTCATACCAGTTCATGGGTTTTTTTACGATTACTTGAAACGTATATAATAAGTAATTAAAAGAGAAGACTTCAAAAACAAAAACTAAAAAGTAAGAAATAATATTTTTAATTTAAAAAAATGCCATTTATGGGCGGCATATAGTTTACCAAGTCAATGCCAAGTCATTCACTTTATATTGTGTTCTTTATTTGTTATAGATGTAAATATATAAACCTCGATCGATTTTGAATTACTATACCATATCAGTCCATAATGCACCACTGCAGGGACTTAGGCTTCCCCTCGGGATGAGAATGCTTGCAGCTTAATCCATCACGCTGCTCCAGTACGGGTGCTTGGTGCGGATTTTTAATTACATTAAAGCTGTTTATTAAAATATATTCTTGTAATTGTTATAGTTTGATCGAAACCGCTGTACCGCGCCTTAGGTATGTGCGCAACGCGGAGGGGGGCAGATCTGCTGTCAGTCAGTCGTCAACGCTTAGGAGCTGCCTTCCCTCCTCGACGCGCACATACCTTAGGCGCGGTACAGCGGTTTCGGTCAAACTATAGCTGGTAATTACCCATCTGCTCCTGCAGCATGACTGACCTGTTGGATGAGTGGTTAGAGACCCTAACTGCGGAGTCGAGGGTCGCGGGTTCGATCCCCGCCCGGGACAAATATTTGTGTGCATGAACATGTCTATTTGTTCCGTGTCTGGGTGTAAAAGTATCTATATATATTTATACATTATAACAAAAAAAGGATATTTAAGTATATATATCAGTTGTCTAGTACCCCATAATACAAGCATAATACTTGCTTACTTTGGGACTAGATGGCATTGTGTGGGATGTACCAGATATTATTATCTAAAGATATGTGTTGGCACCGACTTGATAAACTATATGGCCCCTGATACCTATAAATTTCAGTCACTCACTTGTTCTCAATCATTTCTGCCATTTTCAGTGCCCTCTCCTTCGTCATATTTCCGTATATCAGCCCCTCGATATGAACTCTGCTCATCAGAGATGTTGCGAATGTGTCTAGCTGCTCAACAGTCATTCCTGAGAAAGGAACATTTTTATAAACATTTTTTCTGTCCGTGTGTATGTCACTCCATTTCATTTCATTCCATTCCAACAGCCCATTATGCCCCACTGCAGGGGCTTAAGCCTCTTCTTAGGATGAGGAGGCTTGGAACTCAATCTACCTCGCTGCTCCAGTGCGGGTTGGTGGATTGTAACGACTGCCATCTATTGACAGCAACCGGGACCGACTGCTTTACGTGCTCTCCGAGCCACGGATTCAGTGATAGTTAATGTACTTAAGTTAGAAAAACTCATTGGTACACGCCCGGATTCGAACTACGGCCACACAGCCTCATAAACTTGAGACATTTTCGCTGCGCTCGGGCTATCACGACACGTATGTCACTCAATTTCACCTAAACAGCTTGACTGGTTTTTATGAAATTTTGGGTGTGTGATTTAGTTGATTCGAGAATGGTTTAAATTCACAGTTTGATTCGATAGAAGAATATTTTAATTAATAAATTTATTTATGTGTTTTTCTTGATCTTTGGATGGTTTTAATTAACTACTTCTAAACCACGCAACGGACCGGATCGTGATATGGTTTTTTAGTCATTTAGAAACCAAAAAACGATCATTTAATGACATATATTTCAATTCAAGGCAATTTATAGTCACATAATACCATACCATCAGACCATTAATACCCCACTTCAGGGGCTTAGGCCTCCCCCGGAATGAGAGAGCTTGGAGCTTAATCCACCACGCTACTCCAGTGCGTATTGGTAGATTTTAACGACCGGGATCGGCGGCAAAGTCACTGATATTTATATACATAAGTCAGAAAAAACTCATTTGTACACGCCTGTTTCTGGAATTCGAACCATTGCCTTCTGAATTAGAAGCGGACTCGCTACCACTCGACTATCACACATAAATATATTGAAAATTAAGGAAGATTTTCATGAAAAAGAGCAATTCTCTCGCGCTAACAACATCGAGATTAAAGGAGTCCCTCTAAAGAAAAATGAAAATCTTTATGATATTGTCGTAGGCATTGGTAACATTATCCAGTCGCCTATAAAAAAGGAGGATATAAATTACGTAGCTCGCGTCCCCATTTTTAAATCAGATACAAATGAATGTATTGTTGTCGCAGTTAACAACCGGTACACTAAGGAAGAGTTTGTGGCAGCTGCACGAAAGTATAAGGTTCTTCAACTTAAAGATCTAGGAATGTCTGGTGAGGGAAGAGTGTATATAAACAATCATTTGACCCTATATAACAAATCTCTTCTGAAGAAGGCTAAAGTAATTGCTAATGAAAAAAACTTTCGTTATATTTGGGTCAAACACTGCAAAATACTCGCAAGGAAAACAGATGCGTCACCAATATTCCGAATAAAATGCGAGAAAGATCTCCAAAGACTTGTCTGATTTGTTGTTTGTTGCTGGTGTTCGTCACTTTCTACGCTTTAAGTAAATTAGTTTATAAATGCTATGCAATATTTTTAATACGGGCCCGTGAGTTAGTAAGCCCTGACTCATCTGTGCCGCACCGATCAATATCTTTTGTATTACTAATTGTCATTTTGTTCATATACGTTATTGTCTACTTATGCTATGCGAATCTGACCGCTAAGTCTATTATGTTAAGGTATTATTTACTTTGCAATTTTTGTCTTGTTTTTATGAAACGTGTTATCGAACAAATATTAATGCCACTACGAAAAATTTATTTCATACTACCCGGTTACGGTTTTAATTCAATTACTAATCGTCTCGCTTTAATCCAAATATATAATTACAATGAAAAAAACTTTATAAAAAATAAAGGGACTCCATATCATTGCCCTACCGATCACGCTTTTATACAGCATCTACATACCCAGACTTTATTTATCAATGGAGGGTTCTGTATCATTTAACATTTATTATCAGAACACTAGGGGACTGCGCACGAAAACTAATACGTTTAAAAGAAACTTACTTCTTAATGAATTTGATGTTATATCGATTACTGAAACTTGGTTAATAGATGGAGTCTTCGACCAGGAATTGTTTGATGGTAGGTATCTGGTGTGGAGGCGTGATAGGAACTATAGTACTACGAATCAATTATATGGCGGTGGTGTACTTCTAGCTGTACGTCGTGAACTTGCCGTGATTGAGCGTCCGGAGTGGCGTTCCTCGGCGGAAGATATTTGGGTTACGGTATCAACTACGAACAACAGATCTACTGTTAAAACCCACCTCTGTACGTTATATTTGTGTAGTGAAAATGAGGGTAATAGTTATGTGACGCAGCTACAGAATTTTACAGATAAACTTTTCGAAATTATTAGTGCCTGCCCTAATGACAATTTCATCATCATGGGTGATTTTAATTTTTCAAACTTGAGCTGGAATACTTCTGACAACATATTAGAATCGTCGGGTATCTCGGGCTCTGCTCAGGAATATTTCTTTGATACGATAAACTTATGTAATTTAAATCAGTATAACCATGCATTAAATGTAAATAACAGAATTTTGGATTTAATATTCTCTAATAATTATCTTAACATTCAGATTTGTTCTGATCCCCTCGTACCTGAGGATGTCCATCATAGGTCTGTTGAAATATCAATGTCTCTCTCTGCACCTTCTTCTCTTCCTGTAAATGCTAGAACTAAATACTTCTATAATAAAGGTGACTATGAAGCTATGTGTTTTGACCTTAATAAAATACACTGGCGTGAGACTTTGCAAGTTGGTTCACTTGATGACGCTGTTGCCTATTTTTGTGCCCAGATAGACAGCTTGCGAAACAAACATGTACCCCACAGGAAGGTAGCTTCTAGTGCTTTCCCACCTTGGTACAAACTTAGCTTAATAAAAGTATTGAAGGAGAAATACAAGTTTTGGTTGAAATACAAGAATTATGGGAATAGAGAGGATTACCTTACTTTTTCACTGCTGCGTAAAAGAGCTAAGCTACTTGAAGCAGAACAATACAAGTTTTATATATCTCGTACTGAGGACTCCATCACAGCTAACCCCAAACTCTTCTGGTTTTATGTAAAAATGTCTAAAGGGTCCAACCTCGGCCTACCATCTACTATGAACCATGGGGCCGCCTCAGCTGATAATGGTGAGGATGTCTGTAATCTTTTTGCGTCCTACTTCCAGTCAACATTTCTCTCCCCTAATAATGCACCCCAATTACCTATAGTTAACTACCAATGGATGAACTCCAACACTTCTAACACTTTCAATTGTACCACCTATCTTTCAGACATAACTATTGATGCTACGTGCGTGCTAAGATTGCTCGAAACCTTAGACACCAACAAAGGGGCTGGCCCAGACAATATCCCTCCCCTACTTATAAAAATGTGTTCTCAAAGTCTGGCGGAACCTCTATGTGTGTTGTTTAATAGATCTATCACTGAAGGCGTTGTCCCTAAACTGTGGAAATCAGCTTTTATTACGCCTGTACATAAAAGTGGCAATAAAAACGATGTTAAGAATTACAGACCCATCTCAAAACTATGTATTTTCGCTAAAGTTTTTGAAAGAATTGTTTATAATCATATTTACTCAGTACTGGCGTCTTCCTTCATACCCGAACAACACGGTTTCTTTAAGCGTCGCTCTACGGTCTCTAACTTACTATTATTCAATGACTATGTTACGGTTGGCATGGACTCAGGCGCACAGGTTGATGCTATATTTACGGATTTCAGTAAAGCATTCGATCGAATTGATCACTCTATTTTACTCCAAAAGTTACTGTGCGCAGGAATCCATGGCAGCTTACTTAAATGGCTCACGTCCTATATATATGACCGCACTCAGGCTGTAGCAATAAACGGCTACATCTCCTCATGGAATCTGATACCTTCAGGTGTACCTCAAGGGTCTTTATTGGGGCCCTTGCTTTTTATTATATTTATAAATGATATAGGTAGCTGCTTTCGTCACTCTGAGTTCTTATTATATGCAGATGATATGAAAATATTTAAGACTATTAGTTGCGATTACGACACTTTACTTTTGTAAAATGATTTAAAAAGATTTGAAGAGTACTGTGACCTGAACAGACTCGACCTTAATGTTTCGAAATGTTATTCCATTACATTTACCCGCAAAACTAATATAGTAAGCACAAATTATTTTTTGAAAGGCTGTCTATTGGTCAAAGTTGGTTGTCTGAGAGATCTTGGAGTATATCAAGACTCTAAACTAATGTTCGATCAACATATTGATAGTATAGTTAAGAAAGCCTCTAAAACGCTGGGTTTCATTATAAGATGCTGTAAAAGTTTCACTAAAATCAAAACATTAAAAATTATTTACTGCAGTTATGTGCGCAGCATCCTCGAGTATGGTTCAGTGGTATGGAGTCCCTTCTATGATAGATATATATCTAGAATTGAAATGATACAAAAAAGATTTTTGCGTAATTTGCGGTATAGAAGTGGGTGTGTTGGTGACGATTATACAGCTAGTTGTAGAAAGTATCATTTTTTATCTCTATATATACGAAGAGATATAGCTGATATGATACTCCTGTATAAAATTGTTAATTGTTATATTGATTCCCCTCCCCTTCTTCGTAATATTAACTTTAATGCACCGTCCCGAATTCTACGATCGATGCCTTTGTTATCTACTCCTCGCTCCCACACCAGCTATCGTAGTAACTCCTTTTTTTGCAGAGCCCCTGCTAAATTTAATCGTTTTGTGGAGGCTCACCCCGAAATTGATTTGTTTGCTTCTACTATTGCTGGATTGAGGCGAGCACTAGCATCTGATTTCTTTGAATTCTGCGACTCATAGAACTATCAGAATAACTGTTTGTTTTTTGAAGTTGTTGTTCTTTTTTATATGTAATTTTGCTTTTATATTATTTTGTAATTTACTTGTCAATTATATTGTAATTTCTACTTCTCTATTATTGTGATTGTACTAGCTATAAGTTTATTCCATTCGTTGCATTGTAAACATATATGTGAAAACAACTTAATGGCTTTACAGAAATTTTGTTCTCATTCTATACTGTTAGTAATATATAAGCTGTCTGTTTTCCTAAATAATAAAATAAAAATAATAAATAAAATAATAACTTGGGTCAAGTGCATATGACGCAAGGACCATTATTGTTATTCGTAAGTATCATCTTAGAGCTGATTAGAAGAATTAGATGTTTATGGACTTGAAGGTCATATGATAATAAAATCGGCAGTGCTCACCAGTCTTACATTTGACTTGTTTAATTTATTTACTGAACCTAGAAGCTTAATTTCACTATGTTCAATTAAAAGTTACATTATAAATCCCCCCTTCACCCCACTTACGTTGCGCCGCATCTAATAACTGTCCCTTGGTCCAAACGAGCTCCGACAAACATAACGCCTGTTGGTAAGCCGCGTGTTGGTACGGTTGCTCCGCATCGAAATTTTTTATCGCTCGCAAGTGGTTTTCTTTCATTATTTCGAACCTGGGAATATATTCAAAAGTAATCAAAAAACATTAAGACATATAGCATGTTTTCTATCATGGGACAATATTGACACAATATCAAAAGACAAATTATTTTAAAACAAATTATAACAGAATTGGGAAAATTTCCCATAATAACGACTACTTATGGTCACTTATTGTCTCCCTACGGCGAGAGGCCACCAGCGGGGCTGTAACTGGCACAATAATTTAGGTCAACGGCCACTAACCCAAGACGCTTGTTAGAGATACCTACATTTGCGTTGGATAGGATAATGAATGACATGGAGTGAAAATACTTTTAGAAAATAAATTACACTCATTCAAAAATTAATATAATAACGTGCCAACAAATAAGGGAAAATCATGACGATATTCAATTTATCTACATCCGTCTCTAAAACGTGTCCACAAGAAAAAAAATTGTCAAAGAGTTCCAAACCACTGCACCATACAATATATAAAAAAAAAAAAACACGTTTCTTGTATAGAGAAGCCCTTTGATTTTTAACTTTATTTTATTCCTATTATTTGCTTATTATTTTGCTATTATTATTTATAGCGGCCTTAGTAATAAATACACTGTGAAAATTTCAAGTGTTTATTACGATTCAGACGATGCAGCCCTGAGGCAGACGGACGGACAGGGACGATTTAGTAATAGGGTTTCCATTGGTACCCTATGAGTACGGACCCTGAAAATTGAGTATTTAATTTTTTTGTTCCTTAAACAATGTAGAATGATTGCATTTTGAAGCAAGTAACGAATTTGAACGATATAAGTTCAATAGATTATTTAGAAATATTAATATTATCCACTGAATTCATAAATAAATCATACTAGATTAAAGGCACTTTATGTCAAACAGCGCCGACAAGCAATAATAAACAATGCAAATAACTACAAAAATCCACTAATAAGTGTTAGCACGTTTCATCGAAATATGTATATTTCGGCGACACGTACATGAACAAGTACAACGCTAAGATTGGTGGAGTTCGCGGAAATAACACTGTAGGTACATACCTCGTTGGGTCAGCTTCGAAGTTAACAATCTTGTCTATGATCTTCTCTAAAAGCACCTGCTGTTTGTCATCATATCCTTCTATTGTTACCTGTTAAAAGATATATACATAAAATTTAGTTCCATACATAAAAACTTTGAAGATAGAAATTATATATATTTTTTATCAACAAAAATGTTGACAAAATTAATATCAAGCTCATTAAAAAGCAAAATTTAAGAAACATTTTAAAAATACCTTAAGAAAATCAACATAAAAAATAAAATACGCGAAAAAACGATCAATATCGATTTTGTAATTTTCTATTCAATGGTATTTGATAAACGTCCCGAAGAAAATCCCGACACTTTTACTTCTGAATTTCATAACGGGTACAGTTCCAATCAACCTTTATGGCGGATGTGAACATAGGCACAAGTCGCGTCGCAGTAACCAGTTTTAGATGTAGCGGGACGCAGTGGAGCGAGGGGCATATGACTGAACCTGCGCAAGCACTCTTATAGCCTTGTATTTCGATCCGCCATAAAGTTTGATTGGAACTATAACTACTTTATTATTTTATGTCAATGAATCTAGTACTTACTGACAGTCCACTCTTAGCGTTGTCGATGTTCCAAGACAGTCCGGCGAGTTCGCCCGCGTACGCAAATTGCTGTAGAGCGTCACGCAGCACCAGCACCCACACCGCTGTGAGACCACAGCTCAAAGGCTCCCAGTAGGCAAGCGGGCTGTTCGATGGAGAAACATTTATAAGGCACATGTTCTCAGCTATGCCTTGCAAGCCAGTAGAACGTTGTAGTAACACAAAAGGTAAATCGTAGATAAAATTTTAATAAAAACTTTACACAAAAACTATTTACAGTACCCGGCCGGAAGTTATACACACGAGTTCTAAAAAGCGGGTAAGTAAAAACAAGTTTAAATTAACAAAAATAAATAATCTTGATTTTTTTATTTAATTATAATAACGTCAAATAATGTAGTTTTATAATTAAACTAGCGACCGCCCGCAGCTTCGCTTGCGTAGACTACAAATTCCTGTTATAGGTACTATTAACGTTCGAGATGGTTTATACGTACTTTTTGCTGGAACCAATTTTGGTCACACCCATTCAAACTTTCAATCTTCATTCCCCTTCCACCCTTTAAAAAACCGATACAATTTTTCATCTCCCGTTTCCCACTCTTAAAATGTGAAAATCTAAAAACCCTGAAACACGTCATTATTTAAGTCCCTCCATTCCCATCCTTAAGTTTCAAATTTCTAAAAAAGCCTTTCTTAACTTTATAATGCTCACGTTATAAAATAAACTTATGTTCCAAATTTAAGCTTCCTAGACTTAGTACTTTCGGCTGTACGTTGCTAGATCAGTGAGGACAAACGACAGACAGATAGACAGACAGACAAACACAAAAAGTAGCTTATGACACTCTTGACAACCTTCTTTCACGTCTGCAAAGTTTCATTAAAATCTGTTCAGCCGTATTGGAAATTAGCTCGAATAGATAAAATTGAATTGAATAGACGTACAGACAAACAGACGGACAAAAAGTAGCTAATGTCAAATATCTTGACAACCTTTTTTTCCCGTCTGCAAAAATTTCCTTAAAATCTGTTTAGCCGTTTTGGAGATTAGCTCAAATAGACAGATACACGTACAGACAGACAGACGGACAAAAAGCAACATTTGTTAGTTTTAACGACCTTCTTTTCGTATTCATTGATGTTTCATTTAAATCGGTTTAGACATATGGACGTACAGACAGACATACAAAAAGTTCTGTATATCACTTAAGGAAAGGGTGTAGTCAAAAGATTACATCCTGTTATATGTGTAAAGTTTCATCAAAATCGGTTAAGCCGTTTTGGCCGAAGCCGATTTCCTCGAATAGACAGACAGTTTGTTTTCATGTATATAGCCTATAACTCTCCGCTAGAATCAGGCTATCAAAGGCAAAAAGAATTTTTCAAATCCGACTGGTAGTTTCAGAGATTAACAAATGCAAACAAACAAACAAACGAACGAACGAACGAACGAACCAACCAACCAACAAACAATCAATCATTCTATCAATCAATCAATCAATCATCAAATCAATCAGCGCGCGCGACGGAAGCTCTCAAAAGGAATAATTTATTCCGTTTTTGCAACATTTTTCATTGATGCTCCACTCCTATTGGTCGTAGCGTGATGTAGTATAGCCTATAGCCTTCCTCGATAAATGGACTATCCAACACAAAAATAATTTTTCAATTTGAACCAGTAGTTCCTGAGATTTACGCGTTTAAACAAACAAACGAACAAACGAACGAACGAACGAACCAACCAACCAACCAACCAACCAACTAACCAACCAACCAACAAACAAACAATCAATCAATCAAACAATCAACCAATCAATCTATCTATCTATCAAACAAACAAACAAACAAACAAACAAACAAACAAACTCTTTAGCTTTATAATAAGTATTTCTATTATATAGATTAATAGATTATAAGATAATAAGAAAATAAGATATTACTAAAAACCGTATCAAAGTCTATTGGTTTGGAAGTAAAAAGGTAACGAACAGAGGCAGACAGCGAATTTATTTTCTCCCGCTATAGTTTTTAAATTTCAATAAAAACTGTTAAGATATTAATTTAAATTGTATGATGTAAAGGGCAATTATAATATGCATAAAATGCTTAAGACAACTAACGTATTTAATTTGTTAAGGATTAATATCACGTTTAAAAAACATCTTCGCAAATAGTACATTATGTTGAACAAATTTGATTGTCATAAAAAAGGTTATAGTAAGTTAACCTTAAAAGATACACATATGCTGTTGCGGACTTTTGGTTAGAACTTTTAAAGGGGTACAATTCCGTAATACATGATTTTTGCTTAACATCAACCGTTTACGCAGCGCGCGCGACGGAAGCTTTCAAAAGGAACAATTTTCCCCGTTTTTGCAACATTTTTCATTGATGCTCCACTCCTATTGGTCGTAGCGTGATGTAGTATAGCCTATAGCCTTCCTCGATAAATGGACTATCCAACAAAAAAATAATTTTTCAATTCGAACCAGTAGTTCCTGAGATTTGCGCGTTCAAACAAACAAACAAACTCTTCAGCTTTATAATATAAGTATAGATAAAAAAATTGTAGGTATACCTATAGTTTTATTTTTAAACTTCTTTTTACTTAGCCGCTTTCGTTATCCTAACACACAAATCTAGACGATGACTTGCGTACCTAAGTACAGTGAATCTACTGGTAATTTAATACTAGTACCATACTAGTAGTAAACTGTGTGTGTGTGGTGGTGTGTGTCGTGATAGCCCAAAACGCAACTAACTTGTAACAAATTTATAAGGCCATAGGGCCATGGTTCGAATCCGGGCGTGTACCAATGAGTTTTTCTGACTTAAGTACATAACTATCACTGACTCCGTGCCTCGGAGAGCACGTTAAGCAGTCGGTCCCGGGCGCTGTCAATAGATGGCGGTTGTTACAATCCCCAACCCGCAGTGAGGCAGCGTGGTGGAGTTAAGCTCCAAGCCCCCCCTGTCGCACTGGAGGAGGCCTAAGCCCCTGAAGTGGGGTAAAAATGGGCTGACGAAGTGAAGTGAATACTAGTATTGTAATATTAGCATTTAAGGTAACAATTCGGTACTTGATTGGCTTAGCATGTTTAACGCTTTAAAGTTTGGACCAATCAGAAAACAATTTGTTAAGTGTGTTGACACATTAAAACTTACCTAACAAAATCGAAAGTGACCAACGCTTTAGGTAACTGAAACTCGTTGTCTTGTTTGAACCATACACGTATCAGTGGTGAATCCTTTATGATTGCTGGCGTCAGGCCGTTGGTGGCGATTTGGTCTTCTACATCTTCAAGATCCAAACGTGAGGGTATGAATTCATTGGGTAAGGGTAGATGCAGGTCCGTGCATAGCCCTGCGTTCTTCCATTCCTGAATTTAAAAATATTAGATATATAAGCTATTGACAGCGACCACTAGCAGCTAGATGACGGTCGTTACAACCTACCAACCCGCATTGGAGCAGCGTGGTCAATTTAATCTCCAAGCCCCCTCACCTTGAGGGGAGGCCTAAGCCCCTGCAGTGGGGTATAAAAATGGCTGATGAAATGGAATGGAGATATATAATATTATAAACGTGTAATTTCGTATGTTTTTTCTTCACATATCTTTCACATAGACAGTTGAATAGAGAAGATAAATAAAAATATTTTTTTCTCATCATAAGGTACCAAGGGAACAAAGTGATTTCTTATAGTCATAGTTGAAAGCTCGGAGAGTAACATAGACTACTGACTACCCTGGTCGAAGGTATCCGTAGGATACAAAACTAATCCAAATTCAAAATGTTAATTTGTATTTCCTTTTGTGAAATAATAAACTAAAACAAAAAAAAAGATACCCAAGCACAGAATACACAGATTATCAACTTTGCTCCACTTATTTAAGAAAGGACAATGCCCATATCGCCATATGTGATTGACACGAGTAATTTATTTTTTTAAGCCGCATTTTTGAGTCATATATTAAAACATATACATGTGGCGCCATTTTTATATGGTACACAGTTGCATTCGAATGTTATAATTTTAAGCAATAGGCATTTATTCGAAATAGTACATGATACGTGTTTGAAAGTTTACAATTTTCGTAAAAAATTGTATAATTAATAATAATAACGTTCCCGCGAGGGATTCGAACCCGCGAGGTTCCGCAGTTAGGGTCTCTAATAGTCGGCCGATCGGTCAGTCAGTTAAAGTTCATTAAAACAGTTCTAGTGATAGCGCTATCTGTCGTTAACAGTAATAACTAGCTAGTGTACCGCCATCTGGAGGTTAAGTATAGCAACTAATTCTTTTTTTAAACAAATATTCACTACTGGACCTGTAACTGGACTTTGTTCAATATAGATCCATATATGTATCCAAGCAATGTTTTATCAAAGGTTATTCCTAATACTGAAGTTTTCCTTGTACGTCAAATTCGAAACAAACACATGTATTTATTCGAGTTTAATTAACATATTACCTGTAATATTTCTTGCTCGATATCTTCTTGCAAATATTTCGTACCGTACCATGGCTCTGTTTCAATACATTTCTCCTCGAAGCATCTGCGAAAAATTATATATAAAAATAGTTTAATGGACAGACAGATTCCATTGAAATAAGGAATTATTGACGACCGCTTAGCCTAGTGGGTAGCGACCCTGCCTACGAAGCTAGAGGTCCCGGGTTCGAATCCCAGGTCGCGTCAGTATTTATATGATGAATATTGATACTGGTACCGGGTCTTGGTTGTTATATGTATGTGGTGTCTTAGCTTGGTATACAAAACACAAGCTAATGCTTAGTTTGGGGCCTAGACGTTATTGTGATGTATAAGTTATTATTATTATTATTAATGATATAAGAAAATCGCAGAAAACGCAATTACTCAATTTTTTTCTTCTGCGGTACCTAACGTTCATCGATTTCCAATATTCCAGCGTTTGTGTTAATTTTCTTTATTATAAAATCGTGTTTTTTTTTGGATAATATATTGCCGGTACATACGCGTTTTTTCTTTTCATCACTCAGAACTAAAATATTAAGATAGGCGCGCCACAAAGTTGTCGAATCACACGGCGACTGACAGTTGCGTCGGTCAACGGTCACCGGCGGGATACCCCTCCCCGATACATCCGCGACTGCACCCTTTTAATGCGTAATATTTATGTTTGACTTAGTAACAACGCTATATCGGTAATTCTTTCGAGAAAAGTATTTTAAAGTTAAAATTCTTTACCTACTTTTTTTCATAAATGGAGTAATAAAAAAAAGCGTCCTATATGTATATATAAAATTAATAAATAAGCAAACCTACTTAGCGACGATTCCGACTCGTACGTTTTCCGGCGCCAACCTCGCTAGCAGGCGCTCCACCAGTTCTGGTTCCCATTCTGACAGTAGATAATACGCGCTTAGCACATCTTGGATAGGGAAGTCCTGAAATTATACCATCATAGAAGTGAGACCCTTACGCTGCTTTATCGGAACTACACTTAAGTGTAGTTGAAGCGCCACGTTTGGCAACAACGCTTGTTACAGGTCAGATACAATATTAATTTTAGTGCTCCTGGCACTCTATTTTCCCTTCCCGTATGTCTATACGTGTTGCCCCTCCCCCACGCTTCCCCGTATTTGCGGCTTACGACGTTCTAATAGTTGAATAGCGCTCGTCCTAGTCTTACTATTATATTATTCGTACTTTTATTTATACCATAATTACATCACGGTTTATCTAGTTATTTAAAGTCGCTCAGCGCGCTATGGAGCGGGCTATGCTCGGCATTTCCTTGATGAACAAAATCAGGAATACTGAAATCCGTCGAAGAACTAAAGTTGTCAACATAGCCGAAGTGATTAGCAAGCTGAAGTGGCAATGGGCCGGTCACATTTGCCGTAGAACCGACAACCGATGGAGTAGACGGGTTCTCGAGTGGAGGCCACGTATTGGGAAGCGAAACGTTGGACGCCCTCCGGCAAGGTGGACTGATGACCTGAAGCACCATACCGGGGGTAATTGGATGCGGAAGGCGGAGGACCGTGTGTGGTGGCGGGCCTTGGGAGAGGCCTATATCCTGCAGTGGAGAGACACGGGCTGATGATGATATCTAGTTAGATTGACATATTCCATAAGAGTCAAATAACCCAAAAGTTGTACAAAGTTTACAGTTGTCGGTTGACGAATTCGAAAACCGAAGGTTTAAGGTTTTCGAATTCGTTTTTCGAAAGCATACCTATACACGCTCAACCAATAACAAAATGTTTGCGTTAAGGCACTGAATGGGACTAATTTCAGTTAACGGTCGAACCGCTAATACGGACGTATTTTATACAAAAACAAAAATAACATATCAAAAATCTAAAACGCCGTTAATAAAAATGCATCTCACCTGCAGAGAGTGGACATAATTGGCAACAAAACTCCTGGGCTCCTGCGTATCCTTGAACCTAAACTCCATGGCCATCAGATCGCGTTGCTCTTCCCAGATCCAACGCTGAGGACCATTTTCTTTTAACAGGTTGATGTACTGGAAATTAAAGGGTAATACTTGTCTATGAATCTATTTATACCTGGTGGTGGGATGAACATATTTCAAACTTATAGAGCGTATAGAGCTTATCAAATTAAACAAAAATATTAAAAAATAACCAAGAAAGTGAAAATTTTAACAAGTTTAACTGGTAATCGTTAGTATGCGCCATCTGATTACATGAAACTTTTTGTTTAGTTCGGTACACACATTCTAAACACTCTATAAGTTTGGACTACGTTCAGCCGAACACGCGGCATATTATTTCAACTTTAACCACGTTTTTCTCGGTAACCGTTATCTTGCGCCATATGTTTACTTAAAATTTTTTGTTTGGTCCGGTAAGCTTTACACGCTCTATTTGGACATGCTCAGCCGAACACTCGGTATGCCAAATTTCATCAAATTATAAATAATATAATTATAAATATATAACATGCATCTGAATGAAATTTTTACTTCATCGGCAAGCAGCCTAGAATTATCAATGGATTATTATAATAAAAAACCATTAAATTTTTTTTAAACCACCTTTTATAAAAACAAAAAAAAACACTGAACTAAACATTGAATAAATAAGAGTCAATATTTGAAGCTCGAAAGTATAACAAAATATGAAATACATATTTTAAAAGTTTGAAGCTTTTGATGACTGCTTAGCCTAGTGGGTAGCGACCCTGCCTACGAAGCTGGAGGTCCCGAGTTCGAATCCCAGGTCGGGTCAGTATTTATATGATAAATATTGATACTGGTACTGGGTATCGGTTGTTATATGTATATGGTGTCTGTGCTTAGTATCCAAAACACAAGCTAATGCTTAGTTTGGGGCCTAGACGTTGTTGTGATGTATACATTATTATTATTAGCGGACGACGACCGTTCTCTTTATACAGAACCTTTGTCTTGCATTTTAATTTGTCATAGTTATTTAAATTATTAGATAATTTTGTTTCGTTCTGCAGTTAGGGCCTCTAACGGACTAATAGTAAAATTATCAGCAACCATACCTGGAACATCAGCTTGATAATGTCGTCGACGTGTTTGACCCCATCTTCCGTCAGATCCATTTGTACCCCGAAAAAACTGAAGCCCCTGGCGCCAGTCCTCGTACCGCCGACTAGACTGAAGTCAATTAAAATATATATATGTACTATTCATTTCTTATGAAGAATTGAAAATATTGAAATAAGGGAAATAGATACGCCTGTAAGCCCCGAAAAAGAGCCACGCAATACAAGTAAATTCACTCGTCATCGGATATTACACAAGATGGCAATCTTTTTTGTTAATAATATGATAATAAACGGGAAACTCCGTGCAACTCGTTCATACACTGATCTTAGCGACAAAGTGTGTAATTATACCCAATGAAATTACATCCTCTTTTGCAACCACAAATCGATGGTTATTATGATTATAAATGGAAAACTGAAATTCCCAGATGCCAATTTTGTTTAGTTTAAGAAAAAACAATTTCGAAGTAACCAAATTTCCTTTGCGGAAAACCAGAAAAAAACAATCTAATCTGAGAAATATTACAAATTCAGAAGATTTTATACTATCGTTAGATAAAACGCTGCAGCAGCAGCATCCACAGAAAGTTCTCGGTGAATCTCTAGTACGCAAAAAAATGTAATTATTGATATTTTTCTAATACAGCTAGTGATTAATGATTTTTAAGAACCTATATCAATGTAGCGCAACCTTGACCGATAATTCAAAAGAAAAGAAAACTCACTTGTTACACCATCCCCTTTTCTTCAGCGCTGACAACAGACTGCCTTGGCCTTCGTGACCCAGCAAGTGTGACAAGTAATGGCCTGGCTACAAACAACTTATTATTAATATTTATATACAAGGAAATTCTTGGCTTACTGAAGGAACGTCGATCTGCTTTAAACTAGATAAACACCCGTGGATCGACAATATGTCGATTGTTGTTGCGGGTGTGGTACGGTGACGACTAACTCATAAGTGAATGGACGACAAAGATGCATTCGGAACTAACGAGTTTTGTCATTTTTGCATTTTTTAGAAATATGTTGTTTATTAAGAAAAATTAATAAGTGAAAGCATTTTATTTATATCTACAAAATTGCCAAGGTTACAAATTTTTAAAATAAATCGTGCTATATCGTCACTCGGTTACATTACTATGGGCTAACGTGGATAATTTGTACGTGGCGGCACCGAGTGACGTCACGAGTGGGTCGTAAGAACACAAACTTTGATTTGTTATATCTCCGGTAATAATTGGTATTTTTCCGAAATTCTAAAAGTATAGTCATCAGTTTATTATACTCTAGCGTATCAAATAGCATTTGATACATAATTTTGTTGAGGAGGACATGCTCATTCAGAAGAATGAATCAACCACGTAAAAAAATTACAAAAATGAATCACGTACGATCGTGTGAAAGAGCTAGGCTGCGGAAAAAAAGCGACGGAGACGGCCCTTTCAGCAATGTGCGCCAAGCCATTCCTCCTCCCACGCCGCCGTCGTACCGCAGCAACTTTTCGTAGGTTGCGACAGTGCGAGATTCAGACGGAAAATCGAGGGACTGCTATGCCCGCGACTTGATCCAGCTCTAGCGTGTTTTGGACTATACAGAAGCCAATCAAGATTCCAAAAAAATGTTATAAAATCCCCTTTACATGTACGAGATTGAACTTTAAAAAAAAACCGATTTCGTACTTATTTGTCTAGATCAGAGCTGTCCAATCTTGGGTAAAATGAAGGCAAATATTACGCTTTTTGAGGTTTAATAACTAACATGTTTATAAACATTTTAGAATTTTGGTTTAACACAAACCTAGTTTTACCTCAAATAATACTAGATAAAAGAAAATCTCCAGATTCAAATGCGTTATAACATCGCAATCACGTTAGAGCGTTTGTATGGTGAGTTGATTCGGTTGACCCCTCTTAAAACCACAACACATTTATTGACGTAGACCTAACATCCTTGATGGTGTAGCATGCTCTCTTTGTCTTGAATTCCATGGGAAATGGATGATCAGGTCAGATCGGTGACGTCACAGCCGATCTTTGACGTCGCCGACCTGGCCTGGTCGACTGGTACACTATTTCTCTATGGTAATTTCACTATGGTATTCTATTTCTATTTCTCCTCAACTAAAAAGGGTTGAATGGTCTATTTCTACTCACCCCATAGTTAACATAAGTATACGTAGAAATCGAATTGAGCAAACTCACCCCACTCTTGTAATATTTTCTCTCATCGGGCGTCGGGAAATTTATCGAGAGAGATCTAACATCTTTGACGGGTACGCAGTATGCTCTCTTCCTCCTCAACTCTGGGGGGTATGGATGATCAGGCCAGGTCGGTGAGATCACAGATCTATCTTCGACGTTAGAAAATAGTGGTGCTACCATCGCTTCCAAGTCGTCGAGCGATTCTATAAAATTAATAATATTGTTAGAACACGCACATCGTTGATACCGAACATCCCTCACGTTACGTTTCGATGACTAGTTTCGTTTCAGAAAAACCGGTCAAAAACGAGCGACGAACAGATTAATCTGATAGAAATTTTCCGGAGAGCGCTACAATGTTTGCACCATCAAATATATAAGGTGCCTTAATAGAAAAGTGTCTTAGATGGGAAATTGCTGAGAAGCGCTAGAATGTTCACACCATTAAATATATAAAGTGCCTTAAGAGAAAAGTATCTCACATTGGAAATTGCTGGAAATTGTTAAAATGTTTAGACGATCAGATGTATAAGGCGCGTTTAACAGCGAAGTGACTAGATGAGGAAATACTGGAAAGCGCTAGAATGTTTAGACTATTGAATATATCAAGTGCACTTTACAAGCAAAGTATCCACATAATGCTCATAGGGTCCAATTGAATAAATGTGCATTGCACAATGTTGGTATTTAAAGTTGCTATACTAAAAATTGTTGAATTTTTCAGATTCAATTATTGATTGTAAACAAAATGGCTTCTGCTTTCTGGTTCACTTTGTCATAGATTATATGTATTTATTTTATCGGAGAACAAACAAACATAGAGCAATAATTAGCTAAGAAGATTTACACAATACAACATACCCTAATCCAATATAATATTAATTTTTAGTTTTTAAATGTTGATAAATTTAAATAATACAGTAATTTTAGGAAAAAATCCAAATCAGGATAACCTTAGCGGAACAGAATGTACACTACCAACAATATTGTTGCAAGTTTAAATAACAGTTCCGTGATATGATTCTTTGTAAATAGATAAAACTTGGATCTCCACTCACCTTTTCCAAGAACGATAAGCGTCATAATATTAGAAGAATACCACGCTTTATGGAACTTCAATAATTCCTCTCTCACGTTGATGCCGTTCTGTTTTGGTATTACTTCCAAAGTTTGTCGGTTGCCTGTAAAGAACATTCACACAAATAATAATAATATATTAAGTAGTAAGGGGCCACTCACCGAACTTAGAATGTAGCAGACTAGAAGACGCACGCTTGCTAAACTCAGTGACTCAAAGTTTTTCTGTGACAAAAGTTTTATTGGTATATACCTTTCATTCAGTAATATGTAACTATGTAACGGGTAATATATACACAAAGACCTAGACATACCACAACATCCAGGTAACCAATCGTGTGGGCCTTACGCGAGTCCCGCCCGTCACCCTTCCCCATACCATAGCTCAAATGTGATGACTTGGTTCTCAAACTAAACAGCCAGTACTACTCTTCTATAGAACTATAAACTTCTTGTCTATGACGACCGCTTAGCCTAGTGGGTTGCGATCCTGCCTGCGAAGCAAGAGGTCCCGGGTTCTAATCCCAGCTCGGGTCAGTATTGTAGCGCTGGCTAGCTACAGGCCAGACGTTCGATTAAAATACATAATTTGAATTTGAATAAATTAGGCTACAAACCCAAACAAACATAATTAATAGAATACATATAAAGAGAGATATAAAAATATACTCTCTACAGTATTTATATGATGAATATGGATGCTGGTACCGGGTCATGGTTGTTATATGTATGTGGTGTCTTCGCTTTGTACCCAAAACACAAGCTCTAATGCTTAGTTTGGGGCCTAGATGTTGTTGTTATGTATACATTATTATTATTATTATTATTACTATAATTTGACCGAAACGCTTTACCGCGCCTTAGGTATGTGCGCGGCTAGGAGGGAAGTCAGCTTCTAAGCGTTGACGACGGACTGACAGAGCTGATCTGCCTCCCTCTGCGCCGCGCACATACCTAAGGCGCAGTACAGCGGTTTCGGTCAAACTATAATTCAAAGCTCCGTGCTCATATGCAGTTTGTCCATAGAAGTAGGAACAATATAAGGTAGACACTAAAACACGGCGGGGGACTTCATTTTATAATTTGTAGTAACTAAAAAGTTCACCAACACTAAAACATTTGCATTTCACAATTAAAAATTATAGTGAACTGCGACCCGCCCTCGCTTCGCATGGGTAACAGAGCATATAAAGCATAATAATAATAATGTATACATCACAACAACGTCTAGGCCCCAAACTAAGCATTAGCTTGTATTTTAGGTACGAAGTGAAGGCACCACATACATATAACAACCGAGACCCGGTACCAGTATCAATATTCATCATATAAATACTGACCCGACCTGGGATTCAAACCCGGGACCTCCAGCTTCGTAGGCAGGGCGCTACCCACTAGGTTAAGCGATCGTCGGACATATTATTAAAAATGTATTAAATACATGTAATATTTTAATTAAACTTAAAATAAAATGGAAAAATAAAATAGCATTTCAGTACAAATTTCGAATGGAATTGATGAAAAGGTTTTGAAGTCTTATGAAAAATTTGGAGAACTGGACAGTAGCGGATCTGCATTTAGACCCTTCAGATAGTTATCTTGAAGGTACATTCTAAATACTGGTACAAGATTTTTTGTAATCGGGTGAGCTTTTTAGGGGTCACCTTCTATATCCAAACTTAAAAACTTTACCTCTCTATATTAGCGTAGATAAATAGTCACAAACCTGTCCCAAATTTGTGGTAAGCGTGATCAGGGGATGCTGTACTCTTGTTTAGCTGGTCAAGCCTCCAAAGGTCCGAAGTGGTGTTCTTTTCGTGTTCAGAATTGACTGCATTTAACTCCCGCTCGGTCGCCGATTCCGTGAACAGTGGCGATATGAAGAATTGAGCAAAACTGGAATTATAATGGATTTTCATATAAAGCTAATGTAATTAAGAAAATTACATGAATAAAAAAAATTTTTAATCACGCTGACGAACAGACAGACAGAATCACGTTGTGTTTTATAACCAGCTGAGATAGATTTAAGTTTACGCGGATGACGCGGGCACATCTAGTTATAACTAAAATTATGTTATCTATACTTAGAACGACAAAGTGTTCATAGCCTAGGGAAGGGAGTGTTCAAATATTACATAAGTATGAATTTCAGACCCCTACGTACGCCCATTATAAGACAAAATAAATTGTAAACTTTCGCCCTCCTCAAATGATAAGAACAAGGTCGTATATTTTAGAAGACCATGTGAATGAATGAAATGCGAGTCGGACCCGCATACAAAGGGCTTCGTACCACCATATAATATTTTAAAAAAGTTTCTTCTATGGGAACCCTTTTTAATTTTTAACTTTATTTTACTGACGACCGTTCAGCCTAGCGGGTAGCGACCCTGCCTACAAAGTTGGAGGTCCCGTGTTCGAATCCCTATTCAGTATTAATATGATGAATATAGATACTGGTACCGGGTCTTGATTGTTATATGTGTGTGGTGTCTTTGCTAAAATATTCATATATGTATATATTATAAAGAATATTTAAGTATGTATATCAGTTGTCTAGTAACCCATAAACACAAGCATAATACTTGCTTACTGTAGGACTAGATGGCGCTGTGTGGGAAGTCCCATGTATTATTATTATTTTTATTATTTGTAGTCATAGCGGTCATAGTAGTTCAGATGCTATGAAAATTTCAAGCGTAACCAATGATCTCAATCGACAAAAAAAAAGTTTTTTGTATGGGGACCGCCTTTAATTTTTAACTTTATTTTATTTTTATTATATATTGTTATAGCGGCCACTCTGTGAAAATTTCAAGTGTCTACATATTACGGTTCAGACGATACAGTCCTGTGATAGACGGATGGACAGACGGACAGTCGGACAGATTCCTATTGCTACCTTTTGTGTACAGAAAATATGCTGCATAGGAAAGGCAAGGGGCCGTATGCCTAAGCATTTAGTATCTACTTCAACTTGATACCGTCACGGTTACTGAGAAAAAAGGTCTTCGCAGACAGACAGACAGACAAGAAAGTGATTATATCGCACTTTCAGAACCAAAGTGACCTAACTCACAAATCCAAATTTTGAATTTAATAAAATATTTTTTTTAATGTATCTATCGAGACCTCGTCATAAAAAGCAACCTGTTCATGTTAAAATACTACAGATAATGTTTAAATCTATTTTTAAATAACGATATTGCAATGTTGACGTTTACTTTTTAAAGTCATTACTAACCATAAAAGAATGAAGTGAGTTGAAGCCGTCTTCTGCGTTTACCGTCTAACCACTCATACTATAACTAACTGGTGTAAGATGGGGAGTTTTACTCCGAGTTTCAGCGCGCAAGCCCCACGCGCCGCTCTTCACCCCCGAGAAATACCCGCCAACTCCGCGAAAATGCGTAACGTCACTTTCATACTGTGAACGGACATTTATGACTTTATTAAAACGAAACGCTGCTGTCAAATTAATTTACTCTATGTTGCTAACATTCGAAATTCCTAATTTTCGAGTTAGGTCACTTTCATTTTGAAGGTGCGATATAAGGTTGGTTTTTCCTTTCACAATACGGAACACCAAAAAAAACATAATAATATTAATTTTTAAATGAGCAACACTCACATATCCAAAGCATCGGCCAAATGCGCTGGCAATACGTCGAAATAAAATGTTGTGTGGTCCGAAGCGGTCGAGGCGTTGGACGTTCCACCATGTTCATTTAAAAACTTACTATATTCGTTCTCCTGAAATACAAAAACACATCATTAAAAAAAAACACATTAATACATCACGTGTACAAAGACAATGGTTGTACACTTTTTTTTAATAATCAAATATAAGACATCCCACGCAGATGGCGCTACAAAACACACCAAGGTCATGCCGGCAGACCGACTCCATTCTGTTCATATAAGTAACCTACACGCTATTGATACAAAATCAGCCATCCTAACGCTAGTTCAGCCAAACCGTTGCCACCTCTTAGTATATTTGAACAGCTCTACTAAACGCACCAACGAATCATGTCCGTTTTTGTACTGTGCGTATAGCTAATGTGCATAGTATCATATTATCCTTGAATCAGCCATCCTAATGATAGTTTAGTTAATTAAACAATAACAAGTCTTTCAATGGCTGTACCTACCAAACACACCAAGGTCATGCCGGAATACCGACTTCATTCTATTCACATAAGTGATATACACATTATTTACACTAAATCAGCCATTCTAACGATAGTTTAGTCAATCCGTTGCCACCTCTGGCTATATATATTTGCAGGTCTTTAATGATCTATATTTAAAGAAAAAATGTGTTAAAAATTTTGGTACAAGCCCATTTGACCACTTATTTGGATCACTATGTGCTTTGAGTAACAGTAAAATAGTGGTTAGATGGAATGAGATGGTTTCACTGCAGCAATGGACCTCCTGTAGGTTACTATATAACAATAATAAATAAAAGCAATCTTACTTCTGGATATTTTTTAGTGCCCAGGAACAGCATATGCTCACAGAAATGAGCCAAACCCGGTAATTCGTCTGGATCACTGAGGTAGCCTGCAATCATATTGACTATTATTTTATTTCTAAATAAAACCATCTATTGAAAGTTAATCAAAACTAAAATGCATCAATGAAGCATTAGTTACAGTTCCAATCAAACTTTATGGCGGATGTGAACATAGGCACAAGTCGCGTCGCAATAACCAGTTTCAGGTGTAGCAGGACGCAGTGGTGCAAGGAGTATATGACTGTACCTGCGCAAACACTCTTATAGCGTTGTATTCTACTCTGCCATAAAGTTTGAGGTGAACTATACTGATGTCAAAGAAAAATAACTGTAATGGAGAAATTAAATATTTTTTATCATTCGATTGCATGTGATTCTGAAATCCATTTTTATAAAAAATTTTATCGCTTCACAGTGACACCTGTTGGTTAATGTTTGATATCATATATACGGAAAATATTAAAAGCGTCTTATTGATCAGTGGCTTACAATAACGTAATCAGGGACTGAGTGGAGGTCTCCGACTCAGATTTCGCCACGCGGCTCATTTGGACATCTAGATTGCCACCCAAAGGGGAGCTTTGTAATGCATGGAACATTCTAGACAGCGCCTTCTACTCCTAAAGTACGCAAGTATTATGCATGTGTAATGGGTTACTAGGCAACTGACATACATATTCTTTATAATATATACATACATATAAATATTGTACACCCAGATACGGAACAAATAATAATAATAATAATAATAATAACACACACAATCACAACAACGTCTAGGTCCCAAACTAAGCATTAGCTTGTATTTTGGGTACCAAGCGAAGACACCACATACATATAACAACCAAGACCCGGTGCCAGTATTAATATTCATCATATAAATACTGACCCGACCTGGGAATCGAACCCGGGACCTCCAGCTTCGCAGGCAGGGTCGCTGCCCACTAAGCTAAGCGGTCGTCTTTAATATAAAATAATAATAATAAAATAAAATAGAAATGTTCAAGCACACAAATGTTTATCCTGGGCGGGAATCGAACCCGCAACCTTTGGATTTGTAGTTAAGGTCTCTAACCACTCGGCCGATCGAGCTTATAACACTAATATGAAATTCTGTAAGAAATAAAAATCATAATTATTAATTAGTTAGTTAATACTCTGTCATATGTCAATATGACAAATTAATAATAATACATTTAACTTTCAATAAAGGTCGTAAGTACGGTTCCCTCCGTATTTACCAATGAGTGTTTTTTAGTCTAATAAACATTACAAACTCGGCCATCGTCATTTCTGTGACAACGGTGAGCCTGTGATATAAACTTCCTAACTCAACTTTGAAGCAAAGTGTACTGTAATGTTAAGAAGGAGGGTTGAAAGCATGATGATATACATGTTTTAACTTACCAACATTAACATCAAGAGCGGCAGCCGACTTGTCAGTACTGGGATCGCTAACTAACAGCACTTTCATGCGATTTGATAAGTCCAAACCTCTGTAAAGTACAATTTAAAAAAAAAAATTACCATGATACTGTCACCAGACGCAGTTCATATTTTAATTAACTAGCGACCGCCTGCAGCTTCGCCTGCATAGACTACACATTCCTGTTAAAGTGATCTACTATTAACATTCAAGATGGTTTCTGTGTAATTTTGGTTACTGTCTTATAAACTATTGACTCCCACCTCCCCCTTAAAATGTGAAAATAAAAAACTTTGGAACACGTCGTTACTTATTTATGATTGGCGGTCGTGCCCGGCTCCGCCCGGGTGGACTACAGAAACGTTCCCCATCGCATACTCCCTCCCCGCCCTTTTCCTAACACTCCATTCCTAAGTAACTAACATATGTAATTTGATAAGAATTCAACTAACGTATTTAATTTGATAAGGATTCATATCGTGTTTAAAAAACACCTTCACAAATAGTGCATTATGGTCGCGGATATGGTCGCGGAAGTCGCGGACACAACCATATAACGAAGAACATGTTTTTGTATGGGGACCCCCTTTAATTTTTAACTTTATTTTATTATTTGTTGTTGTAGTGGCCATAGTAACAAACCCTCTGTGAAAATTTCAAGTGTTTACGGTTCAGACGATACAGCCCTGTGATAGATGGATGGACAGACCGAGAGCAGAGCTTTTAATAACAGGGTTTCCATAGATATCCTATGGGTCGGAACCCTAAAATGAAATCATCCGAAACAAGACATTAGTTAATAATTTAAAAAAAAGTTAAATTACCTATAAGATCTTTTATCCACTTGAGATTTAATGATGTCATCATGTCGCTGGGCTATATAAGCGGTGCCTGGGCTACCTGGAGCACCGGGGGTGCTTGGAGGGGTGCTCCGCCCCGGCACCCTCGGGGCGCAAAGTACCGTCGCCATATATGTCCGTCTTTGGTACCAAGCGTGACTGGAAAATATTTTTTTTTTGTTATTGCACACAAAATAGCAACAACTTGTATATTAAGAATATTACACAGGCATGAGCTCAAATATTTTAATATATTAGGTCAGGGATAAAGACTTTTTGCACATAGTTTCTATATGAAGACATGAGTGGCCAAAGGTCATATCTGCAAAAAATCAAAAACCAGTTTTTTCGGTTTAACAAGATTTTATGATGCGCTTAATCTATTCCCAATGCTATAAGAGCGGTTTTTTTTATAATTTTTTATTAATTTAAATTTCAAATTAGGTTAATGGTCTATTTTATAAAATCATTAGGCTAGGTTAGGTCTGAGTATGTCAATGCAAAAAAGCGAAAAAGAGCGGAGCGACGAGCCATTCAGAAGCCTATTCATCAATTTCCAATTTGTTTTGTTTAGGTTAATGGTCTATTTAGAAATCTGTTGATCAGTTGTGTTGTATATCGACGCTTCACAGAGAAAGTAAATAACAAAATACAAAGTTTTATTATAAACACAAGTGGTTATTCAAAGGATATGTTGAGTGCTGTAGAATGTCATAAGTTTTTGTTTCGTGTGCAGCGAATGTGATAAGTTTTTGTTTCCTCTAAATAAATATATTTTCATATTTTCATGCTTTGCCTTTTGGTGTACTGAGGTCTAAAATGATGGATAGACCTTAACAGACCAGGATATTAGTAAAATTACACATGTGATAAAACTGTTTTTCATTTAATTTTTCTTTGACATATTTGACAATATTTACCATATAGGTATGATTACTTAATGCGCTTCAACATATCTACATGTGATAAAACCATTTTTCAAAACCAGCTGAGTAGTTAAGGCATGAAACCGTAACACACAAACAAACAAACTGACTTTCGTTTTTATAATACGTCCTATGTACGTGGTGTTTTCGCTTGGTACCCAAAACACAAGTTAATGCTTAGTATGGGGCCTAGATGTTGTTGTAATGTATACGTTATTATATTTCAATGGGATAACAATTGGCATAGGTATTCTAATGGTATTCATAGTATTTCAATTTTAATGGTGCTATTAAAAAAGCAATTATAAGAAGAGCCGTACTTCAATTTATTATGAAATAAGTATATTTATTTTAAAATAGATGTATTCATAGATATAAGTCGGCGATAGATATATATTCCAAGATGATTCATAATGACATGACAAAATATTCACCATCGATCAATAATTATAATACATATTTGGCAAGCTCGGAATTATTTTTCTCATAATTATTGTTATTGCTTAAAAAATAGAACGAACTAACCTATGTTTCGGTTTATGATGTAAAATTGACGTAAAACAATTATAACCAAAAATATATATTCTTCTAGTTGCCAGTTTGACGTTTTCTTTAGTTTTCTTGTAAAATTATAACCTAAAATTTATTTAATTTTTATCAGAATTATAATGAAATTAATACAGAACAACAAAAAATGACGTAATAGACAATATGACTTGACGGACTTATCCCATGGCATGGACGTAATGCTAGCTCAGGACAGTGCACTCTGCTTTGCGAAACGAGGAGATGAAATAGCGAGGTCCAAGTCCGTTTGTCTCTTTTCTTCTAGGATGACAATAATTTATTTTTATTTATTTCTTCTCTCATCTCGACTTTTGTTGCTAGTGCTCTATAATAACAAGTTCACTTAAAAAGAACTAATAAACGAGAAAAGATGACAAAATTCTGAATAGCGGATGTGCGTGATGGTAAAGTTGGCAGCTAAAGAAAGATTTTTAAAGATAAAATAAAAGTAAAAGAAAAATTTAAATTAAAATCAAATTGCCGACACCTTAAAAAAATAAAGAACAAAAACTCTCGCCCAACAAGCTACTAGATTTCTATCCATGTTTTGTCACCTATATTGCTAATCTATGAAATAAATCTACATTTCATTTAAAATGACTTGTTGTTTTATTTTTGCGTTAACTTTTCTTATATTACAAAAACTATTACATACAGATATATAGTCAATTTAATTACCTTTAATTCAATACCCCCACATGTACGTCAACCTCAGAATATTAGAAGTCTGTGCAGGTATCAACCCTCATTAGTTTATTAATATACTAGCTTTCCGCCCGCGGGCTTCGTTCGCGTTGAACACAGTTGTACTAAGCTAGTTAAAGGAACGCGACGCTCCAGAACATTGTAACACTTTCTAGAACATTCTGAAACTTAACTGCCTAAGAAGCCTAATTTCATAAAAATCCATTTAGCCATTTTAACATGAAGAATAGCTATACCACAAGTCGGTCCCAAAATCAGTCAGACATTTTGGTGATTAACTGTAATAGACAGACAGACTAACAGACACTATAATTTTCTATATGTATATATATAAAAAAATTGCTTTTCACTCTTAAAAACACCCTCTTTATATTTGCAAAATTTCAGTAAAATCGGATCAGCCGTTTCGACGATTAGTCTTAACCAACAGACAGAAAAACACACAGACAAACAAACAAAAAGTAGCGTATGTCACTCCTCACACCCGTTTTTTCACGTCTGCGAAGTTTTATTAAAATTGCTTTAAATGTTTTAGAGTTTAGCTCAAACAGACAGAGAGACGGCCAGATAGACAAACAAAAAGTATTGAATGTCACTCCTGACAATCTTTTAATCACATCTTTGAAAGTTTCATTGAAATAAGTCTAGCCCTTTCGGAGATCAGTTCTAACAAACAGACAGACAGATAAACAAAAAGTGTTGTATGTTATTCCTGATAATCTTTTTATCTTGTCTGTGAAGTTTCATTGAAATAGGTTCAGCCGTTTCAGAGATTAGCTCGAATAGACGGACGGACGGACGGACGGACGGATCGAATATAGACATATAAAAGAATTTGGTCATGTGGTCACATAGATCTCGTCAAAACGTCAATTTTGAGTACAAACACGATAGGTCTGCGATTGATCGTTTCGAAAAAATAAGCATTTAAAAATATGGTCACCTGATCACATAGATCTAGTCAAAACATTAAGTTTGAGTACCAGCACGATAGGTTTGCGATTGATGGTTTCGAAAATATAAACATTTAAAAATTTAGTCACGTGGTCACATAGATCTCGTCAAAACATCATGTTTGAGTACCAACACGATAGGTCTGCAATTGATGGTTTCGAAAATATAAGCATTTAAAAAGCGGTCACGTGATCACATAGACCTCGTCAAAACATCAAGTTTGAGTACCAACACGATAGGTCTGCAATTGATGGTTTAGAAAATATAAGCGTTTAAAAATGTGGTCACGTGGTCACATAGATCTTGTCAAAACATCAAGTTTGAGTACCAACATGACAGATCTGCGATTGATGGTTTCAAAAATATAAGCATTTAAAATGTGGTCACGTGGTCACATAGACCTCGTCAAAACATCAAGTTTGAGTACCAACACGGTAGGTCTGCGATTGATGGTTTCGAAAGATAAGCTTTTAAAAATTTGGTCACGTGGTTGCATAGATGTCGCCAAAACATCAAGTTTGAGTACCAACACGATAGGTCTGCAATTGATGGTTTCGAAAATATAAGCCTTTAAAAATGTGGTCACGTGGTCACATAGATATGTCTGCAAAGTTTCATTGAAATCGGTTCAGCCATTTCGGAGATTAGGCGGAATTGACAGACAGACGGACAGACAGACAGACAAAAAGTAGCCCATGTCACCCTCGGTAATGCCCTCTGTACGTCTGCAAAGTTTCATTGAAATCGGTTCAGTCGTTTCTGAGATTAACCGGAACAGAGAGACGGACAGACAGACAGACAGACACTTCAATTTTATTTTATTAATATATTTCATAATGGGTATATGAAAAAGGGCATATTTAAACAAAATGACGTGATATAATTACAAATTACCAATTTTCAGATTTATTCCTGTACTTGTGTGAAATATATTATAACTAGTTTTATGCTTGTGCAGCAAGACCTTGTTAGTCGCCAAATTACATAATTCTAGGTCTACTGAGAGTACCCTATAGGTTTTGATTTACGTAGCGAGTTTCAATACATGCGGCCTATACGGCCGTATTTTTTGTGCGTTGCAATAAGTCGCAAGAAGCTTATTTTTTTAAACGACTTAAAAAAAGGAGGAGGTTTCTCAATTCGACCGTATATATGTTTTTTTTTATGTGTGTTCAGAGATAACTTCGTTGTTTATGAACCAAATTGGATGACTTTTTTTGTGGAAAGGAGATATTTCAGGTGTGGTACCATGATAAAGAAACCAGGATCTGATGATGGCATCCCAGAGAAATCGAGAGCAACCTTCGAAAATCGAAATTTAAAGTAACGTATTTTAAGTATTTTTATGACGTACTACTACTAGTACTATTTAATGAAGGTCGGGAGTCGATCTGATGATGGAGCTGAA